>CM034150.1:299484086-300684086 GCA_019776745.2 Taxus chinensis | reverse complement strand
ATAAATGTAAAGGGGCTGCATTATTCAAGGATTTGGTCATTTTTTCTCCTCCAAGCACCCCTCTTCTTCTGAGGCTTCAAGCCATCCTCCAAAGCATTGTAATGGGATTCATGATTTCCCATAAATAATAATGCACTGTGCATATTTTGGAGTAATAAAATCATGTTCTGTGTTAATATTTCTAACCTCCCATGGTTTTGATTGTTCTTTCTTGCCTCTCATTGTTAAACATGTGGTTTTGTATATTTTCTTGTTCATTGAAAATTTGGTTGTGTGGTGCTTATTTGAGAATCATGAATGTATTTGTTTTGGCCTATGGTGCATGACCACCCTCTCAAAGCTCATTCCTTCATTTTTTTGTAGGATGGAAAAAATGATTGACATCTCCTTTTCTTGGTGTATCACTGATCCTAATGTCAGTTTAATTTCATGTAATCTCTCTCCTCATCTCCTTGGTATATTATAATAGGTTTATATAGGTTTTTTGCTTTCATTACGATTTTTTGTGGTAGGTAGGATTAGGAATAGGAATTAGCCTTCTCTGGAGAGCTATCCCATTTTGCAAGGTCCCACACTTAGGATAACTCCATGTTTGGCAAATTAAACTGAATACCCCATCCAAAACTTGGCCATTCAGGGGGTGTTGTAATTTTTCCATAACACTTTTCTTAAATCCAAACCCACTCCTCCTCTTATATCCCCAAACCCATTTTGGGAGGAAAAAAAAGAAAACCAGTTAAGGAGGGAAGATAAATTAGGAGCCTAGCAAAGAAGAACTTACAAGAAACTTGAAAGAGTGGGCTGCAAGATTCAATATGAATAAAATTCCATTGATGACTAAGCCTTCAGTTTGGGTTGAGGTGCAAGAACAGGTGGTGAAATATGATTTTGTAGTAGAAATAGAGTGAGAACAAGAGATAAATGATCAACAATCCATTTGCTCTGAGTGTAGTGTTCACATTGGCACTATATTTTTCAGAAATTGTTAACCCATCACCAGTTGCAAAATTAGTAGAAGGGGAAGAATCAAATCTAGGTTCAATTGAAGAGAAGCACATGGAGGAAGGAAAATTAAATTCAGAGGTCTTGATTGTAGAACAGGTCATTTAGGATATTGTAGACCCTTCTTCCACTTCATACTTCAAAAAAAATGATTTTTTGGATGAATGTGAACTCTCAAGATTTATGTTTGAGAATGAGGAGGTGCGTGGTGAAAAAATTGCATGTTTAGAAGCCACCATGGAATAAGGAGAACCCTTGGCATAGAAGGACAATGAGGAGGTTGATTTCTTTTCATACTTGGAGGATTTCTTTGATGGAGAAGAACCTATGGAAATATTGCCTTTTTATGTCTCATCACATATCCTTCAACACCAAGAGCCTCATGCCATGGGGAAGAACATTCAAGAGAAACCTTCTGCTCACAAAAATCCTATTGAATCAAAATTGGAGGAGTTTTATCTTCCAAGTTTCACATTTCATAAGGAAGAAAAGAACAAGGATGAAAACCTTTCTAAATCATTCATCTAGCTAGAGAATCAAATGCTTGTGGATGAGCAACAATTTCCATATCAGCTCACAAATAATCACATTGTCCCAGAATGTTTGCAAGAAGAATTATTTAATGGAGTTGAGTTTTGGAACAATGGGAAAACGTCACACATCAGGCCTTGCCCAATTAAGTACTTGGCTTCATTAGAGAAAGGATCATATTTGTCACCAATCATGCTTTCTTCTGAGCATGAGGATGAGTTTTAGAGTTCCAAGGATCAATTGCAATGCCTCTTCAATCCAAATGCAAAGAAACTAAAAGGATTATTTTTCTTGTTTCCAGTTAGTACCTTGATGAATTGGGTGGGATATTGGATCCATTTCATTTTTTCACTCTTACACATGACCATGTCCTTTTCCAAATCAGTTGCATGGTTCAAACTTTTGAGGAAGGCCAACTACTTCTTCTTTTTAGTGTCCCAATTTTTTTGAGCTTTCTATTTCTTAGGTTAGAGTATAATATGTAGGTTTTCTTTCAACGAAAGAAATGCTTGTGCAAACTCTGCATGCTTCACCTGGGGCATGTATGACCTTTCACCTTTTTTACATAGTTTTCACTTAATTATTTCTCTTGCATGATCCAATCCATTATAAGTGGAAGTGTTCATGGGGAAAATCAGTTTAACAATAGTTCCAAGTTCATCCAAATTAGCATGTGTTCCACAAAATCTGTAGTTATTTATTCTTGTCAAGATATCATCAGTTTAAGTCCTTCAAAATTGGAAAATAAATAAGATTTTAGGGAATTTTTATCCTTGTCTCAATAGGCCAGCTTGTAGAGGGAAGGAAAAGATAATTACAGGAATCAAAATAATTTTCCACTCATGAAAACTTCAAGAATTTCTCATAAAAGTTAGAAAATTCTAGCAAATGGACAAGCTCTAGGTGTAGTAGTGTTTTAAGTTCCTCTGGGTTAGGATTTCAGTATTATATTAGTTTCTAGGTATATGAGGTTGAATCCATGCCCAATGGATGCTCAAGGCCACTAGTCAACCCATATAATGGGTAGATGTCCCCATGAGTCACCAAATTGTTATCCATTTTTACTCCTTGGTAAAAATAACCAACTAGAGAAATTTGGACTTAGGCAGTTGCCATGGGGCTTCAAGGTTGAATCTAGATTTTTAGGGGAAATTTCTATACTTCACATCATTTTCAGTTGTTTTGGGAGGCTTGGGGTCATTTGAAGCATTTTTTCTCTTCCAAGTTTCAAAAGGGGTCAATATTTGGTCAATTTGGAGTAAACATGACTAAAAATGGAGAATGGGTTGTAGGGACACTTCAATCAATTTTCACTAACTCCCTGGCTCAAGCAAAATCCAGGGTTTCTAGGAAAAATCCAAATAAATTGAGAAAAATGCCTTAAAATGGCTAGGATTCAAAAAAACAACTCGATGAGTTGTTTACCAAGCCAAAAATAGCTCTTTGTGTTGAGTTGTGCAAAGGTTGGGCTGGTTTTAGGGCAGGTGAGTCACGAATAGCTCACTGAGTCGATCTTGGCATGGTGCGGTAGGGTCAGAGTTTTCTTACTAAGCAAGTGATGTAGAAAGGGTGAGTTAAAGGTTTTCATGTTTTGGGGTCACAAAGATAGCCAGACCAAGCTAATCAGTAACGAGCTCTATGGTTAAAAGTGACGTAACGGATGCAGAGAGGAACTCACCAAGTTAACTTGACATGGTGAGGAAGTGTTCTAAAGAGGCTTCGTATGGCTGTATTGGGGTTTTTTGGATTTTGTAGCCCACAAGGAACTTAGGTGAGTTGGGCTTGGAAATCCCAATGTGGTCGTACTGACTGAATTGGGGACACAGTGCCCAAAAATAATGACAAGGTGAAATGAGGTACGACCATGGGGGGAGTTAATGGAACAGAAATATTTGGATGTGAAGGGGGTAATGCAGCTAATTTGGGTAAAGCTATCTTGGAGGTACTGGGTGTGGTGGTTGACCAAGGCCCGATGTGACTATAAGGTGAGTGCGGGGAACATTTTTCCTCGCGGAACCATTTTTTAAGAAAAACACAAGTGTGAGGAACAAGGAGCTCACTGAGTCATTGGGGCATGCAAGGTAGGTAGGAAGGGTGGAGCTTGCCAAGGTAGATTCTATGGGGTGATCAGCCAAGCTATTCACTAATATGGTGGGTGATGAAGCACTTTCAAATGGGGATTCAGTTGGAGTCAATTTAGTGCGGTTCGGGAGGTATAAGGGGAGAATGACATGGAAATCTTGGGACATTGACCAAGAGCCAGCTCAACATGCCAACTAGAGAGCTAGCACCCAGCTAGCTAAGGACCTAAGGCCACATCACCAAATTGACCCCTAAACACTTTCATTAAATTTTAATCTTGTGGTCCCCTCCAACATTTTAATGCCTTCACCCAAAAATATATTGTAAAAAAGTGTTGATTTGTAAGGAGTTTGAAAAAAATCAATGTTGCTCTCTTGTACTCTTCTTATGGGTGGATATGGAGCTCTAAGCCTTCATTTTTGAGCTATCTAATTGTGAAGCATGTCTCTTTACTCTACAATAATGTATTGTGTAAACTATTGGAGTAATAAAAATGGTGTTTTTTAATTATTTCTCCATCCTTGCATGAGTTCCATTTCTTTATCTTGACCTTCTTTATGATTGCAGGTATTATGTGCATCTTATTGTTCCCATTACATGTTTAAGTGTTGTTTTGCTTAATGGAAACAATATATTGTATGTATTTTGGTCTGTGATTCTTGTCCATCCTCTCCATTCTCATATTTTTCCATTCCCAGGCATTGTGAGTTGTCCAACATCCCCCTTTCCTTGGTGATATCACCTTTGTAGTGTAGGATCTCTCTCTCTCTCTCTCTCTCTCTCTCTCTCTCTCTCTCTCTCTCTCTCCCCCCCCCCCTCTCTCCTTGGAATTGATAAGATAGGATTAGATAAGTGTTTTTATTGTAGTAGGAGTAGTTTAATGCTAGGATTAGGTATAGGAACCAACCTTCTCTGGAGGACCATCTCAAGATCGCAAGTTCCATAGCTTGAGATATGGTCCCATGTTTCCCATTTACACTGACATCTCATGCACACACACATTACAAATACGAGGGTGCTATAATTTGGTGATAATAGTTACCATCACATATCCATGTTGAGTAAGATGATATATGGGTTAATAAATGTGATCCTTATAGTAGTGATGATGTACAAATTTATACACCAATACAATATATATCTATATTTTATAGTGATGATATTTCCTTATCCCCAATGGACATGAGCATTTCCAAATTGATAGATCTAAAATTCCTACTCATATCAACAAACATTTTCCCAAAATTGATGAATATGTAGATTAAATATGGTTTTCCCTTGTTGTACAAATACAAGTCTATGACACACACTTGTACCTAGTAAATTCATCTTGTTATTCTATATATGGTCACCAAATATTCACCAATGCATAATCCGTTCTCAAATACATAGGGGCATATGTGTATCTCCCATCCTTTTTTAGAAGAATAGGTTACCTTATAATATATATGCTCCTATGTACTTCGGTAAGGGTAAAACTTCCAATATGTTTGCTAATAACTTTGATACTATTCCTAATCACCACATGCTACATATAAAATTCATTCAATCAAAATTGATTTCATGAAAAAATAATATAATTATCAATCAAATGAAAAATCTTGAGACATGGTTCTCTAATAAAAAATATCAATTCAAAATATTATATTCATATTATTTCTCATGGGTTTGTCCCTCTCTAATTTTCTATCATACCATGAATCCTCAATGATCTATACATGATTATCCTTAGCCTACTATGAAATATTTGAGGCCTACACATATTTTTCTATTGGGGATTTGAATTTCCACCTAATGAGATCATTATTGGGTAGATCTTATTCTATCTCCTTTCTTATATATAGTTATTTTCAAAACACTTCAAAAACATTCAAATAATCATATAATACAAATACCTTCACATATGTGCAAAAATACAAAACTAGGACATGTTTATACTCTTCATTGGTTGAATTGTTTATTTATACATGATTTTTTATACAATGGTTTGATATATAACATATATAATCTTTATACGCATGCATTCATGAGGTATATTGAGCTTGATGTAGGAAACACACAATTTGATAAATGATGATCAAAGATAGCTTGGTTCCTTATACTACTATTTTGGGGGTAGCCCCTACATTTTATAAGTTATTTTCTCTTATTATTTAATTATTGTACACTTTATTCATCATGTTTGATTATATACATAAATCCAACACGACTAACAAATGTATCTTGTGAAGTATTAAATTATGTGGCTATTAAAGCATTTTTTGTTACTAATTGTTACACTTGATTCACATGTTTTTTATAACTAATTATCTATGTGGATTCATTCCATCACTTCTTATTTCACAGATTCAACTCATTATATTATATTATTATTTTATTTATATAGCATGAGTTCCTTGATTTTCTTGTGATGTCTTGGGTGTCCCATGTTTGAGGTTCCATTCCTATATTATGCATATACACTTGTTTCTCTAATTATGAAAGATTGTGTTTCCTATTGTGATTTCCTTGTGACACCATGGGTGTCACATTTTTGTGGATAATTTCCTACATATTGTACACAACTCATTTCTACAATTGTAATCCATTTCTTTTGTGTACAAGTTGATTCATCTTCCTCCTAATTAGGTTCCTTAAGGAACCTTTAAGGATTGGGGTGTTATCAGACTTGGTCATGTGGGATAGACCAAATAATTGGAGATATTTCAATATTATTCCATATTTACCCTATCCTTTCCTAGTTTTATCCCTTTTTTCACACATTACATATATTATGTCTACTTGTCCCATTGTCTCTACTTATTTTTACTTATTGCATATTTGTATGCCTACTTTTGGTGACCCTGAATATTCTTCATTTTCATCTATTTATATATTGGCCTCAATCTCACATGTGATTTACCTTCTAACCTTTGGGTTTCCCCCAATTCCAATTCCATCACTCATGGGTAATGGTACCAATTTTGGATTTTACATGGATGATGCCATTTCCTATGGGTGATGACATCATGTATATATAATTCACATTATTTTTGATAAACCACCACCAAATAATAACTTTTTTATACATGAAGGAACTTATAGCTCACATATTTTCACACTATTTCACACCTAATTTTAGACTTCGAGTCTTATAGCTAACCTTTGAGCATTAGGGTCACCATAGTGAGTTAGGACTGGATATATGTTTTTTGAGATTTCTTCTTCTACAAACATAGTTATTCTCAATTAGTCATTTTTTCTCTAGGGAGGATTATGCATCATTGGTCACACACATGTTATATGTAAGTATATCTAGCCCTTCTTAGTCTTTTATCTTATACACGTATGTTTTATTTTGGTCATTATTTACTATAGACTAGATTATATGTAATTTTTATTTGATATATTGGATTGTCTTATTATTATATGCCACTTGAATTTTTTAACCCCATAATTACTATTATTCTAAATCCTATAAGGATACCTGTTATTTTTGTAGATATAGTCCTTGGAAACCTATCTATACCAAGGTTATGGTCACTATCCTCTATAATTTTGACACTATATCTCCTTGATCACCTTTGTATCTACATCACGTGTCTAGAATTAGATCATATCCTTACATTTAAGAACCTAGATGGGAACCTTCATTTTCCCATCATAAACTCTAGTGAAATTTATGTGGAACCTAATCTACAATAAATTTGGTTAGATTCACTCTTCTTCTTAATTTTTCCTACCTTTTCTATGTCATCATCCCCTATGCAAACCATATTGCATGAGCAATCATGTTTTTAGTTCAATCCGGCCATTTATATGCCATTGAACCCTATGTAAGGTCTTTGCAAAACTGATTTTATTATTAATTCCCTTTTTTGCATCAAATTTATTTATATGCCATCGGGCCCTTTGTAATATTCTTATATGACTAATCTTGTTGAAAAAAACATTTCAATAAATTCTTTTTCAGGTATCCCTACTTTCATATGGATTATATGCTTGGTGATTCCATTATATCCTCTATTAATCCATATCTATGTGACCATAATAACCATGAGGTTGATGGTTTTCATAAACTAGTTCCTCATTACAATGAGTATTTTTCTATAGGAGCTAATGCTAAGAATCCAAAACCTCTACTTCAAAATATATAGACAAGATCTAGAATTTGAAACCTTGTCTTCAAAACTAAAGAATAAGAGGAACCTAAATATGTTCCTCAATCTATTTACACTCCCAATATGTAAAACAATCGTCAACAATTTTCTAAGTATATAGGAGAGTCACACGAGATGCTACATAAGTGCATTGAAGGATAACTTTCTTAGAATTGATATTTAGATATCAATCAAATTGAGCCTCCTCCAAATGGATAAAATTATGATCCAACCAATAACAAAAATATTCCTTAAAATATTGATTATAATAAAATCATCATGCATTTTATTAATCTCCTAAGTCAACAACAAACTATGACTATGGATTATTTCATATAAACGTAAACAAATCTAGCTCAACTTGGTAGTCAACCACAAATGGTCTCTTGGGGAATGGAAAATAAAGGACATCCCTATCCTCTTATAGTGGAATCAATAGAGCCACCATTTCCCAACATTATATATATAATAGAATCCTTTAAACCATTCAAGAATATCATCTCTCTCCCTACATTAATTATATGGACATTCGAGTCATTACTACTTCCATCACTTATGATCGTTCTACTAACCCTAATATCTAAATCAAGGCTTTTGGAAATATCTACAAAGATTGGGTCAAATCTAATTATTATGCCACCAAAAAAATCTCACCTAAGACACTTATGAGAGATGCCTTTGCTTGGTACCATACTTTTTCAAATTATTTCATTTTTGAGCTTGAAAGTTTTGTGACTCCCCAAGTCAATGACTTTCAGTATCAAAATATTCTTAACAAAAAATGTAAATGTTTTTATCAATAATATTAGATACAAATGAAAAGATATAATTCCCAAAATTTCATCAAACATTGGAAGAAACTATCCAGTAGGGTTGAACAAACATTTCTAATGGAATTTTTTTACATTTATTCCTTAGGGAACTTGAGCCCTGCATTTGATAAAAAGTGATATATTTTTCCCCTATATATTTATAAGAAACATTAAAGCATACCAAATGTCATGATTGCCTCATGAAGGAATTGAAAAATACTTCCTCAAATTATAAACCACAAAAAAACATTCAAGTCCTCATGCATCCTAGAATCAAGAATTCCACTGATGATAGATTCACGGAAACTCTTCATCAAATACCTTCTTATAATAGGAATATCCACAACATCAATCAATCTACCTCTAAATAACAAGGTAATTCACTTTCTTCCTCCTGCACTAACTTTCTTCAACCTATATCTAAGGAATAATTGAGGAAATTCCTAAGCTAGCCATTCAACATGGTTGTAGGTCTTCCTTGACCTCTTTTTCATTAACATGATGAAATTAAATGTTTTTGGTGGCATGTCAACTAGATGATTTTTTATGATAATTACCATGTCATTCCTTATTTTACATATAATTTCCTCTTTGGAAATAAATTTTACTATGTGGCCATCATTAAATAAAGGGCAGATGAGTTCATAAATAAACATAATAAATCCCAACAATGTTATTATCATGAAGTTGTACATCAAGCTAATGAATGTCTTAAAATTTATAATGATCTACTTACTAATCACTCCAAGTTTGAACAGCCAAATATTATTCACGTTCTAACTATAAACAAAAATACAATGTTTATGAAACCTCATATCCCTCTAGTAGTGCATCCATAGAGAGTTCATTTAATATGGATGGTAAAAAACATATTATCACATTTTTTGAACCCTCATTTCATTCCTTTATTTAGAAATAATACTACATTTTCATCTATCAGTGATACTCATGAAAAAAACCTCATGAAAACATTCCATTATTGCACCCAAAATTTAGATAAACACCATCATCCCATGTTCATAAAATCCTATAGGGATGATCTTGTCTGTGGCATCATCACATTAACTAGATACCATCAGTCACTCTTATCTTGCATGGACGATCCCATCTATTTTCAACTTTGACACTTCATACGCCATTGGCCCTTATGAATATATCCCTACCGTGAATGTTCCCATAAAATGATAGAAACAATATAATATAGATATCTCTTCAAGTCCTCCTTTAGAAAATGTGTGAGTGCAACAAGTTGGGGGCCAAAAGGGGGTCTTAAGTGGACGCATTTTTCTAAAAAAAAAAAACTTCAACTTGTATGAGTTTTTCGAAATAGTTACACTCAAAATTGGAAGATGTTGTAGAAATATGAATCGTAGCATTTTGAGTCTAGTTTCTAAGCTACTAAATTTTATTGAAAACAAATAAGTTTAAGTGGGTCAAACAACTAAAATACCAACAAATGCTCTTGTTTTTGTTAAAAAACATAATAGAGTGACTTTTGTGCCCCCCACCATTTTTTGAGCACCATTTAGTATTTTTGAAAACCCTCCATTTTTTTAGATTTTGATCACCCAAAAAAAAAGATACACCATGAAAGATAGACATATTTACACTTCAAAAAATAGCTATAAAAAGGCATAGTTAGAAAATAAATAATAAGGAAACCTTATATTAGTCAAAAAAATTGGAAAATTATATTTTTTGAAAGAAGAGACTCTGCTCTACGTTGTGGTATAATTTTTTTAAAATGGATCGATTGTTTTATTTTGATTTATCATAGAGGAAGTGTCATTTTTACATTTTCTTGTAAAAACTTGTTATTTACTGTGTTTGTGCAGGTCCATGCCTTAGGCTTGGGAATCCAAACCAGATCCCAAGCCTTAAGGCATGGCTTGGGAAAAGAGAACACACAAAACATGTACACTTTACATAACGCATACACATTTTTCTTTGTTTTATGTATTGTGGTCCCCTAACATCCCTTTCATCTCTTTCACAGGAATTCTACAAACATTATATTTTGTCTGCAATATTCTCTACATTCTTACATGATTTTTTAGTATTTCATTGTCTCCTACCCCACTAGTTGATTTTTTCTAAGCATGGGAGATAAACGGCGAGCTAAGGACAAGAGGAAAGTCAAGAAAAAGACACCAGAGCAATTGGAAGAGAAGAGAATAAATAAATTGAAGAGAATGCAAAAATTTTGAGCAGGGCAAGGTACATCCGCTATATCAAATGTAGCTAATGTATTAGAAAATTGGGATGAAATACATAATGAAAATGTAGAGAATAATTATTTTGCAATGAATAATGATATTGAATTGAATAATAATGTTGGTAAGGATGAAGAAATTTATATGAATCCAATTGTTGAACCCTTACTTGAGAATCCAAATGTTAACCCCAAAATTTGTATGAAAACACTGAATGAAGAAAGTAACCTTGTAAACGAATCTTCATCTCTAATAACACCTCCTTCCATTTCACAAAGAAAACCAATTCACTTAATTGAAATTTATGAAAACATTATAAAACCAATGCCTAACAAAATGTCTGAAAGAAATGCGAGAAGAAAAGCTAGTGGAATTTGGGATAATTACTTTGAGAATTTAAATGACTCACAAAGATGTCAATTATTTGTTTCATTGATGAAATTAATTAAGATGAGACCTATAATGAAGACCCTGGGGTTAAGAACATCTAATGTTGTTGATCAAAATTCATCAATTGTTGAAAACATACATAAAGCATACCAAACTATAGGTGGAAAAAGACGCACCAAAGATAGTAATGCTACATGACGTGTACTAACTAATTGTATAGTAAGTGATAAAATAGTTAATAAATGCTTGATTAGAAAAATAACCAGTGATTTGAAGCTAAACAGAAAAACACTAATAAAAGTAATAGAGAGACGTAAACTTCTTGAGTTAGTCAATAACACTGACTATTGGGCTTTCTCTAGCAGACTTCCACGAAAAGACAAGAATACATCTGATATTCTAAAAGAATTAATTGTAAAATTTTAGAATGAGAACACAAGGGTGTCACTTAATAGAAGAGATACAGTAAAAAGAAGAATAGGTTCTCGTAATCGTGAATTGTGTGTAAAACATTTCTTAGATATGACTCAAACAAAATTGTTCTCTAAGTTTAAAAATTAAAATCCAAAAATTAACAGTAGCCAAAGATTATTTGAAATGAGAAAACCCTTTTATGTGAAAATCAATCACTCACGTACCACTTGTTGTTGCAGGCATCATGTTGAATTTTCAATGCATTATGAAGTTTTTTGTCAAATACGTAGTGTTTTGCATACTGACATCATGTTGCAGGAGTGTGGAATAAATTTCCCACAAAAATCTTCAAGGGAATTTATTCCGACAATATTTTGTGAAAAATCAACAAGAAGATTTTTTTATAACAAAGCATGTTTGGATGGAACATGCAATGTATGCGGTGGCTTTCCAAATCTGAAAAGTTATATCCATGAGGAGAGTACATATTCAATAGGAAAAGAATTGGCTGATTTCACCAAATATAAATCGGTGGCATATCAATTAAAAGATGGAAAAAAATATAAGAGGTGTGAGCTTGTTATAAAACAATTACCTATATTAGAATATATGGTCAAATTTAGAGAGAATTTTTTATGAGTATGCAAGGCACACATATAGAGCTCGATGGTTAGATGAACAATTCAAGTTAAGAAAGAACACATTCCCACTTGGTACTATTGTTTCAGTAGTTGAATTCACATAGAATTACACATTGCAGCCACAAATGGAGGTTTAGTCTCAATATTATAACTCAGTGCAAGTTTCTATTTTTGTGCATATAACATTCATGCACTCTCCTGAAAGCACTGATCAAGATCAAAAAATATTAAGAGAGTATCATTTCTACATCAGTGATGATCAGACACATTCTACAGAATATGTACAAGGGTGTTTATAGGTGTTTTATGCAAACTTAAATGAGAGGAACATTAGTTTAGATCAACATTACATTTGGCCAGACAACTGCACATCACAATTAAATAATGCACGAATGTTTTATTGGCTAAGCAGGATGCACAAAGAAACAAATGTACAACATATCTAGATTTTTACTGAGGTATGGCATGGAAAAGGAGAGCATGATGGTGCAGGAGAATATGTGAAAAAAGCACTTACAAGAGAAGAGTTAAAGTTCAAGGATGGTGCTAAATTTATAGATGCAAAAAGCCATGTTGATTGGTGTGTCAAGAATATGGGCCCTGAATCTCAAGAGAGATCAATGGTTCGTAGATATTTTTGGTTGATAGAGAAATAACATCTAACAAACTTTGAAGATTATATGATAGTTGTAGGATCAAGTGATATACACTCATTCCGTAGTTTAGATGAAAATGCTTGGACTATTTATACTAGGTGCATGACATGTTTTTGCATATCATGCATTGATTTTTCATGGAATGAATGTGAGTCATAGCAGTGGGTGGATGAATGGACTTGTAGACCTCTAATTCCACTTGACACACATCAAGCTCCACGAGCATTACAACTTTCAGGGTCTTCAGAGCAAATGACAACATCACCTGAATTTGACCAAGTCTCTGATTTAGTGCAACAAGGTACATACATATATGTACATGCCATGTTTTAGATTTATAAATTATTAAATGGTCAACTCTTAATGTATTTATAAATTAACTAAAAAAATTTACTTTGTGATACATAGGGCACGTTTTTGCAATTATTACGATAGAATTTAATGAATAGGGAACAAACTACTTCTTATCTCGTTGTGTAGAGGGGAATTTTTTTTTACTTCCACAGTCATTGATGGTGAAGACCTTGAGTATCCCACTGGATCAGTGGTAGTCACTGGAACTTGGCTTCAACGATATCCTATCAAAAAATCAAACATTTGGTTGTTTGAAGACTATGAAGTACATTGAAAGATACTTCACTATTCACATTCGGTCCTTGCAAAAAATATTAAACTTATCAAATATCAAGTTCATCCATCAAACAAAAATCTGTGGAAGGTTTGTGAATCAGATCATGAAGCAATTCTTGCTACTGTCAAGAATAGAGTTGATCCTTTCGGTTCATTGGATTGAATTTGCAAAGGTATGTTCTTTATGAATTTAATTTGAATATTTACATAAATGATTTTGTTTAAATTTTGTATGATTTAAAATTCTATTTAATTGTTTACTAACATGTTTATGTAGGTTAGTTGTACCAAAAAAGCTTCCACCTTTACATGGTTGGCACTATCAGTAGAGAATTTATTATTCTCAAATCGAAGTGAAGCTAAGAAAAGTTAAATATTAGAAAAGAACAACAAACAAAAATTCTTATTTCACCACCTATATTGTAAAAATATCTTATTAAAATTCTCATTTCACCACCTATATTGTATGAACCACCTATATTATTCAGGTGATTAACAATGGACAACCTTACACTGACTCAGTCTGAATGGAGATAGAGAAAAATGTTAGAGTCTTTCGCAGAGGGCCCCGACATGGAGCTCTAAGATCTGACGAGACATCTTTAGGTTCCACGGAGTTCAAGAAATCACTCGTCAAAGATATGGCATGATTGGGCCTCAGGGCTCTTAAGCAACTACGCTCGGACAAGGTAGGCCAAAAGCACAGGGAGCATAGGGAACAAAAATGAAGCCTCCAGTAGCATTCACCAGGCCACCCCGATGTGTTGGCATAGTTGGTTCGGTCCCGTGAGCTTCCGTTTGAAAACTACAGCCTCTGGTAGCCCTACATTGACTCAGACTGCACTATTTCTCGCATTTGCAAACAATAGTACAGCGAGAGAACCGAATGGAGATAGAGAAAACCGTAATAAGATTTAGTAGAGGGCCCTGATGTAGAGCTCTCAGATCTGACGAGACATCTCTTGGTACCATGGAGTTTGATAAATCACTTGTCAAAGATGAGGCGTGTTTGGGCCTTAGGGCTCTTAAGGGACTATGCCTGGACGAGGTAGCCTGAAAGAACGGGGAGCATAGGGAACAAAAAATAAGCCTCCACTAGCATTCACTAGGCCACTCTGATGTGTTGGCATAGTTGGTTCGGTCCCATGAGATTTTGTTTGCAAACTATAGCCTCTGGCAGCCCTACATTGACTCAGACTGCACTATTTCTTGTGTTTGCAAACAATAACACAACGAGATAACCAGATGGAGAAGGAGAAAACCATGAGAGGATTTCGTAGAGGGCCCTAATGTGGAGGTCTCGGATCTGATGAGATGTCTCTAGGTGCCATGGAGTCTGAGAAATCACCCGTCGAAGATATGGCATGATTGGGCCTCAGGGCTCTTAAGCGATTACGCCTAGACGAGGTAGCCCGAAATCATAGGGAGCATAGGGAACCATAAAAAATCCTCTAATAGCATTCACTAGGCCACTACAACATGTTGGAATAGTTGGTTCGGTCCCATGAGCTTCTGTCTGCAAACTACAACCTCTAGCAACCCTACACTGACTCAGACTACACTATTTCTCGCATTTGTAAACAATAACATAGCGAGAGAACCGGATGGAGACAGAGAAAACAACAAGAAAATTTAGTATAGGGATTCAACTTAGAGCTCTAGGATCTAAAGAGACATCTATAGGTGCCATGGAGTCCTAGAAATCACCCGTCGAAGATATGGCGTGTTTGGGCCTCAGGGCTCTTAAGGGACTATGCCCGGACGAGGTATCCTGAAAGCACGGGCAACATAGGGAACAAAAACAAAGCCTCCACTAGTGTTTACCAGTCCATAAAGACATGTTGGCCTAGATGGTTTGGTCCCACAAGCTACCGTTTGTAAAATACAGCATCTAGCAGCCTTACACTAGCTTAGACTACATTATTTCACGCATTTACAAACAATAGGACAGCAAGAGAACCGGATGGAGATGGAGAAAACTGTGAGAGGATTTCATAGAGGGCTTCAACATGGAGGTTTTGGATTGAAAGATACATCTCTAGGTTCCACGGAGTCTGAGAAATCACATGTCGAAGATATAAGGTGTTTTGGTCTCAGGGCTCTTAGTAGACTACGCTTGAACGAGGTAGCCCAAAAGCACGAGGATCGTAGGGAACCAAAAAAAAACCTCTAGTATCATTCAATAGTCCATTTGGAAGTGATGGAATATTTGGTTCAGTCCCACATGCTACTGTTTGCAAAATACAGCATCTAGCAACCTTACACTGACTTATACTACACTATTTCACGCGTTTGCAACCAATAGGATAGCGAGAGACCGAATGGAGATGGAAAAAACCATGAGACCATTTCATAGAGTGTCCTAAAATAGAGAGCTCTTGGATTTGACAAGATTTCTCTATGTGCCACAGAGTCTATAAAATCACCCGTCAAAGATATGGCGTGATTGGGCCTCAGGGCTCTTAAGTGACTACGCCCGAACGAGGTAGCCTGAAAGCACAAGGAGCGTAGGGAACAAAAAAAATGATCCACTAGCATTCACCTAGCCACCCCCACATGTTTGCATAGTTGGTTTGGCCCCACAAACTTCTATTTGCAAACTATAGCCTCTAACAGCCCTACACTGACTCAAACTGCACTATTTTGCACGTTTGCAAACAATAGCACAATGAGAGAACCAGATGGAGATAGAGAAAACTACAAGATACTTTCATATAGGGCCCCAACATAGAGGTCTTTTATCTAATGAGACATCTCTAGGTGCCATGGAGTCTGAGAAATCACCCATAGAACATATGGTGTGATTGGGCCTCAGGACTCTTAAGCGACTATGCCCAGACGGGGTAACCCAAAAGCACGGGGAGCATAGGGAACCAAAATGAATCCTCCACTAGTGTTCACCAAGCCACTCCGATGTGTTGGCATAGTTTTTTTGGTCCCATGAGCTTCCATTTGCAAACTACAGCCTCTGGCATCCCTACACTTACTCAAACTGCACTATTTCGCGTGTTTGCAAACAATAGTACAACGAGAGAACCAAATAGAGATAGAGAAAACTGCGAGAGGATTTCATAGAGGGATTCAACATGGAGATCTCAAATCTGGCGAGACATCTCTAGGTGCCATGGAGTCTGATAAATCACTCATCGAAGATATGGCATGATTGGGCCTCAGGGCTCTTCAGCGACTACACCCGAATGAGGTAGTTCGAAAGCATGGGGAGCATAGGGAACCAAAACAAACCCTCCACTAGCATTCACCTAGCCACCCCGATGTGTTGGGGTAGTTAGTTCGGTCCCACAAGCTTTGGTTTGAAAACTACAGCCTCTGGTAGCCCTACACTGACTCAAACTACAATATTTCACGCTTTTGCAAACAATAGCACAACGAGATAACCAAATGGAGAAAAAGAAAAATGCGAGAGGATTTTGTATAGGGATTAAACATGGAGCTCTTGGATCTGATGAGATGTCTCTAGGTTCCGCAAAGTCTGAGAAATCACCTGTTGAAGATATGGCATGATTGGGCCTCATGGCTCTTAAGCGACTACGCCTGAACAAGGTAGCCCGAAAGCATGGGGAGCATAGGGAACCAAAACCAATTCTCCACTAGCATTCACCTAGCCATCCCAAAATTTTGGTGTATTTTTTTTGGTCCCATGAACTTTCGTTTACAAACTACATCTTCTGGCAACCTTATACTAACTCAAACTGCACTATTTCACATGTTTACAAACAATAGCACATCGAGAGAACCAGATGGAGACAGAGAAAACCACGAGAGACTTTTTTAGAGGGCTTCAGCATGGAGCTCTTGGATCTAATGAGACATCTCTAGGTGCCACAGAGTCTGAGAAATCACCCATCGAAGATATGGCGTGTTTGGGCCTCAGGGCTCTTAAGGGACTACGCCCAGACAAGGTAGCCCAAAAGCACAGGGAGCGTAGGTAACCAAAACGAATGTTCCATTAGCATTCACCTGACCACCCCGATGTGTTTGCATAGTTTGTTTGGTTCCACAAACTTCAGTTTACAAACTACAGCCTCTAGTAGTCTTACACTGACTCAAACTACATTATTTCACGTGTTTGCAAACAATAGCACAACGAGAGAACCAGATGGAGACGGAGAAAACCGTGAAAGGATTTCGTAGAGGACTTCAACTTATATCTCTTAGATCTAATGAGATGTCTCTAGGTGCCATGGAGTCTAAGAAATCACCTACGAAGATATGGCGTGATTGGGCCTTAGAGCTCTAATGCAACTATGCCCGAACGAGGTAGCCTGAAAGCATGAGGAGCATAGGGAACCAAAAGAATTCTCCACTAGCATTCACCTGGCCACCCCAGCATGTTGGCATAGTTGGTTTGGTCCCATGAACTTCCCTCTACAAACTACAGCCTCTGGCATCCCTACACTGACTTAGACTACACTATTTTGCGTGTTTACAAACAATAGGATAGTGAGAGAACCGAATGGAGATGGAAAAAACCTTGAGAGGATTTCATATAGTTCCTCAACATGGAGATCTCAGATCTTACGAGACATATCTAGGTTACACGGAGTCTGAGAAATCACCCGTCGAAGATATGGTGTGATTGGGCCTCAAGGCTCTTAAGCGACTATACCCAAACGAGGTAGCCCGAAAGCATGGGGAGCATAGGGAACCAAAAATAATGATCCAGTAGCGTTCACCTAGCCACCCTGATGTGTTAGCGTAGTTAGTTCGGTCCCACGAACTTCTGTTTACAAACTACAACCTCTGGCAGCCCTACACTGACTCAAACTGCACTATTTCTCGCATTTGCAAACAATAGCACAGCGAGAGAACCGAATGGAGACAGAGAAAACCACAAGAGGATTTCATAAAGGGATTTAACATGGAGCTCTCTTATCTAACAAGACATCTCTAGGTGCCACGGAGTCCGAGAAATCACCCGTCGAAGATATGGCGTGATTGGGCCTCATAGCTCTTAAGCGACTACACCAGAACGAGGTAGCCCAAAAGCACGGGGAGCATAGGGAACCAAAACAAATCCTCCACTAGCATTCACCAAGCCACCCCAACGTGTTGACATAGTTGGTTCAGTCCCACAAACTTCCGTTTGCAAACTACAGCCTCTAGCAGCCCTACATTGACTTAAACTGCACTATTTCACGCGTTTGCAAACAATAGCACATCAAGAGAACCGGATGGAGACGGAGAAAACTACAAGAGGATTTCGTAGACTACAAAAATCTAACATAAATAGTTAGAGTAATAGACTCGATCATCATTATATTTCTCACATATAAAATGACTTTCTACCTTCAAAAAAGAAACTATGGAAGAATGCTCAATCAAAAAATAAATTACAATTCTAAACGAGTTTCAGGCTCAATTATCAATACTTCATTGCAATTTTTCTTACCAGTATGCTGCTTTTGGAACTACCTGGTTTGATTTTTGAAGTTGAAGCAGCTAGGATTAATAAAAATAATCAACTTGGCATGTTGTCCTTAAGATTATCCATGATTCTATCGACAACATCACATAGATATTCCATTCCAATTAAGTTATGATCCTTCCACGCTTCCCATTTTTCCTTTCCTTCCACTCGTATCTTCTCTTTAAGTTCTTCCATATTTTTTGGGTAATCAAATTGACTCTTTATGAATTTCAGGAGGCATTTCTTCTTGAATCATAGTAACATCTTCACCTAATTATTTTTCTTCACGATGTTCATTGTCATCTAAAGATGAAGACTAAATATTTATATGGCCTTTAGCTTCTTTTTTCTCACAAACAACCTTTTGTAATGTCCAAAAAAAATTAGGCTCTTCATTCTCTGTTTGATTGAAGATATTCATTCTTTTACAATGAACATTTGGAACATTGGTGGGCTCCCCAGCAAAACTAAGTTCATATTCTACATAGTTGCATCCTATGGAAAAATCATTGAACATTGGTGGTTTCCTCCACCCGTGCTTTCGTGCTACCCCGTCTGGGCGTAGTCGCTTAAGATCCCTGAGGCCCAATCACACCATATCTTCGACGGGTGATTTATCAGACTCCGTGGCACCTAGAGACATCTCAGTTAGATCTGAGACCTCCACGTCGGGGCCCTCTACGAAATCCTCTCGCGGTTTTCTCCATCTCCATTTGGTTCTCTCATTGTGCTATTATTTGCAAACATGCGAAATAGTGCAGTCCGACTCAATGTAGGGCTGTCAGACGCTGTAGTTTGCAAATGGAATCTTGTGGGACCAGAACCAACTACGCCAACACATCGGGGTGTCCTGGTGAACTGCTAGTGGAGAAGTCATTTTGGTTCCCTACGCTGCCTGTTCTTTCGGGCTACCTCGTTTGGGCGTAGTCCCTTAAGAGCCCTAAGGCCCAAACACGTCAAATCTTCGACGAGTGATTTCTCAGACTCTCATAGCACATAGAGATGTATCGTTAGATCTGAGAGCTCCATATTGGGGCAATTTATGAAAGCCTCTCGCAGTTTTTTCCATCTCCATTTGGTTCTCTTGATGTCCTATTATTTGTAAACGCATGAAATAGTGTAGTCTAAGTCAGTGTAAGGCTGCTAGATGTTGTATTTTGCAAATGGTAGCGTGTGGGACCGAACCAACTACACCAACACATCCAAATGGTCTTGTGAACACTATTGAAGGTTTTATTTATGGGTCCCTACACTCCCCTTGTGCTTTCGGGCTACCTCATTCGGGCGTAGTCTTTTAAGAGCCCTGAGACCAAAACACCTTATATCTTCGACATGTGATTTCTCAGACTCCGTGGCACCTAGAGATGTCTCATTAGATCCAAAACCTCCATGTCAAAGCCCTCTACGAAATCCTCTCACATTTTTCTCCATTTCCATCCAATTCTCTCGTTGTCCTATTTTTTTGTAAACAAGTGAAATAGTGTAGTCTAAGTCAGTGTAAGGCTGCTAGATGTTGTATTTTGCAAACGATAGCTTATGGGACCAAACTGTCTAGGCTAACAAGTTCTTATGTCATGGTGAACACTAGTGGAGGATTTTTTTTGTTCCCTACGCTGCCCATGCTTTCAAATTACCTCGTCTGGGCGTAGTCCCTTAAGAGCCTCGAGGCCAAAACACGCCATATCTTTGATGGGTGATTTCTTGGACTCCATGGCACCTAGAGACATCTCATTAGATCTAAGAGCTCCATGTTGAATCCCTCTATAAAATCCTCTTTCGGTTTTCTTCGTCTCCATCCAGTTCTCTCGTTGTGTTATTGTTTGCAAATGCCAGAAATAGTGCAGTCTGAGTCAGTGTAGGGATGTCAGAGGCTGTAGTTTGTAAACGGAAGCTCATGGGACTAAACCAACTACGCCAACACATCATGGTGGCCTAATGAAAGGTAGTGGAGGATTTTTTTTGGCTCCCTATGCTCCTCGTGCTTTCGGGCTACCTCGTTTGGGCGTAGTCTCTTAAGAGCCCTGAGACAAACACATGCCATATCTTCGATGGGTGATTTCTCGGACTCTGTGGCACCTAGAGATGTCTCTTTAGATCTAAGAACTCCATGTTAAATCCCTCTAAAAAATTATCTCATGGTTTTCTTTGTATCCATCCGGTTCTCTTGTTGTGTTATTGTTTACAAACGCAAGAAATAGTGCAGACTGAGTCAGTGTAGGGCTATCAGAGGTTGTATTTTGCAAACGGAAGCTCATGAGACCAAACCAACTACATCAACATGTCATGGTTGCCTAGTGAATGCTATTGGAGGCTTCTTTTTGGTTCCCTATGCTCCCCGTGCTTTTGGGCTACCCCATCTAGGCGTAGTCCCTTAAGAGCCCTGAGGCCCAAACACGCCATATCTTTGACAGGTGATTTCTTGGAATCCGTGGCACCTAGAGACATCTCGTTAGATCCAAGACCTCCATGTTGGGGCCCTCTAAAAAATCCTTTCATGGTTTTCTCCGTCTCCATCCAGTTCTCTTGTTGTGCTATTGTTTGCAAACACGAGAAATAGTGCAATTTGAGTCAGTATAGGGCTGCTAGAGGCTGTAGTTTGTAAACAAAAGCTCGTGGGACCGAACCAACTATGCCAACACATTGGGGTGGCCTGGTGAATACTAGTGGAGCATTCTTTTTGGTTCCCTATGCTACCTGTGCTTTCAGGCGTACTCGTCCGGCGCGCTAGTCGCTTAAGAGCCCCGAGGCCCAATGACGCCATATCTTTAATGGGTGATTTCTCAACACCGTGGCACCTAGAGACATCTTGTTAGATCCAAAACCTCCATTTTGGGGCACTCTATGAAATCCTCTCATGGTTTTATCCATATCCATTCGGTTCTCTCTTTGTCCTATTGTTTGTAAACACATGAAATAGTGCAGTCTCAGTCAATATAGGGCTGCCAGACGTTGTAGTTTGCAAACAAAAGCTCGTGGACTGAACCAAATACACCAACATGTCCAAATGGCATGGTGAATGCTACTAGAGCTTCATTTTGGTTCCCTATGCTCCTCGTGCTTTCGGGCTACCTCGTCCGAGCATAGTCACTTAAGAGCCCTGAGGCCTAAACACACCATATCTTCGACGGGTGATTTCTCAGACTCCGTGGCACCTAGAGATGTTCTCGTCAGATCCGATACCTCCACGTTGGGTCCCTCTACGAAATCCTCTCGTAGTTTTCTCTGTTTCCATCCGGTTCTCTCATTGTGTTATTGTTTGCAAACACGTGAAATAGTGCAGTCTGAGTCAGTGTAGGGCTACCCCATCCGGGCATAGTCACTTAAGAGCCCTAAATGACTAGATTGGCTTAAGAATGAATTTGATAGGGGTATGTCTAAGAACACACGAGATTTATCAATCGCCTAGTAAATATTTCTTGTTTAGTTCTCGATGGGAGTTAGCTGGCCTACAACTTAGTGACCTTTCATTCATTGATAATTTATGTTAAGATAAACCCATGGATGCTTTCAAAAGTGCCTTAAAAAGGATAGGGGTAGTCATCAAGCCTAGTGAAGGGTGTGATGTGATTTCCAAATAACTTGAAATGCCTACTGATTTAAAGGTGGTAACACGAATTGGACAGGATTAGAAAATCAAAAATCATTGAGTGTCTGAATCAGAATGTCATTGCATCTGGAGACATTCTCAAGCATTGGAGTAATGTATATGGAGAGACATTCTCAAAATATCAACAAATGAAAGGCATCAAATTGTGAAGAATGTCGGGTGTTTTGACTAGAGGAGAAGACTACGAAGCATAGAAGAATGTAGTAAGTGCATGATAAGATAGGAACTAGTATAAAGAGACCATGAGCAAGAAGAAGCGCAAGTAAGGTAAATACACATATACACATTGATAAATTGAATGAATAATTACTCAGATTAGGTAACTCTTTATATACATACATTATATAAATATTGATTTCCAAAGTTTGATGCATATTATACATTGAAAATGCTAGTACATGTATATCACCAATAAATGAAAAAATAATCCATAATGTCTTAAATATTATCAAGTGCACATCATATTAGATTCATGCAAAAATAATCTCAGAAATGTAAGGTCTCATACAAAATTATCAAGTTCCAAATAGTATTTTAATGTGCATAATAAATACAAAAAATCCCAAATAGGTCATATACCATCAAGTTCAAATGCCATATAGGCTTACATATAATGCCATGCACATAGGCAGACAAAAACAATGTCATGTAAGACATATATATTTCCTACTCATCAAAATCAATCCCTCTCTTGGCCTTGCTCGAAGAAGGCCCTCCCTTAAGACGAAGATGGAGATCCATGAGATGACTTTGGATCGTTCTGAGCCCATGCTTCAAGTCCTCTTCCGCTGAATACTCGCCTGTAGATGAGCCTATAAATGCAAACAATATTTTTTTGTCAAAACTTAATTTATATATGTTTTCAACATGTATTTAAGACCATGCTAGAATGAAAGTATTTACATAAATACACAAACTTACCGCAAGTTTTCGATCACACCGAATTTACATCTCACGCTCAGATGAGTCATCAGGAGCTCCTGCAATACGAATCGGGGGTACGAAGACGATGAGATGGAGGATTCCATGCCATCGAAGTCAAAATGGAGGGGGTTGAAGTTCCCTACATACACATAAGATTGTAAAATCTAACATCAGAATTAGCCAAAATAGAGCTAAGTACATTTATCTACATAATGACAATATTTTAACTAATTTTATCAATATAGAACTATTGTTTTTACCCTGCCACGCTTGTGAATCAAATGAACAGGGTTGTGCCTTGTCATAGGTAACTCTTGCATACACACAATGAAAGACATTACTAACATAAAAAAATAATTCTACAATGAAAGACATGACATAACATGTAATTTAACATAATATGAACCCCATGAAACCACTGATTTCACGCACACAACCTTTGCTAGAATCCTTGTTGAGCTAGACACATCCAAAAATCTACCTGCAAACATAGAGCTTGCTAGTCGCAAAATAGAACTCAGACACAATCATTAGATTATGAAGGCTTGCCCTTTAGGTGCAGAAAGTGTTTTGCTACCGAGCACACCACTGATGTTTGCGGAGTAGAAAAGCGAAAAAATGGAAAAAACAACTTTATGGAAAAATGCCCTTCCTGAACACCCAATTTTCGAAGCCAAAGAGGAGTCAATTACAAGATACATGAAGATGATATTTGTCTTGGAAACCCCTCTTTCAGAAATATCCAGTTGTATGAATGCGCCAAAGAATCTCATATCCGTTGGTGACAAAAAGAAAGATACAAAAGATAGATAATGAATCTGTTTTCCTAGTTGGATCTTTGGAGGATATGGAAAATACGCCTCCTTTTTTCATATCCTCTAATTGCAGAGGCTTCTACAGGCTGGATTACAATGTGTAAAAATAAAAAACTGTTCTCCAAGAATACCGCTTCTTCGCCTTGCTAGTTTCCCGGGGCTGCTCGGCTGATCATCAATGCTTCACTTTCTTTGTCGAGCAGCAACTGTTTGATCGTTGTATATATATATGTACCAGTTGTTTTTATGCTGATTTGCTGTTGGTCTTGGGTTTTATTCTGTGCAGGTTTTTTCCTGCTTTATGTTCTTGTATCTATGTTCGTTGGGCCTATATTTGTTCACATCTGTGCTTTTTGAGCCTTCTATGTATAAAGTGTATAGTCCCTGTGTCAAAAAACTATTGTGCCCTGTAATAAAAAAAACATGTAATTTAACATAATATGAATTACACGAGAAATATAATAAAATTTACGTGTATGTTTGAATACCTCAATTTGCTGTGCAGATGATGTATATGCAGCGGCAACACCTTTATCTACTTTTCACAGAGATGGTGGGGTGTCTAGTGAAGTCAACATCTTTATCATACATGTATATCATGTGAGTTAAATGGACATACGAGAAGATACATATATTTGACTTACAAATACATAATATATATATATATATATATATATATATATATATATATATATATATATATATATATATATATATACATACACACACACACACACACACACACACACACACATGTATGTGAAAATTTTACATAATTAACATTCTAAATTACCTCTATGAATGTATGTGTATGCATGGTGCTCACCACTTGTGGTCAGGATGAAGATGCACCTCCCACGCACTATAATATCAATGCATGTACATGTACAAATGTAAATATTTCAAAAATTTAACATATATAAGTAAATCAGGTACTCCAAAATTTTTGTAACACACATAACAAAACATAAAAAATTTACCTACGAAGGTGACGCCGATGAATGTAATCCAAATGTCTCACTCAAAAGGACATCTGACATAGTGACATTATCATGTTTACCCCTAGCACCATGTGCACCAAAATCAATACACATGAAATTATCGTCCTCCTTGAGCCCCAAACATATGCTATCACATGATGAGAAAAAATGTGGCCTTATGCTAGTAATCCCTAAGGGAATACTCTATGTACCTCCACGAGCATTTGGCTCAAAAATATCCCTTGTATATCAAACAATGGTCACAGATATCCCCTGAAGTGCGTGGAGTGTATCAATCTCTATTGTCTCCTTCATTGCTTGAGGGACAATTTCAGGGTGAGGGGGATTCCGTGCGAGGAATCTTTCCTGCTGAATAGGTGCACGTTGTGCACCTGGTTGATCCTATGCAGATCCTTTTCCTCGGCTCTGGAAATATCAAAAATCAAAATAATTTGGGATATCGTTGAGGATAAACTCGCAATAGAGTTTCCTCAGAAAGTATAGTGGCACCTCGTTGTTATTACAATGTGGAAAATCAAACACCATCCAGCATGTCCCAAAAATTATTTTTAATCAAATTATTATTGCACCAATGGATGGGAAATCATTTACATGTCAACGGAATAGGAAAATTAGTGCAGGGGTCCGTGAATAAGGCACATATGATTTCTTTTGAAATTTCTTTTTTCTTTACAGCCACATATGACAATTTGTGGGAATAATAAACCCTACAACCCTCTCTTTAATTTATCTAATGATCAATTTGCCTCATTGTCGTGTTAATTTGAACAAGTAATGCCTCCAAAGTGTTTGCAAGAGAGGCACGATGGGGGTTTGTATATTTTGCATCCCTCATTATTTTTATTAAATCCTCAATTTCAATTTTGTTTTCAACTATTTGGGCTGCTAAATCTTCTTGACTACCCAAGGGATGTTGAGCAATTATGGGAGTGTCAAGAGGGATGTAAGGAATAACAAGGTTTTGTTGTGGTTGATTCCCTTGACCTCTAATTGTAACAATAAAAAATATGTACTCAATTCAAATTTTAATCTATAATTAGCATATTTCAATGCAATTTTGAGAAAAGAATTGTGCTTACCTCTTCTCCGTGGTGCCATCATCGATTCAGATCTTCCCAGCAATCCAGAAATGATCCTTTAAGCTTGAGATCTAGCTGAATGAAAAAATGTGAGGGCATGAAATAGCTCTAAAACTCGCATTTGAGGGAGGTAAAATGATAGAGGCTCGGGCCTCTTTTTTTTTATAACAGGCATAACATGTACACATACGCGTTATGCTTTGGTGATTCCCGAGCCAAACAAATTAAAACATGAGCATGTTTTAACAAAACACGTACATGTTTTACTTTTTTTTAGATTCTTGTCTACTTTTTGGTCCCCCAACTTTGTGCACTCACCCAAATATTCAAATTGACTTTTCCCATGTTGAAAGTGATATACACTCTAACCTTTAAGATTAGGACTCTCTCACAAAACTCTCTTTCCTTCCAATTCAAATCCCATTCTTAGAACTCATTCGTGCCTCACCCAAACATCATGAGCATTTTATGTCATAATTATTCAATCTAAATGTCACTTTTCTACCCACTTTTGGGTAGAAAACTGCTATATTTTATTTGGAAGACAATATCATGAATCAATACAAAAATGCATCTGTCTTTATCAATATCTCTACTAATCATTCCTCGTGAGGTTTATTTCCTATTGATTTAATAATTTCCAATGAGATTCTATTTAATGCAAATGAACCTCCCCTCTTTATCTAATTTCAGATTGGAAAAATCATAGTTAAGATACCCCTCATAGATGAAGGTTCTTCCACCTACATAACATCTCTTGATTTCACTAAGACACTCAGTTGTTCTATTTACAACCTAAAATATAGTAGGATCATGTATTAGGTTTATGGCTATAGAAACATTTCACATATGGGTTTCATTTATCTCCAAATCACCATGACTTATCACACCATTTGAATTAATGTCATGATATTTAACTCCCACTAGTGTTATAATATCCTCCTAGGTCAACCATGGAGTTGCCACATGCACACAATGATTTTATCCCCCTACCAATTTGTGAAGTTCACTCTCCTAGGGGATATGTATAAATTACTAGGTGAAACCAATCCTTGGAAATTTGAAATCTTCTAAGAATGTGGGACATCAAAAATTCCCACCCTTAAATAACTACCTACCATCCCATTTTGATAATATCAATGGTACAACTATCGTAAGGATTCCTTTCATGGCTATAATTTTTATCACTAGGTTATGGAACATACTCCACTTAGCCTTATTGACTCATATTTCAATGATCCCTGTAAAATAAACCTTATGATGAACACTTCTAATATTTTTAATGCCATTATCTCACAATTTCCTCCTACATTTTGATCTCTCTCATATAAGAAAGATGTCAAATCCATCCCTATAAACATTACCCATAATAAGAATCCTCCTATAGAACATCTCAGTCAACCCAAAAATATTATCAACTCATGAGCTATTGGTGTTAATACATTTGATTATGATGATTTTTATTCTATATACAATCCCTTCTTAGAAGGAAATTCACAATCTAAGATTGTAGAGATAATTCAATATAAGGAGTCACCACATAATACTTTTAGTCATAGAATAAATATTAACACTGTCTATCTAAGAGATGTATATATTTTATTTATTCATGAGGTGGATAACATCATAAATGATGATGATAAGATTTATGAATTCAAATATAAGGATGAACTCATGAACTATACTAACCTAATTGGTGATTAAATTCCTAAACCACAACATGCTCCCTCATGTAGCCCCTCCACATCACCTATTGTGACATCCTCCACTCTTTCCCCTCATACTTTCCTACATTTTTCAATTTTTAGTGCCCTTTTTTATCATGATATATATTTGGCACCATTTTTGAAAAGTTCTCCATGCTTCCTATTGTGGTCCTTTCATTTCCTTAGTGTTCCTTGGAATTTGAAGTTGTTTATTGACATTTTAAAATAAACTTGATATTTTCCTCTTTTGTTCCTTGGTTACACCCATGGAAGTGTTCATTGGTCCCCTTGGTTCCACCCCCTTCACCGCCCTCATATATAAAACATTGTTGACGAATTTGAACAATAGTATTCCGTATATTATATAGAATGTAGTATTTGGCAAGTTTTTTAAGCAAAACAAAGAAGCCACCCCTTATTTCCTCTCACCTTGGTTTACACAAATTGATAAAGTAGTAGGTGAACAATCACACCCTTATTTAGGTGTCTCCCTATCATCTCCACAAACTAGGTCATGAGAGGAATATGTGTAACATCCTGGATTTGATGAAATTCATTTATTGAATCATAAAGATCATTGTTATAAAATTTTAACTATTTTATGGAAATTGCTTTAGTAGGATGCTTATTGACCACTGACCATTACGAAGGAAACATGTATCGTGAATTGGGTTTACTAGTTAAGTTTTATCTTTCAAATGTTAGAAAGATGCCATGGGGTTTCTCCAGGTAGTGTGAACTATGACTGTTAAGGATATTGACACCTGCTTGCTAATGAGTGTTTTATTTGGTTTGCATTATTACTCATGTAGTAAAGGAGTGTTTGGTGATGATTTAATGAACTAATACACACACACACACACACACACACACACACACACACACAAACACACACACACACACACACACACACACACACACACACACACACACACACACACACACACACACATGTTTTGACATTGTTGACATATTATCGGTCATGATACCACTTATGTTATGCATTTAAAGAGTTTATTTTGGTTGTTATGTGACATAGTTAATTGGTTAGTGAAATTGTGTGAGGTGAATATTTGACCCACCCCATCATATGGGTTTTGTGGTTTTGAAATTTTATTTAAATTAGGTTATAACCTAAATTACATGACATATTTGTAGAGGATGTGAAATAAGTTGTATGCTTTAAACAGTTGTTTGATGCTGATAAGCCATGAAGTGGCATGAAATTTAAGGAGGTCTGGTGTGAATTTAATTTGGAAAAAAAGGATTCTTGGGATAATGCCAGCTTCCTTGAGAATATACGTCATGCAAGTAATCTCAATATTTAATTTTCATTCGGTTGTTTTAGGGAGCTATGTTTGAGGGTTGTGCATGGAGTTTTTAGAAGAATAATTGTTTTGGTAACTATTTTATGGATATTTCACTGTTGTTATCTCCTGATATTGTGGAATTATTACTGTTTAAATATGGTGTGGAAATATTTAATGGAAAATGTAGTGTTTTGAAGTTTTGAACTTGAAAAGTGCACAAAATTTTGGAGGAAAAATACACAGGCATGAGTTTTTATACTCTTATTATTTGTTGTTATTTTAATGATGTAACTAATATGTTTTGGTTTTGGATTATTATGTGAGATATGGAAAATGAAATACTGAGTTACTGTGAAATTAAAATGAACTTGATTATTTTTACAGCTCCTTAGAGCATTGTTTTTATCATTATTCTTTGTTATGAATAAATGGTGGAGGTAAAAACTTGTTGAGTGCATGGATTACATGGATTTTTGGTTATTATTTTAAAAAGGGTTCGCTTTTGGGGGAATATAGTTTTATACAAGTATGGATTGTTTTTTTTGTTTCATGGAATCCTCACCCTCATCGATGTATTGGAGTTAATTTATTTTATTTTTGTGTGGGTTTAAAACTTGGGAAAATAGTTATTGGGAGTTATGGGATTATTGTCGTAATATTTTTTCTTTTTGGGAACTTTTAAATGTCATTTCAGAAAGTATTGGAGAAGCGCCACAAAACTAATGGTTCAAATAATACAAAGGTGAATGATGTGATCCGTGAATTGTTCCAAGATAAAACAATGCAGCCATACAAGACTACAAATTATGAAAAATATAAGTGAGATAATTACAATAACATATAAATATCTCCATCTCAATACGATTGCTCCATATTATAGAATGATGTACGTGATTTACACTTATAAGAGGAGGAAAGTGCAACTAATACCTATATTAGTGATGAATAACTCTCTCTAACTGATACTTCCAATAGAGTTAACTCCACACAACTAGGAAGATAACTCAACAAAACTAGTAAGCTATCTCAACATAACTAGTACATCTGAGAAATCATATCCCATGATTATAGGAAAGATCCAAGTAAATAAAAAAATACAAGGAAAATAAATATCCTACATTAATATGAAGGCCATATGTAAATTTTTATTCAGGTTAAAAATAGAACGAAAGAGAAAAATAATTTTCTGAGAAATGAATGATCTAGAGTGAGAAGTAAGAATAATCTAGATATGGAAGTATAAATGGTCTAAATATCGTAGTCTCCTTTAACTCAATCCTATAATCTTTCTTTTAATCCGAAGCACGCAAACCTATCACCCAAGTGTTGGGAGCTCACTTAAGGTGCGCGCGGGCGTCGAGAACCTCCTTTATGTGAGCCTCGCAAGAATTTTCCACCATTGATGGAGGATAGGTTTTTAGAACAATAACACGTGCATTTAATCTAATAAAAAGGTAGTGGATCTAGTTCTAATCATAAATGCCCCATGAGATAAACATAAACATCAGAACAACATATTGGAAATAGATTTGAGCCATGAATAACATGAAAGCACACTAGGGTTTAGTACCAAAACATAAATACAAAAAAAAAAGCTCCATATATTGATTAAATATGTTTACAGTAGCCATATTACATCAAATGGGATCATCTAAGACCATATACATCATGAAATAACATTCCAACCTTACAAAACTACTATGAATAGAGATATTAGCTATGCTTTCCCATTATAGCCCTTGTTCAGACCCGAGCACATACATATATGCCTAGTAAAAACATTCTTGTAGCACTTTGTTACCTCCCAACTCTCTTTATTTCAGACCCAAACATTATTTTAAATAGAATCTAGATACACCACCATAGTTTCACCCATAAGGAGATTGCAAAGTGGAAGTGTGGTCCTCCATGATCGAGTGCTTATCCCAGCTTGCAAAGGCCTCCACTAACTATAATGATCCTCCCAAGAATATTCCCTACATGGAATATTCTTTTCCTAACCTCCAAAGCTCCAGGATGGTACCTTATCCATTCATCAGGCCTGCTCAGACCCTCACGTGTTTCTCCTGTGATACCACCTTCAAAATGTGGCTAAATCCCCAAACCCTCTTGTGTTTTCACATGCCAACCTCTTCTCCCGCGTGCCTTTCCTTGAGTGCCTTCCTATTCACTTACCTTTTGCGTGCATGCTCCTTCTGCCTTTGGAATTAGTCAATTTAGGGCCCAACATTACCCCACACTATGCATGTTATACATACCCAGAAACACTCTGCTCTTTCATCAAATAATAAAGAATAAGAGAAATGAAATAATATGTAATTGAATAGAGAATAAAGGATCCTGTTATAACTACATGAGGAGTGGGAAGTCTTTCTTTTCACAGATGCTTCAATTTTATCACAAACATCTACCTCACTCTATGCATGCTGAAGTAAATCACCCACCAATGCGCTAACTTCATCAAAACTTAGCTCACCTGCCTTATCCTTGAGCGTATCTTCAATGTTTTCCATCAAATTGTTAAGTTCACCTAGTGCGTCCATCCTGCCAGTGACTGTACAATTACTTCATTTTATTTTCAATCAAAACCCTCAAGGTTTCGATCACCTATGATTTATTCTCGACTTCGTCCAAGATCTTATCTCACTCCGCCCTATTGCCCTTGTTTTTCCCTTAAACATCATTCACATCCACCTCATGACTAGCAACCAATATGCTTGCTACTCTATTTCTATCACCACAGTTATCATTCACAAATTAAGCCATTTTCACCATGGTCTTCACTAAGGAAAGGAGCTCATAGTACCGAGTTTTTGTCTCCCCAATCTTAACCTTTTTTTCTTCTTTCTAGTGCACCATCACCTCTTTTGTTGACTCCAATGCAAGTGGTTACCTCTCCATGGTGAGTATGTGCATCAAGTCTTCCAAGCAATGCATGGTCGTCTCAAACTTCTACTCAGGAGGGGCCAGGTCTAGGTGCTTTAAGATAATGGCATTTGAAATAACCTCTACCTTCTCGTAGACTTCGTGCACCTTCACCTTTTCATCCCTCAGTTCATGCATTAATTACACATTGATCAATTCCTTTTTCTTTATCTCCTTATCCATCTTAATGATATCCTCATCATTTTTACCAAGCTCATCTTCAAAGAATCTTATTCTGTCATTTCTGCCAAAGATTCTTGCTTCCCCCTCCACCGACACTTTGTTGATTGTGTTGCAAACTTGCTCATCTGACAACTGCTAGGAATTCACAAGAGGGTTTACTCCCTTGGAATCTAGTGTCTTCATCAATGCATCACTATTAACCTTAAAATTAGGCTCGTCAACGTGGGACTCAAAATCCCAGGATAGCATTTTCCTTTTACGTAGGTACGTACCCTCTTCATCAAATGAAGACCAAATGAGGAGTTGGTTTGTGGGCACTGTACTTTGGAAACGTGCACACAACACCTTGTTTAGATAATTGATGTAAGTCATGGCATGTTCTTGCACCACTACTATGCCTTTTTCACCTATGCGCACTACCTTGGGGAAACTTACTGCCAAGATGGGATCTTCACTAATGCTTCCATACTCTTTCCCTACACTTGTGCTCTCCTCCTTTTTCTTTAGCACTTCGTCAGTGTTGCACTTCACCTTGTGCTCCACCAAATATTGTATAATACCCGCCACCTCCTTCTTTAATGTGTCATCTATCTATTCTCTGGTCAGGGTCGGGGTATTTTGAGCATGCATGTCTACTACCTCACTTCTTCCTATATTGTGAGTGACTTCTTCATAGTCATTCTGCTCTTCATCAAACTAGTGTATATCATGAACAAGGAGAATTTTACCTTCTTCAAGCTCATCCTCCTTCTCCTCAAAGTCATCACCCTTCATGCTCTTTGTCTCCTCAGAGTGTGAGCTTCGTGCCACCTTCTGCTTCTTTTTCACTGGTGACTCCTTTAACACATGTACTCTTATTTTTTTGGTATATTTTCCTTAACAAGTCCTCCTTGTGTAGGTACTTGGTCCTACTCCTGACTCCTACGCTACTGTAGTCTAAATGGTATGCGCCCTTAGTGCCCTACGTGTTGTGGTCTCTACTCTTTCTCTCTTTGTTCCCTTCTTCAATGAAGGGTCCTCTGGGATACATACATCATCCTCTAAGTACATGCCCTTCTCAAACTTGGGCCTCATGTGGATATACACCCTTATCGTTGTCTTACCTACAATAGGAATTGATGCCAGCTTCATCATACTTACTTCATGTGAGACATACTTCTCCACATACACGCGGTTCTTAGGGTAAACTAGACTTCGACGTAGCGCGCAATAATCCTCATCTACCTCACTTAGATCAAATCTGAACTTCTTTACCTCTTTCAACTTGTTGACCGCGCTTTGAAAGTATTGCGCTATGAAGGCAAAGGGTAGTTTACACGAAGGGATTTTTGTTTCATCACTCGAAGTAAATATACCTATGTAGAAGTGTTTATATACAACAAACTCAGCCTCACCATCCACCAAGGCTGACAGTTTCTCTGAGATTATCCATTCTTCCCTAAATACATCACACATTTTCTTTTACCACTTATCTAAATGCACTTTGCATGGTGCATTCATCAAGTCACAATTGTAGGATTCGAACCTCTTCGCAGGGGAGGGGTCCTCATCAGGTATTCCCATACATAGTTGTTTTGCCCATTGGGCACTCCAATCTTTGAAAACACAATGGTAAGGATAATGTTATCTTACATAATCTTATCTCCATCATGCACCACATCTATAATCTCCTCCACAATGAAGGATGAGAGGTTATAGATTTTTCCTTTTGAAATCTTCATGGAAATGTTTAACCATCTCTTGTTCACTTACATTTAGCACTCCAGTCCGTTCAACTTAGTAAGTAGATGCACGACCCTCTTCATATTTATGTTTTTGATCTTTCTAATGTCAAAGTAATGTCAACCCTTATTAAACTTGTACTCTATGGTTGTCTCCTTGACGACATCCAAATCATCCTCCATTGATTATCTTGTGTATATAAGTCTAGTGTACTTTGAAATTAACTGGGCAGTTAGGTACATTCTTTATCCTATAAAATAGAAATAATCCTCATGTATGCATGACATTAACCACTAGTACAACCTGCTGGGTTTACCAAAATAGGGAAACTCATAGAGTTGTAGGAGTCCGGCCTTCTCCAATGTTGTTTTCACCGAATCGTCATAAACATGTTTATCATCTTGTGTCCTCTCTCCAATTAGAATAACTAAATACATCGTCATATCCTTTTCTGTGGTATATATTATGTGGTTAAAATCATTTATGGTCATCTTATGCACATGAGAAACCCTCTATATTCCCATCAAAATTCCATCTGGGTACTGCATTTCTGAGTAAGAAATTTTGTTAAAACTTATTGATATGGTGGGTTTTCCTTTGCTCTTTCCCTTGCCCTTCTTCAGTGAAACATTAGATCCCTTCTTTGGTTCAATTTCTTCTCGTCTAGTCCTTGTAATCTCTTCCTTTATTCTTTCCCTAACTCTTCTCAGTATTGCAGCTTTACTCTTTTGTGATAACTCCTCTAAATCCCATGCCCTAGCTATGTAAACCCTAACCTAGAAAGCATTCCTTCCAATATGGCGTAACACCTGCAGGAATCCTCCAAACACACTTCTCCAACCACGCCCATGTACTCCCTTTCCACTCTGGTTCACAAATTCATTGAATCTTCTGCTACGCACATAAATATCCACAAATTTTTATTCATAAGGATGCCCTAGTTCGCAAGATCTCTTTAACAAAAATGCAAGGTAAAAGAATAACTCACCCTCGACCTTATATTTATATCTTCTTGTTTTTTCAGCACAAACTTCAATGCCACCCACTAACATATGAATGCATTAAAGTCATCTTTTTCCAGTGACATCCCTCTATGTGAAAACTCATGTGAAAATTTTCTCAACCTTCTGGCGTGCAAGAATTATTTGGCAACAGATTAACTTACACGCACTCCCCGTTCTGAAGTATGTCAACCTCTATGTCCTTTACCAAGTTCTTTCCTTTTCCTACCTCATGTTGCTTCTACGCTTTTTACCCTTGTATGTGGTTTTCTCAAAGCCTTTTGACACCAATATTTTCTCATGATCACCTTTGTTATGTACACTTTTCTAAACCCACGTGCTTTTGATTTTCTCACTTGGGCCACCTATGCACATCACTCCCAACACTTCTCCTTTGACACCTTCAATCCCACACTAAATAGATGTGCGGTCCTCTGCGCATAAAAACAATTTAAAAAGTAACAGGCTACCTGCATGCAAACACACCCTAAATGAAAAGACAAAGAAAAGCGAGGAAAAAGAGAAACACAAATAAAGGAAATTGCATTAAGGGAAATCCTAAGCTACATGGCAATACTACCTTATTTACAAACACACCAAAGACTTATTTATAGTAGGTCTTCAACTTACTCCCATTAAAATGACTAGGAAACATTGTTCCATCCAGGGCTTGTAACTTGCAAGCCCCTGAATCAAGTATATGAGATTTCACATATGGACCCAACCAATGTACTTTAATCTTCCTTGGGTGGCACAGAAAATTAGAATCATACAACAAGACAATCTGCCCAACCTCAAACTTCTTTTTCTTGATGTGCCTATCATGTCATGCCTTTTTCTTGGATTTTTCTATTTTTTGGGTCCATCTTGCTAGTGTACGCCTTTCATCCAACTACATTAACTTGTCAATATTTTCCTCAAGTGCTTGTTCATCAGCTAAACCTCCTGCGCGCACAATATGCAACGATGGTAACATGAATTCAATAGGTAACACAACCTCCACGCCAAACACCAATTGAAAAGGTGTGGCCTTATACAATGTTTTATAAGTAGTATGATATGAGCATAACACGACATAAATGTTAGAACATAATGATTAAGTGGTCTGACCAACCCTTAATGTATATTGGTCCATTACTAATATATAGGTTAATATTTAATAATATAAAATATTTATATTTATATTATTAAATATGTTAATCCAAGTATATACTTTATGTTAAATATTTAATATCATGAAATGATTATATTTCTAATATTAAATATTATAAACCTAGGTGTATGTGTCAATCGTTTAGGTAACTAGGTTGAAAAGGTGGGTCGGGAGACATACCCAATCATCTTATATAAAAAGGACTTTAGGTCCTCATTTGATATATTTGAGAAATATATCAAAGGTGTAAAATCAAGTGATTTGGTTTTACCCTTTGGTATTTCTTTATTTACTTATATTATGATGTAATGTTTATTTTAATATTTATTGTAACATTATATAATATGTAAGTTGATTAAATTCATATTTAAAATAACTGGCCCCTTCTTTCCATTGTGCAATCTAATATTTTTGTCATGTGAAGAACTAATGTGAATGCACTCGAGGAAAAAATTGGAAAGATTATTACCTTCCATGAAAATTCGTGTGAAAGACTTGGTAAGGGCTAAATATTGTGTCAAATATTTCATATTTCTTTCTATAGTTTCAAATGTTTGCAGATAAACATTTTCAAGGGTAAATTCAAGTAGAAAGAAAGATTTAGGCGTAGGAGACAAATCCCACAAGAATAGGAAATGAATTTTTTATATTGGTTTATCATTTCTCAATGTTCCCCGTTAAAGTTGATAAATATTTCGTCCAAGTACCCTTTCTTAAATTAATTACATTTAAAATAACTTTTTTAAAAACTATATAATGAAAACACTATCGTCTATATAACATATATTATTTATATATTAATCCAATTCTATACCCTTAAAACGGGGCCAAATAAAACATTTAATTTGAATTTTATGCTAAACCTATTTTTAACATGGGTAAAAAGGTATTTGATTATAAAAGATATTGGTATTAAAACCTATGTTTTTATATCTATATCCTATATTTTATAATCTCTAACCGTTTTAAATTCATAACCAATTTTTAATGTGATTTAATAAATAGCTTTATACTTTATGTGACTTAAGTATTAAAAAATCTTAACTTTTTACCTAAATCCGTTCTTCTTTTCTATCATATACTTTATCCTATCCGTGGCCTGCTTAAATTATTCCCACGACTTGCTAAAATGATTAAAGTTCCCTTATTTCATTTGCCTTGGCTAAAAACCATATGCGGAGGGATTTAATTATTTTGGTTGGTAATTAATTCATGGGACTTGCGCAACTAAGCCACCCCCATATTATAGGCTTGAGTTGACATTGGTTGATAAAAACTTAAAAGAGTATTAAAAATCTAATCAAATTTTTTACTTTATATTAAATAGTGAATTTTGCCATGTTAACCATTGTTTTTTTTGTAAAGCTTTCAAGTGGCATTAAAATATAACCATTTAAATTAACAAATGAAAAAGCTAATAAAAAACAAAACTATTTTATAATGTTGAAACGGTCCAAAATATGACCTCTTTTTTATTGTTCTTAAAACACTTAGTAATTTTTAAAAATACGAGGCAATCTGAATTGTATTCAGTTGTTTGTATTAAATTTCCTTTTGTGGACATGATATTTAATGTTGAAATGTGGCCACTTTTATCCTGTGCATGGCTACGAATGATGCTTCCCTTGGATTTTATATGGAGTGTTAGTCAACAGCGTGGGAGGTTGTGTGGTATTTGACCATATTTTATTTGTATTATACGCACAATAACTTTGGTTCAACTCTTCACCATAGTGTGTTGGTCGGTCCACCTTTGTATAGTTATAATCCAATTTTTTATTTTGTTATATTCTCTTAACTTTTAAATTAATATATATTTTGAAGGGTTCAAAACCGATTTTGATTTTTTTTTGGGGGGAATTTTTATTTTATTTTATTTGGTTCTTTTTTGATAAATTGAATTATCCATAATTTAAATTGTTGGAAATCCAATAAATAAAAATTATTTAGGGGAAATTTAAATTAATATTTTCTTTCTAAATGAGGAAAGTTATTTTCAAATAAAATATCGTTTAAATTATTTTATTAAATTAAAGATAAAGTGAAGTTTTTTTTAACGACACGACGACTAAATCATCGTCAACTTTTATATGAAAAACTAAAACAAAATCTTACTCACATTTCAATTGAATATGCTAGAAAGGCATTTAAAAAGTTATGTATTGATTATGGTATTAAAAGAGAAGTAACTTCTCCTCATTATTCCTAGTCTAATGTGTTGCAGAACGAAAACTAGGACTATTTTAGATATGGATCGCTCTATGCTTCATTCCGCTCGTCATCTGAAATTTCTATGCGTAGAAGCAATGAACACAACAGTCTACATTCTAAATATGATGCCCACCAAATCTATTCATATTTCAACTTCTTTAGAAAAATGGTCAAATAAAAAAAATGATATTTCTCATCTAAAATTTTTTGGTAGTCCTTCTTTATACATTCCTAAAAAGAAAAGAAAGAAACTTAATATGACTTTTTTTTCTTGTTTTTTCATTGGATATGGTATTAACACTGCAGGTCTAAGGATTTACAACCTTGAAAAAAGGGAAGTAACTGAAAACCGTAATGTGGTGGTTTTAGAAAAATGTTTTTGTTCATCTGATAATGGTAAAGATGTTCCTAACTCTGTCAATATTTTTAATGATGGTTTTATTTCTGATAATGAGAATATAGTAAATAGTCATGATGATGTTTCGTGTGTTAATAATATGGATAAATCTCCTATTTCCTTAGCTAAGAAACCAAAATGGGCTCAATTTGTGTCAGAGAGCTCTAATCCTATTGACCTTAATAAAATGACCAGAAGTCATCATACCTACCATGCATTAATGACCTTGTATGAACCTGAGCTACAAACTTTTGAAGAAGCTTCTCGAGATAAGAAGTGGATCAATGTAATGCAAGCTAAATACAATGCCCTAATTCAAAATCAAACTTGGAAGTTGGTTCCACCTCTAGAAAAAAGAACTATTATAGGGTCTAGGTGGTTATACAAAGTAAAATATAATGTTGATGGTAGTATTGACAAACATAAATCTAGACTTGTTGCTAGAGGTTTCACTCAGAAACTTGGTATTGATTATGTTGAGACATTTTCCCTTGTAGCTAAAATGAGTACTATTAGGGCCTTATTTGTAATTGCCGCTCAATTTCAGTAGGAAATCCACCAAATGGGTGTGAAAAATGTTTTTTTGAATGGTGATTTAAAATAAGAACTTTCCATGTCTCAACCTAAAGGATTTGAAGAAACTGATAAAGAAAACTATATTTTTAAATTGAAAAAATCCTTGTATGGTTTAAAGAAATCTCCTAGAGCTTGGTATGTGAAAATTAATTCTTTCTTTAAATAGTTAGGATTTGTTAATTGTTCGTCTGACAATGATGTATTCATTAAGCAAGAAGGATCACATATTATTATTGTTTGTATATATGTTGATGATTTTCTTATGACTAGTGATAATCCTGCTATAATTTGTAGAATTAAAGAACAATTGAAACAATACTTTGAAATGATTGATTTAGGTCTTTTACATCATTTTCTTGGCATGCCTATATTTCCAGATAAAAATTGTATTGTTGTTTCTCAAGCACAATATGCAACCATTTTAAAAAGCTTAACATGATTGATTGTAAACCAGTTTTTACTCCTATGGAAGTTGGAATGAAAATTGATCCTAAACCTGCATGTGAAAAATTTGATCCTACTTTATATAAGAAGTTAGTTGGTAGTTCGATTTATCTAACTATCGCTAGACTAGATATTTCCTATGCAATAGGAATTGCTTCTAGGTTTATGCAGGAACCTTATAGAGAGCATTAGAATCTTGCAAAAAGGATTCATTAGATATATTAAAGGCACAATCAATTATGGGTTGCATTATACTAAGAATGAAAATGCTAACTTATATGGATTTTGTGATTTTTATCATGTTGTTGATGTATTAGATAGAAAATATATTTTTGGCTGTGTTTAAGTTTGGTGCAGGGGTCATTACTTGGTGCAGCAAAAAGCAATGAACTGTTTCTGTCTCTTCAACAAAAGTTGAGTATAGAAGTGCAATGGAATCTGCAAAAGAGGCTATATGGCTAAAGAGGTTGTTCGAGGAGATAAAAATGAAGGATCCACACAGTGTTTCTTTGTTATGTGACAATCGAAGCACCATAGCTCTTGCACATAATCCAATATAGAATTAGAGGATGAAGCACGTTGAGATACATATACACTTCATCCATGAGAAGGTGCTAAGTGGTGAGATATATTACAAGTCCGTGCTGACTCAAGAGCAGGTTGTTGATATCTTCACAAAGCCCCTCAGTGCTACAAAGTTTTTTCACTTTCATGAAAATATTGGATTGTCAAAGTTTCCATTGAGGGAGAGTGTACATGACAATGTCACCTCCTAATGGAACTTGATTTTTAAAAAAAATACATTCGGGAAAGTGTAAAAAGACCTTTGGGCATGTATACTTCCTTGACTTCTTTTTTAGATAGAAGTGTAGACATATCCTAAAGGATGTCTTCATTAAACTCTTTAGTGCTATTAAGTTTACTAGTAAACATTCAGTACAACATATTGTTAAGGAGGTCCTTGGTTGTAAAAGGCTCCTATATGCTTGGGTTAAATACCCTTTTATGAGAACTTGTGAGAACATGTAAAACTCAAAAATAATACTTAGCCACTGACCATGGTATGATATTTGGGATTTAAAATCCTTTTGTACTAAAAGGTAACTTGAGTATGATGAAGGTGTTATAATTCCTTCAACCGATATGCCACCTGAAAACCTTTATGGTTTAAGGATTGTAAATCCTGTAGTGTACCATGGGAAAGTAATCTATTGGCATATGTTATGTTATCCCACTTAACATTAAGAGGGAGTGTTGGAACCTAATGATTAAGTGGTCTGGCCAAACTTTAATGTATATGGGTCCATCACTAATATATAGTTTAATATTTAATAATATGAAATATTTATATTTCTATTATTAAATATGCTAACCTAGGTATATACTTTAGATTAAATATTTAACATCCTGAAATGATTATATTTCTAATATTAAATAGTGTATGTGTCAACTGTTTAGGTTGAAAATGTGGGTCGGGAGACATACCCAATCACCTTATATAAAAATGAATTTAGGTCCTCATTTGATATATTTGGGAAATATATCAAAGGTGTGTAAATCAAGTGATTTGGTTTTACCCTTGGTAAATAGGGTTTCAAAAGAGGATGTGATTTTACTTGATGTAAAATAAATTTTTCTAAAGTAAAAGGTTATTTTCAAAGTGGTTTTTACCCTATTGGAGTTTTCCACTATAAATAATGTATCACCTCTATTATTTATTTCATGTAAGTATTTATTTATTTACTTATGTTATGACATAATGTTTATTTAAATATTTATTGTAACATTATATAATATGTAAGTTGATTAAATCCATATTTATTAGAATCCTCAAATTCTAACAAGAAACTTTATCATCCCTGTTCTATCTGCTAACATCACAAATCTTGGTCAACATACAAGTCAAAATTTTGTTAAAAGATTTTGTTGTCCCATTAGCTTGTGGATGATAATGGTTAGTATTGTGATGGGCCACCATGAATTCTGCCAATAGGATTCTAACTATCTAATTTAGGAAATGAGTACCTCTATGACTTGTTAAGCTTAGTGGGCATCCATACCTACTGATTATATTCTCCCACAAGAATCTAGCTGTTGTCTTCACTATGTAATCCTTTGTAGGTGCCACTTCTTCCCAGTGTGTAAGATAATATGTGCATGTAATGATATAGCACGGATCTATCCTTCACGTGGATGGGGAAATAGGGCCTACAAAGTCAATTACCCACTTTTGGAATGGATCTGCACTGGAGATAGGCTAATGGCATTTCATCTCTTTTCCTAGGTTTACCAAACACTAGAAATGGTCACATGCCTTTCAATACTCGATACAGTCCTTGTAAACCATTTCCCACTAAAGGCTAGCTAAAAGTATCTTGCATGTGGTCACATTCCATGCAGAGTGTCCTCCTAAAATTCCACCATGAACCTCTTCAATGACTGCAATACGCTCATGATCTAGCACGCATCAGCGAAAAACCTCGTCACATCCTAGCTTGTATAAGTCTCCACCAATTAACATATATGGTGCGACGTGTATGGCTAAATTCTTCCTCTATAATTCCTTTAACCCTTCTGGCACCCCACCTATTCATACGAATAATGCAATATCTTCAAATTCATAGGACATTTACTACATCCTAAATAACTATGCATCTGGCATCTTATCCTCAATGCTCTGCACGTCCACACTTGAAGTAATTCTTGACAAATGATTAGGTCCCAAATTACTCCTCCCTCGTTTCACCACAACCATAAACTCAAACTCCTGAAACAATATTATCCAATGACATATGCACCCTTACAAAATGGGATTGCTCACCTTGTACTTTAATGTCGTTTAGTCTATGTAGAAGATAAAAGGATTTTATTTAAAATACTTCTTGAACTTGTGCAACACGTAGATCATTGATAATGCCTTGCTCTCTATGGTGGTATAATTTTTTTCTACTAGAGTAACCTTCCTTTAAGAAAATCACAAGGCCCCGAGTTGCCCACAGTCACATACTGCTTTTCAGGATGTAATTCTGCAGACTACCCTAAGCACCATACTAATATGATTTTTCTAACATGCGACGTGCAAAGGTCTATCCTCAGAAGGAATACATTATAGAAGTTACGCCCTGGTGGCCAGATTCAATCTCTTCAATGTGTCAAATGCCACCTACTGCGACCTCTCACCTATAGAACGCATGCTATATTCGGTGTTCATGAAAGCATCTCTCTAAAGCCATGTAAATACGAGTGCATATGAGTATAGATATATGGATTTCAATATAGACTCTTGCACGAAATTAGGTATAGATATTTTACCGCGCTTTAGTTTATTGGTATTTTATTCTAGATCTAAACTATACACAAAAGATTTTGAAGAATGGCCTATGGGATAGAAAAGACAGTAGAAGAAAATAATGTGTCCCAACAACATGCCAATTATGGAAAGGTTGAAGAAATGCCAGTACTTCATAGCATCTTCCAGGGAGATTACTGCATACTATGACTAGGCAGGGCTGATCGTCCATCCTCAACTGTTTATTGCATGATTTAAATTGTTTTTTACTAGATTTAAGTAAACTGTCTAGTCATGTCCACTTATGACTTGAAGATTTTTTCTGATACAAAGTCCTGAAATTCATTAATTTGTGTGTGTGTATGTGTGTATTAGGCACATTATAAACATATTGACAGGCATATATAATCATGGTTCGAAAGACGTACCCATTCAGTGGTGAAATTTGTACAGTGACGGGTATTGGTCGTCGTTTGCAAATCTCAAACATGATGACATCCTGAAATGCCCATATATTTAATTACGAATACATATCGCACACAAGCTAGTCCTTCCATGTGTATGTCCCCAGGGAGAAAGATGAAGACAGAAAAGAAAAGCAGATCAAAGATACACATGCTGCAGTGAGAAGTCCCTAAATTACTTAACAAGAAAGTAACTTGAGTCTCAAAGAGAAAATGGAAAATGGAAAAAAATATGGGCTTACCCATTCAAATTCTTGAGGACAGATTCTATGATCCTAGAGGTGGGCTATGAAGAGCTAATCAAGTCCTCCTTAGGACAGGGAGTGCGTAGATACAAGTTTGCAGCATGATCAAGCGTCTCAGTAACAAGTTAAGAGCATTGTAGCCATCGACTCTAACTTGTTTATGCAGCTTCTCCTAGGAAGAGTCAAACTCATTTTTAGTTCATCTTACCCGTGCAGACATTCAAATCCTAAAAGATTAGGTAGAAGATTCAATAATATTGGATAACGTCGTGGTCTACTCTAGTAGATAGCAGTGAAGGTAATAGCATTTCCTTTCGATGTTGCCAATATCAATAGTAGCTCTATGCAAAATAAGTCCTTGAGACTTATGAATAGTCAGATGCCCAAGCCATTTTGGTAGGCGCATAGTTGTCTGCGATCAGCACTATCTGGAATACGTTACGTGGGACCTTAGGAATAGGGGTAAGTGCAGGAAGTTCATGGACAAAAATAGGGTCATCCGTGGACGTCATATTGCAAAAAATAGTGAAATCTCAACTTGTAGGGATTATTAGCTATACACGCACTCTAAATTAGAAAAAATTATATAAATATGAATCGTAGCATTCGGAATCTAGTTTCTAAAATACTAATTTTTGTAAAAAACGGACAAGTTTAGCTATATTAAACACTTAAAATTATATGACTTAGTTTTTTTTTTTGAAAAAACTTATAAGATTGTAGTCCGTTTGCCCTCATTTTGGATGACCAAATCTTGTTATTTTTTTTTTCCTTTGGTGAAACATTAGATGTAGTTGTCTATCTTGGGATGGATTTTATTTTGTATTTTTTTTAGCAATATTTTTTTGTTATGATTTTTTCTGTGAAAGTGGTCTGAAAATATTTAGAAAATGGAGCGCTTTCCGTTTGCCCGCCATAACTATATCAAAAAATATCGAAATCAATTTTTTTTTTTTAACGTGTATAGAATTTGTCCACGCTTGGGATGGTATAAGTTTTATCATATTTTGATAAGCGAAACAAAAGTTACAGTCTTAAACGTAGACATGAACATTCACGGGAAAAATGTCTTAAAGACCTATTGTTAGTAAGAAATTATAAAATGATATTTATCTTATTCTATTCACTTTAAAAACAATATTTCTACAAAGCTAAGAGTCTCCCCTACGCGATGGCACCATTTTTGTGAAATGTTTTCAGTTTTTTAGCATGGTTCAAGTCTTTGGAAGAGTAGATTTGAGGTTTTTTGACCTTTTACACTTCATAATGACCTTCCATAGCTTTGGTTGGGGAAAAACAAAGATTTTCTGAGGCTTAGGTTCGGTAGATAGATCCGCGATCGTGGTTTTTTTAACAATACCGCGAGAGCGCTTTATAAACTGTGAGCACGCTTTATAAAGCGCACTCGCGGTTCATAAAGCGTGCTCACGGTTCAAAAATCATATTTAAACACATCTCAATGTATGAATTACCATGTGATTTTTACTCTCTGACCTTACCATACGAATTACTGTGAAATTCTGTCTTTTTCTAGTCACGTTTTTTTATCACCGAAGCAAAAACATCATGGGAGACAAAAAATGAAGTCAAAAAAGGAAGTCATTAAGTAAAAAAACACCAGACGAATTAGAGGCCAACAAAATTCAAAATGCTGAGCGAATGCGGAAACTTCATGAATCTAGAAGAGGTTCATCTTCAATCCCAACTATTGTAAGCAATGAAGAACTAGGTAATGTTTCTACTGTCAATGTTGAAGTTGAATTAAATACTCGTGATGAAGAAGTTTTTACTGTCAATGTTGAAGAAGAATTAAATACTCATGATGTAGCAAATGTTGAAATTGAAGGAGACAATGAAAATGTGAATAAGGAAATTCATGTTGAAACTATAGACAAGAAAAATTTGACAAAAACACCTCCTAGGATTTTACGTAAGAAACCTAATTTTTTTATTGAAATTGATGAAAACATTTTGAAACCAATGTCTGACAAACTTTCTGAATGACAAATCAGAAGAAAAGCCACTGAAATTTGGGATAATCATTTTGAAATTTTAAATGATTCCCAAAGATGTCAGTTGTTGGTTAGTTTGATGAAATTGATTAAAATGAGACCTACATTAAACACCTTAGGATTGACAACATCTAACATACGTGGTCAAACCTCTACAATTGTTGAAAACCTTCATGATGCATATCACACTGTTGGTGTCAAGAGATGCACTAGGGATAGTAATATTGTGCGTCGTGTACTTGCTACTAGTGTTGTAAGTGAATCAATAAAAAAACAACGTTTGATTATGCAAACAAGTCGAATGTTGCAAGTTAATCAAAAAACTCTAATGAAAGCAATTGAAAGACGTAATATCCTTCAATCACTCAATAATGTCGATTTTTGGGCATTTTCTGCTAGAGCACCGCGTAAGGACAAAAATAATTCTGATGCTATAAGAGAAGTTTTTATTAAATTTTGGCATGATAACACTAGAGTTTCACCTAATACAAGAGATGTTATAAAATGGAGAGTTGGTTCTACTAATCGTGAACCACATCTAAAGCATTTCTTAGATATGACTCAAACTCAATTTTTTCGTAAGTTTGAACAAGAGAATCTGGAAATTAAAATTAGTCAATGTTTTTTTTGAAATGTTGAAACCATTCTATGTGAAAATCAACCATGCTCACACCACTTGTTGTTGTAGGCAACATGTTGAATTTGCGATGCATTATGCTAAATTTTTACGTATTCGTTCTATTTTTCATTCTGAAACTATGTTATCTGAATGTGGTGTTCAAGTTCCACCAATATCTTCCAGGGATTTCATTCCTACTATATTTTGTGAAAAATAAGTTGGACAATTTTTTTATAGTCAGGATTGTTTAGATGGAAGTTGTAGTACATGCGGTGGATTACCTAAATTAGAAAGTTGCATCCATGAGCAAATTGAAGGTACAATAGGACATAATTTAGTTGAATTTGATAAATATAAATCAGTTGCATACCAGTTGAAAGATGGAAAAGAGTCGAAACGGTGTGAGCTAGTTACAGAACAAATACCCATTTTTCAATTTATGAGAAAATTTAAGGATGAAATTGTTTATGAGTATGCGAGGCATACACATAGAGCTTGATGGTTGGATGAACAATTCAAGCTATGCAAAGACACATTTCCTATTGGTACTATTGTTTCAGTGGTCGATTTTGCAGAGAATTACACATTGCAACCACAAATGGAGGTTCAATCGCAATATTACAACTCAGTACAAGTTGCCATTTTTGTGCATATAGCATTTCTACATTCTCTTGACAGTACAGAGAATGATTGAAATTTTTTAAGAGAGTACCACTTTTATATCAGTGATGATCGTACTCATTCTACTGAATTTGTGCAAGGGTGTTTCCAGTTATTTTATGGAAACTTGTTTGATAGGGACATCCACTTCAAACAACATTATATATGGTCAGATAATTACACGTCTCAGTTTAAGAATGCACGAATGTTTTATTGGATGAGTAGAATGCACGTCAAGATGGGTGTGCAACATATTTGGAGTTTCACTGAGGCTGGACATGGAAAAGGAGAGCATGACGGTGCAGGGGCATGTGTGAAAAGAGCTCTTGCAAGAGAAGAGTTGAAGTACAAAGATGGTGCTAAATTAAAAGATGCAAAGAGCATAGTGGAATGGTGTACTGACAACATGGCCCGAGGTTCTCAAGAAAATTCCACAGTTTACAGATTTTTTTGGTTGATAGAGGAAAAACATATTGCTAACTACGAGGATTGTATGACACTCACTGGGTCCAGTGATATGCACTCATTTTGTAGCTCAGACGCTACTTCGTGGGCCGTATGGACAAGAAAGTTGACATGTTTTTGTGCATCTTGTATCGAATTTGTCACTACTGAGTGTGATTCACAAGAATGGGTGGAAGGATGGATTTGTAGGCCTCTAACTCCGCTTCCTAGTTATCAACCTCCACAAGCATTACAACTTGTTTCTGCGGATGAAGTTACAACATCCAAGGACTTTGATGAAATTTTGATTTTGGTGCGACAAGGTATTTATGGTTATTTATTTAATTTTTGTATTGAGTTATGTCCATTGAAATTTTAATATGTAATTTAAATTTGAGTTGTTCAACCTTGGTTATTTTTTTGTAGGACATGTGTTTGCAGTAATTGCGATAGAAGACAATGAAGAAGGAACAAACTATTTCTTATGTCGTTGCATCGAGGAAAGAAAGAAGTTGACTTCTCCTATTATAGATGGCGAAGAGATTGAGTATCCTACAGGGTCAGTGGTAGTTACTGGAACTTGGCTTCGACGGTATCCATTAAAAAACTCCTCTGTTTGGGTGTTTGAAGACTTTGAGACACACAGGAAAATACTCTTATATTCACATCTAGTTCTAACGACAAATATTCAGTTGTATAGATATTGAGGAAGGCCTAATAACAAGAGTCTTTAGAAGGTTCGAGAGTCAGATCATGAAAAAATCTTGTCTGCTATTCAGAGTAGATCCGATCCTGATGGTTCATTGGAATGAATTTACAATGCTCATGTCTGGTATAAATTTAATTTCTTTTCAATATATAGCGTATATATATATATATATATATATATATATATATATATATAATTTTTTTAGTTTAAAGATTTAGATTTAAGTTTGAATATATTTTATTTTAAATTTGTGTATTTTGTATACATGTATATAGATCAAGTAAATGGTTTTGATTTGAAACTTAAATTTCTTTGACTAACACTTTTATGTTTAGGTTAGTGGTGTCAGAAAAGCTTCCACCTTCACGTGGTTGGCACTGTTAGTAGAGAATTTTAAATTCTCGAAGCTAAGAGAAGCTTTCATTGTTTGAAAAAGTTGTAAATTTTGAAAAAGTCAAGTAAATTTTGAAAATGTTGTAAATTTTGAAAACTTTGTAAATTTTGAAAATGTTGTGGCAAATTTTGAATATGAAATCTACTCATGACTCCTCTAGGTGCTATGAAGTCCGAGAAGTCACTCGTCGAAGTTGAACGATATTTTGGTCTCAGGGCTCTTAAGGGACTACGCCCGACGGCTCCACGAAGTAGCCTTCTTGAAGCAATGACTACCTATTCGCGCACCAAACTGTTCTAGGATCAAATTTCCAGAGCACCTCCTGAGAGAGGCTAGCGTTCACCTAGACCACCCGGAGTATGTTACGGCGCAGTCAGTCTTGGTGCCATGAAATAGCCCAAGGCAACGTTTGCACACTAAAGAGGTATGACAGTTCTCCATAATTACGTTTGACAACCTTACACTGGCTCCAACTACACTATTTCGCGTGTTTGCAAACAGTAGGACAACAAGAGCACCAAAATGAGAAGAAAAAAAACGAGAAAGATTATTGTAAAGGGTCTATACGCCGAAGTTCTAGATCAGACGAGGCCTCTCTAGGTGCCATGGAGTCTGAGTAGTCACCTGTCAAAGTTGAATGATATTTTGGTCTCAGGGCTCTTGAGGGACTACACCCGAACGAAGTAGCCCGGAAGTAACGACCCTTTCGCGCATTGAAATACCACCTCCTCTAGCATTCACCTGGCCACCTAGATGTTTCGGAGCAGTCGGTTCCGTGCCACGACCCACCGTTTGTAAAATATAGCATTTGACAACCTTACACTGGCTCTAACTGCACTATTTCACGAGTTTGCAAACAGTAGGACAACGAGAGAACCGAAATGAGAAGGGAAAAACTGAGAAAGGATATTGTAGAGGGTCCCTATGCTGAGGTTCCAGTTTAGACGAGGCCTCTCTAGGTGCCACGGAGTCCGAGTAGTCACCCGAAAGAAGTTGAACAATATTTTGGTCTCAGGGCTATCTTAAGGGACTACGCCCGAACGAAGTAGCCTAGGAAGCAACGACTCTTTCGCACACCAAAACAACACCTCTTCTTTTGTGCATTCCAATATAATGACAGAGTGAGGATTCAATAGGTACTATAGTGGTTCTTCAATGATAAATAGGGCCAACATATATTCATGATCTAAAAAATTCCCTATCCTTAGGGCAAATATCAACGCACAAAGAAGGTTCTAGAACCTATTCCCATTCCTTATTTTAAATTGAACTTGAACATGGCCTTGGAATCAGGCCCCATAATGATCCACCTTATGAGATAGACTTTTGTGTGTTATCCTATTCAAATAAATGAGGATGGCTCATCTCATTTTGACAACGTGATTTGCATATTCCCAATGGAGGTCCTACCGCCTGAGGATCTTTACCTTTTCTACAGTAACATATTTCCTAATTGAGTTATTTTTACCTCCTCATATAATTAGATACTGGCATCCAATACTGAAAATTTACCCTACTATATCCTGAACTGATAGATTGGAATATGGCCCGGAAATTTCACATGCCAATTTGGATTTGGGAAGAAACATGATCCTTCAAGTGCAAGAAAAACAAACATAAGTCTCATAGTGAAATCCTCCAAGTTGAGTCATTAGTAAACAAACAAGACCTTGAAGAACATATCACCCTAAAATTTTGTATGTATATACCCATTCAAAGATGATAGATTAACCATGTTACAAACTACTTGTTAAAGAACTGAAAAAGTCATAAATATGTTCCAAATTAACCAACACACATGGATAGGACTTCGTATAAGATGATCAAACAAAGTGTGCTCTAGATGCACGTCTCTGAAAATATATATGTACATAAGTCTCATAATGTATGTGTACATCTCAAACTGGAGGACGTGTCATAATGTACATATGGGACCACATGTGGTCGCAAAAGGCTGATATATATACAATGGACTGTGAATCTACTCATGACCACATATGTACATCCAGCTGGACTATAAATCTACTCATGAAACATCTTTCCTCTAAGGGGTTTGCCCTGCTAGAAGTAGCATGTCCACGACCTGGGGATGTAGTGGAGGGAGATGCCACTACGGATTTCATCCATGTGGTCCTAGGTGTCTCTAAGCATGCCTGCAACCTAACCTGCACATTCATAAACAACAAGTTTTTAACACCCAAAATTTTAAAATACATTCAAAATTTAGAAACTCAAGTACAATTTAGTTAAAATGCATGTGAAATCTTACCGCAATGTCATGATCCCTATCAATTTGTTGTTGACACATCGTAGGGACAACAATAGACTCACGAGGGGTAAGCTACATACAAATAATTAATTTTCAAATTAAATATTTCACATATATACCTACAAAATTTGATATTGATAGAAAGAAATAATGAACCTCCAAAATTTAACAAATTTAAAAAATTATGTACCTCAGTTAGTGGATTTGCAGATGCTATGGAAGTATCTACAGCAGCCTCCACAGTTTGCATATAAATAATATACCTATGACAGAGGACTCTCTCTAGCAGTCATTAGCTATACAAAAAACATGTACAAATCAATATTAAAATCTACATGACATAGGTCCAAAGCATGCAATCCGTGCGTGAACTTCCAGTATTTAGAAACAAAGTGTATAAGAAAGTGAAAACTCATGTACACAGAGGTCCAAGAATTAGAAACAAAGTGTTTAAAGAGATTTACTAACCTGCGTAAAACTCATGTGAGGCGTGCCAGTAGCCTCAGTTCCCTGAGCAGATGATGACCCGCTAGGCTCCTGTGTATAAAAGAAAAAAATATTAATACATGTACAACATACACGTGAAACAAATTATGATAATAATCTAGTGCAATTAAATGATTTATTAAAAATGTAAGTTTGTACAACTTGAAACTTACGTTTGAAACACGCCCAGCTGCAGTAGCTAGCATGTCGATGCCAGATGTTTCCTTCACCAGCTCTTGCTATTTAAAATAAAATAAAAAATTAGTTTTTTACATGTATGTACATGACGTACAATCATATATATATATATCTCAAACATGTGAATTAAACTATTGTATATATATATTATTTAAATTTATTTGAAATTTACCTGGGAAAGACCAATATCAATGGCTCCAGTTCCAAAAACATTCCCCAGCATCTCATCTATAGAAAAGAAATCCTGTGTACCAGCAAATGATGTCTCGCCTGCAGTGCATACGGCACCACATGATCCACAGTGGTGTGGTGCACTAGAACTGGCACCTCCACCAACATCACCAGATGTAATCTGGGTGCTATGCTGGGTGAGAGTGTCAGTGAGCTCCCTCAGTGCATGCAATGTATCAATCTCCAAAACCTCCTTCATTGTAGGAGGAATAACTGAAGGTAGTGGGGGTTTTGGGGCATGGGGGATCCTAGGCTGACCTACGCATGCACCAGGTCTGCTCTGTGCAGAGCCACCTCCTAGACCCAAAAAGTCAGAAAAGTCAAAATAATTCGGGACCTCATTGAGCACGAACTCACAATATAATTTCTTCAAAAAATAAAGAGGAACCTCATTGTTGTTGCATGGTGGATAATAAAAAACCATCCACCATCGGTCCCAAAAATTGTTTTTGATTCTATCATCATGGCACCAATGGATTGGGAACCGTTTGCAAGTAACTGCAGGGGGGGCATTGGTTTTAGGGTCGGTAAATAATGCACAAATGAGGTCTTTTCCAACTTTTTTGTCTTTGAAGGCCGCATGGGATAGTTTATCCGCATAGCACCACCTACAGTCATTTCTAAAGGTGTTCCATCTATGTATTTGGTTGGTTACAGACTCAACTTCGCCAATCAATGTTTGTAATGTATTGGCTAAAGTCATGCGGGATGGATTTATAGCATGATTTTGTTTTATAGTTTGAATTATGTTCTCAATGACAATTTTATTTTCTTGGATTCTTCCAATGATATTATCTTACGTTCCTACTGGCTCAGTGGGGATAGAAGGAGCCACATGAGGCAGATCTATGTTTGGAGGAGGGTTTTGAGGAATGTTCGAAGGGTTTTGAGGAATGTTCGGTGGGTTTTGAGGAATGTTTTGACGGTTAACACGATTTCAAGCTTGCCGACCAACTGATAAAACAAGAAAATTGTATACATAAACAAACATTTCAAAAAACCCATGAAAATGCAAAAAAAAACCTAAAATGCAAAAAAAAACCTAAAATGCAAAAAAAAACCTAAAATGCAAAAAAATGATTACAATCGGGGACTTACCTCCTCATCTTGGCAGCATGGTTGAATCTATCGTTATCTAGAAGTTCTATGAGCAATTTTGAGATGGTATTGAAAGTGTGAGTGAAAAATGTTTAGGAAAAGTCGCGGTTTGAAATGAAAAATGAGGAAAATAAGGAGTCGCAGGACTATTAAATTTTGTCTCAGAGTTCCGCGATCGCGGTTTATAACCGTGCTTGTGGTTCTAAACCGCGATCGTGGTTTTAGGTTTGGTAATTACCAAACCTAGAATTCAAGAACCGCGATCGCGGTTCCTTTATTTTGGGTTTTTATGTCCATGGAATTGTCCACCAACTTCGTGCACTTACCCATGGCTAACATCCAAGTTCTCCACCTCTTCATCGTCTATCAAGTAGACCGAATTTCCTTTCTCCTTCTCCAGGAAGGTAAACTCAAGTTGTACTTTCTCTGATTATTCCTCCATGAAGCATTCCCCCAACTCTACTTCACCTAACTGCTCTAGAATCCTGTCCTCCGTTATGCCACTGTCTCCCAAGGTAAGGTGTTTGACTACCCACAACGCCTCATTCACAAATGGATTCTTACTTTGATATTCAAATGTTTGAACAAGATCCATCATTAACTCATGTTAGTTCCCTATCTATCGCTGCAACTCTGAATGAATATAATATACACACGCGTAACTCTGTAAGGTGGAATATAACTTATGCATCCATAGGGAATGGGGTAAAGCTTCCACATGTCCCATCCAAGTCTTCTCATACTCCTAAACATGGAATGAGGAGTTTCCCTTCCCATCATAGTCACAAATTTGAGAAGGTGCATTTCTTTGGAGAAAGCTAACAAAGAGTGTGATTCTCACTTTGCATCACTCTAGAAGATTATCTTGATGTTTCGCTCACCAACATGCTACTGTTTCACGTAAAGTATAGGTAATAATATTCCTTCTCTCCACTTAAAACTTCCACTGGGTCTCCATTTCACATAGAAAGACATCAAGGTTGGCTTCCCCAATGTACTGTGGCAATTGGCTTCCTCCCAAGAACCTAACTGAGTGCACTTTGAAAATTCGAGGCTTAGTATCCTTGAGATGCCTTCCAACCAACTCGTATGTCCCGTGTGCCCAATTATCACAAGAAACACTGGTTGTGTCACTTATAGACTGTGCATCATCAAATTGAATGAACCCTTCCTTTAATGGTTAAATGAATTTTGGGTCCTTGATGGTGCAAACATATATCTTGTTTAATTATTCTTAGCCCAATGGATCCACATATGGTTCAAACCATCCATTAGTTAGTTGAATGATCACACGCTCTTCCTTGTTCTCAAAATTGATGTAACCCTTATTAAAACATAAGTTGTCATTGTTTTCATAGCACCAAGGGCACCCAATTAATGCTGGGAAATTATTGGCCTCAACAAGGTCTAGGACCTCAGAGTCTCCAATAAAATTTTCCCCTTGAATAGTAATGGATGCACCTTTCAACACCCCTAGAGGCATGGCCTTTTTCTTGTTATCCATGTATAACACATTCAAAGATAGATGCAATGGGGGCCTCCCAATTTAACTCCATGCATCTAGAGTAAGGACATTGACCTCTTTGTTTGTGTCAATCAATATATTACTTCGGAGCCACCCATTAACAACTACATTCAGTGTGATCTCATTATCATAATCAATGTTATGAGGAGGTAGGTTAACATGTAAGACTTGTCTCTCGCACCCTCCTCTAGCACACAGTACCTTCTCCCTCAGCCATTTCCCCAACATGGGAATAATGTTCTCCTACAACAACATTTGAAACACTTCCCTAACCTCATCCATATCCTCCTGAGGATCCTTAGTGTTCTTCTTATATTCCAACTAGCATGATTACTCCTTCAGACACTAGATTTCTCCTTGCAATATCCTAATCACCTCCATGGTTTCTTGGTACACCTACTTCTGGTGGGTAGGATCAAGATATTTCCCCTGTAATACTTCTTCTCTTATGATAAGGGGCCTCTAATTTGGTTCCTCTTAGGCGTGTGCAACCTCAACGCATGTAGTGACAAAAACAAGATCTAGCTTGGAGTTAAGCACTACCCTCATCATCCATTGTGGGTCAGTTCTATTTACACTCACCATCCACACACATTTTTCCTTCTTCCGATTCTTTCTCATGTGGTCATAGAACTCTGGGAACTCTTCATACTTGTGCTTCTTCCCACACCATGAGCGTTGCAACAAATCAGGGCACTCACGCTTGTAGTGTTCATTCGATCCATAATTATAACAGGTCCCACGAGGAAAGTCAACTCTTCCTCTATGACCGTTATGGCCTCTGATACCTCCACGAACACCTCTTCCTTAACCTCCTCCATCCACATGCCCTTTATATTGACGATCATTGGCCTTAGAACTGTTCCCAATTCTGGTTGTGTGCACACCAAGATTAATTTCATCATGGATTTAGTCTATCAATATGCAATCCCTTGTGTCACGAGTAGTAGAGGTGTAAATATTACAATAGAAAAAAACATTATAACAGATTGCACATTGTATAATGGGCATCTACTTACATCACGATATGTGTGAAATATTTCAAAATCTACTGATACGGCATGCACCTTATTTCGTGGGTAACTATCCTTTGTATGTCCTTCTACTTCACAATCCATGCACCATAAACCACTGCGAGTCTCATGAGTTGAGTTTGCAGACAATTTTTCTAGTTTCTTTGCCAAGGAAACAATTAGGGCTTTTAGGAATGGGATAACTCTAGTATCAACACTTCCCATTGCCTCAGTGCGCAAGGTAGCCTCCAAGGCGTCACGCAGATCTGTGAAGGTCTTATGTGTAAGAACCCTCCTGAATGGTGTGATCAATCCTCTGAAAAACCATTGAGCATGATGTGACGTATGGATATCATATTATAACTTTGACAAGAGAGTCTTAAAACACGTGTCATAATCTTGCATACGCTTCACCATACCTTGTTATATCTCCTTCAATGCACTGATGCTCTTCTATTCAAACTCAGAAATGTGAACCTCTGCCAAGAAGTCATCATGCAACGCAGTATAATCCACAACCATCTGATGGGGGTCATACTTCTAATACCAGGTATACATGAGCCCTTACAACATAGTTGTCAATGGAATTTCCTTCATCTCTGAGGCAGTGATTCACTTCATGCACCATAATAACTCACATTTATGCACATGTTCTGTAGCATCTTCCACACACTTGTAATCAAGTAAATGCAAGGACATCTAAAAAACATTTGCAGAGGTTGTTGAGGCCCTTTCTCATCAAATCTAGAACCTTGACCTCCTCCTAAATTTCCTTCACCACCAACACCACTAGATCCACTAGCTATTATCCCTCTGGATCTTCTAGATCCTCATCCTGTCCCAGGTAAGGGTCCTGACGCAGTTATGCTATGGGTTCCCACCGTCATGTTGAACTGCGTGTTGACAGTAAGGAATACCGAAAAATTCCTTGATGTGTTTCCCGTGCCACTTCAAGATGTGTTACCAAATTTTTTTGAATCCACACCTTGCCAAAACAATGTGCTAGAAAAAATACCTCCAAAGACAGGAAATGTCTACATGGCCATAGATGGGTGTAATGTAAAATGATATCTACATGAAGCTATTTTCTCATGAACACCAACTGAACTAGAATTACTTGTCTCAGACACTGGAAAAATAAGTTCTAGGGTTTTTTCATTAGGTGGGCTAATATGCATGCTTATGGATCTCCTTTATCCATATGAAGAGCTCTCACCAGAAGTTGAGGGAGTTTCTCTTCCCCACTTTCCAAGATGGGGTAGGACATACTACTTAGGTATCGTGCCCTCCATACTAACCTGAAATCCTTCCCGCAATGTCTGCCTCCATAAGTCCATCACACAAGAAACTTCACATTATCTCACCAACTCCCTTTCTCGAGCTTCATTATACTTGAGATGCCTTTCCTCTCTCTCTCTCTCTATTTCCACCATATGGTCTGCCATCTCCACCACACTATATTTCGCACCCTGCGCCTAACGAGAGTTTAGCCAACCATTAGAAATGCTTCCATACTCAAATTAATAATGAGGATTTTTATGGCTAACGATAAATAACATGAGAACGATCCTCTTGGTTCCCTTTAGAACTAAAACTTAACATTCTCCAAATAAGAATACATGGAGATCACGTATTCTGAGGTATATCTAGTTAACACACCTCTCCACCAATGATCAATAACATGATTCCACGTAAGATCAACAACCTACAACCATTGATATTCCTCCTGGGTCCAAACACAAGGTCTATAGTACCAAATTTTCCTTGATGCATATAATGAGAGCCATTCATACAAATCTACTAGGAAAAAATAGAAAAATGTCTCATAAAGCTCATGACACAATTTCTCCTCCACCCATTTACGTGCATCAAACTCAGATCTAGTACTAAACCTCTGAGAAAACTCATCCTCCATGCTTTTAAGCCAAGTCTCAATGTTTTCCAAGGTCAGACACTCTTTCATCACTCATCATTCTCGCAACAACTTCAAAAGAGGTCCCGACAACAAAACCAAAATGTAGTCTCCTTTACGTCTATCCTCCAATCTTTCTTTTAACCCCAAGTGTGCTGACCTATCACCCAAGTGATGGGAACTCACCTGACACGTGCACAGGTACTGAACCCCTCCTTTATATGATCCTCATGAGAATGTTATGCCATTAATGGAGGAAATTTTTTCATAACAAGAACACATGCATTTAATCTAACAAAAAGGTAGTGGATCTAGTTATAAGCATAAACTCTCCATGAGATAAACATAAACATCAAAACAACATAATAGAAATAGATCTGAATAATGAATAACATGAAAGAACACTAGGGTTTAGTCCTTAAACAAAAATTCACAAAATAGAGCTCCATATATTGATTAAATCCTATTACAGTAGCCATATTACATCAAACGGGATCATCTTAGACTGAATACATATGAAATAACATCCTATCCCTACAAAATGACTCTGCTCAAAGGGTTTTATCCATTCTTTCTCGTATGCAACCATAATATCTCATGACCTTACATCACACATCTTCCTCCTCTTGCATCATCTCTCATTTCTTTGCAGCCCTTCACATGCCTCCATACACACCTACACACACCTGTTCTAGTCCTAAGCACGTTCCTTTAAATAGAGTGGGATCTAGATCTCACCACCACCTCAAGATTCAACTCATGTTATTATCACATGCCAAGAGGGATCAGTGCTGGTCATCCATGACTCGAATGCATATGCCAGCTGGTACTAAAGCTATGATTAAGGCCTCCACTTATTACCTCCTTAAGCACAATGATCTAACCTAGGATTATTCCCTATGTGGAATATTCTTTTCTTGGGCTCCATATGTCTTCATGCACTAGCACCTTATCCACTTCATCATGCCTACTTGCAGGCCCTCACGTGTTTCTCCTGTGCATACCACCATATTCCATAATGTGGCTAAGTCTCCAGAACCCTCCTCTACATTTACACGTTTCAACCTCCATGTGCTCCATGGGAATTACTCAAGCCCTTCAAGGGCCGGAACTGCTCTATTAGTGTCAAATTGTTCAAATATGGCAGCACTTAGTTCTGGTGATCTGCATGTTCTTCATCACAGGAAGGTTCTGGAAAATGTAAACTAGACTTCCATTTTAGTTGCATTGCTCATCCTCTTCAATCTGGGACTTATGGGAATTTCTAGGCTCAAAATTACCCCACATCTAAACGTGTTTTCCATCCTCATAAACAATAGTGATAGCTAACAAAGAATAAATAATGGAAGGAAATGAATAACGGTTGGGGTAGTTTTTGGCTTACTATTGCCAAAGATATATAAAGAATGCCTCAATTATTGCTGATAACTAAGGATTGGGAAATTCTTATTCAGCTAGGATGATTCAATCTCATTAGGAAGGGACATCCACCTCCTTCTGTCTCATGTGTAAAATTTATCCCCTATCTAGCACATGTGTAATTCATCAAATGTAAACTCTTCACTCGTAGCCTATCAGTTTATCAACGATATCTCTCCATCTGCTTGAGAAGAGAAATTTTGGTTAAAATATGTTACGATTAAATGAGACCTTGCACATAATTGTAGATGTTATTATATAAATGATAATATATATGTGTAGTCAACTCAAAAAGAGGTCTTTGAAATAAAATTACTTTATTATTTTTCAATTAATTGAATTTCTAATCGGGCTATGATTGTTTTTTGCAAACTTGTGAAGTTTAACTCTACTAAAATATGTTTTTTTAGATAGACCGTTGTCATTATTAACCACATGCATTATGAAATTTCTAATTTTTATTAATAGCAAGAAATTTGGGAAAAAATATTGTGAGTTATTACATATTAAATTGATGTTTGTGATGTAGTAAATGGCCCATTATTGTCTAGATGTATAAGCCATATTATGATGGTTGTATATAGTAACAACGGACATAATGTCCCAGCAATGAGCGATGGGAGCGAGAGAAAAATGGAAAAAAAATTCAAATTTCTAGATGCTGAGTGGGTTTTTGACCTTATCTTAGAGTCATCCCCACCCTCCCCACATGCTTCCTCAATGAAGGCTTTATGGGAAAATCTAGTGGTGGGCGTAGGAGCTACTTCTGGGAGACTTTCTGGTTCCTCAAAACAAAGCCCTGAAAAGGATATAGAGAGGACTGAAATTAAACACCATACCATAGAAAAAGGACATCATTTCACCATTCCAGATGTGGTCATTGAGAGATAAATACATAGAAACAAATTATATTTGATAGGAAAGTTTCATGGGCCTTTAGAAAATGGAACCATATAGGAAATATGGAAATATCTCTAATGAAAAAGGGGTTTTTATTTATTTAGTTCAACAACATGGAAGACATCACTCAGGCTTTGGTAAAGGGACCATGGTTTCTGGGAAACATGGGTGTTTTTTTTTAAAATGGACACTAGTGGTTGACCCTTAAAAATAAAATATAATTGTGATGCCACTTTGGATAAGATTTCATCGACTGCCTCATAAATTTTGGGACACAGATGTGCTGATAGGTATTGCTAAATATTTTAGTTCTATAATGAATTTTGATGGTGCAACTGAGGCTATAAATAGATTGACCTACATAATAATCTATGTAAATATGGAGTTGGAAAAATATTTACCTGACATAATACATATGCACTTTAAGTTAGGAACTTGGAGACAAATTGTAGAATATGAAACCACAATAGCTAGATACAGAAAATACAGAAAACTTGGACATAATGCTAATGTCTTCCCCAAAAATTGGAACCCAAGAGAGAAAAGGAAAAAATGGAATGGAAAACAAAACTGTAAGAGACAATGGAGCAAAGAAAAGAGCTAGAAAAAGAAAGGGAACATGAAGTAATGGACAAACCAGGTGAAAACCATTCTGAAAGACACAATGATACAGGGCATATTGAAACACATATCCAAGATTCATTGGAGGAAGATGAGTTTCTTGAATAGACATAAATATAGGAACTTCTAATTCCATTCATAAGTCTAGAAGAAAACGAGAGTAAAGGTAATGGGAATAAGATGGATCAAGAGGAAAGGATATACAATAAAAATCAGAATGGGGGTGAAACATAGAAGAATAAATAAGAGACACTAGAAGTGGTCTAGGAAAAACTAAGAGAAAAAATAGTACATATTCAAGAATCATTACTCCAAGACCAAGAAAGAGGAACAATAATAGAAGATAAGGAAGAATTGGAAACAATTTCAAATAAAGGGAAAAATTTGCAGATTGAGTAACATGGGCGGAAGCCTAATAAATTCTATTAAACTCAATCAATCATTTACACAGGAAAGAGATGCAATACTTATAGGTATTGTACAACTGAATAAAAACAAGAAACTAAGTTGCACAGGTGCAACCATATTCCAGATTTACATAAGCTTCCAATGCTACATCTGGGAAGCATAAATGAATAATTACAATTCTATTGTTAAAACAATATAACAACATCCATAATGTTTAAATAAAACAAATATGGTTGATAAAACCAAACAACAAAATTATTTAATTAATTAAATTAATTATATAATGCATAATTAGTTAACCTAATATCCCCCCCCCCCTTAATTGTGCATTATCTCAAGGGATGAGGAGAGGAATTCTCTGAACAACTTGAACTTTTCATGTGCAAGTGACTTCGAGAAGATATCTACTCATTGTTTAGCTGTAGAACAAAATTAAAGCTGGATGTTGTGCTTCAACACATGCTTGTGTATGAAATGAACATGTACCTCAATGTGATTTTTTATTTCATGAAACATTGGATTGTGAACAAGTTTGAGAACACCTTCATTATCAACATACATGGTGGTTAGTTTGTCTTGTGGTATTCCAAGTCTTTCCAGTATGTGACGTAGCCATATCGCTTCACAGAAAGCTTCTCTTTTATAATGATACTTGGCTTCTATGGAAGAGTGAGAAATGAAGTTTTGTTTCTTAATTCCCCATGATATTGGTCCAGATCCCATAAAAAATACAAATCCAGAAGTGGATTTTCGATCATCAATGTTACCATAACGATCTAAATCTGAATATCTAGTCAAGAAGAAGTTTTCGTTCTTCTTGTATTCTAGACCAAGGTCCACTGATACTTTGAGATATCTCAAGATGTGCCTTGCTAATTTCCAATGAAAAACTTTGGATTCCTACATGAACCTAGATAAATAGATCACTATAAAGCTGATATTTGGTCTAGTGTAGGTTAGGTAAATTAGACTCCCGATCAGCTGCCAATAGAGAGTGGCACTTACCTCAGGAGATGAATCTGAACGAGATAACTGTAATCTATTCTCCATAGGTGTATCAATTGGTGTGCAATCCATCATCCTGAATTTCTCAAGTGTTGTCTTGGTATATTTCATATGAGAAACAAAAATGTGATTCTCTTTCTGTCATAATTCCAATCCAAGACAATAGTGCATCATCTTGAGATCGGTCATGTCGAACGATCGATTAAGATCTTTCTTTATTGCATTGATCATCTTCACTGAACTTCCAGTGATGACTAGATCATTGACATAGATAAAAACAATCACAATCTCCCCCTTGCTTTTTGAGTAAATATTGGGATCGTATGTATTTCTAACAAATCCATGTTGTACGATATGCTGATTAATCTTGATGTACCATGCCCAGGGTGCTTGTTTAAGGCCATACAGAGATTTCTTGAGTCTACATACCTTTGTTTCTTGACCAAGTACTACATATCCCTTAGGTTGAGTCATGTAGAATTCTTCTTTTAAATCTCCATTTAGGAAGGCATTTTTACATCCATTTGGTGGACTTTCCAGCCAAACTGTGTGGCTAGAGCAAAGATCATTTTGATTGTTTTGATCTTAGTTGTGGGAGAAAATGTCTCCTCGTAGTCTATGCCTTCTTTTTATGCACACCTCTTTACTACTAGTCTCGCTTTATACGTGTCCACTGTCCCATATCCTTTGTACTTTGTTTTAAATATCCGTTTGCATCCAATGGGTTTCTTCCCTGGTGGAAGATCAACAAGCTGCCAAGTATTATTATTCATCACTTACTGATATTTAGAGTCCATGGCATCTTTCCAAGATTTTGACTATATGGCTTCTTGGACTAAAGAGGGATCATCAGATTCAATTACTCTACCCCTCAAAGCAAAGTTAACTTCTTCTCTTGCTTTACTGTGAGTCCATGGTCCAGGGGTGGATGTATCCAGTGGAACATCCATTCTTGCATCTCGTAATGTACTCGTACGTCACTTGGGCATACGCTGAACTATTCTCATTGGTCTTGGTTCTATCTGATCAACACCATCATCCCCATCATCACTTTCATCATCTGAGGGAACATCAGCTTTAATTTTTACAACTGGAGAAAAATATACATCTAGTGAGTCTAGAGGAGGAGAATCTGCTTCCTTCTCAAAATACTCAACATCTCTGCTGGTGTAGACTTTTTTTGTCTTTGGATCCATCAATTTGTACCCAAGAGTCTCTTCACTGTACCCAATGAAGATGAGTTTCTGTGACTTCATGTCCAATTTATTTTTGTTCTACTTGGGTATGTGCATGCTTTCTTTGCACCTGAATACTCTAAGGTGTGCAATAGATGGTTTCCGTTTTGACCATGCTTCTTGTGGTGTTACTCCTTCAAGAGCAATTGTGGGCACTCTATTCAACAAATACACTAGTGTCTTTGTTGCTTCTACCCAGAATGTCTTTACAAGTCCAGAATCATTGATCATGCATCACACCATTTCCATGATAGTACAATTTCTTCTCTCAACAACACCATTCTGCTGCGGTTTGTGTGGAAGAGGCATTTGTCGATGAATCCCATGAATTTTTAGGTAGTCTTTGAACTCATTACTGGTGAATTCCTCCCTCGATATGAGAAGAGAGTTATGATGTGACAACCAGTTTCATTCTCAATTACTACTTTTAACTTCTTGAAAGTTTCACAAGCTTCACTTTTCTTGCGAAGAAAAAAAATCCACATTTTCCTTGAATAGTCATCAAGACATAGCATGAAGTACTGAAATCTAGAATGACTTGTTGCATCAGACCACAAAGATTGGTATGAACCAAATCAAGCTGACCATGAATTCAATATGTACTCTTCTGGAATGAAGCTCTGTGTTGTTTGCCTGCTAGACAGTGAGGACACTTGTATGTATACTTCTGAAGAGATTATAGCCCATGTACCATATTGCAATGGTGAAGTGTCTTGAGATACTTGAAACTTACATGACCAAGTCTCTAATGCCACAATTGTGCTGAGGTGGATTTCTTAGCCACAAGTTCTTGATTGTCTCTGTGAACAAAATCAAGTTGGAACATGCGTCCCACATTAGAAGATTTTGCAACTATTTTTGAGCCTCTTGATTTTTCTTGAATCAAACATGTTTTCTTGCCAGAATGAATATCAAAGTCAATTTTTAGGTTGTGATCAAGGAGTTAACTGACTGAAAGAAAATTATTTATCAACCTAGGGACATATAAGACATCTGATATTCTGCAGTTGTGTGAATCAAGGGGTAGACAAATGTTCACAATACCCTGAACTGTATATGAAGAATCATCTCCCAATGAAACATGATTTTTTGATGGTGTGTCCCTCATTGAAATAAACCCATCTCTATGGCCGGTCATGTGTTGAGTGGCTCCCAAATCATCATACCAGAAATCACTAGATGACGTGGATGGTTCACTTGATCAAGTAGTGAACAAGTAGTCTTCATTGTCTGACTATTCTTGTTGCTTAACAATATTTCCTTGCTGATTTGGTCTTCTTTTCCAATTCCCCTTTTTCTTCCCGTGATTGTTGTTAGAATGTCCCTTGTAAGATTGTTGTTATGGAGGTCTAGAGTTTCTTGACGAACCTTTCTTGTAAGTATTATACCAACAATATTTTAAGTCATGTCCTCTTTTACAAATTGGACATTGTTTCTTCGGTTGTCTATCCCCTTGATACTGATTTTGGGAATTTTGATAGGAGTTGGGTTTTACTTTACCTTTTCCTTTCCATTTTTGATGTGAAGAAAGTTCCTACTCCTCTTCATCATCCTTATTGTGCATGGCTTCCTCTTGTTGTAGTAGGTTTACCAGCTTGTCAAAACTAACTGTCATATCTGAAAAGTTTAGTGTTGTTACAAAAATATGGTATGAAGAAGGGATTGATCTTAGAACAATGGGAACGAGATCATCATCTTTGATTGCTTCTCCTAGGGATAGAAGTGAAGCCCTCAATTCTGTAACCCTTCTTAAGAAAGATTTTATTTTCTCATTCTGCTTGAACTTCAATGTGTGTAACTGAATCTATAAATTTAGTATAACATTCTTGTTTTCGGCCTCATATATTGTTCTTAACTTATCCTATGCTTATTTGGCTGTTTTAGTATCTCAAATGTGGGGTTGCACATCGTCGGACACTCTAAACAAGATGATGATTTTTCCTTCTGATATGCTTTATCAAATTGTCGCTGTTGTGTTGTGTCAATAGTTGATCTGGTCAGAGTAGCATTCACAGCAAGCCAGATCTCTTCAAACTCAAGTTGTGTCTTGAATTTTGTCTTCCATGCAGCATAGTTGTTTCCTTTGAGTAGTTGTGAATTTAGAAGAAATTTTTGGGGGCATTGGTGCCCATTTTACAGAAAACACTGACAGGGTTTGGCTCTTATCACTCCAGGTATTAGGTCTGCCAATCTATATATTGTTAGTCCGATATACCAAACCTTTCTATATACGCACCCTTCCGATATACCTGGTGGTACATGGAAGAAGCTCGCCCTTTCTATATACCCGGAGGTACATGAAAGAGGAATTAACATACATGAAAGAATTCAATACATGGTACCAAGACAATACTAAAATGGGTTTGTGTAATTATTGACATCAGCTCAAAGAACTATCCTCATACGCACGTGTAAATTCACTATATACTTGGATAATTTCTCAGTCTGGATTTATGTCGTGCAATCATTCACAGATGGATGGGATGGCTCATAGTGTGTGCATTGTGGCCTTATTACTCCCCATCGATTTAAAGGGTCAATGCCCAGTCGACATTGTTGTAGCTATATTAGGCATTAAGTGCAGTATTAGTCACGAAAACTTTACCCGTAAACACTTCCCAGAGGCATTGTATATACTGAACACTGTGAATGACATCTAGGATCTCATGAGTGTTTTAGAACCAATTTTTTTACTATTTTTGATTACAAATTTCTGCTAGTTTCTGAGCAGTTACAATAATTGTGGTTGACTATGACAACCTGCAAATTAGTACAATATATTGAAGCATGTAATTACATTCAAAAATTTAGAAAAAATTGAATAGTAGGCAAATAAAATTGTTTTGCGGGCTTTGGTGGCCTTAGGAGCCCAATACAACCCTTTTTGCAAAACTCCGTTAAAAAGTAGCTCAAAATGAAGTTTTTGGTCAGTATTCCTAAAGCAAATATTGTCTAAAATAAAAAAATCAGGCCTATTAGGAAAATTGTTTTTTTCCCTAAATTAGGGTTTTTCTCGCTAAAATATTTAGAGGCCTTTTTAGCTGTAACTAACGGTTTAGAGGAGGTTTTTCCACCAAATTCTCCTCCAGGTTTAGCGATTTTCCAAAATTTCACTAAAATTTAAAATTGTTTGAAAAACAAATTGGGGGTGGGGGTTGAACCCGAAACCTCCTAACACCAAATATCTTCCACTTACCAACTTGGCTCTATGAGCGCTTAAGGTAAATTGTGAAGCATATAGATTTAAAAAAAATGAAAATGACTCACCTCTTTGAAAAGACATGGCAGAGGTGGAGTGAGATTAGGTTTTCTGTGTGAATTGGATCTGAGATGCATTTCCTCTCCTTTGGCTGCCGCTTATGTTGATTATATATGCCTTTTCATGTGATTGAACGTCATTTTTTATTGCTCTCCCTATATTTTTTATTTATCCACCATTGTTTTATTTGCAGATCGAAGCATTGGTTGCGAAGGTGGGAGATGGCACGTTTTGTGGAGGATGGCTTAGATGTGGAGATATTTTTCTTGCTATGTAGGTCACATCAATTCTTCTCATGGCTCGGCACAGGCTGGGCCGTGGTGCAGGTTGCCTTAAAAATTCTCCTCAACTCGTCATTTGTAAAGAAGTTTTGGCTCATCTTGGCCTTTGTTGTTTGAAGGAGACTCGACCGTGGAGAGGGAAAAAATTATTGTTGGTTGATCTACATGGCTCCTTTTCCTATGTGAATGCAATGTGGCTCGGTCTTTACATGGAGGAGCCCAAGGGATTCAAAACTCACATTCACTAGTGTGTTAATCCATCCGAGTAGCTCGTCAATGAGACTCAGTTTATTTACAAAACAACTCGCTACTTCCAATAACACAATTCAATCTACATAGGAGCTCGTTCTTTCAAGGATAAAAATAGTTCTTGGCTCCAATATAATCCATAGCCTCCAAATGTAGAGGTTTAATAAATAAATCAGAGACAAAATTGCTCCTCTAAATTAGAGGTAAAACCCAATTTTGGGGGAAATTAATAATTTTTAAAAAAATTACATCCAAGGAGCAAATTTTTCTTGGTGCATGAGGCACCAAGGTAAAAAAAAATTTCTTTTCATTTACCTGGAAATCACACAGAAGGTTGTGGGTTTGCAGGGAGGTCTGAGAAGCTGTTGGAGGCAACATTGGCTCTCTATTGTTACACATTTCTTCTCTACAAATTCTCCTTCCTCTGCAACCTTCTCCAACCTTGCCAAGAACTTCAATTCACTCTGGTACCAAATGTAGATTGAGCAACAGGGGTGCAAGCTTGATAAAATTATATTAAACTCAATCAACCATTTATACAGGAAAGAGCTGCAATACTTATAGGTATTGTACAGCTGAATACAAACAAGAAACTAAGTTGTACAGGTGCAACCATATTCCATATTTGCATAAGCTTCCAATATTACATCCTGGAAGCAGAAATGAATAATTACAATTATATTGTTAAATCAATATAACAACATCCATAATGTTTAAATAAAAAAAATATGGTTAATAAAACCCAATAACAACATTATTTAATTAATAACATTAATTAATTATATAATGCATAATTAATTAACCTAACAAAATTTAGGGCAAGGATCGAATCCTAAGAAGAGTGAGGAAATCAAGATCATGGTGACCACTATAAAGGGAAAAAACAAGATTCAAGAAGCATCATCCTACATGAATCCTAATTAATCCAGAGCAGATGTAGGATGTTGCACTACTAGAGGGAAAAAATAAATCAAGGAGGAGAAAAAAAGAATCAACGAATAAGAAATAGGAGTAGAGAGGTAATCAACATTTGACCATAAAGGTCCCAAAAAACATCATAAGATTAACATAAGAGGCCTCAATACATGTAGAAATTAAGTGCAATATTTTGGCATTTTATCTCTGTTTTTGCACTTTACATGGTTTTTGCTAGATATAGATTATTTCTAAACTATATTTGGAATGGATCTGGGCTAGTTTTATGCTAGTTTTGTTATATGTTCCAGTTGTTTTAGGTGTATGGTTTAGTTTTGATTCTTAAAATGTTTATTGTCATATCTGGATTGTAGATCCTCATTGTAACAGGGTAGGGGCCCTACCTAAACCCTCCTTTTACTAATTATCAAAAAATAGTGGACATAATTTTTGTATATAATTAATAAGTTTCATTAAGGCATATTTATAAGATATATTTCATATTATAAAATATAGAATTTACAATTACAACTCATTGATCAAGAATAGTTCTTAGCTGATATCTTATTTTGTTATTTCATTATAATTACAACATAGAATAATAGTATGCGGACTCATGCTAGTTCATATGAACCAATCCATATCTATCTATCTCTCCTACAGTTTTTCAAGAAATACCAACATACTTGAAGTAACTACTTGGATTAGATTCTGTGATTGTTTTTACATCTTGCATGTATTGGGAAATAAATCTATAAGTATTATTTGTAATAAATGTATTTATGTGATTGAAATATCATCACATATTAAAAGGGAATTATGGCCCAATGTATTATTCTTGCTGACTATTATAAATCATAATTAATGAAGATTAGGATGTTTGTCCCTTATTTGAAATATGGTCTTATGACTCATCTTATTTGAATTGAAAATGTAGATATTTTACTTATAAAGTTGACTTATTAATTAAGATAATAATTTCTTAAGTTATGTGATTATTTTTTATTTCATTAATTTTGATAGAATACTAAGAGAAAAATGAATATCAACATATAAAACTAAATGATAGCATAGGAAATGAAATAATTATGTTTATGTACTTTATAGTAATAATATACTAATCATTAGCACATGAATAACTTACAGTAGGCTAGCTGAATTTTTAGGAGCGATGGCATTTTCTACAGAAATCCCTAAGCTTTTTACCTCGATCTCAAAGCTCCCCCCATCCTTGCGGTGGCCATGGACCTTCTCATGGTAGTGCTGGTACGAGGATTCCTCATTTGGGAGTGGTGGACAGATTTCACATTGGGGAGGGCCCTAGGGAATATGGGGTGCAGGCAAACCTCTTTCAAATTCCTCTATTCCCAGTGCTCGCCCTTGGCATTGTTTTTACAGGGGAAGTGGGGGATTCATCCTTGACATCACAGAATAAAAGGATCATAAAAAATCTCACTACTTGATTTGATCACAATAAAAATTAGGAATTTACAGATGCCATGTCCGCTGAGTATGACACCCTTACACATGCTGCCCCCCAACTGCTTGTTACCAGTGCTCACCATCTCTAGATTTTTGTCCATAATATTATTGTTAATACTCTATTCCTGCATCTCCATTGAATTGTTAATGCTCTAGATTTGAATCATATTATTTCCCATTAATTATGCTATAATCCAAGTTCTTTTGGCCTCATTTTTCTGGGAAAATTGACTGTGAATGATTTTCCTCTTTTCTATTATGGGATAGCCCAAGATTCCTTGATTTTTATGAATGACTTCCTTTTGGGATGAACCAAGAATCGTAACTTTTCCTCTTTCAAGGAGGTAATATATAAAAATACCTCTTCCTCAAAATCCCCAACAACACCCCTATCCCGCCCCTTGCTTACATAGTTGAGAAAGCCTCTAAAACCCCATTCTTGGAGATCAAGGATGAAGAATATCTGAACCTGTTGTAGGAAATTAAATCAAAATCCCTTATATGTAGATTTAATGGTGTCTAGTTATTGTCAAACATAGTTATCTAGTGGATTCACACCCAATGGATAAATATATGTAAATATGTCCTTTATGCCTGGGGTTCTTCAATTGTCTATTTTAATGAAGAACATGATTATCAGAGAGCCATGGAAGAGGGCCCTTGGTTCTGGGGTGGTAGGAATTTTCACTACCCCATGGTTTCCATATTTTGACCCTAACGTCTTATCCATGACATGGGTCCCATTTTAGGTGAGGTTGCCAAATATACCCCTTCACTTTACTTCTTCTCTAATGGATATTAGAAACCTCATTAGGAGGTTCATGAAGGTATATGTCGATAGATTATAGAGCGGTTTGTATACTTTTTTCAGGATCTGTGTTGAAGTTTATCTCAATAGGGGACTGCTGGACATGATGTCCCTTAAAATGGGTGACACAAGTTATTCTTAGATTTTTGACTATGAAAATATTGCTTTCATATGTCATAATTATAGAATGATGGGTCATCTCCATGTTACCTTCCCTCAAAAGACATCCCAAGCTCCTCACATAAAAGGAGTGATTCCTAAGCATTAGAGAACACCAAATTTAGAAGAAGAATACTCTTCAGAGGAAGAGGAAAATGCTGACTTGGAAGTTCAAAGAGTTCTAGCTACAACTCCCTCAGTTGCAGTTAATGATCCTTCTGATGTAGCTATTGTACATTTAGCTACAAACCCTATTGTTTCAGCTCCTTCTATAGAGGTTAGGCAATCACTGGTTACTTCTCCCTCTTCCGAAGGACCATTGTTGGTGCCAAAATGACCTCATGAATCTGATAACTCTGAATCGGATAATTATTTTGGCCTCCCCCTTATGGGTTCCTTAGCCTTGGACTTAATGGAATATAATCCCCTTATTTCAAATATGATTACATAGGATAAATGACAATTAATGTGCTCTAAGAAAGGAAAGAAGTGAAAGCACTGATTCCCATGGTTTCTCTCTTCCCCTTTCTTTCATGTTGTTCTCTTTCTCAGTCTTATATCCCCCTAGGTTGCATGTTCCCTTATTTTGTTGTCTTTCTTTCTTCTGTTACTGGTTATAATAGTTTTGGAATTTCTTCTTTTCCTTTTGGCTTACCACAACTTGATCCTTCTTATGGATAGTTACATCTCCTCTCTTTCCTCTTTGGTGCTTCATTTTCTCTAGGTGTTTCAATGGGGCATGTTTGGTCCTTTGCCTCATTTTATTTCAGGATTATTCTCTTCTTTTATTTATTATTTTATCTAGACTCTAGGTATCCTTGTAAAAGTATGCAGGTCCTTTCAACACCCTCAACATTTACCTTTTCCAGAAAAAAAATAGACTAATCATGATGAGTAAATGTATTTAAATTAATCATTATGAAAAACAAATAATTAACCTACACCTAATGAAAATTACTAAGATGTTAAAAGTATGAGAAGAGGAACTAATATTAGCTAGTAACTCATTGAGTTACTATGACCCTTTTATGAAAACCTATTAAGTATTAAGAAATAATACTTTTAAAATGACTTGTTAAGGACGACTTAGTTACAATACTGTACTAGGGTAACCTAAGTATAAGGAGTGTGGGGTGTAATGTTCCTACATCATATCACTAGAATATTAGTTTAGTGCCAACTTAGGATGGCTATGAGAAGGGTAGTGAGGACGTAATTATGGGTAATCATTATGTATACCTTATGTTTCCCTTAGGAATCCTAAGATGGTATGGATGTGATTCTTTACATAAAGGGAAATGAGCAAGTAAGGAATCTAGATAAATGTATTGAGATGGTTTTGTGGTGATGGAAGATAAGTTTTGTAGGCTAATGTGTGGTCTTGGAACTAAGCTTGCAAAATAATGTTTTGAACTTTGGATAAAATAATGTATTAGCTGACTACATTTTCTGATCACCAATCCACTAAATAAATAGTGTAAGATACAAGATGGAAGTTGCATGAACATCTTCCAGGTAGGAATTTATGAGATGCACATAATTCATATAACCTATAAAAGGTTAAACTAAGTATATAATAGTGTACACACTTAGTTAGAGTGACTTAAGGTTGATCATGGAGTTCTGTATACACACAAGTACAACTACAAATGGCTATTATATGTTATCAAATGGATTATGAATATTTTAATTAGGATGGATTATTTAGCAGTAAGTTAAATAATAATAAAAATTCCCTTAATTTGGTTGATCATAACAAGGGTGTTACAAAATTACAGTTTGGTATTAGAGTAGTAGGGTTATCATCTTATGGACTCAATGGGTTCATAAGGCTAACATACATCTTATCCTTTCATTAACATGATCTGATGGTAAGAAGAATATTGAACCATGAAGCTGGAACCAATTTAGATAAGGTTGAAGGTTTGAAAGTAGATAAATTAGATGAAATTTTCACAGTCCTTTAGGACACCCATAACTATATAGCTCCCTTGGAGCAATAAGTAGGGGTGAAAATGCAAAGCAATAGGAAATAAAACCATAACAACATGATGATGAAAATGAGTGAGGGGATAAAAGAGATTTATTGGCTACTAAACTTTCTATAGATATAGAAAGGATCAGCCCACCCAAATTTGATGGAACTACTTTGGGGGATGGAGCTGAAAAACTAGTTAATTGAGGTAGAGAATTACTTTGAAATAAGGGATCTTTATAAGGAAACTAAAGTAGTATGGGGTGATTTCCAACTTTTTAGTGAAGAATCATCATGGTGGGAGAACTGTAAAATGGAATTGGGAGTAGATACTTCCTCCATCACTTGGGAGTAGTTTAAAGTATATTTCTATCAATGTTGATTTTCTCAACTTTATTTTGATGAAAAAATGTCATAATTTCACAACTTATCTCAAGGAAAATTGAATGTTGTGGAGTATTGGGAAAATTTTACAATGCTATTAAAATACGTGACCCAATACCAAAAAGATGAAAAGTTTAGGATTCATAGCTTCATCTTGGGATTAAAACCAAACATAGGAGATAAAATCAATGAAATATCCAAGCAACAAAGAAAATTCTATAATATCTCGAGATAAAAACAATGAAATCTCATAATATTTAAATAGTGAAAATTCCATAATATCTCCATACTTTTAAATCATGTAGTTTAAATCAATTTTCTAAAAAATATCGGCCAAATTACATGATTTAAATAGTGAAAGGTGCAGAGAAGTTTAGAGGAAAAATAAGCAGGCATGGGGTTTTATATTCTTATTCTTTGTTTTTATTTTAATGATGTAACTGAATATGTTTTGGTTTTGGATTATTATGTGAGATTTGGAAAATGAAATAAAGAGTTAGTGTGAAATAAAAATAAAGTTGATTAGTTTTATAACTCCTTCTTAGAGCATTGTTGTTATCATTATTTTTTTGTTATGAATAAACGGTGGAGGTAAAACCCTGTTGAGTGTGTGGATTAAATGGATTTTGGGTTATTGTTTAAAAATTGGGTTTGGTTTTGGGGAAGTCTGGTTTTATAAAAGGATGGATTGTTTTTTGATTCATGGAAGCCTCTCCCTCATGGACGTATTGGATTAAATTTACTCTATTTTTGTGTGCATTTAAAACTTGGGGAAATAGATGTTGGGAGTTATGGGATTATTATTGTACATTTTTTTCTATTTGGGAATAATTAAATGTCATTACAGAATGGGAAGATGCCCATTTTCATTCAGGTTAAATATAGAATGAATGAGAAAGATAATTATATGAGAAACAAATCATCGAAAATGATAAGTATGAATAATCTGTATCTGGAAGTATAAATTCTTCGGAACTAATAGTTTGAATGGTGCTACTTTGGCATTATTTTGTTGGGTGATTGGAAATTTGAAAAGAGGAAGGTTATGGAAAATGTAAACTACACTTACATTTTAGTTTATTGTTTCTTTCAATATTTGAATATGAGAATTTAGGATCAACATTCAACTCTATTGATTGCTAACAATAGTGAAGGAAACAACCTTTTCATTCTATATGCAAATGATTTCAGTTGGGACAATTTTTGGGTTACTGTTGTTGATATATATGAATAATGGCTTGATTATGTGATAACTAAGCATAATTATTTTGAGTTAGCTGGGGGAATTATTAGGAAGGGAATAATTTTTTGTCTCCTTATATTATTTATTTCATATATGTGTAATAAAATTGATGATTATTTGTTTATTACTGATGAACTCTTTCTCCCTTCTTGTGACTAGACATTTTGGTTAACTTATGTTATAATTAAATGAGCCCTTCAATGGAATTACAAATGTTATTATAAATAATGATAGTATATATGTTTAGTCAACTCAAAAGGGTTCTCTAAAATATAATTAATTCATTACTTTTCATTTTATTGATGTTCTAATTAGACTATTTATTAATGGAAAAGAAGGGTTAAAGGGGCCCAAACCTTCATACAAGGAGTCAAACAAAAATATTACAATGCCAAGGCCAAGGGTATACCCATTAAATCCCTCATATTAACAATTAGTATAAAATTAACATCATGACAAAAATACTAACAACTAAACACTACATAGAGCAAACTAACAACAATGAGTAAAAAACAACCAAAAACATAACAAACAACATGATGTAAACCTAACAACAATTATTCCTTTGCAAGTTCATCCAATGTTTGCATGCATTCTATCTACTCTTTAACTAACCCTGCTATATTAATTCTCCACCTCTCATAGTCAGGTTCAATCATCACTTTTTTATGGGTAGCTCCAACCTTTTCCATCTGTTTGGATCTCTACATAGCATTAACCAACTCATCCATCATCTTCAAGTTCTTTATAGAGGTTTTCATATGGAGGATGTTGAGGCTCTTAATTTGCAAAAGAGTCTCCTTTATGCCAAGTACTTATTTTTTTATGTTCTCACACCTCTTGTTAACAGTTTCCTGTGGATCATTGACCAAAATATAGGTGAGTTTATCCACTCTTTCCTTAACCTCCTTTAGTTCACTAGACACCATACCGATCCTATGTTTTTTGATATCTATATCAAGTCTACAATATTTAAATTCTTTCCTAAAGGTGTTAGCATTAACCAATCCTTCTTTTGTTGCAAATAGATCCCTTAGAGAAAATTTGAGCAAGTTGAGGTTATCAATGGCCTCCTTTGTGTTCTAGATCTGAGTTTCCATTTCATCATCCCAATATTTTCCCATGGGATAAATATCTCTCATTTCCTCCATATCTTCCATGTTTGGATCTGAATTCTTCTCCTAGGTTTCACTTCCCTTATCCATGTTGCCTTCCTCAACACCTTCCACCCAAGCCTTTTCCTCATATTTTTTATCACTGTTTACTTCCTTTGGTTTGATACCCTTAACATCCCTTTATTTTCCCTACTAGGAAGGAACACTGGCTATTCTCAACCAAGGTATCTTCCCTAGAGTCTTCATTTCCTCTATAGGATCAATGTTCATATCTTTTGGTAAAATGTTCTCTTCCATGCTCACTATTGGCATCCCAATACAAAACAAGGATTTAATTAGGGATTGGTGAAGGGGGGCCGTGAAAGTCCATTTCTTCACTTGGTCAATTGATTTATAGAGGGATCTAAAAAGTAAATTTGGAAAGTAATATTATTTCCCATGTTGGAAGTTATTCAACATCAGGAAATGGTAGGAAAAAACTGAATTAAACCTACCCTCAAGTGTCACATATTGCATCAAAATAGGTTCTATGTCATAAAAAGGATAGAGTAGGCACTATCTATTAAAACCAATATAGTGTTGTTTAAGGGTTTCCTTACCTAGAAGGAAATTGTCAATTTCCATACTTCAGTCAGGCATAGGATTGAAAATCATTCTCCCCTCTAGTATAAAACCAGTAAACTTCACGATGAGCTTAGGTGTGATTGAAAATGAAAAAATCCTCTAAACAAACTTTTTCGTTGTTCTATGTTATAACAACTTTGAGACTTAGATTCTCATCGTGGCCTTTAAATTTTTTAAATAAATCTTCCATACCTATTTGTGCTATAATCTCCTTAGCTTCCTTTATTATCTCCATCAGATTATTAGGATCAAATCTTACTAGATCTCCTCCCATCCTTGAATTTGGAGAAAAACCTTTTCTAGCACTACACAATTATGACAGTGAATATTGGTGTTCAAGACCTTTGCTTCTCATTGGTTTCACCATCTAAAAAAACCTTCCCCCCCACAATATTATTACCACTATCTTTTACATGCCTCAAATCAGAGAAGTATTTAACAACATAATATTTCACTTTATTCCCTTCCTCATTTCTTTTAATGATCATAAAATTACACTCTACATTATCATTTATTTTTTAAAGACAACCGTACTCATCTTATAATTATTAATGTAGTTCATTAAAACTAAAAAGGGAAAAATGGTTAGGGTATAATATCCTCCTCAAGTAAGGATTTAGTTTGTTCATCCAGTTCCCTTAAATTATCCACTATTTTAGATTAGTAGCCAACATACCTTTATTTACAAATTTGTCTTCTATCACATTCCCTTCCCGATAGATATGTTGGAAGGTTATGGAATTAAAGAAGGGTAGACAATGCTTAGCACCTTTAATGAAGTCCTCTATGGTTACTGAGACTATATTTTTCCCTTTCATGTTCGATATTATATTTTGCGAGTCACCTTCGACTATTAATTATGGAATTGGGCTATGATTGATTGATGCAACCTTATGAAGTTTAACTCTTCTACAATATTATTTTTAGATAGTCCGTTGTTGTTATTGACTTCCTACATTATGAAATTTCTAGTTTTTATTTATAGCAGGAAAGTTGGGAAAATAATATCGTGAGTTATTACATCTTTAATAGATGTTTGTGATATAGTAAATGACCCATTATTGTCTAAATGTCTAAGTCATATTAGGTAGGTTGTATAAATTAACAATGGACATAATTTTGTATATAATTAATAAGTTTCATTAAGATATGTTTATAAGGTATATTTCATTATATAAACTATGGAATTTACAATTATAAATAATTTATTAAGAATAGTTCCGAGGAGATCTCGTATTTTTTATTTCATTATAATTACAACATAGAATAAGAGTATGTTGAATTATGCTAGTTCATATGAATCAATCCATATCTATCTCTATCTCCTACAACTTTGTAGGAAATTCCTACATACTTGAAGTAACTACTTGGATTAGATTTTGTGATTTTTTTTTCTTCTATTACTTAGGAAAAGATACCTACCTTGTAAAAATTACAAAAAATATGCCAGAGATAACATATCTCATCTTTGTGGTAAGAGGTATTACATATTAATGTGCTAAGGTGGAAGAGTATGGTAGTGGTAATTTTCCCTCTTAGCCAACCTATTCCTACAAAAAAACAACCAAGCTATATGCAATTCAAGAGATACATAGAACTTAAAACACTTTTAAAATTATGGCAAGCTGCCATCTATAGACAATTCACCATTGTTGAAGCCAAGAAAAACCACATCAGAATCCATAGACATATATGGTATCCAAAATTATCCCTGGGGTTATTTTGGCTCTAACAAGCTTTAAAAAGGACTTAGCCATTTTTAAAGGGAAAATATGTTCAAATGACCATCAAATTGCACTACCCAAAATCATTGGTCATTGGTATTAAAAAACCCATGGGGGACTTAGCTATTTCATTGGTGGGTTACTTTTAAAAGGCTGAATGACGTTCATTTTTCCATCAAATTCAACATTAGCATCAACGGGGACACATGTCAGAAGATCAACGGTCCAATTAGTTCATGTGGTAGGATTTCGGCTCTTTCCATAGTGATGACCCCTGAGAGACTTGAAGCACCCTGAGTTAATCAGAATTCAAAATTTTTCAGGTCTGCAAAGTTAACGAGGTTAAAGGGGACATGTGGCACAATTCAAAAAGCAAAATGTTTCTAAATTCCCTAAAGTTAAAAATTACGACGTGAAGTTATGTGGAGCTATTTCGTTGGACCTCCATTCACGGATTGGCTAAGGAAGGTCTGATAATGTGAAAGGTGTGAGGATTCCCCATTGATCAATACTTCACATTGGGTGGAGGAGTTCAAAGAAAATATTAAAACATGAAGTGCATGGAGCTTTTTTATTAGCTCACACTTCGCAGATGTTAGAGGACCTGGATAAAAGTGTGACAAACACGAGGGGTGTGGAATGATCCCATTGACCGATGGTTTATGGCTGTTAGAGACATAAATCAAAATGACTGACATGTGAATTATGTGGATCCTTCTCATTGGCTCACACTTTGTGATAGTCAACCATAGATTTGAAAAGGTTAATTTCAAAGATGCATGGAAATTTTATATTGGCTTGTATTCGAAAGGAGATGACAAGAGAAGAGGACATTTTGACACTGTGAAGAAACATGTTAAGGTTTAATTGGTCCGTATTTTCATAAAGGATAAAGGACAGGGTTTGACGGAAAATAAAAAGGAAGTAAAGGCCTGATATCCAAACCAATGAAATACTGACACATGTCAAAGGGAAAATAAAATCACATGTGGGAGAGGTCAATACTCAAACTAATCAAAGGCCACCATGCATCACATTTATGTTCTTCATGAAATGCAAATGTTCAACTGATGATATATCTTGATTCCCTTCTCCAAATCCAACAAAAGCAGTATCATTGGAAGGATATCATTGAGAAGTATGATTTTGAGGGGGGTTTGGTAGGAGAAAAGATGGAAAAATGGTTTGGCCTGATAAAGAACAGTTACAGATAACTCAACCACCAACATTAATGTAGTATGGGCATATTTCTTCTCCAGTAAGCTAAAGGACAATGAAGGAATGGGTTTATAGGGATCTCCATGATGTTTTTAGGACATTCACTACCTTTTGTTGGTAGTTGCAACCATAATTTCAAGATTGCCCTCTTCCCTTACTCTCTTCTTTCTTCTATATATTGTAATGAGAGTTCATTTTGTAAGTAGATTGGACATTTTTTCTATCTGCTCCAACACTCTAAAATTTGTTGTAGGTGTTTGTGGGCTTCAAACCTTCCATTTTGAGAACTTAGCAAGAGATTCATGCCTCTTTTCTTGAATTTAAAGAACTATGGAATCTACTGAAGTAATAAAATCAATATTTGTGGTTATTTTACAACCCTTTTCTTGCATTATCTGACCACTCCATTGCAATTTTAAGATATATTGTGCATTTTAATCATCTTCAACATACTTTTAATGGTTTTGTTTCACTAAAATTGTGTTTTGAATGTGTGTTATAGATTGTGATATTTCAAATATCATCTCTATCTCCATTTCATCTCATTTCCATGTATTAGAAAGTGTCTTGATCACCCTCCTCTTGGTGTTATCACCTCCTTAATGTAGGATTTCTTCATTTTATGCATTTTCCTTTCTCCCTGGTCCATTGGAATCATAGGATATGATTAGATAAGTGCATTTAAAAGTATTAGGAGTAGTTGTAGTATTAGTTTAGGAAGAGGATCCAACCTTCTCTGGAGAATTGTCTCAAATTACAAGGTCCCACACCCTGAGATTATTCCATATTACCCAGTTACACTGATAGCTCATGCACACATAGATGACAAATCATAGAGTGTTGTAATTTGGTGATAATAGTTTTGGCACACCTGGTGGGATCAAAAGTCAATACTTCCATTTTTATCAAGATCATATGTGTGTCTTGGTGAAATTATTTCCTTTAGAGGCTCTATAACATCACATTTGGTGATTCCCGTGATTAGAGTTCACTGGTTTTAGTAGTTCAAGTTTCTTAGATTCATGAGAAGGACCCAAACCAGGTCTAGGAAAAGAGAAGAAGGTATATTTTTTATATTTATAGCTATCTCTAGGTAGAGGAAGAAGAGGTATACAAGTTTAGAGATCTCCATCTCCACCAAACATGACTCTTTCAACACCTACACCCGATAGGACATTTTTGCAATCAACTAGAGTTATTAGACCAATCAAAATGGGTCAACCACATCCAATTCCTTTTGTAAATTTAACAAGTAGTAGTCTACTCTCCCTTAATGCATAGAATCCAATTCCACTAAAATAATTAAAGATAATTCCTTATTTCACTGGAGAGAATCACACAACCCCAATTGATCATATCCACGATATTTCAAATGTCTCTGTTATTCATGAAATTATTGATGTGGATGTGGCAGTCAAAATCCTTTCCTCTTCTCTCAAAGGAAAAGCTTTGTAGTGATTCAGAATCTTAACAATGGGATAAATTAATAACTAGAATGAACTATGCATAGGAATTTGTAACCAGTTTGGGGAAAGGGAATACAATTTATCTCTATTGGAGAAATTGACTACGATAAAAATAACTCCAAACAAACATATGGTTGACTTAAATTTCATATTTCAAAGAACATGGACAATATTCCAATTTCATAAGACATCCAGCTAAAGGTGCATTTATCTATTTTCTTAAAGCTCTAAATTCTGATATATCTATAATGATATAATCTGTGTGAGGGATAACTTTACCAAGAGCCTATTTCATAGCCATTAGAGCTAAGAATTTCTTAATTCAATCCCGTAAACTTGAACCTAGGCCACCTATGCCTATGTATCTAGAAAGAGAGAATCCTAGTTCTAGTCAAACACCTCAGTTAGCCCATATTCCTGCTCCTAAAAATCAAAGTTTTAGTGAATCTTCCACCTCTTCTAGCACCTCAACTGAACTCCAATAGGTCATGAAATAGTTACAGAATCTAGGGAATGAGTTTTTTTACCATCAAGAAGTAGTAAGCTCAAAATATTTGACCTTACTAACCTTCTTATCAACCCAAAAATCCCCTATATCAGTCTAATAGACCTCCTAATTAATTTACTAACCAAAATCAAATACACCCTCTTGTTGTTAGGCCATTTCAACCATATAATCCTAATGCATCATCATCATCTAGAGCCTTGTTTCTAGTCCAAAATAAGGTTACATAGGAATATTAATGGTGTTTCCCTTATGGAAAGCCACATATCCAAGCATCATGCTTCAACGGTGTTCTAAATTAGGATTTAATGGTAAGTAAACACTCAAGAGGCACCCTAGAATGGTACTTCACTAGTGAACTAGAAAGTAAAGGATTTATGTGGGATTAATAAGCCTCTTTCTTAGGGTGTAGAAGTGAACAAAAGATCTAAAAAGAGATCCATTGAAGATGGGCATTCATCAAATTCAAATGATTCTCATCCTTCTATCATACTTGAAGGAGTTAGTAGCTCAAACGCAGTCCAAAATCCATAGAATTAGCCCAAGGGACTTGTTGTATCAGCTCATGTGTAAGAAAAAGGTATTGCCAAAAAGGGGCAACAAAAATGTAGTCCATCTCTATTCAACATCAATGATCAAACAAAGAAAAAAAATTTAAGTATCTCTATGTGGGAGTCATTGACAATCCTGGGAAAGAGAGATCTATTATAGGTAGCCATGGCTAACTTGTCCATTTCAAACGAGCCATCCAAGGATCAAGAGAAAGTTCTTACAATTGAAACTTAACAAGAAGGAGGTCAACTAGGTAGAAATATAAAGAATCCTCTATTCTATATGTATCATTGATCATTGGGAAAAATCTAGTACACAAATGCATGATTGACTCAGAGGAGAGTAGCGCAATGATGCCTAAGAAAATAACAAACCAGATGAGTCTTAAGTATGAATAGGTCTCAAAGATATTGGTACAATTAGATGGGACAATAGTGGGAATAGTTGGAATCATCAACGATCTAAATCTAATGCTACATACATGCACAAATGTTATAGTTCCCCAAGACATATATGTGATTAACCTACAACCAATCTTTACTTTGTGCTTGTCAAGGGACTTCACAACTAAAATTGGTGGGTACCTATCAACAAATTTGTCCCATATGATTTTTAGAACAAGGTATGGAGCCAAAGCTACTATTAGATTAAATCCAATTGAAAACTATCATATGGAGCCTTATATGCCAAGTCCAATCAATTCCAATTGCACCATTTTTTATTAAGAAGATTTCTCAACTTCTAAAGAAGTCGAAACTAAGGTTGGAGGAATTCAATAATTTAACACTTGATGAGTGGGATCACAAGAGACATTCCTATGATGCATACAAAGAGATGGAGGAAGCTGAATTGGGCATATATTGCATGCATGAAAAAAATCCACCTCTCCCTAGCATCACCAAACTAAATGAAGAAGATGACAATGAATTCTGATAGTTTTTCTTTGACAGTTCAAGGAGAAAACAAGGTGTAGGAGGAGGAGTAATGCTTATATCTTCCAAAGGTAATAAGTAGTACTAATCTTTCTGGTTCCAATTCATTTGTTCTAATAACACAGCTGAGTATGAATCATCAATCCATTAATTACACTGGGCAAGGAAAAAAATATAAATAACTTGCAAGTTTTTGGGGACACTGAGTTGGTTGTAAATCAGATTAGAGGACTGAATGCCTCTAAGAATGATCTCCTAAAGATCTATAAACATTGGTTATGGGATATCTTAGAGGAATTTGAGAAATTTAAAATTGATTCCATACCAAGCAAGAAGAATGGGGTTGTGAACATGCTTGCAACTATTAGAGAAACATTTGATGTAGTTGAGAGTATTAAGAAGTATCAAACTCATCCTCATATCAAAATGGTTGTGAGACCAACTATTATGGAAAATAACACAAGCTGTAAAGTGTTTGAAAGTGACCAGTAGATCATAAATTTCCTTCAAGAAGAAGCTGATTTCTCTTCCAAGAATCAAGACAAATTGGAAAGACAATATGAGGATCAAGTAGTCTAGCAGAGAAAAAACAAGCTCCCAAAATGTTTGGTTACTCTCGAGTCAATATTCAATCATAATGACCAGTTATAGTAGGAGAAAGATAATATTCAGGTCAAGGGTAAAGATTCAAAACCAGTTTCAGTTGGAGAGGGTAAAGTGATCCAAATTGGAAAATAAGTATTCATAAAAAAATATGATTGATTTCATTCAGCTTTATCAAGAGTTTCTGGATATATTTTCTTAGAGTTATGAATATTTGAGATGATTTGATCCATCTTTGGCCCAACAAACTATTGAGCTATATCTAGAATCTAAGACCATTGAAACCTCATATTAAGCCTCTTATGAAGAAGGAATGTAACAAGCTAATTGAGGCAAGTATCATTTTCCCGATCAAGCACTCATCATGGGTGGTAAAAATTATGCCAATTAAAAAAAGAAATGGGGGAATCAGGTTATGTGTAGATTTCAGAGACTTAAATAGAGCTTCTCTCAAAGATCACTACCCACTTACTTCGATGGAGAAAATTATACAAGTAGTAGCTATTTTGAAGAGGTTTTCAATTCTAGATTGTTACTCAGGCTATAATCAAATCATGGTGAAAGAGGAAGACAAATTGAAGAAAAATTTCACCACTAAATGGGGCATATATGCTTAGAAGAACATGCCTTTTGTCTAATCAAATGCTAGAGATACGTTTTAGAGGGAAATGGACATGGTGTTCAAGGGGATGATAAAAAAGATGGTTCTTGTGTACCTTGATGACATTAAAGAGTTCTACAAGAACACAACTGATCACCTCTCCCATATCAGGTAAGTGTTTGAGAGATGTAGGTAGTTTGGAGTGTCTTTGAATCCAAAGCAATGTATATTCCTAGCTCATGAGGGTAAAATCCTAGGCCACATTGTGTCTAAAGAGGGATTGGAAATTGATCCAGAGAGAGTTAAAGTTATCCTTGCACTAACTTTTCCAAGTCATAAGAAGGCTTTCTAAAACTTTTTAGGGAGGATCAATTTTTTTTGAAGGTTTGTGCCTGATTTCTCCACTCTTGTTAAACCAATAACAATGAAGCTTAAGAATAACCTAGAATTCAAATCAATAATAGAGGTAAAAGATATTTCTGAAACCATCAAATGAAAAACATCCTAAGCCTCAACTCTCATCAATCCATACTTCTCCATAGACTTCATCCTCTACGCTTTTGTTGGTTCAGACACAATATCTACCATTTTGGTGTGACTGAACAAGGAAGGATATGAGAATCCTTTTATTTCTTCAGTTGGATCTTGGAATAATATGAGGTGAGTTACTCTTTCATTAAGAAACATGTTTCGTTATGATAATAAGCTTGAAAAAATTCAGACACTTGGTCTCCAACAAAAAAATCCAATTGCTAGTGTCACATGCCGAAGTAAAATATTTCTTCCTAAACAAGGACTTAAATGAAAAAGGGTTAGTTGAATTACCCATGTCATGGAGTATGATATAAATATCAAGGTAGCCAAATTATTTTGAGGAATAGGCTTGTATGAGAAGTTGGATTCAAATCAACCTGCAAAGTCAAAGGATGAAGGAAGATCTATTCTAGTGTTCCAAGAAGAACAATAATAAGCAGCTGATGGTATCCCCACTCCTTGCTAGTCATAGTACTAGATAAATTTACTTAAGATAGGTTTATTACCTAAAGCATTGAAGAAATAAAAAATAAGGGTTTTTAGACTGCAATCCATTCCATATACTCTTATTGATGGTATCTTGTTCAAGAAAGATGTGATTGGATTCCTCTTGAGGTGCGTTCTGGTAAATGAGATTGAGAAAGTGTTGTATGAGTTCCATGATGGAGAAGCTAGAGGTCATTTTTATCCATGATAAATAACCCTCAAAATCATGAAGGGTGGTTACTACTGGCCCACAATGTTTAGTGATTTCTATGCATGGATCAAGAAGTGTAAGAAATGTTTATTTTTCAAAGGAAAAAAGAAGTTAACAACACTACCACTCCATCCAATCTCAGTTGATCAACCGTTCATATAGTGGGGATTGGATTTCATTGGGATCATCCATGCAAATTCAAGCCAAGGGCATAAGTGGATCCATATAGCTACTAACTACTTCACTAAATAGACTGAAGCAGTTACTCTCAAGGAGGTTAATGAGTCTAATATACTAGATTTCTATGAAGGAATTTTGACCGTGTTTAGTGTTCCTTCCACCTACATATCAGATAATGCTTGAGCACTCCTTGGCACCAAAATCTATGAATGGGCTGTCAAGAATGGGATATATCTTATTATTTCCTCTAATTTTTACCCCCAGGGTAATGGGCAAGCCAAGTCCACAAACAAGAATCTCTTGAGAATCATAAGAAGGAATCTACATGAGAGACAGAGGACTTGTCATATTAATCTAAAATCAGCCTTGTGGGTTGATAGAATCACACCAAAGAGGTCAAATGGAAGCTCTCCCCATAAACTGGTTTATGAAAAAGAATCTAGGCTACCCATATCACTTAAACTACCAGCACCGAAACTTCTCAAGTAGCTAGAATTATTTGAATTTGAACCAATAAAAGTTAGATATGCTAAAATCATGCAGTTGGAGGAGATGAGATATCAAGAAATGAGAAACCATGGAGAAGGACCAAGCTTTAATCAAGAGGTCCTTTGAAAAGAAATCCAAATCCATAAGCTTCTAAGAGGGAAATTTGGTCTTAAAGTGGGATGTTGATAGGGCTAAACTAGGTAAACATTCTAAATTTTATTCTATATGGAGTGGTCTCTACATGATCACAGGGTGCAAGAGAAACAATGCCTTCTAATTGTCCAAATTAGATGGATAAGAACTATAGATTCCATTCAATGGAATCCATCTCAAACATTGTTATTTAAGTAAATTCTGATCTTTTTACATATTAGTTTAGGATTTCTAATTCCTCTAAGTGCTTATAGCACATTGTTCTATTGTTAAAGTAGGTTTCCATTTGCTAAGTGTTTTGCAAGGGTTCTATTACTTCGAGTGGTCTCTTTGCACAACTCATTATGTTTTTGGGAGAAAGAATGTTATAGTAAGAAATTTCAAATGTAGAGAAACTACAAATCATATTTAGAGACATATTTCAGTATTCTCATTCTCGTCTCTTTAGACTAGTCACAACTTGAGCTTATAGTGCCTCTTTAAAATTGGAAAATGAGTTTCAAGAGCTGTTTGATGTGTTTTAGATGGCAGGTCTCATGGTACCTTGCATGTTCTTAGTTTTAGAAGGAATCCTACCTTTGTTATCAAGGGTTCTCCTTCGTTTGAAGTAGAAGATCAACCTCAAATAAGTTTTCCATGCTCTTTCAATATTGTTCTAGAGAAAATCTTATGGATTATGAGCTGCTCCAGTAGTGTTCCAAGAAGTGTTCCTAAGAGGTTTATGGGTGAAAGATACAGTTTAAGATCAATTTTTAGGAGTAAGAGGTAAATTTTAGTATTAAAAAAATATTTCCACTCACATAAAACCTTACTCAAAAGAGTTTTGTAATGTGATATGGTCAATTCAAACAAGAAAAAGATCAATTTTAGGTTCAGAGTAGTGTTCATGACTAAATATGATTATGGGATAGTTTTCAGATTGTATTATTCATTCCCTAAGATTAATTTCTATTTATAACTTAGTGCCTCTTCCTTGGTGGAATCAGATAGTTGGAGCAATTTCAAAGTTTCATTCAAAGCTCCACAGATTACGCTAAGTTCAGTTCATGCTTCATACGGCTCAGGGGTGATAAATATTCAATTTCAAATAATTTTTTAAATTTTTCGGGCTTGACTCCATGCCCAATGTGTTGTAAAGGCCACTGATATAATCTATCAGATATATTACCCTAAGAGGTCACCAAATTTTTATCCAAAATTACCCCCAGGGGTTATTTTGGCTCTAACAATCTTAAAAATTGACTTATATATTTTTAAGGGGAAAAGACGTTCAAACAACTATCAAATTGCACTGCCCAAAAGTATTGTCCATTGGTATTCAAAAACCCATGGGGTACTTACTATTTCATTGGCAAGTTACTTTTAAAAGGTTGAATTACGTTCAGTTTCCCATCAAATTCAACATTAGCATCACCAAGAACACATAGGAGAAGATCAACGGTCCAAGTAGTTCATGTGGCCATATTTTGGATCTTTCCATAGTGATGACCTCTGGTGGACTTGAAGTCCCCTGAGTTAATTAGAATTAAAAATTCATAGGGTTTGCAAAGTCAGCGAGACGAAAGGAGGAAGGTGGCACAATTCAAAGAGAATTTTTTTTATAAGTTCCCCAAAGTTAAAAGTTACGACACAAAGTTGTGTGGAGCTATTCTGTTGGCCCTCTATTTGCATATGGGCTAAGGTGGGTCTAATAATGTGAAAGGCATGGGGCTTCCCCATTGGTTAATTATTTATAGTGGGTAGAGGAGTTAAAAAAAATACTGACAATGGGAAGTTCATAGATCTTTCTTATTAGCTCACACTTCACAGATGTCAGAGGAACTAGAGAAAAGTATGACAAAAGTGAGGGGTGTGGAATGATCCCATTGGACTATGGTTTGTGGATTTCAAACACATAAATCAAAATTACTAATATGAAAAGTATGTGGAGTCTTCTCATTATCTCACACTTCGCGATGGTCAATCAAGGGCTTTGAAAAAGGGATGCACAAATGTGCATGGAGAATTTCTATTGGCTCACATTCAAAAGGAGCTGAATAGTGTAGAGGACAATTTGACACTATGACTAAACATGTTAAGGTTTTATTGGCCTCTATTTTCATAAAGGCTAAAGGATAGGGGTTGAAGGAAAAATAAAAGGAAGTAAAGCCCTTATATCTAAACTAATGAAATACTGACACATGACAAAGGGTGAAGAAATGTGCATGTGGGCAGAGGTTGATACCTAAACCGATCAAAAGGCCACCACGTGTTGCATTTCTATGCTATGACATGCAAATGTGTAAATGATGATATCTCTTGAGTCCTTGCTTCAAATCAAACAAAATTGGTATCATTGGAAGGATCTAATTGAGAAGTATGATTTTGAGGGGGTTTTGGTAGGATAAAAGAGAGAAAAAATGATTCGTGCTAATAATGAACAGCTACAGACAACTCAACCACCAAAATTAATGAAGTATGGGAAGATTTCTTCTCTAATGAGCTAAAGGATAATGAAGGAATGGATTTGTAGGGATATCCATGATGTTTCCAGAGAATTTACTACCTTTAGTTGGTATTTTCAACCACAATTTCAATATTTCCCTCTTCCCTTCCTCTCTTCTTTCTTCTATAAATTGTAATGAGAGTTCATTTTGTAAGCGGTTTGGACATTTTTTCTATTTTCTCCTCCACTCTAAGGTTTTCTGTAGGTGTCTGTGGGCTTCAATAGATTCATGCCTCTTTTCTTGAATGTAATGAACTGTGTCATGTACTAAAGCAATAAAATCAAGCTTTCTGGTTATTTTACAACGCTTTTATTCTGTTTTCTTTCATTATATAACCTCTGCATTGTATTTTAATGATATTTTACATACTCTTAATGGTTGTGTTTCACTGAAATGGTGTTATGGATGTGGGTTATAGACTGCGATGTTTCAAATATCATCTCTATCTCCATTTCATCTTATTTCCATTCATGAAAAAGTTTCCTAATCACGCTTCTCTCGGTGGTATCACCTCTTTAGTGTATGATTTCTTCATTTCATACATTTTTCTTTCTCCCCGGTCCCTTGGAATCATAGGATATGATGAGATAAGCGTATTTCAAGTATTAGGAGTAGTTATAGAATTAGTTTAAGAATAGGAACCAACCTTATCTAGAGAATCATCACAAATTGTAAGGTCCCACACTTTGAGATAATTCCAAGTTACCAAGTTACAATTATAGCTCATGTAAACATACATGAAAAATCAGAGGGTGTTGTAATTTGGTGATAGTAATTTCATGATCAAAATAACTCGCAGAGTCTCCACAGGGAAAATTGACAATGGATTCAGGGGGAAGTTCAAATCCTAAATGCTTTACTGTTACTTTCTTACCAACCACCAACACTTACATGGATTTGAGGATAACATGAGAATGAAACATAGCTTCCACACTCCTCCTATATCCATCTTGTTCCATCTCTAAATGGTTGATATGTAGAGGGAATTTCTCTCAAGCATTTGACAAAATATTGGCACCGTTAATGCCTTGGGCCACATCAAATACATTGTGCCGTCCCATGGATTGGTGAGGGTCAAGCATGAGGCCATAAAAATGGGTCCATATTTCCTCCTCCTCATTCCATTCCAATTATTTGTCAACCAAATTATTGTAGATAGCTAATTCTGCATGGTAGGGTTGTGAATCCCACCTTTCATCCATCCTTTGAAAGAAGATTCCACTGATTCCCCATGAACTGGGGAACTTCAAACAACCCAACGAGATATGTGACTAACATGAGATGTCTTGGAAGAGAGATTACCTGATGACCACTTCTATACATAGGCGCCAAAAAATCTAGCTCAGAAGCTCCCACTATGCCATGAAATTGAGAACCCATGTAGATAAAGGGGGGAATGAAGTGATTACCAACTAAGCCAAGAAAAGATCATAATTTATCCCCTACTTCAATATCTAATCCACATGTGTGAGGGACAATAGTCTCGAGAAGGGAGCTCAAAGGACAAACAGAGGGAGGATTAATGATTTAAGTCATTAATAAGGGCTCTTTAGAGATACATTGGAAATTTTTCCCACCATACCTTTAAATGACACCCCTCCTTTGCAATCATTCCAACCAAAAATTTTCTAGATGATCAACGAGAATATTCCCAGCTCATAGAATATGAGAAGAGAAAGTTTAATCATATCCATTTAACCAAAATAAGGATTCCTAAACAAACATATCCAAATTCTAGGACACAAATGATCGGGATTTGAGAGCCTCGACGATCACTTGAGAATTATCTTCTATCCATATCTTGCTCCAATATTTTTCATCAATTTCTCTAAGCCCAAAGAGTAGGGTGTAGCCTTATGCTACATTTTTGGCTTCCTGAACGTAGTCCAGGGCCATCATGAACATTGGTTGGACCTATATGTATCAAATTATATAACCACTACTAGCAGTATCAGGATTGATTTTCAAGTCCCCATAAAAGTTTAAGTTTTCCCAACCATCATTTAGTGGTAGCTTTCACATAGGATATTTTAATCCTTCATGGGATCCATTAATAGGTAGACTGACAAATAATTTATAGGGAATAAGAGGCCATATTCAACAAAAATATATGTTAAGGGGGAGGAGAAAAAGGTCAGAGCATTAAACAGAAATAGATTCTAAGATGATAACTTTAGAGTGGATCCATACTTGTAGGGATAAGAGAGAGATGCCATTAAAAATACTCTGGTTTCTTTCCAAATAAAGGCCCTAGATAACTAGTGTAGGGGTGAGGGTCCAGATCATGTTGAAATCCTTGAGGGACATAGAGAGCTCTCAATGAGAGAGACGGTCAAAAATGCTATTAGGGAAGACCCAATGAATATCCCACTTATTCCAAACTATTGACCAAACCTAACGAGCATAAGGAAAATGAAGGAAGAGGTGAATGAATTTTTTTTAGCTTTCTTCACAAAGAGGGCATCGGGAGGATCCAATAAAACCATGATTCATCAAATTATCATAGGTGAGACGTTTTCCCAGGGCCAAAATCCATAGAAAAATGTTGGCCTTAGAAAAGCTTACCTTAACCCAAATCTTATCTACTAGGAAACTATGATTGATGCGAACTGGGAAATCAGTCATCCAATGATATACTTCCTTAACAGTGATATTCCCATAAGAATATTCTTTCCAAATATATCGATCCCCCAAGATGGAAGTAGATATTGGATACATTTGTAGACAGTGAACTAAATCAAATTTAGCATCATTGAAGCACCCGTCAAAGGGATCCATAGATTTGCAACATGGATTTTCACCCCTGGAATCCATTAAATAATATTTAACCAAATGATAAAAATAGAGGGCCAATGGAATGGCACCAGTAAGGCCAGATAAAATCAAAAGAGGCACATCGTTTAATCAGATATCATCCAAGAATTTAACCAATGAACTATCCCCCACAACCAATTTTACAGAAGGGTGCAGGAAGGAGAGAAAATTTCAAATACCATAACCCTGATGGAAGGATATTTGGGAGAATATTTTAACAAGAGAAACTGACTCAAACTATAGGGCCTAGAAAACCCTGCTCTAAATATGATTATCTTCCTAATAAATTCACCACACTAATTTACACCCGAGTGCCAAATTAAAAGAGAAGCATTCTCAAAATCCCAAAACAACCTTATCTCTTTGGATGATAAATTTTGCCCCAAAAAACCAAGAAAAACTTATTTTTGTCTTCTTTCCCACACCATAGAAAGCTACATTGTATATAAGTAATGTCATTTACTGTCATGGATAGAATTTTGAAGAGAGACATGAAGTAAGTTGATATTTCTTAGAGTGAGGTTTTCACCAATAGATTCCAAACCACCAGAGAGAGCCACCTACACTTCCAAGAGGCTAATTTATTATGATATTTTTCCACTATAGTTTTCTATTTCTCTTTTCTAGCCTTATTATTGATTAGGGCCATTCCAAGGTATGAGTTGGGAAAATATCCAATTAAAAATTCAACGATGGAGGCCAACCTCTGCTGTATTTGGGGAGAAAAATTAAGAAAATAAATTTTTTATTTAAGCTTACTGACCTTTTCGCTAGAGGAAAATTCATAATCATCCAAAATTGCTTTGAAATTTTTAGCCTTAGCAGTTGAGCGATCACCTAGGAGAAGCGTATCATCTACAAAAATAAGATTGGATAGAGCCTCGATCCTGGAGGAGATCAAGAGACCATTAATCCCCCTAGATAAACATATCATTAAATGTTTCTACCAAGGCCATCAACAATAATAATAAAGAGAAATGGTGATAGGGGGTCCCCATGCATGATTCCTTACGAGGCATTAAATCACTAAACTGGGATCCCATTGATTAAAAGTGAAAAAGAGGGAGAATAAAAACAATATTTAATCAAAGATATCCAATCCTTAGGGAATCCAAACTTGATGAGATTGTTTTCCAGAAAGATCCAGTCCACTCTATGAATATTCTGTGATTTTTTTTACATCTTGAGTATATTGGGAAATAAATCCAAAAGGATTCTTTGTAATCAATTTGTTTATGTGATTAAAATATCATCACATCTTAAAAAGGGCATTATGGCCTAATGTATTATTCTTTCTAACTATTTTAAATCATTATTAATGAAGATTAGTATTTTTTCCCCTTATTTAAAATCTAGTCTTATGAATCATCTTATTTGAGATGAAAAATGTAGATATTTTACTTATAAAGCTGATTTATTAAGTAAGCCGATAATTTATTAAGTTATGTAATTATTTCTGATTTCATTATTTAAAATAAAATAATAAAATACAAATTAATATTGATAGAGAAACCTAAAGGATAACATAATAAAGGAATAAAGATGTTTATATACTTTATAGTATATTATAAAGGACTAATCATGACAAGTAAATGTATTTAAATGACTCAATATAAAACAGAAATAATTAACCTACACCTAACAAAAATTACTAAGCTATTAAAAGAATGTCAAGAGGAAATAACATTAGTTAGTGATGGAAAGTAAAATAATGTCAAGATTTTGAATTTTTTTGAGAGGGAAAGTGATGGAAGAGAAATCCTGCCCAGATTAAACGATCAATTGGCAAATCTTGAGGAAGGAGAGATAGATGGGGGTGATGATCAAGTGGATAGGAGCACTCCCACAAAATCTCTAGATTCATGGTAGAATAAAGTTAGAAATGGTGGATCAACCTTGAAATACCAAAATTTCTTTCTCCAAGCGGTTAAGGAGGTTTCTAGAAGTACTCTTGAAATCCTAGACCTGCTTCTACAACATACTACTGAAAAGTTAAACAAATCGTTGGTGGGGAAGCTGGTAGGTGGGAGACCCAATATTAGCGTTGTTAGAATATGGGATAAACTAAAATGGATTCCAAAAGGAAGCTTAGAGGTAAGTGCTCTTTCTAATGGTTTTTTCCATTTTAGGTTTAATACCCAAGAGGATATGCAAAAGGTTCTGGAAGAAGGACCCAGGTTTAGGGAAAATCTGGTTGGTATCTTAGGAAGTGGGAACCTAATTTCAATCCGGAAAAGGAAATTTTGAACCAATTTCTTGTTTGGATACACCTTCCTAACCTTCCTTTGGAATTTTAGCATGAAGACATTGTCAAAGGCATAGCGATCTCCCTGGGATATTTGGTCATAATTGATAATGCGACCAGGTAAATGACTAGACTTATCTGTGCTCATTTTTGTATTTATACAACAACAAATAAGGATATCCCCAATAGTATCAAATTAAATTTGTGTCTAGGGATTTGGGAGTAAAAAATTAATGGAAAGTTCCCTTGTGAAATGCTCCAAGTGTAATGGTTGGGGTCACTCTTCCCCAGAACTATAAGTTCAAGGTATCCAAAATATATATTCCAGTGCCATGAAATTAAGGTAAAGGGGAAAAAGGTAAAGGCCTAATGCAAAGTGATGCGGACCACAAGAAATATTTCTCCAAAGAACCTGAGAAAGGTTCTACTCCTTTGCGAATAAAGGAAAATACAGTTATCAAAACTCCAATTAAACTTGCCACGGAAATGGATGAAGATGATTTCACCTTGGTGGTCAACAGAAGGAAATCAAAATTTCTATCCTGGTTGGATTCTAAGGTAGGGGAAAAAATGGAAGAACCTGTTAAGGATTTCATGAAGGGTAGGAAGATAGAGATTTTTACCTCAAGAGGGAATGAGGACACTCTCAAGGAACCAGCTAATATTGAACACAATTTAAAGGAAGGATGGAAGTTGGGGGACTATGTTTTGGAGGAAATTGTAAAGGAACAGAGTAAGGGGCGTTAAAATCTGGGGTAGAAAGTAAGTTTGGATTCCCATGTAGGTGAGGGGATGACAAGGAGAAATGAAATTAACCTCTCCATGGAGGAAATTATGAATGGTAATATGATCCCAATCGAGACGATGGAAGAGAAGAAAGAAGAAATAACGCCGGGAAACAAAGGAATCTCTAAGGAAAAAATTCCCTCAGGAAAAATAAAAATGGATTCAAAAGGAAAAAGAAGGAATCCTCAATATTCTCCCCTCCTAAATCTCAAGAGATTGAGAATCCTATAAATGTGAAAGTTATTAGTAGTAAACAAGGCAAGCCTAGAAAATTTGAATCAAGGAAAAAAACTACCCAAAAGGATATAGATTCAGGGAAATAGATGTGTTTAGACCAAAAGGTCTTTAAGAAAAATAAACCCAATCTTTGGAAATGAATTGCATCTCATGGAATGGTAGAGGGATCAGTAGACCTATGAAATGGAGGATTTGCAAAGACATGATTGAAAGACAGAAAAATGATGTGTTAGCTATACAAGAAACTAAAATGAAAGAAGACCTTTTTTTAAGTTCTTGCAAGTATTTTTGGAATAATTCAAAACCTTTTGCTATTAGTTCGAAAGGAGCCTCTGGAGGTTTAGTTGTGGTGTGGAATTCGGCCCATTATGAAGGAACTCTTTTGGTCAAAAGAGATAATCATTTTGCAGTGATGATGAGAAATCTTGAAAACATAAATATATGGGTTTTATATAACATTTATGCTCCTACCCTTCATAACAAAAGGAAAAATATTTGGCATCACCTTCTTCCATTTAATCATTCTATCAAAGGTTCCAAATGGATTGTCATGGGGGATTTCAATACCCCCTAGGCTCTGGGGGAAAAAAAAGGAGGATCTAAGGATTTTACAGTAGGCATGGAGGATTTTAATGAATTTATTACTTCCTCACAGCTCCATGATATTGATCTTAAAGGAAGTAGTTTCACTTGTTCTAATAGAATAGTTGGAACCCAACATATTCAAGTAAGATTAGACAGGGTTTTGGTTTCGAAGGAGTGGTTAAAATAGAATATCTCTCTTTTCTCTCTTCCTTGGACAAGGTCTGATCATAACCCTATTCTCTTATAAATCCAGAGTCCATCTATAAGAAGAACCCCCTTTCATTTTGAGAAGATGTGGCTTCAAAGTGAGGAACTGAATGCCCTTGTTAATGACTGGTGGAAACTAGAGGTTAAAGGAACAACGATGTATAGAATTTCTAAAAACTCCATAATGTTAAAGTTCACCTCAAATCCTGGAATAAAAAAAGCTTTGGAAATATTTTTAAGAAGAAAACAGAAATCAGAGCTGAACTGCAGAAATTTCAAAGAAAGACAAAGAGATGGGATTCTGAGATGGATATAGAGGACCATGAAAAGGAGTGTTCCCTCCTGGTGGAATACCACAACATCTTGGGTAAAGAGGAAATATTCTAGAGACAAAAATCTTGAATTACATGGCTAAAGGAAGGGGATAAAAATACAAGATTATTTCACTTGTCTACTTTAAAACGTAGAAGATTCAAAAAAATTAATAGAATTAGAAAAGAAGAGGGTGTTATGGTGGAAGATAAAGAAGAAATAAGTAAAGATGCTATCTCCTTCTTCCAAAACCTACTTACTAATAATTGTGATCCAAATTTTATTAAATAGCAAGACTTCTTAAAGTTCATTCCTCCTCTGGTTTCAGATGAAGATAATTTTATGCTATCAGTGATCCCTTCAATGGAGGAAGAGGAATTCAATGTAAAACACCTAAATCCTGACAAGGCTCCTGGTTCGGATGGTTTCCAAGTCTTCTTCTTTCAACACTTCTGGGACATAATTAAAAAAGATGTCTTTGAGGCTATGAAGGAATTTTTTAGACAAAAAGTTATGCTAAAAGACATGAACTGTACCTTTCTGACTTTGGTCCCAAAATGTGGTAATGCTATGGAATTAAAATATTTCAGACCTATAAGTCTCTGCAATACAACCTATAAAATTTGCAAAAAAATTTGGGCTCTCCGTCTACAACTGTTACTCCCCTCTATCATTTATGATCAACAAGGAGATTTTTTCATTGGACGCCAAGTCCAGGATGGGATCATTACAATCAAAGAGACTATTCACTTGGCTAAGCTCAGTAAGAAGGCATCGTTGTTTTTAAAACTGGATATGGAAAAAGCTTACGATAGGGTTTCGTGGTGCTTTCTTGATAAAATCTTTGACAAGTTTGGCTTTGATGTATCCTTTAGAAATCTGGTTAAGGCATTTATCTCTAATCTCTAGTTTTCAATTCTCATTAATGGGTCCCCCTTTGGTTTTTTCCTAGCTCTCAATGTCTGAGGCAAGAGGATCTCATCTCCCCTTTCCTCTTCATTATCATGGCAGAAGCTTTAAGTAGAAGACTAAATGTTGAAACTAAAAGTGGCTTCATCAAAGGGATTTCCTCAGTAAGGGAGATGGAAAAAGTGTCACACCATCATTTTTTTTACGACACTCTCTTGGTGGGGGAAGCATCAGTTCCAGAAGCTAAGAAAATAAAATCTCTCCTAGATGACTATATGGAAATTTTGTGACAGATGGTAAACTTCAAAAAAATCTCTCTTCTCTTCGTTAACACCATGGAAAGCCATTGTAAGAAGATAGATGAAATTATGGAATGTGACTATAAATATTTCCCTACTTTTTATTTAGGAATCCCTCTTGGGGACAAGAAACCCTCTTGTTCATAATGGAATTTCTTAATTGAAAGGTTTGAAAGAAAACTTGTTGGATGGAAAGATAATGTGTTATCCCAGGCTGAAAAAAATCACCCTTCTCATTAGTTCTCTTCAGATTCTCCTAATGTATGTCATGTCCCTCTATCAACTTCTTGGAGGTGTTGGGGAAAAACTAGAAAAAATCCAAAAAAAATTCTTACGGAGTGACACTGAAAGAAAAAATAACCCCTTTGGTGTCTTGGGATAGAGTTTCTAAACCCAAAAAGATAGGGAGACTTGATCTTAGAGACTGGACAAAAATGAACAAATCCCTTCTTGCGAAAATTGGGTAGAGGTTGACAAAATAAAATGGAGTTTGGACTAGAATTCTACAGAAAAAATATTGGATGGATGTTAATGACAATAGATGGATTTTTAAACAAGCATCCTTCAATGGTTCATGCATATGGAAAGCTATTAACTGGGTAAAAGAAATTTTGGCTAGGGGCAGCAAGTGGAAAATAGGAAAAGGAAATGAGATATGCTTCTGGAAAGATAAATGGGCTAGGAATTTTTTCCTTAATGACCAATTCCCAAAATTTTCTAGACAGCTCGAAGATAAATATGGAGAAAAAATAAATAACTATATGGATGATGAAGACAACTTTGAGACATGGAAAGTCATGAAATTGGAAAAACAAGAATTCAATGAACAATTGAGTAGGCTCAATGATTTTCTAAAAAATTATGTATCTTCTAATAGTAAGGACCAAGATAGAATTATCTGGGACAAAGAACAAAATGGTAATTTCTCTATAAAATCTACCTACTCCCTTTTATTTGAGGGAGAAACTAGATAAGAAGATTTAAATTCTGGTAAGATTTGGAACAAGAACATAAATTCTAAGGTTAATGTTTTCAATAGGCTTTCAATGATAAATAAAATTCTTACTGTTGATAATCTTGCTAAAAGAGGATTCCAGATGGCCAATAGATGTGTTCTTTATGAAGTGAATATGGAAACTATGAATCACCTATTCCTAGAATGTCCTTTTTCCCATCTAATGCTTTCTTTTATTCTAGGATGCTTCTTGGTTTACTAGGTAGTCCCTAAAGAGATCAAGGATACCTGATCAATGGAATTGTCTTTTCTTCAGTCAAGGGCTAAAAAATATCTAGGTCATGAGCTTAGGTCACCTCTGGTGGGAATTATGAAAAGAAATAAATAGAAGGATATTCAAAAATAAGAAACTTCCCATTAGGTTGACTATAAACAAACTCCTACAGGCTGTTAGAAACAATTTTTCTATCCTAAGGAAAAATGAAATGAAAATTATTGACAATGAACAACACTTCTTAAAGAATTGGAACATTATTGGTGATCCCAAACCCAAAATGATTAATCCTCATGTGAGGATTAAGTGGAATACACCTAGGGAAGGTTTCTTTAAACTCAAATTTAATGGGGTTATGAAAGGTAATCCTGGGAAAGTAGGGGGACGATGTGTCTTTTGTGATTCTCAAGGAATATTTCTTCTTGCCTATTTCTTTGACCTGGGATTCCAATCAAACAATGTTGGTAAGGCAGTTGCTATGTTTTGGGGTGTGAAGTTAGCCAAGGAGAAAGGATTTAAACACATTAAAGTGAAAGGGGACTCTTTGTATATCATCTCATGTTTGAAAGGAAAATCCCAGCCTTCTATTTCAATTGATGACTTCATCAATAAAACTAAGCTTTTATTATCCTCTTTTGAGGTTATATCCTTCCAACATGTGTATCGCAAAGGAAACACTCTAGCTAATTCTATGGCCAATATTAGGGTGAATGCAAGGGGTCTTAAGGTGATAGAGAATCTTGTTAAGATGCAAGCCAAATTTAAAGAAATAATGAAAAGGGAAGGTATAACTAATAATACACCTTTAAATGAGGAGGCAATAATTCCTCAGACTCATGACATTTCTTTCTCATGATTCCTGAACTCGTGCAAAATATCCTTTATAATCCTTGTAGGGGCAGGTCAGATGTTTTTTATTTCTGGAAGTGGGGCGATAAGATTGGGGAAGGTAACCTTTCTTCAAATAGAAAGAAGAATAGGTTTTGAAGAATGGGGGGTGACTTAGTGCAAACTGAACCTAGCAAGAGACAAGAGATCTCCAAAAAAGCTAAGATCCTACTTGAAAATGTGGTAATGTTACCCTTCTTCAACATATTTGATGGATTTGATGAAAATTTGACTGAAGCTGTGGAAAAAACTTGGAAAGAAGGCCATGTTCAGGTTGGTAACTTTTCCTTCACCATTACCTCCAAGCTTATTGCCAAAGTTACGGGTTTAGCTTTGGGAGGAAGATGCATCTACAAACCTAAGTCAGACTACAACTTGGATATTGAATTCTTTAATTAAGGTAATGGGGTGCATGTCTCTCTCCATAATGGTTATACTCAAGGCAATTTTCCCCCTCCTGTTGATGAAATTTCTCAGTTTTTTATGGCCTACATTACCCTAGAATGGTGATACAAAGTGATATATGGATATCACTTCCCTATGCTGAACCATGTTCGTAATGTTAAGCCCTATAATTTCCATTTCTTCTTTTATACTTACCTCTCGAAATATATTACCATGGTCAAGAAAGGTACCTTCACCTTACCTTTACACTAAGGCCTCATTAAATCCCTTATCAGGTTGGGAACTCCCCTTTTGGGAAAAATAAAAAAATTGGGGCTTTAAATGCTAAATGTTCAGAGCCTAAGGAGGGAAGTTTTAGTGGATCTAATTGGAAAACTTGTTGCTAAAAGAACCAGATCCAACCTAAGTCAAGGTGGAGTCAAGAAACAAAGTAGGGTGGAGGAGGCACTAAAGACGGTAGAAGAAGTGGAGGTTATCTTAGATTTAGGCGAGAAACAAGAAGGAAACCTAACCCATTATGTTTCCAGTAAGGATAAAGATGTTTCTGAAGGGGAAAACAATGATGAGATGGAGAGTGAGAAAGCTACAAATAATTCTAAAGGAAAGTGTTCAAAGAACTCGGAGGAGGCCGTTGAAAGCCTACATGCTCTTAAAACTGCCCAAACAAAATTTTTTAGTGCCTAGGACTCTGTTGTTAAATAACATGCTTTCATGTGGAAATTTGAGAATTGGAGGCTTTATACTAATATTAATAGACATAAGATCAGTATGGTGTCCATGGACCTAAGGGAACTAACTAAAAAAGTGGAAAAATTATCTTCTATTGTTCTTAGTGAACAACTCAAAAATGCTAATGAAAGAAGCCTGGAGATGGAAAAGGAAATATTGAAGATGAAAGAAATCATTCTTTAGATTTGTGATGTCCATCTCCTCAATGTTAAAAACACCATCCACCACCTCAAACCCTTAGTAGAGATGATTCATTTTATGGAACTTACAAAGGAAAAATAAAAAGAAGAAAAAGATCCCAAACTGGAGATTCCTGAGCCTATTTACAAGTATTGGAAATCTACTATCGAATCCCTTGTCAAAGAATGGAATGGCTATATGAATACAGTGGGGGAGCTGATAAAATAATGATGAAGAATCATGGGATAATGGTTTTCTACTGTTAGTTCGTTGTAGTTTTGCTGTTAGTTCTTATGTATTTCTGTTGTCAATTATTTTACTTTTTAGATAATGTTTGGAAACATTTACTTTGTGGTGGTTTCTCTTAGTTGTTTGGTTAGTGATGCTTTTGGTTTTTGTTTGGGCTTCAATGGTAAATAACTTGGCCTATTTGTAATGATCTAGTAATAATTTGTATGGGGTAGGGTCCCCTCAACCCTTTTTTACCTCCAATAAAAAAAATATTAGTTAGAAACTCATTGAGTTACTATAAACCTTTTATAGAAACCTATCAAGTATTATGAAATAATACTTATAAACCTATCTTCTAAGGATGACTTAGTTACATTACTCAACTAAAGTAACCTAGCTATAAGGAGCGTGGGGTGTAATGTTCCTATATCATATCACTATAATATTATCTTTGTACCAACTTAGGATGGCTGCAAGAAGGGTAGTGAGGATGTAATTATGGGTGACCATTACATGGACCCTATGTTTCCCTTTGGAATCCTAAGATGGTACAGATTGGATTCTTTACATATAGGGAAATGAGCCAGTAATGGACTCTCCTTTTTCTTAGCTATATTACCTTATTAAACAACAAGGAATGGAGATAACTGTATTGAGATGTTTTTGTGGTTATGGAATATGAGTTTTGTAGGCTAGTGTGAGGTGTCGTAAGTAAGCTTGCAAAGAAATTATTGAAACTTTTTCCAAAAGAATGAATTAGCTGAATACATTATCTGATCACTAATCCCCTAAATAAACTGTGTCGAATACTAGATGGAAGTTGTAGGAATGTCTTCCAGGTGGGCTTTTAGTAGATACACATAGTTCTCATAACCTTTAAAAGGTTAAAAAAAGTATAAAAAAGTGTACACGCTTAGTTAGAGTGACTTAAGGGAGATCATGGAGATTTAGATATACCCTTACAAATGCACATGGTTATTATAATTTATCAAATGGATTATGAATATTTTAATTACATTGGATTATTTAGCAGTGAGCTAAATAATAATGTTAAACATTGGTAGTATTGATTGTATATTAAGAGTATGCTCTTAAAAAAAATACCTTAATTTGGTTGATCATAACAAGGGTGTTACACTTTGCTTTGATCAATTCTTTGAAAGGGTTAAAATTAATTCTAGAATTTAAAGTGTAAAAATTGGAAAAATGATTTTATAATTTAACATATTTCTTTATGACATGGCATTTTTTTGTCCACACTATTCTACAAGTAAGGCCATCACAGTCTACATACATAAAAATAGAATAAAATCCCAAATTTGCTAGGCTGACTTTCATATATGTTTCTATGAAATACCAAAGTGGGTAATTTAACTCTTTTTTAATTTATTGGGTTTTGTGCCAACTGTATCAAAGTAAACATAGTTGTCCCATATATCATTCTTCTTGTTATGACATGTCAAATAAATGGTTACAACATGTATTTATCTCTGGTTGTAAATGTGAAGATTCCATTTTATTCCTCTTGCGTACAAATATATAATTTCATTGTATGAACTATGTATTTTAATTTTTAGAAAATTGGTAGGTCATAAAATGCCATATCCCATGGTTAAGGTGGGCAGAATTCTTCAGCTAAAGGTCAAGGACATAGGGGTTTCCATTCCACCAAATTTTCCTAGGCACAATCCCAACCTTATCTAGTATTACAGTATCTCGTGGCTTCACTTTTAGTGTGAATCGAACCCTTAAGGTCTCTTTAAGAGCCAAACATATTTCAGCATTGAATCAAACACCATTTGATATGAATGATGTATTTCAATTGTAAATTATTTGATTTTTATTTCCTCTCTAATATTTTAATTAATTAAAGGTTATTATTTATGTGGCCAACTAATGTTGTAGTGGTTGGAAATATCAATCCTACAACAAAAGATGCTTTCAAATTTAGATAATATATTTATCTTTTCAATTTTCAATTTAGTAAAACTCAATTATATTTATTAAATATTACGTGTTGAAACTTGAATTCATACCTCATTCTATATATAAAAAATACTAGTGAAAAGTGGACATAATATAATCCACTGATTATGTATGTAGGTGCATTGCGATTTTTTTGTGGTCCATATTGTTGGTTCCCAGTTTTACACCCTTGTGACCTGGCAACAATTTTCAAAGGATAAGATAACTTAGAGAATGACATATTTTTGGGGGTATTTTATTTGTATCCAACGATATATCTGACACTCTCTTTTTGTACCAAGTTTTAGGGATGACTATGAGGAACTTACATAGGGGATGCCCTGTTCTTACTACTTTTGGCCCTGCCTAGACTAGGGTCAGAGAACCCATGAGGTAACCTGAATGAAGGAAATATGTTTTTACATTCATTTTCCCTGGACATTATTGGTGATTCAATCTGAGCTGAGTATGGTCATGACTGTAATATCCACTCTCAATATTTTTCATAGAGATATCAAACATACTCAGTAAATCAGACACAATTTATTAAAGAAAGTGGAATATTCCTCTTATACATCATTTCAATGGTAACTTGAGTGAAAAAAGGGTTTTTCAATGATGTTAGGTGAAACATACAAGTATGGTGGATGCATCTTTAATATTTTTGCGATAATATTTTTTTTAAAGAAGGGGGATTAGTGATGGTCAATTTTCAGTAACAAAGTGTTAATAACCGCCATGATAGTCTGCTATTCTGGAATTTAAAGAACATGAGATTAATTAGTAACAAATTTTTTGGAGAAATGTGTATTCATTAATGCTCAATCAACAAAAATATTTTAAAACAACCTTCAAAACACTAACACAAATGCTCGTGTAAGAGTTCTAACGAAATATCTATTGCTCCCATTTTCCTACGCCAAAAAAAAAGAAGATTTTTTTTAATATTGGTAAATAGTTTTTTGAAAGGGACTATACCCTTGTGTACAGAAGAAGGCCTAAAAGCCGGAATAAGAGAGAGGAGCAGAGAAGCTGTAGCAGAGCACACAGCAAAGAACAACGAAGCCCAGAAACAGCTACACAACCGAGACTACAACAAAGGTTTTGTAACTATATCAGATATTGTAGAGAAAGTACTACAAAATAACATTGATTAAGTGACCAAAAGATGCAACAACCAGAGATTAATCTAGTGTATTAGATATAGAGGCAATAAACATAGAGATTACAGTAAAAGTAACAACTCATTAATTGACATTCAACATAGAAGAGACCAAAACAGAGAATAAATCATAAGCACACATGTTCCGTTTGAAATATTAACTTTTTGATAAGGGGAGATGGGTTAAATTCCTTCAATGCTTGCCAATAGCAATATAATGTAACCACCTTAGCGCAAGGAATTTAAAACTCCATGTTAACACATTTTGTAGAGAAGGAATGGAAATTTAGAGCTACAATTTTTTTCTCTTAACTCACAAAAGAAAACAACTCCCTTTGTTAAGATCACATGGCCCCATATTTCTACAAAAATTTCATGAATCCATATTCAATTTTCCCCTAAAAAAATGATGAGATAAGATCCCCTTTTTCCTAGCAAACGAGCTTAAGCTTTGCCGAAATGGAAAAGAATATTTTCTAACTGTAAAGATTTTATTTTTAATCTTCAATTTTGGAACGGTTTCACATTTCAATTGTAGATGTGTATGTGTATAGGATATTTTTCTTGTGTTATTAAATTCCTTTTGTCTTGTCCATTCTATCACGGTCAAACATGTGTGTGGTCATAGAAACAATTTATCTCTAACTCAACCACTCTAATTGATTTGATGCTTACCTTTTTGGAGAATATATGTTGGGAAATGCATGAATTTGATAATTCAATTGAATATGATGTTCTCCTTGTGTGAAATTTCAATTGAGCTAAGGAAATGCCTTTTGGTATACATTACTCCATCTCCCTTTTTCATAGTTTGTCCTAAGCATTCAAATTTATTTTGTAATTAATACTAACATGATTTTCTGCATAGGATCCTCCAGGATTCAACATCCTATAAAATCCCATCCTCTCCTTATGAATTTCCAAGTTCCTCCTAGTCTCATAGGAAAATATTTCAATGAAAGAATGAGTAACATATCCTTAAAGAAATGGTGGAAGTGAAATTGGGATATATCTTATTGAATATATCCTCAGAAGCTCTGCATGTGATTTTCAACCTATCGGTCCCAAGTGAGGATTTTGTTAAGATATTATTTGAAATTGAATACCAAGTCAAGCCTATTGGACCCTTTAACCCTAACGTAGTTTGGTTGGATTTGATGTGGAAGCTCATCAATATGAGCCCTTTTTTTTTCGTTTCATAATCTATTTCATCATCTCTTCTATCCACACAAACATGTTCAACCAGATAAATTAAAAAAAATTCTACCTTCACTACAGACTAGCTATCAATAATAAGTCCCTATTTTTATTGCCTACATTCTTGAATCCATAAGTTATAGAGCATGAAATCCCATAGGTTAAATCCACACTACCTACAATCAAGCCCCAGAAAGATGTGCATTTAGTATACCACTAATTAGCTGAAGTGTAAAAAAGAATCACCATGCTCTAGAAAGACATTGCAAAGTATTCTTTTAAGGAAACTCCCATGATGCCTCAACCTCCTCTAAAAATTTTCAAATGGCCCTAGTTGAACCAATTGACACACCCAAGATAGGATCAACAACCAAGGTTGCTTCTCGTCACAGAACCAAAGCATATATTGTTGGAGGATCCAACCTTCTAGAGTGGTCATTTTCCTTTGAGAAGAAAATAGAATTGAGTAAAATTTTGGAGGGCCCAAAAGTAAACATCAAGGATCTCATGGCCAAGGGCATGTCTCCTAGATTAACAGGTGATGTGTAGTATGTTTATGGTGCTAAGGACCATAAATAATTTGAGTATAAGAAGAATAAATTGTTGGCTCATCTCCCTATTTTTACAGGGGAGTTTGTAATTATCAACTAATGCAATACTAGTCTAAAAAACCCTTTTACATATGTATATAAAAAAATATTTAAATAAACTCCAAGGGCAGGGGCAATTATATAATCCCCATTTTTTTGTATATATATATTTTACATGTTTTTTACAAATGCTTCATGCAGATTCTAACTCAATTGGTCCACCTTCCTCTAGATTTTTCAATTGTGCTAAGTCGATATCGCATTTCTTGTACATATCAACAAGGGATTATTCATCTAGACAAGTGTGTAAAAAAATAAAAGTTCTTTCTGTCTTAAATTTTTTTCAAATTCACTTATAATACCATTATTTTTCTTTACCTTTTTTTCTAGCTTGTTCATCATTCCCTCCAAGTGAAAAAAACTTGTGAATGGATTAATAATCGAAACCTGAAGAAGAAAGCTTAGTTCCTACCTTGATATGCTACTGAAGGATTTGTATCAAATTTTCTACATCCATATCTTATAATGTGAGCCTGTTTGGAATGGGTTTTAGTCTTCCAAGTTTGGAATCCATATCATCAATACATTCCCCAATCTTATCTCTTATTGTCATTTGATTTCCAAGGAATCCTTTCAAAAAAATTATTCTCAACATGATGGCTCCCTCATATGTATATTTTTGTATTTTTTTATTAGGGAACACAAAACATTCATCCTCTACCAACTGATGATCCATTTAGGTGATCACTTCGAGCTTTGGAAAAATTCCTTCCCGATAATCAATTTCATCTTTGCACTTTTCCATCTTCTCCCTAGATGCCTCTAATTATTCAGATATTTGTTTGTATCACTCCACAATGCTTATTATAATCTTAATGTATCTCTTGAAAAAATAATATTCCCATATTTTGGTAGCATTGGTTCTCCCCTTTGATTCATCTACTACTGTTAATTCCTTTAGATTTATGGCATTAGTAATCTCTTGTCCCTCAGAAGGAGGTTGCAACCATTTCTGCACATAGGTTGATAAAATATCAACCTTTTCCTTCAATTATTTCTTAGTCACTTTATCCTTGTCAATATTTTTGATGAGACCTAATATTTCCATTGATTATTCATGCTTCAAAACCTCCGTAGTAGGTTTACCCTAAGGGATGTAAGTGATTTTGTAATCACAAGATGTAGCATCTACTCTTAATACATCCCCCTTAGGAGTTAGAATTTCTAATGTATTATGCCCTTGGGGATCCATAAGGGTATTTGAAAATATCCTTGATTTATTTTGGGCCCTAGGTGGTTTATAAAATAAAAATATATCAATATTGACATCCTCCAAAAAATTTATTTCCTTTTTTTCTCTTGGGATTTCTGCTTCTAATCACCCATTTGTGGGGTTATTTCCTCCCCTGGGATATTTGGGCACTTGTTGAAGTGGGTTAGGGATGACCATATTTTCTTGAGATGTAACATGAGAGATTTCTAAAATGGGAAGCTGAATTTGAGGAACTTCTACATCTACTACTACCTTTTCAAATTTAGTTAGCAAAGTAATTGTCCCTACCTATCTAACTTCTTGTTTATTAGTTTTAGGCTTTCTGGGTAACACAATTGTATGGTTTTTCCCTTGAATTTTCTCTTGGGACTTTTCTCCTTCTTGGAATTTGGTTACCTTATTAACTGTAAGTTCCTTATTGACCCTTTCCAGTGTTTCATCCATGAGATAACACTACATGTCTCAATCCTCTTGGATTGTGACATTTACCTCACCTTGAGGTTGTACTTCCTTAGATGAAACTACCTCCTTTATTGTTTCCTCTATATTAATTACCTGAACTAGTACTATTTCAATCATGGATAGTGTAATTTTAAATTATTGAACAACTTGGGTAGTTGTACTTGGCTCCTCACAGTGTACCACTGGAGTTTCTAGTGGTTGGAAATATAGTGGAGTGACATCAAATCCTTCTTCTTTTGGTAGGCTTTACAATAGGTCATCAAAGGCCTATGTTTGGACTGATTCTTCCTCAACACACTACTTTAACTTGTGGAGTAACTTCTTCTTAAGGAAGTGTTGCAGTAAAAGCTTATTGTCCCTCATTGGGTGGAATTGAATCTATTACTTCAAAATTTCCCATTTCGTTTGCATGCGATCCAATAGTTAGAATATTTCTAACCATAGGTGTCTTAACATTTCATCTTCCCAAAGGGTATACAATCTTATCTCATTTGGTTCTTTCAAAATATTTGAGACCAGATTCCTCCCTCTCTTCCTTACCTTGTACTTTAAGCTTTGGGTATAAATTAGGTAAAGATCATCTCATTCATTTGCCTTTATTAGATGGCACTGTAAGAGTTATTATAGGTGTTCTAATCTTTAATGCATATGGGATATTGATTTACAATGGGACTTCTTGGGTGATTGGTGCCTCCTTCATGTTTTTTTATCAATATCTCCTATGCATTTTGAGTTAGAAGGGACATAGAAGCACCTATTTTTCTTGTTACATCAGTCCACACTTCTATCATTCTAGAAGTAGGTTTCTTGGAAGTTATATAAGGTGCCTTTCCATTTAAATGGTCCATCATACTTTCTCCTTCTCTAAAAGGAGTGAGATCATCATTTAGGACTCCCAGATATTTGAATTCTTGTAGCATCTTAGTATTTTGTAATGTCAATTACAACCATTTTTTCATCAGCCATATCAAGGTCCTTACCATAACATTTATAGTTCTAATTTGTAACTGTGGCGGCTCTACTTGGTTCCAACCTAATGGTTCCATAGGTTTCCCAAAAAAATTCATATCAATATAGTAATAGCTCACCACTTGAATCTCATCTTAAAGATATTGAGGGAAAAATTCTCCCTTTTGATTAAACTAAAATGTAAAATATAATATTCTAATCTAACGCAAGTTTGTAGTAAATAAATGAATAATGAAATACTGAAATAATACCCAAGAAAAATAAGATAGAAAATAGGAAACCCTAATGTGAAAAGAGTGTTAGAAGATACTTAGCTGATTCGTAGAGGTTGTTGGACTTTGTCACAGTGGAGAATTACTAAACAGAGATAGAAAACCATCACACAAAATCCCATAAAGTTGTAAATCCGAGTGATTTGGATAAACTGGGGCACCTAGAGAAGGATAGGGGTGCCCGTGGGAGCTCTAGTCTGAGTTATGGGTTCCCTGGTCTATAGAAATATTCATAACCTAGTTTTGATATGGTCTCTAGGTGGATGCACTTCTTATCACGTGTATTTTGTTGAATTTCATTAGATGTCGCTATAAACCAACAATAGATAAATCACCTGTAAAACCCTAATCAAAGCATTAAAAACCTAAAAAATAAATAATCATATGAAGGGGTTGGACTATCCTCGGCTGCCAATTTGATGGAATTATCACTGAGTGTTGCACTACATATCATACCCAATGTAGTTCTCTCTCTCTCTCTCTCTCTCTCTCTCTCTCTCTCTCTCTCTCTCTCTCTCTCTCTCTCTGTGTGTGTGTGTGTGTGTGTGTGCGCGCGCGTGTGCATAATTGTGACCTAGGTTTCTCTTGTGTTAGTCATACATGAAGTCATGAGAAAGTATCTAGATTTATAATCTAAATAATGTGTGCATGGAAACAATAAAGTCCCCTCCTATGAAGTGTGATGCAGATGAATCGACCTTATGTCCCTCGTGATGGAGTTAGATGGATGTAAATGTATCTATATATTATTTTGATGGATGTAACCTTAGGTGGAGATAATATATGCTTAGGTTTCTTGTTATGATCACATAAATTTATATTTATATGATTCCCTTACTTGAATTTTTTAACTAAACCAAATTAGGCCAACTACCAAAAACGTCAAATTCTCAAATGGCTAGAAAGAACCTAGAAAGTGTGACCAAAGTTCAAAGAGGAAAATGACACCCAGAGAGAATTAAGGTGCTGGCGCTGGAATCCTAGATGGGTGTTAGTGTCCAAAATGATAAATGTTGAAAGGTGTAAAGACAGACTGAGAAATTACAAGGGAAAGACCTAAAGAAGAAGCATAAGCAAAAGAAAGGTGGCCAAAGACATGGGTTAATCACTACTTTTCTTACTTAGGAATCATACAAATAGTAGTATGTGTTCAAGACTAGATAATTACCCAAAGTCCATTATTTTGTGTCTACATTTTCCCCCACTTTATGTTGGTGAGAAGAATGCTTGGTAACATAAAGTAGATAGAGATGTGAACCTGATATCCATGTAGATTGATGTAGAAAGAATTCTGAGGGACTAGACAAAGCATGGAGTGATAAAAAATGGAGCATGGAGACTAAAGATGCAAAAGTGTAAAAGGTGATGAAAATTACCCTAAGGAAAAAGTGTGTGTGTATTTGTAGATGTGTGTGTGATGTACCTATTGCTAGTATAATGTTAATGTTGTTGTTTATGTTGAATGTTTGCTTCCCATATGGGAAAACCTACAAAAGAGAAGATGATCAAGTAGTCAAATAGGCATGTATATGTAAAAGTGTGTAAAAAAGTGTGTAAGTAAAGTAAGTAAAAAATGTTGAAAATGTGAAAAAGGAACATGTGCACTTAATACGTGAAGAGGAAAGAGTGTAGAAAGGATCATGTTGATGAAGTGTGAGTTTTTGGGTGATCTCGTGCCACTGGCTGAAGAAGTATAGGGAGGAAATTTTGATTTATCCTCCAACTTAACCGCTTCCTGAAACTCTAAAGATCTCTGTACTACCTTTTTTTTGGGTGATCCAATGCCAAGGTAGAATTATTGTAGAAAGGAAGGTTTGGTGTAATCCTTTATCCTTTAACTTATCCCCAAAATAAAAATCAATTGTAGATGATGTGTACTAATACATGTGCTATGGACAAATTTCCTTGTAAAATCCATTGTGTATGAGTTATGTAGACTGTACTGAACCAAATTTCAATGTAACTACCCCCTAGTTATAGGTGCTCTAGGAAAAGCATCGATGTACTAAGGACCCAAGTCTAATTCCGATCCCTAAACTTTGTTGTACCGGTATTGTGATGAGTTATATACTATGTGTAGACCATTGTATTGGGTGATTGAATCACCCAAATGATAGCGCCCATATTTGGGGGTGTAGGCTGAAAAGAGTTTGCAAGAATTGAATCGGAAATGAGGCACCACGATGTAGTTACACTCCAACAAAATCATCATAGCTCCAGTGTAATTGCAAGAAAGAATCAATTAGTAATGGAAGAACTTACTCAACAGAAACAAAGCTTACACATAGAGGAAAGACAGTGGAGTGTCTTGGCATGCTCATAAATGAATAGTGAAAGGGTACATATAGGGTGTTGAGTAACCTTAGTGCATGACACACATGAAACCCTAAACCTAACCCATGTGAGATGATCCTCCAATATGAGAGGAGGACACATAGGATAACTCACACTAACACCCCCCTTCATCGAAGCTGGGGTAAGGGCTATGATGAGTGTGAAGGAAAGGGAAGACACTCCTAAACAACTAAGAAAGATGTGTCAATTGGGCCCGGAAACTAAAGGCCTAATAAGGTGCCCATATACAAACACAATCTTCCTAGAAGAAGAAGAAGAAAAGAAGGACTACATAGCCTGAAGAAGATGAGCAGTTGCAGAGGACCTCACCCCAAGAAGATACCATAAGTGAAGAAACTTCATCTCAGTGAAGGGCTTGGTGAATAAATCTGTAATTTGATCAGCTGTCTGAATATACTGAATGTCATTGATACCATCATGAATAAGCTCCCGTATGAAATGCATATGGATCTCGATGTGCTTCGTCTGCTAATGCTGAACTGGATTTTTGTAAATGGAGATAATGCTCGTGTTATCATAGTAGATAATGGTAGGTCGCCAAAAGTGGATGCCAAACTCTGTCAAAGTACCCTGTAGCCAAATAGCTTCTATGGTAGCATTAATTACTCCTCTGTATTCTGCCTCTGTAGATGATATCACAATTGCATTTTGCTTCTTGCTAGACCAACTAATGGGACCCAAACCAAGAGAAAAACTGTAGCTAGAATTATATTTTTGATGATCTAAGTCATCAGCCCAATCAGAATTTGTGAACCCAATCAAGTCAATATCTACCCCTCCATGATAGTGAATGCCATCAACATAGGTTCCATGAACATAATGAAGGATCCATTTAGCTACTTTCCAATGTAGCTCATGTGGCTCCTGTATGAATCTGGACATGATCCCAATAGCATATGATAAATCTGGTCGAGTGTGAGTCAAGTAAATCAAGCTCCCCACCAATTTTCGATAAAGAGTACCATCAACCAAGGGAGTAGAGCAATTTGAAACCAACTTAACCCCGGAAAGAAAATAAATATGAGAAGACTTGCAATCAGACATCTAAAAATGAGCTAGAAAATCAAGAGCATACTTAGGTTGAGAAATCAAGATTCTTGAGTCAGATTGTGAGATCTAGATCCCAAGGGAGTAATGAAGCAGACCTAAGTCAGTCATGGAAAACTTGTTGGCCAAGGAAATCTTCACAGAATCAATAATAGAGGAAGAGCTGCATGTGATCAACAAGTCATCAACATAGAGAACAAGAATGAGTATGGAGTCATCTTTCCGTAGAATATAAACATTTGGATCATAGTGACACCTAGTAAACCCCGATGTAAGTAAAAAGGAGTCCATCTTGGCATACCAAGCCCGAGGGGCTTGTTTAAGGACATAAAGAAACTTCTTTAACTTACAGACGAGGGAGGGATCTTGGACATAACCCAGAGGTTGTTCCATATAGATCTCTTCCTCTAGGTCACCATGAAGGAAGGCACTTTTAACATCCATTTGATGGAATTTCCATCTGTTCGTTGCGGCAATGGCTAGGGTCAGTTGAATAGAAGTCATCTTTGTAACCAGAGAAAAGGTTTTAGTATAGTCAACGTCAGCTATCTAAGAGAAACCCTTAGCTACTAATTACATTTTAAAATTTTTGACCCCTCCATCTACTCCATACTTTGTTCGGAACACCCACTTACACCAAATGATTTTTCTTCCTTTTGGAAGAGTGGTGAGATCCCAAGTATCGCTCATCATGAGAGAAGAATACTCCTCATCCATGACAGAATACCACTCAGGAATACCAAAATCCTCCCAGAAAGACTATGGATCAGAAGCAGAGGCGAAGAAAGAGTAGGGTCCAATGAAATTTGAGTGAATACATCTCATATCTGAAGTATCTCCAACTAAATCTCTAGCACTTTACAAATTTTTCCTGGACTAAAGGGGACCAGGAGGATCAGGCTCAGAGTCAGAAGATTTTTCACTTGAGTGAGAAGGGACATAGTCCTCATCATCACTACTGTCAGAATCAGAAGACTCAAAGGTCTGATGGTCAGGAGGATCAGGAAGAGAAGCACACTCAACTACATCATCATCTGACGAGTCAGAATCTCAGTCAGTGAGCTGAAGAACCTCAATAGGTGGAGAAGTAGAAGTTGAAGAAGACTCATCAAACTTAACACTTATCTCAATATATAGCTCATGAGAAGTATGATTCATCAATCAATATCCCTTCATGCCATCAGGATACCCTACAAAGATACAAGTTTTGGATTGTGGTTCCAGGGCCTTGCGTTTATTCTTGGGAATCTGAGCCATAGCCTTGGATCTAAAGACTTGAAAGTGTTCAACATCAAGCTTGCATCCAAACTAGGCTTCAAAGGGTGTCATCCCTCTTACTACCTTGTGTGGAACATGGTTCTAAATGTAATTTACACAATTCACTGCTTTGGCCCAATACTGCGGAGGAAGAGACTTCGAGTGAATCATACAAGTGGCCATCTCTTTAAGAGTACGGTTCTTTTTTCTGCGACTCCATTATGCGAAGGGCTATAAGAAACTATATGTTGCAAAGAGATCCCTTCAGAAGTATAGAAATCCATGAACCTATTCTTTACATATTCACCTCCATTATCAGTTCAAAGAACCTTGATAGACCATTCCGCCTGTTTCTCAGCAAGAGCCTTAAAGTCCTAAAAATGTTCAAAGACTTCAGACTTAAGCTTAAGAAAATATACCCAAGTATATCACGAATAGTCATCAATGAAGGTTAGCACATAAAGAGCTCTAGTAAATGAAGGAGAAGGAAATGGACCAGAAACATCACTGTGAACAAGATCCAAAGGATGAGTGGCTCTCTAGGATTTTCCTTTGTCAAAGTTCTTTTTAGGATGCTTTCCAACGATACAACGCTCACAAAGACCCTTAGAAAACTTGACACAAGACAACCCATTAACCATTTCATTTTGGCTCAATTGTTCAAGGTAGCGATAATTTAGATGTCTAAAATGCTCATGCCATAGCTTAATAACCTCATTTACATGAGTGAGCAAAGCAATGGGCGTAGAATCAGAAGTAAAGTGGGAAAAGGTATATAACCGTGAACGATGATCAACCACTGTAGTGTCATTGTTAAGCTCACAAATAATCACCGAATTAGGACCAAATTCCACTCACATTCCTTCACCAAGGTTAGTAATTTGGTAAACCAATGGGAGATTGGTAGAGAGATTAGGAACACTTAACACTTGGTTAAATGTTCCCCCATCCATCTCTACTAATCCACTACTAGAAACTGACACTGTCGTGTCATTACCCATCGTGATTTGGGACATTCCACAAGGTTCAATGTTGGAAAAATCAACATGCAAAGAACCCATGTGGTGCGAGGCACCAAAATCTATAATCCATGTCGATGAAGGAGCAACTCTAGCTACAAGGGCTTTTCCTTTCTTCTTATCATTTTTAGCACCTTTTATAGCAGAAGACTTGGCCTTCGGAGCACTTTGTTTTATGGATTCAGGAACACTTATTTTATTCTTCTCAAGTAAATGAGATAAGTGATCAATCTATTTCTAAAAATAGTGTTGCTCGTCATGACCAAACTTCTTATATTAGGAACACAAATACTTGCTTTTTTCTACCTTAGGCTCAAAAGTCGAAGTGTTTGTGTCATTTTTAGATTTTTTCTTGGTTTCTTTCTTATGTTGATCCTTTGTTTCTTTCTTCTTTTTAGTCTTCTTTCCCTTGCTAATACTTGCTACAAGGGCATGTGACTTCAACTTGAGAGACCCCATTTGAATGAGTTTTTCCTATTCATGAATGAGTTGGGATGAAAAACAATCAAAGGAGGGCATAGTCTAAGTATCGCCCAAAGCACCTTTTGTAGCGTAGAAAGTTGACATGAAGACAAAATATTCAGGACCTAGCTTAGAGAGAATCGACAAGATCAGTTGAGAATCTTTCTTTTCTACTTGACATCCTTTTAACAACAATCTAATGTGGACAAATTTCGAGAAGAAAGCTTGTAGGTTTTCAAAGTCACTAGGATTTAACCCTAGTATTTCATTTTCCAATTCATGTGCTCTCATGTCATCTAGTTGTCTAAACTTCATATCTAACATTTTCCACGCAGATTTAGGTGTTTCATACGCCTCAATGTGGAAGAGCAAGTCAGGAGAAATAGACATGTAAAGAAGACCTAAAGCTTCATCACTACGGTTTAACCACTTAGATTTTTCGGGTTCGTTGTTTGGTTCAGTCTCAGTTCCATGGTGATGTGGAATAACCCTTTACCCCTTAGTTTCATTATTATTTTTTATCTCCATTTAAAAAATTTGAACGACGTAAGCAAAGGAATTGAAAGTGCATCCATAGTGAGAGAGAGAAAGAAATGCAGAAAAGAAAAACAACCACCCAGGACAATAACAACCCCCCCTACTTTTGGCACTTTATAGTTTAGTGCGTTGATTATAATTGGGTCCATGCGTGCAATTTGAAACACTTGGTAACTCATCTTACAATCAGCGTAATAACGCGCAAGAGAGGAGACCACAACAGTGTTTCATGGAGTGCAACAAATATGACACCGTAAACAAGCACAAGCAAAAAATAAGAAAGGAGGTGAAATCTAACCCTGGTGGTGAGAAAAAAATGTCTCACGTCGTAAAAGGAAACCCCCTTACTACAGACTGTGGCGGACGTGCTCACTAGTCACAAGCAATAATAAGGGTGAAACACAAGGTTTTAAATGAACTCAAGGAGTTCAAAAAATCTTCAGAACGTAGGAAAAGAGGTGCACGAAGTATCACTGCACACTTGAGCACACGATTAGAATTTTTTTTTACAATAACGTCTAAATTTTACCATTTGGAAATGCCAATTTTGCTAAAAGAAGGGTTATTGAAATAACAATTTTTAATTTAGTAGAACTCGTAAATAGAAGAAAATTAATTTTTAATTAAATCAAATTGAATCTAATTAATTACAAAACTAATTAATATCTAAAAAAATTAAATTTAAAAAAGTAAAGATAGTGTGTTTTTTTGTTTAAAGATACTTTCCCGGTTTAATGAAAATTTAAATTATTCCAAGAAATCAATTGAAATTTGTTACCAAACAATTTGCCATCACATTATAAGCTCAAACTAATGGTGGAGAGTGATCTCATCGTGTTAATTAGCTGCTACACCAACACCCTCCCACACGATGGAGCCGGGTATACACCCAATCGGCCCAACAGCATTAGGAGGCAGTGACACCGGGAATTTCCCGAGAGGTCACCCATCACCACACTACTCTGGGGCTAGCGCGCTTAATTGCCTGGCTCTGATACCATGAAAATATTTTGCGAGAATTGAATCATAAATGAGGCACCATGAAATAATTTCACTCCAATGGAATCGTGATAGCTTCAATGTATATGCAAGAAAGAATCAATCGGTAATGGAAGAACTTGCTCAATAGAAACAAAACTTGCACATAGAGGAAAGATAGCAGAGTGTCTTGGCATGCTCATAAATGAATAGTGAAAGGGTACATATAGGGTTTTAAGTAACCCTAGTGCATGACACACATGAAACCCTAAACCTAACCCATGTGAGATGACCCTCTAATTTGCATGTGTTCTGGACAACTTTCCTTGTAAAATCCATTGTGTATGAGTTATGTAGACTATACTGAACCAAATTTCAATGTAACTGCCCCCTAGTTATAGGCACTCTAGGAAAGGCATTGATGTACTAAGGACCCAAGTCTGATTCCAATCCCTAAAATTTGTTGTACCGGTATTGTGATAAGTTATATACTATGTGTAGACCGTTGTATTGGGGTGATTGAATCACCCAAATGATAGCCCCCATCTTTGTGGGTGTAGGCAACATCGCAAAAGGAGAATACGACCCAAAAGAGGACCAACCATAGAAAATGTACCTTGCAGGGGGAAGAATATTTGCTTGGTAGAAACCAAGGCACATGCAAACAAGTGGCTGGGAGAAAAATGTTATTATGCGAAAAGACATACATGCATGTATAAGATGAACTGTAAGCTACAAAAAATTATAAACATGTAAGAATACATTGTAAACCACAAAAATAGGGTTGCAAACATGGGAAATAACTCATGATGTTGCAAGACAATCAAGGTTGACGAAGCTAAAAACATATAAGTGTGTACATAAGACATAGGGCAAAGCTTGCAAACAATTACATACAATGACAAGAAAGTACAAGCAATATAATAGATAACCATAGTGGAAAACAATCCTAAAAAAAAATGTTGCACATAAAGAATCCATTAACATGTTAGAAATATAAATAGTATGTCGAAGTTTGTATAATATGATAAAATAGTGTGTTATGAATCAAAATTAAACAATAGAATCTATAGTGTACGAAATTGGATGCCCCCAGGAGCCATTGTGGGACTAGTAGTAGGTATTGCACCAAACATCCACGTTATATGTAATGGCCCTGTATAATCTACTATCACAACTAGAAAGCAAGTGAACGTGCATGTGTAAATGATAAATATAAATGACATACAAGATATCTATCTAGCATGTGTAATAAGATGAACATGTACAAGTAAATACAAGCAAGAGTAGATGCAAGCAAGATATGCAGTATGTTATGGATGGATGGAACATAATGTAGATTTCATGATAGGAGAAACATGTCCCCAACTAAATGGAATTGTATGTAATGAGGTTCATTTATTTATTCCCCCCCAATAGTCAAGAATGAACTGTAAACGAGAATGCGTCATCGGGAAATGGTTTAAATTATGAGTTGTGCATAACGTGATGTGATGGATGTGTAGTGATGATATGCAACCTAAATATGAGGTGTGAGAATGTGTGATGATTTATCCTAAAGCATATATCACAAAAATATAATGGAAGAAATGATGATTTAGCCTAAAGCGTATATCACAAAAAGATAACAGAATAAGTGATGATTTAGTCTAAAACGTATATCACTAATGGAGGAATGTCACATGATAGAGGAATTAAATGGTGGAATGGGGTAAGTGCATCAAGTTGGGGGCCAAAAGGGTGTCTTAAGTGGACACATTTTTCTAAAAAATAAAAAACATCAACTTGTACGAGTTTTTTGAAATAGTTACACTCAAAATTGAAAGATGTTGTATAAACATGAATCGTAGCATTTTAAGTCTAGTTTCTGAGGTACTAAATTTTATTGAGCAAGATAAGTTTAAGTGGGTTAAATAACTAAAATACCAATAGGTGCTCATGATTTTGTTAAAAAACATAATAGAATGAATTTCTTGCCCCCGCCATTTTTTGAGAACCATTTAGTATTTTTTAAAACCCTTTGGTAGAAAGATAGCTAGGAGCATCTAGTTTGTGTTAGAAGTTTTTTTATATTTTTTTAGCGAGTATTTATTTTTTTATGATTTTTCCAGTGTAGAAATTTTAAGTTTTTAAAAATAACGGAGCTTCGACTGTGTCCCCCCTAACTACCTCAAAAAATATCAAAAATTATTTAGTTTGTTTTTGAATATGTATAGAATTAGGCCTAGTTTGTGCTTAAATTTTTTTTATTCAATTTCGATGAGTCAAAAAAAAAGATACACGATAAAAGATAGACATGTTTAAACTTCAAAAAATAGCTATAAAAAAGCATAGTTAGAAAATAAATAATATGGAAACCATATATTTGTCATAAAAATTAAAAAATTATATTTATACAAAAAAGAAAATCTGCTCTACGTCATGGTATAATTTTTAAAAAATGAATCGATCGTTTTATGTTAATTTATCATGGTGGAAGTTGGTTTTTTGCATATTCTTGCAAAAACACATGGTTTTTCGTGTTTGTGTAGGTCTATGCCTCAAGCTTGAGGATACAAACTAGAGCCCAAGCCTTGAGGTATGGCTTGGAAAAAGTTAAAATGAAAAATGGGTATGCGTTATAACACATACACATTGTAACGTGTACATGTTCTTTATAGTATAAACATTATATGTGTTTTTGGCATGCTTCTATTTACAAAAATAAGTATAAGATAATAAGATATAAATTATAATAAATGAAATACTTGTTAACCATTTAACTTACCTGGAAGAAGGCTATATGTCAGATTAATGTTTTTAAAGAAATCCTTGTACAGTGAAATTTTGATAAAGCCAAGAATCCAAAAATTTTCAATTTTCAGACTTAAGAGTTTTTCTCTTTCGAAGTTTTTAAAAATCAGTTTCGGAATTGCATTTGAATTTTCTGAAGTCTGAAACTCCGAAAGTCTGAAGTTTTGGGTTTTTCAGGTTTTCGAAAATTCAGGACTTTTTGGCCCATTTTGTTTAAATCCCTCTCGGACTTTCAAAGTCTGAATTTCTAAAAGTCTAAATTTTCAGACTTTTAGGTTTTAAGTTTTCAGAGTTCTCCGAGTCATTTTAGGATTCTTACTTGAATTTTCTCGAAGTCCGAATTTCTGAAAGTCCAAATTTTCAGATTTTCAGGTTTTCGGGCTTCAGACTTTTAGTTGCCAATTCATCTTTTTGCTTCAATTTTTTTCCGAAGTCTGAAATCCCAAATTTTTGGAATTTTGGGCTTTCAGGTTTTAGAATTTCAGAGGTTCTATGCGTAATTAATTCTCACCTACCTCTATACATATAGGATTTTTACCATTAATATCTGGATTTCTATATAAATGCAAATTTTTACTTTTCATTTTCACCTGACACATTCGCTCTGACATTTCACCCTTGTACTTTGCAACATCTTTTTCAAGGTATGATTTTTGGTTTTATTTTCTTTTAGTTTAGGTATTTTTCCTCCTCATTCTCCCCATTTGGGTTTTCCCTTTTGTTTTTCCTTTGTTTTTTCTATTTTAGTTTTTCTTTTTCGCCATGTTTCGTTGTGTAAGTTTTCTCTAGGTTTTCAAGTATGTTCAGGGGATCTTTTTAGGTCCCTCATACTTCCTCCTATTTCTCAAAATCCAACTTGGATTTTTGAAATTTATTTTTGCAATTCCTCCAGAGACCATTCGGGATTTATTTTTTGAAAATTCATTTTGGAGAATTCTTTCAAAAGATCATAAGGTGGGAAACTATCATTCGGAGAAATTTTTTGATGAAAATATTAAGAGTTTTCCAAATTCAAAATTTTGCTTTCAGAGAACTGCTACTTCGGAGAACTATTGCTTTCGGGTTTTCAGACTTCTTAACTTTGGGAAACTATTTTGGAGATTTATTTCATATTTTTTCACTTTGGGAAACCTTTTCAAATATTTTAGTTTTGGGTTCTAAGAAGATTCAAATTTCAAATTTTCAGAGAATTCAGGATTTTGGGTTTTCGAAGAATTGGAATTTCAGGTTTTTGGGATCTCAGACTTCAGAAAAAAATTTCAAGATTTTCTTTCGGTAATTCCTTTCAGACTTTTTCAGTTTAGGATTTCAGGTTTTCCTTGTGTTTGGGTTTTCGAAGTTCCTGTAATCTTCATAGGTTTTAATGTCTGCCTCCACTTCGAAGGGAAAAGAGAAGATGAAGTACACATTTCTTGGGGTTGCTCCCCAATCCTGCTTGACCTCTGACTTAGGAAATATAGGGGACACCAATCTAGGAGAGATTGATCTTCCCAAGTTCTGGGAAATATTAAAGGCCCTGGACAAAAATCCATGGATGCAGGCCATCTTCGATAGTGGTCTTGCCCTTGCCACTGGTTTTCCCGCATCCATGCAATGCCCAGATTTTTTCCTAGCTACAACAACCCACTATGATGAGGACTCTATGTCGATAAGAGATAGCGATGTTAAGGTGGTGATCCTTCTAGACCCAGACTTCTTTGAAGACTTGTTTAAACTTCCAGATTTTCAAGATTATGCCACTATCTCACCAAAAATAGAAGTCAAGCACTGGGATAAAAAAGAGGAAGTATGCTAGAAGGCCATAATGAAATCCTACTTGACTAATAATTTCACCAAGTTTCTCAAGACTATACATCAATCAAATTTCATTCAGGAAGCTGACAATCTGATTGCACTCTTGAGAAGAGTTCCAAGTCTTCCTTTTTTCAAGGAATTCCAAGAATGGATGTTCTTATACATAGTGACTATCAAGAAGAATACCAAGTTTATTCGGTGGGGTGAACATATTAGTAGCAACATTCTCTATCAGTTGGACAAGATGTCAGAATCCAAGACTTTCTACATGACATGTTTTCTAGTATATGTAGCTGCTGCTATGGGGGATTTTACAGGATTGAATACCAAGGGGGTTCACAGCACGTCCCAAATATATAAGTTTTATCCCCAACTTACTCTGGACGAGGGGAGAAAGCACTTCTGAAGAATCAATGATGCCTTATTCACTGTTATCCTCTATCACTTTGAAAAAGAGCTATATAATCGAAGGGTTTCCGATGAGGAATTCCAAGAAGTGTGAGAATGGGGAGCAATATAATTCTAATTTACCACATTCACATACATTAAGATTTCAGGTTTCATAGGCACCCCAAGAAATTTGCCAAGGTGCCCCACTGACAAATGGATTCTTATGGAATTGGTTCGGCAATTTTTGGATTACTAAAAAATATAAAATAAGTGTCACAAGGTGGGAATGCATTTCCCTATTAACATTGGCAGGTATACTTGCCCAACTATCCATAAGGCAAATAATGTAGATGCAGAAATGGCTGAAGTAACCCTGTGGATCTTCCATAAGTGAACTAATTTTGACTATTGGGGTAAGTTCAGGGAGACAGGTAAGTCTAATGCTCATGTGCCCCAGTTAGAAGACATATGGATTCTTTTTTTGACAAGTACATTGTGAGGAAAAGAGATTATGAGAGATTAACTCTGAATGAAGTGCAGTAGTTTGGATTGGTTGATGTGCCAAAAGACTTGCAAGATAATGATGATGTCCTAGATGCATCATACAGGGATGATAATATTTCTAATCAACCACTACCATGGGTTGATTGGTATGTGCAAGAGTGCAGAAATACTAAAGATATGGTAGGCCCCATTCTAAGAAAAACTTTCAGTTGGTTGGCCACCTTGGAATCTCACCCAAGGGGGAAAATCAACCTACAAATATAGGGTCTACATCAACAGTAAACCAACCAACACCTACAAAAGGCAAGAGGTCGACTCAAAGGGTTCCCATAGTTCCAAAGAATATTTCATTTGTGGTTGGTGGCTCATCTCTTTCTAGGTCTATTGCTCCCAAGGTTACAACATATACAGTGCCACTTACTAAGGTTGTTAAATTAAGTGAATCTCCTAGTGTCATTTAGGATCCATCTCATCTTCCCCTTCCTCCATTATAACTTCCAATATTAGTTCCTTCCACTTCTACCATCATTTCTTCCTTCCCATCCCCTTCTATGGCTCAGGTATTTTCATCACTTCCAGTTTTTTCAGCTGGGGAAAATATTGGGTCACCCATTTTCTCCTCACTTCCTTTGACACTTCCACTTTCTTCAATTTTGACCCCTAGCATTTCTTTGTCAATTCCTATGGTTGTCCTCACTCCCACACCTTCCATCATTGTTACCTCTACTCAGATATCAACTGGCATTTCTAGTACTCTTACTCTAATTGATGCTTCAGGTATCGGATCTACTACTCCATCTTCCTCAGCTCTAGCCATACCAGAGTGGCTATTTAGATAGAATCCTAAGAAAAAGAAAAAGGTTCCTCTAGGAGATGTGATAGATCTCAGTATATTGGAGTCCATGCCCAAAAGGCAAGCCAAGAGACTTAGAACCATATCAAGTCTGATGGTTAATCCATCAGGAGAGCGTGTGATAGAAGTGGCTACCCCTGTTGAGGGGAAAACTAAAGAAACCATCACAACAGCAGACTACTGGATCTCAAAGTTCTCATTGGGGAAGGCTACTCATGAAGGAGCCAAGAAGGATGTACACACAGCTCTTGGGGCCCTTTTGGAGAAATACGACAAAAACAAGGCCACCAAGGATGAGCTTGAGGCCAAAGTTGAGCAGCTCACTGCACTATTACATAGAGTAACTCAGCCCACTCCATCCACTGACATCTCAACTACTACGGCCATGACAGTTTCATCTACAATCGATGATATCTCTTATCATGAGCTAGAGAAGCTAGGCCAGAAAGGGAGAATAATGAATGGATGGATGGAAAGGATCTTGCAGGAGGCCAATCCTTTGATTAAGGAAGTCGTTGAGATTTATACTGATTTACAGATTGCAAAAACCACCATTGCTAAGATGGATGAATCTTTCTCTGAAGATAATAATAACTTGAACTTAACTTTGGTGACATGGAATGACATTAGAGAAGAAGATTCTAATTTACTTCTGCAGGAAGAGGTAATTGATGATGCCTCTAAATTGTTCGAATATCAAAAAGCTATGGAATTCCAGTGTCAGGTGCTACAAGATCTGATCAAAAAATTGGAGGAGAAGTGAGTGGAGATTATAGATGCCCTCAATGATATCTCGGAGGAGTTCGACAATGCTAACTACAAGTTCTTCAATGAAAATATCAATGCTCTTCCCGAGGACTAGATTAAGGAAAATTTCAGAGATTTGGTGAAGCGGGATGACGATGTTGCAAAGAATTTCAATAGTGACTCCATTGATCGATTGATTCTATGTCAAAATTTCATAGGGAGACTAAGGAAAGTTACAAATAAGCTTTGAAGGTTGCCAGCCAGGATCACGAAAGAAATCGAGACAACAGACGTAGTAAATCACTATGCGTGTGGACCTGGAGACGAAGAAACTCAGGGTGTTGTCAAGAATTTCTTCGAATACAGACACCGAATGGCCATATGGGAGGAAGGACAACAAAAAATGCAAATAAAGGAGAGGAAGGCGAACCAGGTGAAACCTGAGCGGCCATGAAAGGATAGGTTCAAGCTCTAGAATCGATCAAAGTTGCAGGGTTGACTTGGTCAACTTTTTCTAACAAATTTGCTATTTTTATGGGAGCCAATTCCCTTTTATTAATGAGATTACTATTTTTAGTGAAAAGTTAGTTAAAGGCCCAGCTGTAATGGCTTGGCCGAGGAACTTATAAATAGTGGAGTGCTCTCCACTATTTCAGATATATTTTTTGAGAAATTTGGAGGAAAGTTGCTTTTCAAGCTTGGAAAAGTTCTTTCAGAGTTTTGTTGAAACCTTTTAATTATATTTAGAATTGTTCTTTGCACTTGAAAATCTATTTTATTGTGTTGAATGATTAATCATTACATGCCTTGTGAATGTGATTCCTTAGCATTATTTGATTAATTTACCTTTATTTCAGATTATCTGTTTCATATCGTGAAAAGAATAGTGTGATTACTTCTCATCAGTTGTGAGAAATTATTTTCCTCATGTTGATTAAGAGTTGCATTATTATTATCACATAGGTGAATACTGGACATGTGCTTGTGATTATCCTTTTGATAAATTATTTGTGTATCAAATCAATGTTGATTTCTCTGCTGTGTATGTTTAAAGTTTAGCAAAGGAACATGTGCTTCTAGTTTGTGGTATTTTGTACCCTTTCCAGGTTGCAATAGGTGAAGGTGGCCAATGATGCATGCATTCTATCCACATTAACCCTTCCTAAAGTTGAACACCACTTTTATTAGTGAATCACCATTTCTAGCATAGGTTTTGTTTCCATGCATTCTCTCTCCCTAATCCCATGAAATGTTAGCATAGGACTAGTTATCCATCTTTCTTACATAATAAGTAGTGTTGTGTTTAGTTTAGGACAAGGAAGCCAACCTTCTCTGAAGGTTCACCTTGAGCCCAAGTCCCACATCTTGAGAGGTGATCCCATGTGTCCCAATCACACTGAATGTCATGATTCATTTCAGGCCATTTGGGGGGTGCAGTGATTTGGAGACAACAGTTTTTGGCATGCCCGGTGGGACCGGAGTTGGTACCTCTCTTCTCATTTTATTGACACAAGGTACTTGGAGACTCCATCTCTCTAGATTTCAAAGTTCAGTACATCAACTCATGTGAAGGATTCACACAAGAGCTTCTTCAAGATGTGATAATTATTGTCATACAAAGCTTTCTTTGTCTCCCCCAAGAAGAAGGGGAAGAAACCTTTCAGTACCATCAGCTGCAGCTCTACCTCGTAGAGGACATTCAACTCCTCCTGAAGGACATTGCCCCCTACCCAGATATAACTAGTTTGTGAATGAAATGGCAGCCAATACTTGTCCTCCATTCAATGCTAGCAGTCCTTTACTGTTAGCACAAAGAGATGCAATACTAGCAGCCACTTTGAAAAGTCTACCATTTTACACTGGGGAGACTAATGTGTCACCTTGGGAGCACATACTAGATGTGGCTAGTATCTGCACAGTACACAGTATTATAGAAGATAACACGGAATTTGAATCCTTACTACTTCATTCAAGGGTAGAGCACTTCAATGGTTCTGGAGTTTAGCCGCTAGATCCGTTACTAATTGGAATGATTTAGGCACAAAGTTGTGTAAATAGTTCGAAGACAAAAGTGATAATCTTTCACTTGTGGAGCAATTTCATACTATCAAGTGATCTCCCCAAGAGTATATGAGTGACTTCAACCTCTGCTTTGAAAAGACTTGGAAATGGATCCCAACACTTGTAAGTTCATCCCTAGAAAGCACATTTCTATATTACTTATGGGCATTAAATAGTGATATTGCCATCATGATTCAATCCATGGGGGAATTGTGATCCCTGATGCTTACGAAGTAGCTGTACGAGCTGAAAATTTCCTGATTCAAGCAGGTAAAATTGCTCCTAGACCTCCCATTCCTATTTTTGTAGAGTTTACAGGCCAACAGCTGGTCATCACCCCAATTCTGACAGCTTCTACTCCAGTAGCCATGCATGTGTCCAATGATTTGGCTGAAGTAAAGTCACTGCTACAAACCTTCAGGAATGAACTCGTAGCCATGAAGAGGCATCAATCCCAATATGCTCGCCCCTTTCAACCCCAATATCAGGTGAACCATCCTCCATTTTAGGGAAATGGTCAGCCTCAGAGCCAAGCCATAACCCAAGCTGCAAATGTGAAGCCTTTAAACTTCTATAATCCCTCAGCTGCTAGCTCATCTAGAGCCATAGTCCTGGTCTAGAACAACCTCATATAAGACTATGAATGGTGCTATCCTTGTTCTCAGCCCCATAATCAGAATCTTTTCCCAAATGGATTTTTGAGTCAAGATCTCATGGTTCAAAGCATAACCACTCCACCTGAATCATCTGCTGGACCATCCACTTCAGAAAGTCAAGATCAAGCTCCTGATGAAACCACATTATTAAATTGGAAAGTAGAGGAATTTTGTGGTTTGAATATTGATTCCTCCACCATAGCATCTAACACACATTCCAAGAAAAGGGCAATAGATTCAAGGTCCTCCAATACTGATCAGGCATCCACTTCTCAGGCCCCAATACAGATACCAGATGATAAAGGCATGAGAAAGAAATCACCAGAAATATCCGTTGATCAGAATACAAAGAAAGATGGGACATCAAGTATCATGATACCCAATAAGCATTACCCAAAGGAAGACCCCAACATCCCAAAAGGCATTAGCAAAGTGGGAGAAATTCCATTCAGCATAGTGGAACAAATGAAGAAGACCAATTTGAGTGTCACAATGTGGGATGCACTTTCGATTCCTTCTCAAAGGAACTTGCTACGAGAAGCTTTGAACAACTTTAGCACTACTAGCAAACCATCAGGCCAGGAAGCAGCAGTAGCAACCAGCTTATGCCAACCCAAGACAAAAATGTAGGCTAAGACCAACAAGCCTCCACCATTTTATATCTCGTTGATTATTGGTGACCATTTGGTGCACAATTGTATGATCGATTCTGGAGCTAGTAGTTTTGTGATGCCTAAGAAGATTAAAGATGTACTACAGATTCCATATGCTCCAATTTCAAGAGGATTCGTTCAACTAGATGGTACTACAGTCCAAATTGTAGGGGTCATTAAGGGGCTCTAGCTCACTATCCATGCATGTCCTAGTTTGACTTTCACACAGGATATATCCGTCATTGATCTCCCTCCCCTCTTCACCATTTGCCTATCATGGGATTTCACCACAAAAATGGGAGGATATTTGTCATCAGACTGGTTGCATATGATCTTGAGAACTCATTATGGAATGAAGGTAACTATAAGAGCAAAACCAATTTCTCCCACCCACCTGGAACCATACACGTCCCAACCCATAGAGGGTAACTACACCGTTTGTGACACAAAGGAAGAGATCATGGATCATGAACCACCTACTCTTGTAGAGGAGGTGCCTGATACAGTGCTTGATGAGGTAAGTATAGACCATCAATACAACCCGTACGCTGATTTATTGGCTAATGAAGAATCTGGTCTGTTGTTTTTGGATGAGACTGGGTTGGGAACTTATTGTATACATGAAGAAGGTACAACCATACCTCAGTTGATTAAGGCTCCCAATGATTCCGAAGGACCGTGGTAGCTCTTCTTCAATGGTTCAAGGAGTAAAAATGGATTTGGTGTAGGATTCATGTTAATTTCTCCAGGAGGAGATAAATATTTCTCATCTTTTTTATTGCAGTTCAGTTGTACTGACAATGTCACTGAATATGAAGCTCTTATATAAGGGTTACAACTGGCCCAAAAAAAGAGGAATCAAATCCCTGATCACTTTTGATGATAGTGAATTGGTGTTTCATCAGGTAACAACCTGCAGTGCATCGAATAATGATCTCTTAATTTCATACAAGAATCAATTTTGGGACCTAATAGAGGAGTTTGAAGCTTTTGGAATTCGTGCAGTTCCTAGAAGTCAAAATCAAGATGCTAACAAGCTTACAACTGTTGGATCTCAATATGATATACCTGTGGATATCATGAAGGAAGGGAAGCAAACAGTCAAAATGGTTGTACATGCTGTAGTACGAGATAATGTATGTAGTTGGCAAGTTTTTGATAGTGATGGGTAAATTATTCTTTTTCTACAACAAGAAGTAGATTTCGCCGCCAAACACCAAGGTAAATTATAGGAATCCTATGGTGACCAGGTCATTTAATTAAGAGGAAACAAATTGCCAAAAGGTTTGGTCACGCTTGAATCTATCTTCAATTCAGATGACCAAGCCAAATGAAAAAGCACAAATATGGTGGTAAAAGAAGAATATTTTGAGGAAGTTGAGGTGGCCAACGAGAAATGTTTAAAGATTGGTAAGGTATGCACTGCTCAGGAAAAGGAATATTTCATTGAGTTGTGTCAATAATATCATGATTTTTTTACATGGAGCTATAAATACCTACATGGTTTTGATCCATGCCTAGCTCAACACATGATCAAACTGGATCCAAACTCTAAGCCATTTCGTAAAAAACAAAGGCCAATCAATCCCAAGATTGAGTGAGCCACTAATGAGGAAAGAACTAACTAAGCTTATCAAAGCCTGCATAATTTTTCCAATCAAACATTCATCATGGGTAGCTAATCTAGTTCCCGTAAGGAAAAAGAACGGTGAAATTCAGTTGTGCGTAGATTTCAGAGATCTAAACCATGCCTCATTAAAATATCACTACCCTCTTCCTTCAATGGAACAGATCCTCTAGATAGTGGCTGGAGCTCAAATGTTTTCTCTGCTGGAGAGCTATTCAGGGTACAATCAAATTCTGGTCCAAGAATCTGATCAATTCAAAAATGCTTTCACTACTAAGTGGGGCACGTATGCATACAAAAAAAATCCATTTGGATTGTCCAATGTAGGGGCTATTGTTCAGAGATCCATGGACATGGCATTTAAAGGACTCGTCAATGATATGATCCTGGTTTACCTCGATGATATAACTGTATATTCCAAACATACTGAAGATTATATTACACACCTAAGGAAGGTTTTTTGAAGGTGTAGAGAGTTTAGAATCTCACTAAACCCCCAAAAATGCATCTTTTCAGTTCAAGAAGGAAAGTTAGTAGGGCATATTGTTTCAGCTGAAGGACTCTCAATCGACCCAGCCAGGATTCAGTCAATTTTGTATCTATCCCTCCCAAGTCACAAGAAGGGTCTCAAGATTTTCCTAGGAACTATAAATTTTGTTCAGAGATTCATTCTCCAATTTGCAGTGTTAGCCAAGCCGCTGACGGCTATGCTTAAAAAACCATTCCTTTCTCATGGACGAAGGAAGGAAGAGAAAGATTTGAGGCTATCAAAACTACTATTTCCTAAACTCCTAAGCTAGTAAATCCCCAGTTTGATAAGGATTTTATTCTCTATGCTTTCGTAGAGTAGGATAGTATTTCAGGTATCCTCACTCAGTAGAATGATGATTTGATGGAGCAACCAATTGCCTTCTTCAGTCAGTCTCTCAAGGAATATGAGCTCAAATATTCTTTTGTTGAAAAATAGGTCTTCGCGGTCATTCAAGCTCTGAAAAAGTTCAGGCATATGTTGTCCAACAACAAGGTACACTTGATGGTCTCTCATCTTGGTGTTAAAGAGTTCTTTTTGAATAAGGAGATGAATGAGAAATGTGCTGGGTGGATCACAGAAGTAATGGAGTATGATGTACACATTAAAGTCACTAAACTTGTCAGAGGCAAGGGGTTATGCCAGTAGTTGGCCACAGACATGGAAATCAAGAATGGTAAAGATGTTGTGCTCTTCAATATTGAGGAAGGAAATGATAAGATGATTGGTTAACTAAAATGGAAAATTTCCTTCTCTTGGGAATATATCTCCCAAATATGGATAAGATTCAACGATGTACTTTCCATCTCCGGTCCATTCCATATGTTGTGGTAGATGGAATTCTTTTCCGAAAGGACTTGAACGACGTTCTTTTACGCTACGTCAAACCAGAAAAAGTGAACAAGATATTAGAGGAGTTCCACAATGGGTTGTCAAGAGGTCATTACTCGGCACGAACAAATACTACCAAGATCATGCGGGTTAGTTATTACTAGCCAGACTTGTTCAAAGATGCCCATTTTTTGGTAAGGAAATGTAAGGAGTGTGCTCTTTTTGTAGGCAAACAGAAGCTGTCAGCTCTCCTATTGCATCATTTTCAGGTGGATCAACCCTTTGTTCAATGGGGGTTGGATTTTATTGGTATGATTAATCCTCCATCCAGTGAAGGACATAAATGGGTCCTTACTATGACATATTATTTCACCCACTAGAAGGAAGCAGAATGCAATGGCATTCCTCAGGATGAAAATAAATGAATGTGCCATCAAGAATGGGGTATATCTCAAGAATTCATGTAATTACTATCCACAGGGAAATGGGTTGGCTGAATCCAACAATAAGAACCTGATAAGGATCATCAAGCGCACGATGAAAGCTAATAAAAGGACCTGGCATACGTAGCTTAAGGTTGCTCTGTGGGAAGATCAAATAACACCTGAAAATTCCATTGGGGTTTCACCCTTTACTCTTTTATATGGAAGAGAAGAAAAGTTGTCACATTCCTTGGAAATGCCTTCCCTGGATTTGGCTTATCGACTAGAAGTTATGGAAGATGAGGCCTTAATAGTGAGATTTTTAGAACTCATGGAGCTAGAGGAGATTCGAAACACTGCCTTTAATACGTTGACCGAGCATCAGGCTCAGGTTAAGAAATCCTTCGATAAGAAAGCCTCTAATAGGTTGTTTAAGAACTTGGGGATTTGGTTTTGAAATGGGATGAAGATTGAGCCAAACCAGGCAAGAATGCCTAGTTTGATGCTCTCTGGAGCAGGCCCTATGTCATCACAAGCTGTAAAGAAGAAAATTCATTTTTCCTATCCAGACTCAATGGAGAAGAATTGCCCATCAATGTGAATGGGATACACCACAAAGCTTGTTTTTGAGGAGGTTTCACCCTTTACAATTTTGTCTGTTTTCCTACAAGTGCTCTGCACATTGTTTTGTTTGTCTTTTCTTTTGCTTGCGTTTTTTCTATTTTGGTTTTCGTTTTGGTTTTTTAGACTCCTTTGCCCAATGCTTTTCTTAAGGCTATGGGTCTAAATTCTTAGTAGACAATCTTTCCCTAGAGATCACCAAAAATGTAAACCATTTAACTTACCCGGAAGAAGGCTATATGTCAGACTAATGTTTTTAAATAAATCCTTGTACAATGAAATTTTGCTAAAGCTGAGAATTTGAAATTTTTCAATTTTTGGACTTTAGAGTTTTTTAAACTCAGCTTCAGAACTGCATTTGAATTTTCCAAAGTTTGAAACTCTGAAAGTCTGAATTTTTCAGGTTTTCAGAAATTCAAGACTTTTTGGCCCATTTTGTTTAAATCCCTCTCGAACTTCTGAAGTCTAAATTTCTGAAAGTTTGAATTTTTAGACTTTTGGGTTTTGGGTTTTCAAAGTGCTCTGAGTCATTTTAGGATTTTTATTTGAATTTTCCCAAAGTCCAAATTTCTAAAAGTCTAAATTTTCAGATTTTCAGGTTTTCGAGCTTCGGACTTTTAGTTGCCAATTTGTCTTTTTGCTTCAATTTTTTTCCGAAGTCTGAAATCCCAAATTTTCAGAATTTCAAGCTTTCAGGTTTCAGAACTTTGGAAGTTTTATGCATGATTAATTCTCACCTACCTCCATACAGATCAAATTTTTACCATTAATATTAGGATTTCTATATAAATGTGGATTTTTACTTTTCATTTTTACCTTACACATTCGCTCTAACATTTCACTCTTGTACTTTGCGGCATCCTTTTCAAGATATGTTTTTTGGTTTTATTTTCTTTTGGTTTAGGTATTTTTCCTCCTCCTTCTCCCCAGTTGGGTTTTCCCTTTTGTTTTTCCTCTGTGTTTTTTGTTTGTCTTTCTTTTTCGCCATGTTTCATTGTGTAATTTTTCTCGAGGTTTTCAAGTATGTTCAAGGGATGTTTTTAGGTCCCTCATACTTCTTCCTGTTTCTCGAAATACAACTTGGCTTTTTGAAATTTCATTTTGCAATTCCTCTAGAGACCATTCAGGATTTCTTTTTAGAAAATTCATTTCGGAGAATTCCTTCAAAAGATCAAAAGGTGGGAAACTATTTCGAACAAACTTTTTAGCAAAAATCTTCAAATTTTTCCAATTTTGGAATTTCAGAGAACTACTACTTCGGAGAACTATTGCTTTCAGGTTTTAAGACTTCTTAACTTCGGGAAACTATTTCAGAGATTTATTTCAAATTTTTTCACTTCGGGAAACCTTTTCGAAGATTTTAGTTTTGGTTTTTCGAAGGATTCAAGATTTCAGATTTTCAGATAATTCAGGATTTCGGGTTTTTGGAGAATTAGAATTTTGGGCTTTCAGGATCTCAAACTTCGGGAAAAAAATTCAGAGTTTTCTTTCAGTAATTCCTTTCAGACTTTTTCGGTTCGGGTTTTCCTTGCATTCGGGTTTTTGGAGTTCTTGCAACCTTCATAGGTTTTGATGTCTGCCTCCACTTTGAAGGGAAAAGAGAAGATGAAGTACACATTTCTTGGGGTTTCTCCCCAATCCTACTTGACCTCTGACTTAGGAAATATAGTGGACATGGATGTAGGACAAATTGATCTTCCCGAGTTCTAGGAAATATTAAAGGCCCCGAACAAAAATCCATGGATGCAGGACATCTTCGACAGTGGTCTTGCCCTTACCACCGATTTCCCCACATTTGTGCAATGTCCAGAGTTCGTCCTAGCTGCAACAACCCACTATGACAAAGACTCTATGTCGACAAGAGATAGCAATGATAAGGTGGTGATCTATCTGGACCTGGACTTCTTTGAAGACTTGTTTAAACTTCCAGGCGTTCAAGATTACGCCACTATCTCACCCGAAATAGCAGTCGAGCATTGGGATAAAAAAGAGGAAGTATGCTTGAAGTTCATGATGAAATCCTACCTAACTAAGAATTTTGCCAAGTTTCCCAAGACTATACATCAATCATATTTCATTTAGGAAGTAAACAATCTTATTGTACTCTTGAGCAGAGTTTCAATTCTTCCTTCTACAAAGGAATTCCAAGAATGGATATTCATATACATAGCAACTATCAAGAAGAATATTGATTTTATCTGGTGGGGTGAACATATTAGTATCAACATTCGCTATCAGTTGGGAAAGGTGTCAGAAGCCAAGACTTTCTACATGACATCTTTTCTAGTATATGCAGCTGTTGCTATGGGGGATTTTACAGGATTGAAAAATAGGGGGGTTTGCAGCGTGTCCCAAATATATGAGTTTTATCCCTAACTTACTCTAAATGAGGGGAGCAAACACTTCCGAAGAATCAACGATGCCTTCTTCATTGTTATCCTCTATTTCTTCAACAAAGATCTATATAATCAGAGGGTTTCTGATGAGGCTTTCCAAGAAGTGTGAGAATGGGAAGTAATCTACTTCCAATTTCCCACATTCACCTACATTCAGATTCTAGGATTCATAGGTTCCCTAAGCAAGTTGCCAAGGTGCCCCACTGACAAATGGATTCTTCTGGGATTGGTTCAGTAGTTGTTGGATTACCATGAAATTTAAAATAAGTGTCAGAAGGTGAGAATTCATTTCCCTATTACCATTGGTAGGTATACTTGCCCAACTATCCACAAGGCAAAGAATGTAGATGTAGAAATGGCTGAAGTAACCCTGCGGACCTTCCATTTGTGAATTAATTTTGACTATTGGGGTAAGTTCGGGGAGATAGGTGAGTCCAGTGCTCATGTGCCCCAATTAGAAGACATATAGATTCATTGTTGGGATAAGTAAATCGTGCGGCAAAGAGATTATGAGAGATTAAATTTGGATGGAGTGTTGTAGTTTAGATTGGCCGATGTGCTAAAAGACTTGCAGGATAATGATGAGGTCCTAGATGCATCATACAGAGATGATAATGTTGCCAATCAACCACTGCCATGGTTTGATTAGTATGTGGAAAATTACAACAATACTAAAAAAAGGGTAGGCCCCATTATAAGAAGAACTTTCAGTTAGTTGGCCACCTTGGGAATCTCACCCAAGGGGGAAAATCCACCTAAAAATATAGGGTCTACATCAGCAGTAAACCAACCAACACCTACAAAAGGCAAGAGGTTGACTCAAAGGGTTCCCACAGTTCCAAATAAGATTTCATTTTTGGTTGGTGGCTCATCTCTTTCTAGGTATTTTGCTCCTAAGGTTACAACATCTACAATGCCAGTTAGCGAGGTTGTTGAAGTAAGTGAATTTCCTAGTGTCATCCAAGATACATCCCATCTTCTCCTTCCTCCATTATCACTTCCAATATTTGTTCCTTCCACTTCTACCATCATTTCTTCCTTCCCATCCCCTTCTATGGCTTAGGTATTTTCGTCACTTCCAATTTTTTTAGCTGGGGAAAATATCGGGTCACCCATTTCCTCCTCACTTCCTTTGACACTTCCACTTTCTTCAATTTCGACTCCTAGCATTGATTTTTCAATTCCTATGGCTTTACTCACTCCCACACCTTCAAGCATTGCTACCTTTGCTCAGATATCAACTGGCATTTATAGTACTCTTACTCTAACTGATGCTTCAGGTATCAGATATGCTACTCCATCTTCCTTGGCTCTAGCCATACCAAAGTGGCTATTTAGATAGACTCCTAAGAAAAAGAAAAAGGTTCCTCTGGGAGATGTGATAGATCTCAGTATATTGGAGTCCATGCCCAAACGGAAAGCCAAGAGAAAGTGAACCATATCAAGTCTGACGGTTAATCCATCAGGAGAGCATGTGATAGAAGTGGCTACCCCTGTTGAGGGGAGAACTAAAGAAACCATCACAGCAGCAGACTACCAGATCTCAATTTTCTCATTAGGGAAGGCTACTCATGAAGGAGCCAAGCAGGATGTACACACTACTCTTTGGTCCCTTTTGGAGAAATACAACAAAGACAAGGCCACCAAGGACGATCTTAAGGCCAAAGTCAAGCATCTCATTACACTTTTACATAGAGTAACTCAGCCCACTTCATCCACTGACATCTCAACTACTACAGCCATGATAGTTTCATCTAAAATCGATGATATTTCTTATCATGAGCTAGAGAATCCAGGCCAGAAAGGGAGAACAGTGAATGGATGGATGGAAAGGATCTTACAGGAGGCCAATCCTTTAATTAAGGAAGCCGTTGAGATTTATACTAATTTACAGATTGCAAAAACCACCATTGCTAAGATGGACAAATCTTTATCCGAAGATAATAATAACTTGAACTTAACTTTGGTGACTTGGAATGACATTAGAGAAGAAGATTCCAATTTACTTCTGTAGGAAGAGGTAATTGATGATGCCTCTAAATTATTCAAATGTCAAAAATCTATGGAATTCCAGTGACAGGTGCTATAAGATCTGATCAAAAAATTGGAGGAGAAGTGAGTGGAGATTATAGATGCCCTCAATAATATCTCAAAGGATTTCGACAATGCTAAATACAAGTTCTTCAATGAAAATATCGATGCTCTTCCCGAGGACTAGATTAAGGAAAAATTTAGAGATTTGGTGAAGTGGGATGATGATGTTGCAAAGACTTTTAATAGTGATTCCATTGATCAATTGATTCTATGTCAGAATTTCGTAAGGAGACTAAGGAAACTTAAAAATAAGCTTCGAAGGTTGCCAGCCAGGATCACGAAATAAATCGAGACAATGGACGTAGTAAATCACTATGCGTGTGGACCTGGAGACAAAGAAACTCAAGGTGTTGTCAAGCATTTCTTCGAATACAGACATCGAATTGCCATATGGGAGGAAGGACAACAAAAAAATGTAGAGAAAGGAGCGGAAGGTGAACCAAGCCAAAGTTGAGTGGCCATGAAAGGACAGGTTCAAGCTCTGGAATCGGTCAAAGTTGCAGGGTTGACTTGGCCGGATTTTTCTAGTAAATTTGTTATTTTTATGGGAGCCTATTCCCTTTTATTAATGACATTACTATTTTTAGTTAAAATTTAGTTAAAGGCCCGGCTATAATGGATTAGCCTAGGAACTTATAAATAGTGGAGTGCTCTCCATTATTTCAAATATATTTTTTAGAAATTTGGAGGAAAGTTGCTTTTCAAGCTTGGAAAAGTGCTTTCAGAGTTTTGTTGAAACCTTTTAATTATATTCAAAACTGTTCCTTGCACTTGAAAATCTATTTTATTGTGTTGACTGATTAATCATTACATGCCTTGTGAATGTGATTCCTTATCATTATATTATTAATTTACCTTTATTTTGGATGATATGTTTCATATCGTGAAAATAATAGTGTGATTAATTCTCATCAGTTGTGAGAAACTATTTTCCTCCTATTGATTAAGAGTTGCATTATTATTTTCACATAGGTGAATATTAGACATGTGCTTGTGATTATCCTTTTGATAAATTATCTGTGTATCAAATGAACACTGATTTCTCTATTGTGTATGTTTAAAGTTTAGCAAAAGAATGTGTGCTTCTAGTCTTTGGTATTTTTTACCCTTTCCAGGTTGCAATAGGTGAAGGTGGCCAATGAAGCATGCATTCTATCCACATTAACCCTTTCTGAAGTTGAACGCCCTTTTCTTGGTGCATCACCACTTCTAGCATAGGTTTTGTTTCCTTGCATTCTCTCTCCCCAATCCTATGAAATGTTAGCATAGGACTAGTTATCCATTTTTCTTACATCAAAAGTAGTGTTGTGTTTAGTTTAGGAAAAGAATGTCGACCTTCTCCAGAGGTAGACCTCGAGACCAAGTCCCACATCTTGAGAGGTGACCCCATGTGTCCCAATCACACCGAATGTCGTGATTCATTTCATGCCATTCCGAGGGTGTAGTGATTGGGAGACAACAATACTTATATCTTATGCTTTAAATTTATTTTAGAAAATATAATATGTTAGGGTCACTCTGCAACTTATGGAACTAGTGTCATAGCTCCATCTATCACGGTTTAGAAGAGATTTTTTTATAGTATAATTTGACCAGTACATAGATGATTTTCATGATTTCTACATTCATCCTAAATCTTTTAGCATTTAAATTATACAATCAAAACCCTAAACCATAAGCCCTAAACCCTAAACCTTAAACATCCATCCCTTACCCTTGAACCCTAAGCCCTAAACCCTAAGCCTTAAGCCCTAAACTTTGATCCCTAATCCCTAAGTCGTAAACCCTAAAAACTAAATCCCAAACCCTAAACCCTAACCCCTAAACTCTAATTCCTAAACACTTAATCCTAAACCCTAAAATCTAAGTCCTAAACCCTAAACCCTAAACCTTAAACCCTAAACATTGAACCCTAAACCCTAAACCCTAAAACTTAAACTCCACAACCTAAACCCTAAACCCTAGACCCTTAATCCTGATCCACAAACCCTAAACTATAAACCCTAAAACCAAAATAATAAACCCTAAACCCTGAATACTAAATCTTGAACCCTTATCCCTATATAGGTGAAAAATATGATTTGTATGAAGTAACAACCATATTAATTGATTACTTTTCTTGTATTTGTGGATATTCTAAATTTCTCCCACTCTGGTGTGAAAAGACAAATGATGGGTGCAAAGAAGCAATTATGTATCCTCATGAAATTAATTTTATAATTCTCTAAATTCAATTGAGGTTAAACATCATATACCTTATAGTTGGATAAATCCCTCTATCTTGGAATTCCTGGGTGGGAATTATGGCATGCAATATTATAAATGAGGTAGGATGTCATATAAAATTCACATTTGAATGTAGATCCCTCTATTATTTACACAATCATTTTTATGAGTTAGTCATGGATAGACTTGCTTATAAGGTCAGCCCAGTAAATTTTTCTGTGCTAAATAGGATAATTTGAATGTAACTGAACATGCATTCTTAGAAACTATATGAATCATTTAAACCTTATATTATTATTAGAAAATTAATGAGGTCTTCAAGATCTGCAACAACATCTGATCTAGTCAACTTCTTAAGGAATCTAGTATGAGAGCTCCTATCTTTTAGTAACAAATTATTTTTCATAGTTTTAGAGTAATCTTCATTATTAACATTCCAAATAATATTGTGTTGATTTAGGTAATTTCCACCACCTTCTTAACTTTGGGTAATCCTAATACCACTTTAAATGTTTCAAGTGAAAAAAAAAAGAACCCTAGAACCACTACCATTTAGAACCACCATAGTCTTCGGGTTATATATTTTTTTGCACATGCCCATACTAACTTTGGGCATTGAATTGAGGATGGGAAGGTAGAAGACAAAGAAATTCCATTGACATAAATTTCCATCATGAAATCATTTTTGTTTTGGGTAGGAAGTCTTTGCATGAAATCATCTAGGTCGGAATTCCCTAGATTTGTATATGTTTTCTTGTCTAAGTTACTCATGATAAGGGAATTAGCTGGAGTACTATTGGGTTGGTAAAATATTTCGTAAGTATTGAAGGTACATAAGTAGGGGGTGCATGAGTAGATGTGGAAGATGGATATATTTTCACCCTATAGTTTTATACCTAGGGAAGTCAGAGATCAATACTTAGCCATTTTGCATACACGGGCTAAAATAAGATTTAATGTTGAGCACGTTTTGATAAGAAGACTTGGAGTTCATGCCAAGCTATTTTTGAATAGGTGGAAGATAAAGTGTCATTTTGAGTTAAGATAATAATAGGATTATAAATAGAATTATTATTAGATAATCTATTATTAGGTGAAGCTTGCATGCTTCCTAATTTATTTTGTAGTGGCGGATGGCTATTGTTAGCATGCAACCTATTTTTGAAAATGCATGAGTAGTGAAGGGAAAGTCCCCACTACCCATATATATGTATTGATTTACATGGAGTATGAAAATCAAATAGTGTATGGGAGTATGATGCGCGGTTTAAGACTATCTTGTCAAAACTATCCTATGACATTCACCCTTCTCAACATGCTCAATGGTTTGTTGAAGGATTGATAACACCATTTAGAAGGGAACTATAACACAAGAATTTCATAGACCCATGCGAGGCCTTGGAAGCTTCCCTACTCACTGAGGCTTTTGAGAGCGTCGATACTAGTGTTAGCCCTTTCCTAAGGGCTCAAATTACTGCAATGGCCAAGTAGTTGGAGAAGCTATCTACAAATTCAACGCATGATGTTCATAGTGGTCTTTGGTATACAAACTATGAAGTGGAAGGGCATGCAAAGGATAGTTTCCCTCAGAATTCGGTATGCGCCATGGAAGTATACTATGATATTTTCCATGGGAATCATGATGCAAATAGGTTTCCCCTACTACAATGTGTAATTTTCAAGAATGTTTCTTGTTATTGTAAGATCTATACCTCTATTACTGATGATACTAAGGATTGTAGACTGATTGACCAGATTCATGATGCTTTTGATCTTGGTGTACGCCATACTAGTCTTGTAAGTATTTCTAAGGATGACGATTACCTCTATGAAAGGCGCACAGATGGAGGAACACGTGGAAGTGATTTTCGTGGAGGTTTTCATGGTCATAGTAACTACAATGGAGGAAGAAGTGAGTTCTTGTGAGGAACCTATTATAACTGTGGGTCTATAGAGCATTTTAAGCGTAAGTGTCCTGACCTATTACAGTGCTCATGGTGTGGAAAAAAACATAAGTACAAGGAGTGCCTTGATTTGTTTGAGCACATGAGCCAATAGCACTGGAAAGATAGAGGTGGTGAGATGGTGAGCATAAAGAAGTTTGACCCTCAATGGATGCCAAGAGTGGCGCGTGAGTCATGAACAGAGCCTGTACTAGTGACAACACAAGTAGAAGCTGCATGCGCAATGGACATTCCAAAATAGAAATTGGTTGTTAGGGAATAAGTGGTACATGAGAAGTATCCAGATCCTACTCTTCAGAATGAAGTGTATCAAGAGACTATGGATGTGATTCGGAGTTTGTAAGGGGAAATCCAATGTCTAAAGGAGCAGTCAAAGTAGTTGGAGCAAAGGAAGAATTATGAGGCTCTATAGAAGGATCTGGATGAGGTCAGGGAAGTGATCAAATTGTTATGATAAGAGAATATTATTCCCTTGTTAGGATAATGATTGAGGGATAAGGTACCATGCATCATAGTAGAGTTTGAAAGGTAGGTTTTGTATGCAAACCTTTCTCCTCATAGCCTTGACTATGATAAAGAGATTACATTGAATGCATTTGTTGTTGGGTGGCTTCTAAGAAATATCCTCGTCAACACATGAGTGGAGGTCAATGTTCTCACCTTGGATTCATGGCATAAAATGGGAAGGCCTGCATTATGGCCATCTTCAAATGTGTTGTATATGGTAAACAAGATAAAGGAAATGCCCATTGGATTCTTGAGAGATGCACTCATCACTATTGAAGGGGAAAAATTCACTAGGGACTTTGAAGTCTTAGCACTTGCCGAGGTAGATAATTTCCTAGAATTACTTTGGCACCCTTGGTGTTACAAGAATAATGTTGGCATGTAGTTTAACAATGGGTATATAAGTTTTTAGAACAAGGAGGAACGGTTAATCATCCCCTTAACAGATGGAAAATCAGTTCCCTATATTGAGCCCTTAGGAGAGAAATTCCTTGATAGAATATATGTGTGCTACATTAGATACCCTGAAATAATTCATCCTACAAAAGGGTTTATCTAATTTGAAGATGCTCAGTCGATGAGAGATACAACTAGCATAAAATGTGACAATTGGGCACACAAGACTTATGAATTGATTGGGAAACAATTGAGAGGATTTGTAATAAGGGTGATGAAAGTGTGCTTAGTCAAGCACATAGGAAGAAAGAAACTACCTAGTTACTCCAGAGGGGCAAGCTATGATGACTTCTTATGAGAAATGGAGGATCAATGGAAAAATGAGGATGAAAGGAGAAGTATTCTCAGTTATAACTTTCTCGGGATTGCAGCGCATTAGTGGAAAAAACATCGCGAGAGTCTCCTAGAATGGTGTGAGGTAAGAGATGCATTTTCTATAATATTATATAGAAGCAACGTGACCAATGTTATCCAAGACTACCATGACAAGGAGCCCACCTCGTTCCATATCCAAGCTTTTGTGAAGGCCTAGATGGAGGGCACATAAGCGTTACCACCTTTGTTATGGGTGCATAAGTTATACTACACCTTACAGGGTTGTGCACATGCATGGTATATCTACTCAGATACATGTCATCAGATGGGGAATTGGCAGGAGTTAACAGATGACCTCATTCAAGCTTTTGAGTATCAGAGTACCAAGCCATCAGTTGATAAGGCATTGCAAATTGTCAAGTGCCTTATAATGGGAGATAGTGCTATAGTAGAAAATAGACTATTTGAGTTACTAGGTGAACCTTGTTTGGAGACGTGCCTTAATGAATAAGAATAAGAAGAAATACAGCTTAAGCATGTGTACATTGAAAAGGAAAAAGGAAAAATTTTCTATGTAATAGATGGTGAAGAGATGGAAAATTTGGATGTTAACCATTCTAAAACTATGCGCGAAGTCATAGATAGTGCTGATGAGCGAGCACATGCCTACCATGAGCCCTTAAAAATAAAGAAGGTTAACATTGGGAAAAAGACAAATTTACGTGTACGGGTCAAGGAGGAAAAAGAAAAGATGATAACATCTCGTATCATTGAGGCTATGAAGGAATCATAATGGATAAGTTCGATGGTCATCAGTATCAAGAAGGATGGAAGAATAAGGATCTGTGTTGACTATAGGGACCTGAATGTAGTATGTGTCATCGATCCTTTCCCAACCCCTTTTAATAAAGAAATTCTAGAAGAAGTAGCCAGGCGTAAGCTATACTATTTCACGGATGGGTTCTCAGGGTATCACCAAGTCAAGATTGCAAAGGAAGACCAAAGAAACACAACTTTCACTACTGAATGGGGAAGCTTTTCCTATACGGTCATGCCTTTTGGATTAAGGAATGTGTCAGTTGTATTCTTGCGCATCGTAGTACAAGTATTTTAGGACTTCATCCATAAGTTTCTTCAAGTCTACCCGGATGACTGGACGATGTATGGGTTGGTAAAAGACCATTGTGATAATTTGAGGCTGATGTTTGAGAGATTTCAGCAATTGAGGATATCCCTCAACATTAATAAATGTGTCTTTGCTACTCCATTTGGAATCATGTTGGGACATATTATATATAAGGAAGGTCTACTAGTGGATCCCACCAAAGTTGTAATTATTGTTGGATTGGGGGAGCCTCTAATGAAAGCATAGTGTGCAGAGTCCTTGGACATACGGGGTACTAAAGGAAATTCATCAAGGGGTGTGCCAAGATGGGCACACCCTTGGAGGAATGACTAAAGAAAAAGAGTACCTTTCATTGGTGAGAGACACAACAAAAGGAATTTGACACTTTAAAGGATAAACTTGTCACTGCACCCATACTATGCTTTCCTTTTTGGGATAAGCCTTTCCATGTGCATGTTGATGCCTTAGGAACAACCATGGGAGCAGTACTAGAAAAACCTGGTGAGGTGATTGTTGTTCACCCCTTGTGTTTTGCAAGTAGGAATTTGACACAAACATAATAGAATTATACCACTATTGATCACGAGGCACTGTCAATGATCTATGTGCTACATAAGTTTAGACAGTACCTATTGGAAACACCCTTTATATTCTATACAAACCACATGGCATTGAAATACTTGGTGAACAAGCCCGTTTTGCAAGGGCACATATGTCGTTAGGTCCTATTATTCCAAGAGTTTGAGTTCACGATGGTTGTAAAACCAAGGAAGACCAATTAAGGGCCTAACCACTTATTAAGGATTGACTCAGTGGAGGATGCGTAAAGCATTGAGGATACCATGCTAGACGTGCACCTTCAGACTTGGAAGATATTACTGTATTCTTGAAAAATGTTGTTGCACCAAATAGGATGAAGGCTTCGGAGAGAAAATAGTTGGCAATACGTGCCACACCCTACATGTTGATTAGTAGGGATCTATATAAGTTAGGACGTGATGAGGTTCTGTGACAACGCGTATTGGAACATGAGTGCATGGAAATTATGGAAGAAGCACATGGTGGGATTGCAGGACAAAACTATGCAGGAAATGCTACCACGTGGAAGATTCTAATGGTAGGGATTTGGTGGGAAACCATCTACCAAGATTGTATTGAGTTTTGCAAGGATTGTGACCATTGCCAGTGCCTTGGAGAACCTGGAAAGAGGAATGAAATTCCCTTGCGACCAATAGTTAGCACTAAACCATTTGAAAAATGGGAAATCAACTTTGTAGGTCTAAGTTTTCCATCCATGTGAAGGACTGGTTCATGGTATATCATTACTTACACTAATTACCTAACAAGATGGGTAGAGGAAGTGCATACAAAGGATTGCACTACAATGAAAGCTACTATATTTTTATGGGAGAACATAATCAGTAGGTACAGATGTCCTTTAATCTTGACAAGTGATAGAGGTACACATTTTCTGAATGAAATGGTTAGGATTCTGTTAGCAGAATTTATGGTGGCCCATCACAAGACTACCCCTTATCACCCTCAAGTGAATGGAACTGCTGAGTCATTTAACAAAATATTAAGTCACACATTGATGAATATTTGTGACATCGGAAGACAAGATTGGGATGACAAAGTATCATCCATTCTATGGGCATATAGGACAACCTACAAGATATTGTACAAGGTGACACCCGTTTCAATTTGGTGTTTGGTGCATAGGCTATTTTGTCTAGTTCAATTTATGTTACAATCGTTACGTATAGCATGTACGTAGGAGGATTAGATGATGAACAAGCGACTGGAAATAGAGGATTGATAAGTTGATATAGTTAGACAAAAGGTGATCACTTAATATATGGAGTCATGAAGATAGAAAAGGAAATATAAAAGGCCTGGCATGATTGCCATATCAAGAAAAAACAATTTAAGATTGGGCACATAGTCTTGTTGTATGATTCCAAGTTTCTTCGCCATCTTGGGAAGTTGAAATTCCATTTCATATGACCATACATTATCTCTGTACATCCTTGATTCAGGTGCACTTGCCAGTTACAAGTGCTAGATGTGACGCGATTACCAGGTCATTTCAATGGGAGTAGGATGAAGACCTACTATAAATAAGTCTTCATGGTGTTTGTAAATAAGGTATTTTTACCAGTCTGGTTTAAGGATTTCCCTTTAGTGATTTTCCTTTTCTTGTGTTTCCCTTTTTAATTTCTTATTCATTTCCATTTGTGTTGTTTTGCACCTTATGTTTGCCAGGTAACCACATTATTTTCTAAGGTTGTGTATGCGCAAAGCACTGCACATTTATTTTAGTGTGGGGTGGAGTAGTGAAAAGTAAATTGTAAGCCAGTAGTAAAAGTTTAATGGCCCAGTAGAAGGAAGTACGTAAGATTGAGAAAGCGTGTGGGGAAAATGTGGATAATGAATTGTGGTGTCAAGAAGGCTATAACAAAGACCACGTAAAAAGGATGAAGAGTGTAGGAACAACATAAGGTTGGCAAGGGAAAAAATTTAGGTAAATGAAAGAAGATGTGCCTTTGGCACTACAGACGTACGCGTAAGATTATTTGGTTAGATTATATTTTTACATGCCATAAGTTTATAGAAGCTTGTTTGTGTAGAATTGGGAATGCGTGGGTAAGGACGCTTAAGGTCCAATCTAGTGGAGAAAACTACATTTAATGCTAAGTACATTGGTAGTTGGTATAAACATTTATTGCTGGAGAGGAGCAAAAGCTATAAGTATGAATTTGGGCACGTTATTATTAACCTTTCTTGTGCGAAGTTAAAGAGCTCTTGTAAATTAAGGCATCCAAATAAATATTGTGCGAAGGAAGAAGATTTATAAAGATGTAAGTGCGTGATAGGGTCAATATGCAAAGTAAAGAGTGGAAAGAGTACACAGAGCATGGGGAGAGTTCTTTTCAGAATACACTGTCTTTGTGGAAGAATTTATTCCTAGTTAGGGTTTGACAGCTAGGGCACAGGAAGAAGGAGGATTCTTCATGGAGTGGAACCTTAGAGTGGAGTAAGAGTAGTATATAAGAGTAAGAAGGATGGATTTAGGTTATAGGCCTGATAAAAAAACATGGCACCAAAGAAGGAAATCATTTCACTAAAGAAATATAAGGGAGAGGGAAAAAAGAAAAGAAAAATTCTCCTCATCGTTACCTCTAATAAAGAAATGGTATGTGAGTAAATACAGTACCTAGATGGAATATTGTTGGGGAAAGAGTGGGTATCACTCGTGTGACAAATGGTCATGAGCGATTAAAACCATCACATGAGCACTACTAAGAAAGAATTTACATTGGAAATTGTTCATCTAACTAACAAGAGGACACCAGATGAAATGCCAATATATAGCGAGTAGGTTAAGGTAAAGCTGGAAAACGCAGGGATGTTGATAACTAAATGATTTGCCTTATTCTAGCAATCCTTGAATGGCTTTATCAGTGGTTAATGTCATGCACGTCCATGAATACCACTTCTATTTTGTAGGTCATAATATGCGCATAATCCCTCAGTTTATATAAAAGTTCACTTGGCCTGAATTGTAAAGGAGAATACATAGAAAATGGCTTGGAGGATAAGGAGAGCCATCAAGGAATCTGGTAGAGGCTTATGACTAAAAAAGGGGTTCGCGGTACTTTGAAATCATAGAAATACCTGACCCTGTTAGGAGGATGGGTGCACGTGCTTAGTAACCGGGCTTAATGATCAAGAAATCTGGATGCAAGTAAACATGTTATGGTTAAATATATGCTAGAAATATATTAGAAGGGACCATCTATAACTTGTTTTCCTTTATTGCAGATGAGATTATAAGTAGCACGCGTAGGAAGGAGAAAAGAAACTATTTGATAACATTCTCCTCACGATCGTCTTCTCGGAGATTGGAGTACTCGATGGACCAGAAAAGCTTGTTTGGGAGTATCCAAAATATAATATCTTGGCCATAAAAAGTTTTGATATGTATACATATGAGACCGTGATGGTCGATCACAAGACATGCCTAGAAAAGTGTTATAAGCGAATGCACAACGCATTTGGGGCAAAGTAGATGATCCTTGAATATTTTCCCGTATGTTCACAGATGGAGAGGAAAATTTTATAGTATATCAATATTTTTGCATTGGAAAGTTCACATTAACAAATGGTACTATGAGTCCATGGTGCAAGCTACCCTTCTTCTTCATCGTGTAATAGTTCCAAGTATGGTTCAACTGGTTCAAAGGAGGCCAAAAGTCTAAAGTTAGACCTTAGTGAGGTATACCAAGACCAGCGTGAGTTGCGCAGAAAGATTGTATACCCTCAGAAGTGCACATATTTGGAAAATTATGTCTCCCATCGAGGTACATATGACGAAGCTGACAACACTGCTGATTGTCAAAATGAATGCAACAAGGGTATATCTATGTATAAGGCCTGAGTTTGAGAAAGTATCCTATTTGGAGAGATTGAAGTTTCCATTCTAGAAGACCCCATAGGGAGGAGAAAGGCCACTGCCAAAGAAGAGGGAAAGTACAAAGAGGTACCAGGAGAAGAAGGCACCACATTGTGCAAACAACAGAATTTTTGGGCGTGCCAGAATAAAGTGCTAAGCCTAACACTTACGTGCATATAGGAAAAAGTCCCCAGTCAAGGAAAAGAACCCTGAAAAGAAGAGGTAACTAGAGCATGAAGGGTCCCTCACACATGAAGAATCCACCAAGGAAGACATCACCTATTAAGGAGAAATAGATGGAAGAATCTCATATGCTAGAAACACTAGTTAAGAAGAAGCAAAAGGTGGTAGAAAATGTAGACTAGGAGGAAATAGAGAGCCTAGAAGCCTACATTGGTCAACAGGGATGATGAAGATCCCGAGGGAGGTCAAGACCATCCAGTATATGAGGTACACAACTCAGAGGAGGAGGAATATGAAGAGAAGAATGCACGAGGAGGAAACTAGATGTTCAAGGAAAGGGGGTGAGTGAAGAGGTAAACACCAAAAATCAAAAAATCCCACAAGCCTCACCAAGGAACAAGTGGAATAATCCACAGAAAAGAAAAGTATCAGGACATCATTAAGAAATTGGTGGAGTAGGAGTTGGATTAGAGTGAAAATAAAATTTTGAAGGAAATGGAAAAAGAGAGTGTTGGTAAAGAATATGGCAACATAGGTTTGAATCCCAATTTTGTGGTAACCTTTCCCAAAGGGTTATGTAAACATGTGGGAAGGGCGTAATAGTAGAAAAAGGGAAATGAATGGGATAAATTAATGATTCAAGCAAGGTGTTAACACGTGTGCTTCAAGAGCACTGTACTAATAGAACAAATCATGGCTATGAATTTTTTTGATGAAGAAGGCACATATCCACAAACCAAAAAGAAGCTATCTTTGGTGTTTGAGTCCCACATGGATGAAAATTAGTTCAAAGTAAGTTAGAGAGAACCGATGAACATGCCAGAGATGAAAGAGGAGTAAATCCCTTAGTGAATGCTCAATAGTTGTTAAATGAGTAGGCCTATAACGTACTCAACAAAGTTTTAGTTGATACTAATGCCAGATTATTATTGGGAGGAATGATAGGGTGAAATTCCAAGAGGAGGAATTGGAGATGAAAAAGGAAGGATCTCATTAAGAAGATCAAAGATTTGAATCAAGAAGAGCTTATCAGTTTGCAGTTAAGGCGTGAACTGAAGGAAGATAAAGTAAAGGTGTGTGTAAGTACACTAAGAAGGTGGAGATGATAACAGAATGTTGATAGTCTTTAAGCATCCCGACCTAGCAGCTACCTGAGCAAAAATATGAATCAGCCTTATAGTGTTTGGAGGATTTGACTCACATCCTCACATGATGTCATGGTGGCAACCAATTCCTTATAGAATCTATAGAAGAAGTGCACTGAAACGTGTTAAGAAAACGAAGAAAAGATGAAAGGTTATTGATATCGTTTCTTTATAAACAAAACTCCTTGTAAAGGTAAAGGTCTACTGCATAAGTTGTTAAAGCTGCATATGACAATTGCGCCAATAGAGATAGAGTGACAAGCATCCTGGTCGCTAAACATGAAATGAAACTCAAGGAGTTTCAATATAATAATAAGGGGAACATAGAGTAGAAAGGGATTAAATCCTAGCCGAGGTATAAAATAAGTCAGAACCTATCGAGACCTTACAAGGCTCGATCTAAAGATCCGGCTAACAGGAATTATACCCCCAGATCACTCTGCAAGATGGATGCACTTGATGACTTGGGAAAATAATTAGAGATTATTATTGACAAAAATGAGTTCCAAAGGGGAGGAACTAATTTTTTAGTAGGTGCAAGTTCCCTAATTAGAGACATCTGTTTGTAAGCGCAGAGCTGAGGTTAATGTCTTGGAAAAGTTGGAGGTAGAAATATGGAAGGATTTCCCTCTCCTCTTTAAAAAATAAGCATTGTCCTCTTTCATTTTCCCCATCCTTTTATTATTTATACCAATTATTTGTTCCTTCATTATTTTTCCCTCTATTCAGAGCCTGCCATCCTTTATTAATTAAAGATAAGTGTTTCCAAGGATAGGGAACACACAGTAGTGTGGGGTGATGTTGGACCCCAGAATACTGACTAAGTACAAGAAGGAAGGTGGGCACACGGTACCTATTTGAAGAAATGTATGCAGAGGTGAAGGCATGTAGGATAAGGATTTTGGAAAGGTTTGGTAGAACCCAAGTTCTGAACACATGTGAAGGAAAGATAGGTGTTTTGGGACTTAGACATATTTGGTGTCCCAAGAAGCACATGAGAAAAGTGAGACCCTTCTAGCATGCAGAGTGGCTAAGGTGCTAGCCTGATAGCTGTATGTGGTCAAGAAAGGAATATTCCATGCATGTAATGGAAGGATCCAGAAATATGTCATTGCAAAGAGTGGAGAGCTCCGATCAAAGGAAGAATGTCTCCATTGGAGGACCACATGGACAGTTGACAATTGATCTGTTATCTCAAGAAGGCATGGTAGGTGAAGACTAAAGCTATATATAGAGATTCTCAGGTAGAAGAAAAGAGACACAAAGAGTGGCATCATATAGTGTTGGATAAGCGAAGCTCTGTAGGAATTATGAAGGATCTTTTGGTTTAGGATAAGGATAATATAGGAGTAATGACATATTTAGAGGGATGAGTCTATAACTATTTTTGTAATGTGCATAGTTTAGGATCCTAATTCATGACTCTGATCTATATTGTTATATTGACCTGTTATGGCCTTAATGAATGTATTGTGGTTATTGAACTTTTTAATATGAATATAAGGTTATGATAAAGTATATATGTTGTTCATGGACATAAACCCTAGTGAATTTCATTTTTGTCATGAACCAGATCTGCATTCTGTTTGCCACTTCTCTTTTGTTATTTGAATGGATGCATTGGTATAATAACTCATCCTAAGTTATCAGAATCTGTCATAAATGATGTATTCTCACGCAACTCAAACAAAGGAGGGGCTTGGTGCTCGCACATGCCTCAGGTGAGCACCCAACGCCCACTGTGTGATAGGTTGGTGCACATGAGATTAGACTGTTGTTTTAAGGGTCTAAAACAATGACTACAAAAGATGAATTTCAACATTGAATGGGGAAGTTTTTCATATACAGTTATGCCTTTTGGATTGAAGAATGCGCCTCCAGTATTTTTTTGCATTGTTGTACAAGCATTTGAAGACTTTATACACAAGTTTTTACAGGTTTATTTAGATGATTAGATTATGTATGGATAGGTAAAAGATCATTGTGGCAACATGAGACTCATGTTTTATGATATGTAGGTAGTTAAGCATCTCTTTAAACATTAAGAAGTATATCTTTGCTACATCCATTAGAACGTTTTTGGGATATATTATTTGCAAAGAAGGATTATTGGTAGATCTTGCTAAGGTTGTTATTATTTTGGACTTAGAGGAGCCTACTAATTAGAGCGAGGTGTGTGAGTTCTTAGGACATGCAGGTTATTACGGGAAGTTCATTAAGGGGTATGCTAAGATTTTTGCACCCTTAGAAGAATTGTTGAAGAGTTAGTAAAGGAATGTTCCATTGGAATGAGGTGCAACAAATATCATTTGAGATATTAACGGAAAGACTCACTTTTGCAATCACAGTGCACTTTCTCTCCTGGGATAAGTTGTTTTATGTTCATGTTGATTCCTCTAGCATGGCCATTGGTGTAGTATTATCAAATCCTTGAGATGGGATTGTTTATCATCTTATCTATTTTTCAAGAAGGAATTTGACACTAGCTCAAAAAAATTATACAACTACAGAGCATGAAGCATTTTATATGATTTACGCATTGCATAAGTTTAGAAAATACTTGTTGGAAACTCCCTTTATATTTTATACAAATCACATGACACTTAAGTATCTAGTCAATAAGATTATTTTGTACAGTCGCATATGCCATTAGATTCTATTGTTTTAGGAATTTTACTTTACCGTATTGGTAAATCCTAGAAAATTTAATTCATGACATGATCATCTGTCCAAGGTTAACTCAGGAGAGGATGGGTAGAGCATTGAGGACACAATGTTAGATGCATAGTTATTCAGATTGAACTGCGCACCCTATGATTTAGAATATATTGTTATGTTTTTGTGTACTATTATGGTGCATGAGGGAATGAAGATTTTAGAACAACTAGCCATATGTGTCATGCCTTACATGTTAATCGGTGGATATTTATACAAGATAGGTCCCGATGAAGTTCTACACTGATGTGTACTTGAGCATGAGTGTGAAGCCATTATGGAAGAATCTCATGGTGGGATCGCAAGTGGTCATTATGCAGGAAATGCTACCGCGTGTAAGATTTTTTTGGAAGGCCTTTGGTGGGACATGATCTATAAGGATTGTATAGAATATTTCAAGGCTTGTGACAGTTTTGAATTCCTAGGAAATCCTGGGCATAGGGATGAAATTACCTTGAGGCCTATTGCGAGTGCATAACCTTTTGAGAAACGGGAAATTGACTTTGTGGGTTCTATTTACCCACCCATGTGTGGGACCATATCTCGCTACATTATAGCTTATACATATTATCTCACAAGGTGGGAAGAAGCACCACCTACAAAGGATTACACAATAGCTACAACAAAAAGGTTTCTATGTGAAAACATAATTAATAGGTATGGATGTTCGTTGAGCTTGACTAGTGATAGGGGCACTCATTTCCTTAATGAGACTATTCGGATATTATTGACAGAGTTTATGGTGGTGCATCACAAGACAATGCCCTATCACCCGCATGATAATGGGACTGCTGAGGCTTTTAACAAGATATTAGGACATACACTAGCTAAGATTTCTGATGTTGGAAGAAAATATTGGGATGATAAAGTCCCTGTTGTACTTTGGGCATACAAAACAACTTATAAAATATTGAACAAGGCCACACCCTTTCAATTGGTGTTTGACATGGAGGCTATTATACCAATGGAATTCATAGTACCCTCCCTATGTATTGTGCACGCATGTGGACTAGATGATGAGTAAGAACTTGAAGAGCGCATTGATAAAATGATGTAGTTGGACAAGGGCATGACATCGCACGTTGGATTTAGAAGACTTAAAAGGCTGGGTAGAAGGCATGACATGGTATAAAAATTAAGAATAAATAGTTTGAGGTTGGACAAATGTCTCTTCTGTATGATTCCAATTTTTTTCACCACCCTAGAAAGTTCCAAATGCATTGGTTGGGACCATATGTTATGACTTATATACTTGATTCAAGTGCTTGCCAGTTATAGGCGTTGGATGGAACTCGGCTACCCGATTACTTCAATGGGAGTAGGGTTAAGCCCTACTGTAAATAAGTCTTCTTGGTGTTTCTAATAAGAAAATATTGTCATTTTGATTAGATTTCCTTTAATGCATTCCCATTATATGCTCTTCCTTTCATTTCACTATGCTTTGTCACCTTAGTTCAGTGTTATACTGTGATAAGCACGTTTACGCGCCAAAATATGCTTACTATCTATTGAATTCATGTGTAGAGGACTACACATACTTTTAGTGTGGGTTGGAATGGAAAGTGATTGGATCCTTGTTACAGGTTGGTGTGCATTATGTAGGTGTTCAAGGTAAAGATTGTTATAAAGAGAATTTCAAGAAATAAGAAAATTTTCTCAGATTGAAGATCACTCGCAAAGGGATGGACATTAAGTATAATGTGAGGTAGGTTGTAGCATTGGAAAATACTTAGTATAAGGCACATTGGATAGGTACTTTGGTGTAGGAGGGAGCATGTAAGGGAATCTATGGCTGAGAAATTAGTGAGCGCACCAGATGATTATGAATGAGGCGCAGAACAGTTAGGTGGGAAGGGAGATGGTGCAACACACGAAAGAGTGCGGAGGAAGAATTAATTCCATGTATGGTGGTTATTGAGGATAAATTAATATGGGAAATTTTGAAATAAGCTATAAAGTCAGTGAAGGAAACATTATTTATACATTACATCTTTTGAGATTTCACAATTGAGATGTACGATGAAGTGCTAGTGAAAAGAAATATCTATTAATCAATGAGCTAGGTGAACTCACGACATGGCTTTGAGAGGACTCTGCATGCAGATTTGTTTGAGTTTGTCAATTCGGTGAGGGAGATAGGTTCACATGGTTATGGTTCACAGAGGTAGAGTTGTGGCTAGGGCACAATAAATTGAAGGGTTTGACTTGAGTGCAAAGTATGTAAGGGTAAGGTAATGTAAAGGTTATAGTTTATAGAGAATACCTATTATTTGGGAAGAGAAATGGCACCAAGGTGAGCTATAGTTGTTGAGAGAAAGACCGAGGAAGCATTGTAGGATTGGCTTGTCGAAATGTAGTACCCAGAAGAGGTGGTCAAAGGGAGTTCATGGATGTCGAAATTGACCTAGTACAATATTAGTGACTTCAGCTAAAGGACTGAGAAAACCCTCAAAGATATCAGTGCAAAGACTGTTTGAATGACTAATAGGAGGACGACATATGGGAATAGGGTTTTAAACAAATTGGTGTAAAAATTATTGGAAAGCATCAGAGTTATGTAACTTTATGAGCTTCCATTCTTTGGCAAGCCCGACCACTTTTACCAGTGGCTGATGTTACGTGTGCAAAAAGATTTATTCTACTTCATGGGAAAGAGGATGTGGATTATAGTGAAGTTGGTCGGTAAATTCATAGGTTTGTGTGACTTTGGTTTAGAAATTGTAGGTGACTTATTAGATAATTAGGTAGCAAAGGCAACAACCACCATGTACCTCTACAAAAAGGGGGGTCACACTTTCAACATTACACGAATAGATGATCTAGTTATACGGGTAGTAGTGTGGTTATTCATTACAAATTTGGAACCTCAGAGAGATGGATAGAAGTTAATGAGTGTTGGCTACATATAACATGTAAAATGGAAAATTATACTTATTATAATATTATAAGTTACATTACAGAGAGATTATTGGTAGAAGCACGCACCCAGGATGATAAAGGTGGGAGGATAACTTGGGGTGCCATCTTACTCTTAATTGTGTTTAGTGAAATCAGCGTGCTCGATGGGCCGAAGGGAAAAAGTATGGGAATGCACTATAGAAAATAAATCACCTGCTTCGAAGTTCACCTGGTATACCTGCCATGGTTCAATTTTGAACACTTATAAGGAGCGCCGAGAGAAGTGGTTTAGGAGGATACATTGGGCATTTTAGGGAGAGTGGTGCATACCACGCAAATTGCCTAGTGTGTTAAATAGACAAGCAGATTTTGTGGCATACCAACACTTTTAGCTAGGAATATTCTTCATGAAGATGGGTTAGAATAGCCCATGGTGTAAGTTACATTTCACATTTACTTCTCACTATTTTAAAGACTCGGTGAACAAGTTACACAATGCATGGAAACTACAGTTTGATGTTAACAAAGTAGATGCAAACATTCATAATTTGTGCAAGACATATGTCTACCCTAATAAGGATGTATATGTGGATAAGATGGAGTTAGATAACATTGACATAACTCTAGAGATGATGGTCGTAGGAAATTGTTATCCCACACGCATGTATGTATAACTGAGACCAGAGTTTAAGGACAAGAAAGTGGTCACGCAAGAGGAATTTAATTTATAAATTCCTCCAAAGGGGAAACAAACTGTGGGAACAAGGATTTTGGTGGAACGTACACTTTCCATGTAGGAAGAGAAAGGACATGAAGTCTTGTAAAATGTCCTAGAGCATGGAGAAGAGGAACAAGAATATAACACTGCACTTAATCATGAGAGGATACAATCATACAAAATGCGTACAGGTGCAGATGTTGGTATTGGCCCATCACATGCATTAACGAGGTTACCTCACGTAATATCGGTGAAGTAGGCCATGGGAGAAAGGAAAAAAAGTTGATAATACATTATGGTTAAGGATAGTGATGAAGAGAAGTCCTCGCGTAGAAGCCCTCATGAAGATGTTTCCACACCTAGTCTGGAGGTACGAGAGGGTGAGGAGATAGGTGGAGAGAAACCTTTTTTCAATGAGGATGTCCCTAGTGTAAGCATGCATGGACTTGAAGAGGAAATTTGCACTAGTGGAGATACAGAGATAGTAGATAATGTTGCACACAAGGGACCTGAGGAAGAAGATCAAGTAGAACAAAAGGTGGGTGATGGAACACAAGAGCAAGTAGGTGAGCACGCAAGTGAGCCTAAGGAAGAAGAAATGGTGCAAAAATAGAACCTTGGCTATGTTTAATACACGAAAAAGATAATTTACGTAAGTTTCTAGAGTATTTTTGCAAAGGAACTGTTATATGGGTGGGAGATGATGGATCCTGAGATGGAAACCACAAAAACCCATAAATAATTATCATGGAATATGCAAACTCACATATATGAGCCTGATTTAGATGTAGGTGAAGAGTCATGTATCTCTTAGAGGATGAAGAAAACACCACATTCCTGACATGTAACCATCAATTCAACTCAGTTATCTTATGAACAAGTAAGTAATGCTTTGACGAAGTTATTTGCAAAGGTTTCACACAAGAACATAGATGAAGCAGTAACTATTCGGACTCTGTTAGAGGATAGAAAGGATAAAGAAGTAGAAATTAAGCGATTAACTGAGGAAAAAGAGAGAGTTGGGGTGAAGGCACATGCTATCCTTGACATGGCGGAGCAAATTGGTGATGAAATTTTGGAGGTAAGGCCACAGAATAAGGAAAAGGTAGTTGAAAGATTTCCATCAATTATGCATTATTTACACACATTGGTTCACTTGGTGTTGAATGAGGGTAAATTATAGGTGCCGAGACATAAGGATGTTATAGCACAGGAGGAAAATACTAAGGCAACAATAGCACGTTGAATTACAGGGTATGAGTTATTTCTTTAGACCTTGAAAGATGAGATGAAAAAGGAATATTTGGCGTTAAATATGTGCATAGACCCTAAAGTTATAATCAATAAAAGGACTTTGGTGGAGGAAAATGAAGTCCTTTTGGAAATAAATAATGAAACACTTGGGCATAAGGAAAGACTGAATTTACTGGAAGGAAAGTGTGATGCGCTCACAGCATCCTGGGACCCTTACACATAAAAGATAAAGGAAATTGGAAAACTTATCCCCTAGTGTATGGATGCGATGGATGGGATAAAATCAAGTCTAGCAAACATCCTTAGAGTGTTTCAGAATGAGGGAAAGATCATGATTATGGATGAGATGGAAGGAGTAATTGAAGACATCCCTGACAAGATGAATAAGGCACTCAATGATTGGAAGGAATTAGAGGCAGAGATCAAAAGTGAGTATCATGAGTTAAATCTACCTTTAGAGGAGTAGAGAACCAAGATTATTTTGCATATTCATTCATTCATTATGTACATACATTATTTTATTCCAATCCTTTATTCTTGGAAAGATAAGGAATGATTACCCATTATTGGGGCGGTAATGAGCTTAGTGCACGGTAATGTTAGGTTGGTAAAATATTGCCCAAGTAATGAAGGTGCGGAAGTGGCACGTGAGTAGGTGTGGAAGATGGACATATTTTCACCCTATAGTTTCCTGCCCAGGGATGTTAGAGATCAATACTTAGTCATTTTACGTGCACGGGCTAACATGGGATTGAGTGTTGAGCACATTTTTTTAAGAAGACTTGGACGTCACACCAAGCTATTTATGGAACAAGTGGAAGATAAAGCGCCATGCTGAGTTAAGCTAATAATAGAATTAGATCTAGAATTATTAGTATGCAATCTATTATTAGGAAAAGCTTGCATGCTTCCTAATTGCTGTTGTAGCGGTGCATGGCTATTGTAGTAGTGAAGGGAAAGTCCCCACTACCTATATATGTATTGATTTCCATGGCTTAGAGAGGATGTATCGTGTGTGAATGACTATGTAAGGTTATGTTGTTGGTGTATTGACACATTTGACTTAATGGTGATTATTATGATGTATTCAGATATTGGTTTTGCTATGGATTAATACAATGGATCATTGAGGATGGATTATTTTTATTGATGTTGTTGTTGATGGATTTTGTATGGTAAATTTGTTACTAGTTATTTTTTGATTCCTTATGCACTATGGTTGATATCTAGATTTGTTTATGCTTTATCTTGAATGATTATTATGGATCTAGATTATATGTTCTTTCTTGCTAACTCCTTGACAAAGCTGCCATAAATGAGGGCCCTGGTACCCTTGCACACTTTGGGTGAGCGCTCAGATATGTCTGAGTGATGTGTCAATGGCTCTTGGGATGTGAATGGTAAAATAATACTACAAGTACCGGTCTATTCAATATTCTTTTTTTTTAGAAACTAGACCAACAATCACCCTAGGTATATAGAGAGTAAGGGAGAAACTGTGTATGGGATAATAAATGTGGTCCTTGTACTTCCTTAAATATTTTTTGAGCAAACAAAAACCTATGACTGTTAAGCTTGGAAAAATTACCCGTGCATGTGTATCCTTTAGATGTCAATCTCAGAATATAAATGCGCGTAAAACAACTCAATTCTCCCATAACACCACTCTCTATAATTTATTGCTTCAATCATGTAATCACAATTTTCTCTTCTAGGGATCAAGAACATTCATTTTCATCGCAATAAAGTAGCAGTATGAAATAATTAACAATATTTCAAACATATAATATTCTATACAAAATACATTAGTGGGAAAATCCTTAACTAAATTTGTTTAATCTTGGCCACAGAGCTTTGTATTTCTTATTTGAATGCAAGCCATCCATGTGTCATTATTTTGCGAGGAGTGGGGCTCGGGGCATATCTTTCATTCTTGCATTAGCTGTAAGGATGAAAAAATGTGAAGTGCAATGAGACACCCGATATTGAACAATGTTTGAAAAGACTCCCCATGTACATCATGCCTCCGGCATTTGGGTGCACTACATTGTGAAATTGCCAAGTGTAAGCATACATGGGATGCCCGCTAACTATAACATGTTCATGAATGGACACATGTTTCCTTTTGGGTTCATTTTTTACTTTTTTTATGTAAGATGTGAGTTTATAAAGTGTAATGATGCAAGACACACCCGCCCGTTTACTATAAGATTTTGTAGGATATTCCCTTTATCGAGGACCGGAGAAAACTTTACACGTTGCATCCTTGTAAAAACTAGAAATGTGGCAGAGATGTACATCCCGCACATATGCATCGGATGTAACTTTGCAAAGGTTAAAGGTTTATGCATTCCATAACAATTAATTTGAATTTTGGCATCGTGATTTTCAAATCATTCGACCATTATCACACTATAAACCACACAAACTTGTTAAAGTGTTGGGATGTGAGTAACATAGTGAACTTGTACTCAACGCTGGTTTTTTCTTAATTAAGAAACCATTGCCATAGGGGTGAGAAAATCCACGCAGATTAGCATACCAACAAACTCGAGGACAATTGAATTGACCTAGGAGAACCACAATATTTTTATAAATGAGCTCAAAATGAGCACTAACATCTATCATTTAAAAAATGTCCGGTATAAAATGGAATAGTTAAGATGATACTATGTTTAAAAACCTAGTATGGTCTATTTTTTTTGATAAATTTTAAACATTTTAATAAGGTTTTTTTATCACTTTATCATGTTATATGTGTCACGCTATTCAATTTGGCCTAAATTATTAATGTTGTTGTCTCCATAATTTGGCTCCTTATTGTTGGGATATCTTAGGTTTGCTACCAAATGTATGTGAAATGTTATTATTTTGGAATGAATCTAGGCCACTGAACACTGATCCTTCTTATTTAGTTTGGGAAATGCTACCACCATCATTGAAGGTAGTAGAAACGGCCATGGTTAATGTTGTGAGTTCCATACATCTTAAAATTACTTTTTCGACTGTAACACTCCTCATTCAATCAAAAAAAAAAAAAAAAACCCACCTAGATTAGTTGGTCTTGCCAACAATACTGTCGTTAGTGTAGGAAATTATATATCATTTTTTTATGGATTATTCCTTCATATGGATTATCCCTACACTTATAAAATTATATTACTTATATTTACTAGTCATGTTGAGTTAGCTTTCTAGTCTTAGGGAGTTAGCTTCACTACTAGTATATATATATATATATATATATAGTATCAATTAATGGGAGTTGTATGTCTATTCTTAGGCTCCTTCACCATTATTCTAGGTGGTATTAACACTTCCTTCCTCATAAATATATATATGAGGAAGGAAGTGTTAATACCACCTAGAATAATGGTGAAGGAGCCTAAGAATAGACATACAACTCCCATTAATTGATATATATATATATATATATATATCTTGATTATTGATCTATTCATTGCATTGTGTTGAGTTGGATCCATTTACGTATTTTACAATTATCTCATTTATTTTACATACTTACAGTTTTGTGTGTGTATTTAGTCTTTCCTTTGTGTAATTTGTTAGTGTAGGTTATTATTCATATTTTTATTAGTTCAACTTATTGAACATGTGTTATCCTTACACTTTTTGGGTAAGTTTTCTTAGTTGTACTAGTTGTGTGGAGTTAGCTTACTAGTTGTGTTGAGTTAGCTTACTAGTTGTGTGGAGTTAGTTTTCTAGTCTTATGGAGATACCTTAACTGCCAGTATCAAATAGTGGGAGTTCTTCACCAGTGTTCTAGGCCGTAGTTGTAATTTCCTCCTCTTATATGTACATCCTCATAATTGAGTTAATTAATGGCATTATGATGGATTTTCATATATGATATTTCAGCGTTTTGTGTGTAAATCCTTTGGTAAGGTTAGTTTTGTGAATTCCTTTCAACTTGTAAAATGTGGTGTGCTATTATCATATGAGATCTTCATGGCTTGGAAAAATCTTATTTATCATTCCTTTTATGGTATCATAGCAATAGATAATGTAGACATCCATATGTAAGTTTTTCTTTACAAGAAAGGGTTTACCTGTTGTCATATATTTGGAATTTGTTAGCACTTTTTTGTAGCATCATTTTTAATTCAAAACAGAGTGCGCCATTGGATTTTGAACATGTCAAAATAATTGCATCGATAGTAAGCTCAACCAATGGCACTGATAGGTAGTTTTGAGGGTGACTGGTTTTTGCAGAGCTGGTGTAGGGCACAAATTGTCTATCAGCTTTTTATGGGAAGCTACGAAGGTTGCAGAAGAATTCCACGAAAACCCTTTCCAGAAGGTTGCTTTGTATGGTATAAGGTAGCTAAAGGTAGTTATAACTTCTAGTGAAGCTTCTTAGACATCATTTTTCTACTTTATCTCTCTTTGGGGGAAGTTTTTTCCCACTGGGTTGTATCGTTTTATGTCACTTGTGAGAGTTGCATTGTATGTGGGCAACTCATTAGGCCTTGTTTTCAGGACCCGCTTTCCTTCTTGCCTACCTAAGTTACACTTAAGGGGGGTGTTAGTGTAGGATATTATTTATCCTTTATTTTTTATGGATTATTTCTACACGTGGATTATCCCTACACTTATTGAGTTAGCTTTCTTAGGTGCACTAGTCATGTGGAGCTAGCTTATTAGTCTTGTGGAGTTGGTTTAACTACTAGTATTAGCTAGTGGGAGTTGTATGCCTATTCTTAGGCTCCTTCACCACTATACACTTCCTTTCTCCTCTATGTAAATCTAGATTATTGAGTTATTCATTGCTTTGTGATGAGTTGGAGCCATTTACGTGTTTTGCAATTATCTCATTTATTGTTCGTACTTGCAATTTTGTGTGTGTGTTTAGTCTTGCCTTTGTGTAAATCACATTTCACATCTCTCATCGATGCATTCTATGATCTAGTTGATCCATGGTGCATTCTCCAATAACTATATTATCCATATGCCATATGCCAATAGAGGTAATGTTGCACTAGATGTGGCCCTCTCGCTAACATAATGATCGATTATTTGTAAGATACATATATGTTTGTTGTCTTGCTAACTAGGTCGAATATGCTTCTTTAATGTATGTTAGAATAGGTTTGACGACCCTACAAACCTTACATGCTTTACTATCTAGGGCGAACATACATCTTTAATGCATCTTGATCTTGCTTCAACGACTCTACAAACTCTTTTATTTTCACTATTGGCACAACAATACACCTCCTTTTAATACAAATGCTAATTGACACATTATAAAATGAGCATGTTCACTTACCAAGCAATAAACATGCCTTACCATTGAAGTTGACTAAATGTACACTCTTCCAATCGAAATTCGGTATACACTCTTACCTTTGAAATAAGGCCATCAAATTTAGCGCGGTCATGACGATTTAAAACGATTAAATGGAAATAAATCCCCGGACATATTCATATGTCGTGTTGTATGGTGGCATATTCTTAGTACAATGCGTACTAAATTAAAGAAATGATAGCAACGCACAAAAGTCATATATGGACCCATTTTAAAATCTAATTATGCACGCAATCGTGGACCCATTTTAAATTTGATTTTTTTCTCAAACACTCCATCCACTCCACTTAATGTGACCCCACGTGAAAGGCAACTATAACAACTCATAAGTAATGCCACCCCCTCAAATTATGCTTTCCATAACCCACGCTCTTATACAATTTTGACTTTACATTAATGTTGTGTGTTCATCTTCTTTTTCAAATAAACATGGCTTAATCTATATTTATATATATATCTCATAATGTTTTATTCACAGATTGTTATCTACGAAACAAAATATTCAATTGCAAACTAACTCTCATAAAATTTGACAAAGTCAAATAGTACATTATTAAATTATGAAACAAACAATTCAACCAGCTTTCTATTATACTAAACTCACTCGCGAATCAATAATACGAGTTTAAATAAATAACGAAACCATCCTAAAACAATAATGGGTATTTAAAGCCAATCTTCTTCTAATTCGATAAAATTAAAATCGTTTGTTCGTCGTCATCACTACATGAAGAGGAGAAAAATAAACTCAAACCCTGATACAAGATCCAAACCAGAAAAGATTAGGGCAAATTGTTCATGAAATCTGGATGCAGTAGGTTTAACGGAAGCAGCCGACATGGGCGTGAGTGTGAGAATGGTGGGCGCGCTCTCTGTCGATGATATTGTGGACGTACTGGAAATGAGAGACCTGGCATGGAATGGTGATGGTGCCCTTCTGTTCGAACCCATATTCTTCCTCGGCCTCTTTTAGCAGCTTTTCGAAGAGAGGGTGGTTTATGTACACCACTGGTATGACGAAACGCTGGCGCTGTTGCTCCTCTCCCTCTCCCACATACACGGCCAGGCAACCCTTTGGCACATCCCCTTTCTTCATGTTCAATTCATCCCCTTTCTTGAAACTCAAATGGGGGAGATGCAGATGCAGATGCAGATCATGCAATGAATGATGCATCTTGCTCAGATGAAAATGGTGGTGATGGCGACTGCGGCGTCCTTTACTTACACCCCCCGAGGCCGATAAGCTAGTATTTGTACAATTCAGAGCAGTGCCTTGTTCCATATAATAATACACACAAATTAACAAACCCTAGTTAGAGAAAGATGCAACCTTTGTAAGAAGAGAAGGGCCAGGGATCTGCCACGGAAATAGCGAGGTTGAACTCACTGAGGCACAAGTCACAGAGAGAGCTAGGGATGTTGGACATGTTCAAGATTCCTTTTCTACAATATTTACATATATGTAAACAAACACAAACCCCGAATGATAAGCTCCAGATCTCACGCAACCCTGCAAATGAAAGCCTGAGACAATGAAAACCTGGGACAAATACAACGCAAAGCAAACAAGCCAAAGAATATGGAAGGATGGGTGCAAGAGAGAGAGGGCCCAATATATAAGAGTGGTTGTTACAAATTTTAGGGCAGAGAGAGAGAGAGAGAGAGAGAAGTAGACTTGTTGGCAAGCGTATGTAGCAAGTCTCCCTTACGCACGGCCAAACTTCTAGGTTGAGAAGCATCGCGAATAATATTAACGCTTTAAAAATCTAACATTAAATTAAAATTTTTAACAAACCCATAGTCGTTTGTCAACCGTCCGTTCAAAACCAACTGTCGTTGTACGCGCTAAGAGGTGTTTTATATTATATAATGCTTTACTTGTACTTTTGCCCACCTTCGTGGTAGGCAAACAATCTTTTGAAGTTTTAGCATTGCCACACAAACATCATTACCTACCTACACGGAATCCTCGTTGTATTGCACTTCAAATATTTAGTTCCTTGTGTTCACATTTACAGGAATTTGTATTTTCCACCGTGTTTTTCGTATTAAAAATTGATAAGTCACCAAAAAAAAATGTTTTGAACTAACAAATATATTAAGGTATGACTAAATTTTAATAGATATAAATTTCAAATTTTAATTTAATTAAACAAATTAGAATATGCTTGGGATGTAGGATGATCACAACATTCCAAAAAAATCACAATTAAGGCTTTAAATTTATTTATAGTTATTCCTAAATTTAAATGTACTTATCAAAAATAGGGAGTGTAAAACATGTTTAGATAATAAGATGAAACAAACTTAAAAAATAAGCAAGACAAAACATCTTTATTAAAATTGTTGTACTCATTTAGTGTCACAACTAGAACTGCACCAGGTATTGTTCTGGTATCAATAAAAATGTGAAATCAATTTGATAATTATGTTTGTTTCATTGTGAGTTCAAAAACAGAGTTGGTTTTAATAGAATCCAAGTGTTGCAAGTCACTTGGAAACAACTCTTTTTCTTTAGAACCACAATCAACTCACAACACCTTGAAAAACTAAAGCGAATGCAAGGAGGAAATGTGCACCTACATTCACCCTATGTGATCGATGGATCATTATCAAGCATCTAGGATTTTGAACGGCTCCACAATCATTATAATGCATTTCATCAAACAATCCAATGTAATGTATATGTTGCAACCTTTATTCTTTTAATGGACGCAATAAGGACAATATATGGTATATATATGCTCTTCTATAAATTCTTGAAATTTAATTTTAGCAAGGAAATGATTTAGAAAACAAATTCCTTGATTTTCCAACTTTAATAAATTCAACTGCAATTATTTTCTATATTTTTACATGCACGAATGCATCTATGTTCTATATAATTCATAAATTAACACTAATTTAATTTAATTTACATATTAATGTCCACAAAAGGCCAAGAATGGCCTATGGGGATCCAAAGACACAATGTGATGAAGAAAAAAGGAGCATTGTAGCACATCCAAAATTTTGTTCAGTATTGAAACACATTATTTCACTTCCAAAATTCTATATGAAAGGTCAATATTTACAACATTTCCATGTCGTAATAACCATTCTATTTTACTAAAATCAAAAAAATTGTTCTATATTACCAATTTTACGTTATTTATTAGTTTAGACTATCACTTATTAAGTTATGAATTATTACTTTCCCCCTAATTATTTTATGCTTTGGTATTAATTTAATTGAAATAGTGGACCCTTATGAACCTTATTTTAGATCCCCAAGGTTACATTTCCCCCTTTCTCATCTTTTCTCACTTGTTTGTGTCATTGTGCATGCTAATATCATTGTGGCCTCCCTCTAAATTTACATGTTTAGACAAGAGATGCATAATAAATTTAATGAATCAAATGTCCTTGCACCTATTAAACATTTCTTCACTAGGTTGAGTATTAGAAGTGCCTCTCTAAAGCAACAAGGTTCAATTCACTACACAAGACCCCTCTCTTTATAAAATGTGTGTGTGTGTGTGTGTGTGTGTGTGTGTGTGTGTGTGTGAGTGATTTTTACCATAAATTTAGAGCATGTAATGCATGAGTACTTTCCTCAGGTTACAATAGTATAATACATGAGAATGTTTTTAAGATTGGTACATGGATTTATGAAAGAATGAGGCAAATGTTAATGATTTAACCCAACCTAGAGTGATATGATCCTAATTGGATTTGAATCTATATTATACTATGTACGATCATATTTTATAAATAAATGCTCCAAGATTTAGATCTGACATAACATGTAAATGAAATAAATAAAGATTTATCGATTAAGCACCTGTAAAAATAAATTAATACACGAGAAGGTGTTTATAATTATCTTTGTCTTTGTTGGTTGGATATTTTGTCAAGCCAAAATATGAGGTTCAACCACAGTACATGTGATTAAATCCCTCCTCAAAGACAGGTGAGGCTGCCTATTTATTACTAATCTAAAACACAACGGAAATAATACATACAATATTCACACTATTCTAACCATTGGGGTTGGGATAGAATCCTGAAATCCATATCCACACTAGGTGAAGATGTTGTTGTTTTTCGAAATGGAATGGATCGGAAAGGAAATTATTATTATGGAAGAAACACAATGGAAAAGAAATGAGGGGAACGTATTTTCTTTCGAGAAAACACAGATCACGAAATAATCATACGAGTTCTAGATAACAAATGTAATGTTTGAAACAATTAAAATAATCGAGAATGCTAAACAAAGAATAGCTTAAGATTCTGAACATAAGAACAATATCTTAAGAGAGATGAATCTCACAACACAAAGTTTGCAAAATAGCATCGGTTTCTATTCCTCAAATGATTAAAAGAAAACACAAAGTTTTTCTTCTTCACAATAGTTCTCAATATTCCAAAAATCTCAACCCTTTGGAATGCATAAGTATCCCTTATTTATAATAAAAAGAGTTGAGAGAAAATAGGATAAATCCTAGGAAATAGTCTATTAATGAGAGACCTATTTTGCTTGACTCTCATGCATAGGAGAAAAAGTCAAAATTTGCTTCCTATATGATGAAAACGAAAATGAAAAAGACATGTCGATTTCAGGATTGAAATGACATGAAACATTATGCCTATTCTGTTTCATCATCTTTGTCTTCCTCCAGCAAAGCCTGCTTGTCCCGAAATTCTTGGAACTTTCAGATTATGCCCTACATCTCATCTTCATCAGGCGTGGTGGAATGGTCACTCAGGACTTCACACATTTCCTGAGTATCACTGACGTTACCAGGAAGTTTCTTTAGTCTCTTGTCGAGTTTCCTTAGTGTTTCCAAAGAATGTTCAATCTTCACGAACCTATCAATGATTTCCAGGCTAAAGCCATTAGTTGGTTCATGCTGAATTGATTCTTGGATCTACTTGTAAAGATCGCTAGCAGGCAGAATACTCGAGCTTTCATTCAACACTTTAGCGTAGATCTTGATTAGCTCTTCTTCTATGTCATTTGTGCCATCAACCAATTGATCTCTTGATTCCCTCAATTTGCTGCAAGCTTCATTGAGAATCTTTATTCTGAATCTAATGGCTTTGGTTAGTTGAAAATGCTTGTCCCCATGTGGAATGATGCCTTCTTCGACCAAGACGCGGGACGGAACCTATTTCAGCGTATTGAGAGCTTCAAAAGTTAACTCTAGGTTCCCGACTTCTGCTAAAAACTCATCATCCATTTTCTCACCATCCTTCTTTATATCCTCCAAGGATTTGTAAACTTCCATGGTGTCATCAATGACCTCTTTCCCTTGTAGGAGTAGCCACTGGATCCATTCATCAACCGTTCTCCCCTTCTCATTAATCTTCTCAATCATGGGTACCAATGAGAAATCGAACCTGATAGGAGTAGAGGATGACAATGTTGACTCATGAGGCTTTGAGAGCTTGAGTAATACTTTTGTCAGCTGCTCTACTTTCTCTTTTAGCTCATCTCTGCTTGCCTTTGTTTCCTTCAACTTCTGGCACAACACATTCATGGCATCTTGTGCGTCCTATTGTGCTCCCTCCGCTGTTACTTTTCCTAGATCAACCCTTGTGATTTGATAATCAGTGACCATTATATCATCCTTGGTTTTGTCAACCGTGGGAGTGGCAATTTCCACAAACTTATGCCCTAAGGCATCCACTGAAACCCTTGAAACCATTTTGGGTTTCTTGGCAGACTTGGTAGGAGTGACCTTGAGGGAACTGAAATCAAAGGCTGGTAGGGGAACTACCACCTTCCTCTTCCTTGGGGTCTGATCTATTAACCATTGAGGCATACTGGAAGAAGTTTCTCCCATCATAGGTGTTACGGTCACATCTTCAGGTGGAGGAAGGTTTGCTTGTGGAGTGGTGACCATTGTGAGTGTAGTGTCCATGGAAATGGACTCAGGGAATGAAGGTACAGAAGGAGGAGGCATATCCATGGTTAACTTGGGTCTAGTGGGGAGAGGTGAGAGGCCAGAGAAGATGTTGGCCATGGCTGAGGAACTTGGTGAAGAAATCTGAGGCAAGGAAGGCTGAATGGGAGGAGGCAATGATTCTGAAATTAAAGCTTGAGAGGTAAGAGGAAGACTTACCTCTGATGAGCTGCCAACCAAAAGGGGAATGAGAGGTTGACCAACCTCTTCTCCTGAAGGAAGATTTCCTTGTTCTGGTGGTGGAGGTGAATCAAGTATCTCAACCATTTATGGGATAGTGGCCAATGATGTGGTCACTTGCTCTTCTCCCTTTCTGACAAACTTAACCTTTATTGGCCTTTTGGAAGAGTCCTTATCCTTTTCCTTTTTTCCCTTGGAGGGTCCCACTTCCAAAGTAGCTAGCTTTGAAAAACTCTTTTCTTTATAACTCATTCCCCAAGAAATGAGCCACGCCTTAGTACGGGCAAGAATTTGAGCAGCTCTTCCTGCAATAGAAGCTTTCTCAGCAATGGACCAATCAATGGCTGGGAATACATACTGGTCTTCATTCATCCCATCATACGAGGCGTCAAGGACACTTTCATTATCCATGGTGCCTTTTGGGATGTCAGATAGATCTAACATCTGAATCTCTTCAAGTGTTAACGTGCTATTGTCCTTTCTTTGGATGGCAACTTCATCCTGAAGATCAACCCAAATGTCTTCTACACTGGGCACATGTAGATATAAGGTCCCATATGACTTAAGGACTCCTTAGAAATCAAACCCATCTCTGTGCTTCATGTGCTTTTTCAACTTATCTTGCAGCTCATGCACCACGTTCTTGGCTTTAACCATTGTTGAGCACATGTACCTTCCGATGGAAATAGGGAAGGAGACAACGGCCTTGTGCTTACTCTATTGGAATTTGTGAAAATCCAACAATTGTCTAACCAACTCCATCAGGATCAGCTTATCACCTGGGAACCTGGGAAAATGGAAAGGATCACCCAGATACATGACCACCCGAAGGTATGTGAACTTCTTGAATTGCAAGAAGATACAACCCCATTTCGATACTTCGGCCCATGCCTCATCAGAGACTCTTCTCTTCCTTAAATCAGGGTTCAACATGCAGATGTTTTCATAAAAGAAGGCATCGTTCACTCTTCTGAATTGATCCTTGGACCCCTTCATTGTCAGCTGAGGGAAATACCGATATATATTTTTTGTTTCCCTATTTCCCTTTGCATCCAACCCTGGATAATTTCTCATGCCAGCTGCTACATAGGTGACGTATGACGACATATAGAACTTGCCAGTAGTCAAGACTGTTTTCATCTGGGAGTCTATCTCATCACTTATAAGACTACTCCAATCGATTCCTTGGTCATTCTTCTTTATGATGACCATGAATTGATACATCCACCCTTGGAAGTCTCTTGACTCGGGGAGTCCAAATACTCGACTTAGCAGGGTAATGATATCACTGATTTCAAGGATGAAATCACTCCTAGGGACAAACTTGGGAAACCTAGAGATGGCTGGCTTGGCCTTGATTAAGAACTTTTTGTTTACATGCCTGATGCAATCTTCTTGATCATTGTCCCAGGCCTTCTATGCTGATTGAAGGTTTAAATCAACATATTCTGTAAAGTTGGGCAATCTTAAGAGGTCATCAAAGTAACCCCCGTCCAACTTCACTATGGTTTCTCCTGATTGATTTCTCACTGAGCGGGAAGCTGAGTCATAATTGGAAGCACATGCCAGAATGAACTCAGGGCATTGAGCAGACATTGGGAATCCTGTTGTGAGAGGGAGGCCACTACCAGCTATTGACTTCATCTAGGGACTCTGAGAAGAATCCTTGATTCTGTTCCAAAAGTCTTCCATGTCTATATTACCAAGCTCCGTGTCTCGGATGTCGTAATTTCAATCTATGTAGGAAGGGGATTCCATCTTCCGGTACTTGTACTTCATCTTTCCTGACCTGTCTGACTTATCCTTAGATTATCCAGGATTTGACATGAGACGTTTTTTTTTTAAGAAAGAATGCCTATATGACATCTGGTTGAACAATCAGGCTTGAAAGCTTGTTGAGCAACCCTACAGACCCGCCACACTAACCAGACCTTGGGACCTGCAAAGCACTTCCTGAAACCTGACACACTGCAATGTATATCAAAAATTTGGTCGTGTCGAACACCTTGTGAAACCCGACCCAAAGGCAGAACTTAGGGGATGTTAAGCAGCTTGCGAAACCTGATACAAGTGGAAATAGGATGATGTTGAGCACTTTATAAAACCCGATAGACTGCGGAAGTCAGGGGATGTTAAGCACTCTATAAAACTTGATAGACTGCGGAAGTCAGGGGATGTTAAGCACTCTATAAAACCTGAAACAAAGGCGTCGGGTTTTTGAGATGTCAAAACAAATAAAAATTCCCACAAAGTTCAAAAATTAGGATTTTAGATTCATCTCAAAAACCAAATAGAGTATATCCCATGGGAAAAATAAGAAAACACCCAAAGGGTGAATTCCAAACAAGATGTTTCATAGGAATACAACAGGAAATGAAGAAAACAACCCAAAACCCTAAACCTAGAGGAAAGAAAAAGAAGAAAAACGCCAAAAGAATATCTCAAAAACAACCCCAAAGACCTCAAAGCAGAGAGAAGAGAAAAATACCTTCAATAAATTCAAAAAATGGTCAAATATGGATCATGAAATCGATCAAGAGGTTTAGTCGGGTTTGGAGGTCGAAGGAACATGCACGAAAAATCCACACAATGAAAATGTACCAGGTAAAAATGACGTGTAAATTCAAACTATTTATAAAGCCCTAGCATTAATTACACCTCATCTGACACATGTACCAACTACCTGACAACTCGACATTAATGCCATGTCATCATGCTCAGAGTTTCTGAAAACTTGATACAAAGGTTTTACTATCAAATCGGGTTTCGGGAAACAACTGACATGAAACATGAGGTGTTTGGATGTTATCAAGTTCCGAAAACCTAACATAAAGGATCATTCAGGTTTTGGGTTTTAGGAACCAAGTGACATGGAGCATGCATTTTGCAAGGTATGTTCCGATGCTTCTGAGTTTCGAAAACCCGATACACTAGCTTGTAATCAAGTTTCGGGTTTCGGGAAACAATTGACAAGAAACATGAAAAGATATGTTTCCATGCAATGGAAACCTGAAAACCTAAAAATATCCTTCAAAGGGCATTTTAAGGGTATTTTGTCAAAAAAATTCTATGGTTATCTCAATTTTAGCTGAAATCACTAAAAATGAGATAACAATCTTATAGATGTTCTAGATCTGGAATCACAGAAAGAGGACTATAAATAGGTTGTTCAATTTCTTTGTCTTGGATTATGGACTATGAAACGGTCTTCCCAAACACTATTAATAGGATTAGATATAGGAACCTCATGCTACTATTTTATTTGGAGCTAGTGTTTGGCTGTGTGTAACTATTCTCTTTTATAGGTTGCTTCATCATTGTATGTCATTATTTCCTACACTTTTACATATTTTGAAACCCTCACACATACAACTTGTATGATCAAAACCCTAAATTCCAATGATAGTACTCACATGCACATTAGCTGACAAAAGAAAGAGGCATGTGGTGAACTTGGACTATATTTGGTGGCCAATAACCCCAATGTTGATTTTAACCAAGAATTGTATTATATTTATTTGGTCCTTAATTAAATTTTAAGTAAATTTAATTAGGTGTAGAATAGATTAGAGTTGATTATAGATCTTACAATGGTGTTACACTATAAACACTAACTCATATTTACATTCAGATCATATAGAAAGAATTAGCAAGCACAAATCAACCGAACATGTAATGGAAAGCTCAAAATGGAGTTGTAAAAGCACTTAGCTGATTCCTAATGATGTCTATATATATTTGAGACTACGTAATAGTGAACAAGTGAAATATGAACCCTCGTAACCCTCGTAACTGGAATTAGAATTGTAACTTCACCTATGTTATGATTGAACCATTAGTTCAAGATCATATTGTATAATCCAATCCCTTATGTACAATCTTGGAGATGCTCTAAACCTACCTCTGCAACTGTCTAGGTTTCTCACCTTCCTGGACTTGTCCATCATTTTCAAATCCTAATTGTTGCATATGCAACAAAGCTCTTCGATTGGACTAAACATATACTTAAACCCCTATATGTGGATGAATATTCCTACAAAAAAACACTAGAAGAGTTTTGGGCACCACTATGCACCCCTGATATTGGCACTACTCTAAATATACCTCAAATTGTATGTCGTTCTCCACCTAGCATGTGATATTTAGATAGATCAATCAAATTTGACAATTTTTTTTTATCATATTTGCTTTGACTTGGATCTTGATAAAAACACTTAGAGAGAGGATTTTTTATGCTTGTACATGAGATATATGGATTTATTGACCTATTTTGTAGCTTCAGATTTGATGTGGGTGCTTCTCTAATAACTGTACATATGAAATTTTGAGATTTAGGGAGTTTTGGATGCCTTTTACAAGTGTATGACTATGAAGTGAGTGCTCTAGTGCATTACCTTAGGAGTTCCAGGTTAGAAAATGAGGTAGTTCTTACTTATGATATAAGGTTCCCTAAATGATTTTTCTAATAAAGGCCAAACTAGATAAAGTATAAAACCCAATGAAAGATGTTTTTTATGTATCTTGGGATATGATATTATAATGTATATGGGTTGATGGAGGATCCTACATGTGGCACACATCCCCCTTAGTTAGTTATATGTTTATAATACATAGGGTCACATACGAATTAGTTATATGGGGTAATGAGTCGGCCTACATTGGGATTATGTATTACCCATCCATTACAAGTATATGTATTCATAAATAAAGGATATGAGCATCATTATGAGAGGTCGTGTGATGGATGAGTGGAGTATTCTACTTAGTAGAGGTATATTGAAGGTGTCCCCCTAAAAGTGAATTCTCATCTTGGGAGATTGTGGAGTTACTCCTTCCTTAAGGAGTATTGTATGGTGTTTCCCTACCTTAAGGGTATTATTATGCATATTTTGAATATTTGAGATTATTTTCCTAACAATATCTCTTGTATGGTGTTGATATTGATTACATGCTTCATATATCTAAATTATTATATGTAAAGATCTTATCAAGTGGTATTCAAGCATCAATCTGGGAAATTTGTAGGATGAAACCCTAACTTAAATGATTCACCTACATCTTATGATAGAATGTATTTTTTCCATATTTTGTTTTGTGTGAAGTTGATGAATGGTTCAAGGAATATACCCTAAAAATTTAAGATATTTTGGAGCTTTTTTGTGAAATATGTTTCGGTTTTAGGGTATACTAATTTTAATGCTTCACCCATATCTCCCAAATTATGATGATTTTTTAGTGAAATTTTAGTGGTGTCGTAAAATGTTTTTGTAAAGTAATCATAAAAATTTCAGCCATTTTGGAGATATTTTGAGAGAGTTATTACACTTTTATGGTTTTCCCAAATTATGCTCCATAGGCCACAATATTAAGAAAATTTCAGATTTTTTCAAATTTTCATAAATATCTCAAAATAATAATTGGGGTCTAGGTGTTGCATTTTATGATGTTTGGCCGACCTCTAGCCAAAAGAAGTAAGAATAATTTTTATTATAAGGGACTATTCTTACAACCCTAGTTTTTGTGGATCATGGTGATGGAAGATTTTTGAGGAGATAGTGCAATTGATGCTAGAGAATGGTGGAAAAAATTTAAGGATAACTATCTTCCATCATTAAATATGTGGTTTTTCAAATGGTGGATTAGTGTCCCTACACAAATTTGGCTTTATGAGTTAGAAAAGGAAATGTTTAATTGGCCTAGGGAGGGATTAAAACATGTTTTCTTAGATAGATGTGACACAAAAGAAGAAGAAAAGGAGGAGGAGGAAGCATAATGTAAGGATAATAGTGAGGAAGAAGTAAAATTAGAAAAATCAAAAGAAGAAGAATACAATTTTAATGTTAAAGAGGCTACACATATTTAGAAGGAGAGATAATGGATCAACATATGAGTTTAGATAGTGCATCTCCAAGGAAGGAAGCTTCAATATTTTTGTTTGAAGGACATATTTAAAGGAAAAAGGTAATTTTTATAGAAAACCTATAAGAAAATATAACTTCATCAATATCGATGTATATCAAAATCTACATGTTCAAGCAACACATATCAAGAAAGCTCAAGTGGATTGTAAGCATATTCCATTTTTTGAAGATTTAAAGATCTCTATGAATAAATATGTTTTAAATTAAAAATTTAATGCTTTAGATATGGATATTGTTCGTAGATATCCTTGGTTAGACACCTTGGGAATAATTATTATTAATGCGCAAAATAGATTAATGAAGATATGGTACAAGAGAAACAAGATCACCTTGTAAGATATTGATTTAACAAAAATAGAATTATCAAATCTAATTTCAGAGTCACTAATATGATAAGATACAATGAAATAAAAATGTTAAGCACTATAATGATACAATATTGCAAGAAAATAGGGGAGATAGAAGACTGATTTGATTTAAGATTAACCTGGAATAAATATGAACTAGAACAATTGATGAACATGTTGGGAAAAGTGTTGCAAATGCTCGATATTAATTTTACATTGTACATACATAGTTAGAAATTGGCATCTGGGATAGGGTGAGGGTGCATGTGCACTAGAGACCTCTTCTGGGCATAGGTGGCTCCGCAGATACTCAGAACTTGGTTTTTCCTATGTCATGAGGATTTCACTGTCACTTCATGTTGATCATTTAGTATTCACACTTGGATTACCGAGGGTAACTGTAACCTGCAACACAAACCATAACCACCTGTATAAGATAAAAAAAATTCAAATTGGAATGAAAATGTAATATGTAAAGTTATACTGACCCCGAAAATGATCAAAAGGATGAACCTATGACTGAGCGATGCACTACATTCTATACTATATGTAGTTCTTTGTTCTTGTGTGTGAAATAGTGTCCTTAGCTTTCCCTTGCACCAATGATACCAAGATAGTGGGATATGGCTAGATAAAATTTAATTATGTGTGAAATGGAATTCATAACATCCCCTTCTTATGGAGTGTATGCAGAGTTAAGAATCCCAAAATGAAGTCTCTGATTTCCCCTTAGAATTTATAGCCCTTATAATAATATGTATGTTGTGTATATATATGGATCTCTTTTTTGAATTTAGACACTAATGACATGAATGCTAACTAATACCTTGGGATAAGGATAAGAAAACCAAAAAGGCCGACCACAAATGTCAAAAATGTAAACAAGAACAAAGAGGACATAAGTTCCCAGAATGGATAGGAGTACTTGGGCACTAGTGTCCAGAATGGGTGCTGGTGTCCTAGGATAAACAATGACATATGTGAAGAGAATGACAGATAAGGATCCCTGTGACCTGACAAAAAACAAGTGTAAAAGTGACAGATGTGGAATAAAAATATAATAGAAGTCAATGAAAACAAGTGGATGGACAAGGAATTATGTCACCAATGAATACTTTTCTCACTTAAGATCCATGCATATAAAAACATACTTGATGTCATAGTAAAATAATAATATGTGCATGATTTTGTGTCTACATTTACCCCCCTTAATGCTATTTTAATGAAATTCAAGTAGTGTAAAGGAAGTAAGGAACGTACCTGTGAGAAGTTTGGAGAGGCCCTGTTGTAGAAGTACATGTAGAATATAAGGAAATATGGCATGGAGAACCATGGATCAATGTGTCAATCCATGTAGTGTAAATAGAGATAGCGAACCATCGTAAGGAGAACTTGGAGAAAATTTGAGATGACTTATAGAATTTGGAGACTTTGATTATTGCCAATGGAGATTTAAAGGGGTAGGGAGTGATCAATTCCCAACCTAATTTTGTACATTCAAAATATATAAGGATTTGGGTGTCCTGCCACCAGAGGAAGATTGTTAGGGAGAGAGGTCTAGTTTTTATCTCCATCTATGACTACATCCCTAAAAGTTATAGCCGTTGTAGATGGATAGAGACCAAATTTAGCTCCAATTTAGTTCCATATTGTTCCATATTGAAATGGTATTGAAAAGCTTCCAAGTTAGGTCATCTGAAAGTGATAATGATGTAATGTGACTCCTAAGTTAGGTCATTTGGGAGCGATAGTAAAGTATTCCAACTCCCAAGTTAGGTCATATGGGAGGAATAATATAATATGCATGTTGCACTAATTGATTGATTTGATACCAATTGATTGAAGATATATTTGTAGTAAGATGTGCCTAGTAGATTACTTACGGAGAGATTTTTGACTTTTTCCCCCAAATTAGGTTATTAGGGGGAATAGATTTGAAACAATTGAGAATGTTGAATGTTGAATGAGATGATTTGTACCTTTTCCTAAATAGGACTAGAGAAAAATTGTAATAAGTGAGGGATCGTAAGTTGATCCCAATTGTATTCTCCTCTTTCGGTGAAAGGGTGAGGGGTGGAGAAATGAGTATTGAGCTGAAAGCAATGTAGTAAAGGTGTGTAATATTGAATAAAAAATAGTGTAGAAAAGATAGTAAGAGTACGTGTATGCTGATTATCATATGTGCCACATGTGGATATAACATTAGGCAATATGTACAGTACGGTGCTAGAATAAATTCTAAACCAAATGACACAAACGGGGAAGAAAACAGAGTAATAAGGCTCAAGATATGAGTAAAATCATATGTTGTGTATTAGTTGGAAGAATGATTGTAAATCATATGTTGTGTATTAGTTGGAAGAATGATTGTAAATCGTAACCATAGTAAATGGAAAATTGAAACTTACTACATATAGTAATAGTGAAAAGTGAATAGTAATTTTATTTGTACTATGATCAAGTGATAATTAGAGCTTTAAGCTTGTGAGGATATCACACGTTAGAGCAATGAGTTTGAATAGGTTTGAGAGAGTAGCGGTGGTCGTGGCTTCGCAAAATACCAATGAGTTGGCAAGTATGATCATTTTTGGAAAGTTGGTGAAATTTACTCATTTTTGTAAAATATGAATTTTGTATTTTTGTGCATTTCTGACCCGAGAAAGAATGGCCATGGCATTGACATCTTGTTGGACACCAACGTCCAATTCCAGGTGCTGGTGACCCGTGTCTAGGAACCCGTGACTTGATCCTATGCATTAGCGACCTAGAAGAGGGATTTGATAGTGCAATGTGAAATATTAGTATTGTGATTAGTTTTTGTACTATAATTAGTTGGTTTTTAATATGTATGATGTGCTAATGTTAGAATTTTGTTAGTGTTTGTGATGCATAGAGAGATATACACTCGAGAGAGTTCCGTAGGGGTAGACATTTGAGCACGTTGTTGAATATGGGGTTATCGGATGCTGAGTGGGACATACAAAACCATACCATCCTATGGTACATATTGATATTGGGGGAGGTTCCCCATAATATGCCTATAGTGACTATATTGTGTGAGAGGTGGAGTGCCAATACATGTACTTTTTGGTTTCATACTGGGGAGATGACAATGACCTTAGAGGATGTATATCATATATTGTGACTACCGATAGTTGGAGAGAGATTAAATTGATGACCATCATGGATTCCTAGAGGAAGATGAGAGCAACGAGATGATATTTTATTGGGACATAGGTACAGAAAGAGACCCATACTAGTCTCGATACTATGTTGATATTAGGTGCTCCATGGTTGCAAAATTTTATTGTAATGGTTATAGCTTCATGGGTAGAAGTAGAGGGTGGCAGAGGAGGTATATCTTATAAAATACATGATATATGTTAGTGCATAGATGATTATGGGATGATATTTTCATGAGCATGATGTGTGTTGGCCCATTTTTACAAATATTTATATTGATTCAAACATGAGGATCATGGGCGTGTCCTAGGAGCCATGTCTTTATTACATGTATGGGAATATAAGCACATTATGATACTGAGGCCACTAAGTGGGCTATGTGCTGATTGGGCGAGGAATGATATATTTACAGTGATGTGGGTAGGAACTCGTAGTAGGATATTGGACATGACCAGTTATAGGTCAATTCTTGATTAGATGGGAATAGGGGCCATCATATGGAGGCCATACAGAGACTAAGGTGGGTGGGTAGAGGATGGAGTAGAGTTACGATGCATTTGATGCACCATGATATGGTTAGAGGAGCAGTTTCCAAGAGTGATCGAGTTATGTTTCAAGCAGTAGCATGTATCTAGGCAATTCATCATGGCGTAGGATGTGCCCCTAGATCCATATGTGTGGGTGAGAGCCACTAGAGTAGCTGAGGCGGCCGAGAGTAAGGCCAGGTCCTACGTAGGAGCACAACTAGTGCATCATGGGCCAAAAGAGGTCAAATGTGGCCATAGAGAGAATACATGTGGATGATGCGGGATGCACCCATTTCCTACAGTGAGTGGTGGGCATTACATCAATGGGTGCTACTATTTCTTTTTTTTCGTAGATGCAGCAAGTGGACTGCCTGTAGGAGTGAGTACAAGGAAAGGCTCCTATCCCTCGATAGGATATGTTCTAGCAGCTACATGCTTGTGGAGTGTAAGTATTGTGAATTGATTATTGATGAGTTGTCATCTTAGTTATTGTATATTTGTAAATGTGTGTGGTAACTAATGTGGTGTTCTATAATTACAGGTGATGTTTATTGGTCATTGATTGTTGATTCATCGATATGCATGTTAACATGCGAAACGTGCCACTGAGATGTTCTCGTGGGAGGAAGGTATGCTAGAGTGAGTTGGATGATATTATGAGTGAGCATTCCCATTTGTTTGAGCCAATGGCTATAGCAACAACCACGTGTACTGTGTTATTGAACGAGAGTGGTGAGGCTCATGCGGAGATACTAAGTGAGCTAGACATGTCATAGGAGGAAGAGCCCTAGCTTAGGATGTTTTTTCGAGATATGTTAGAGCTACATGGCCAATTTGTAGGAAGTAGACAACCGATATAGGTGTTGATTACTGGAATCAGACTAGGAGGAGACGGAGATAGCCAAGATGCGACCAAAGACGTAGAGTGAGCGGTGAAACATCTAGTTCTAGAGCTCCCGTGATTTTATCTAGTGATAGTGAAGGATGATGTATGATATATTGTAGATAGTTGTATCAAGCCATGGGGTCATTTCCCCTTAGTAGCTTGTGTTTTGAAACTATGATTTTTGACATAGAGATATATATAGATATATATATATATATATATATGTATTATTCGTATCATTGTGTATTATTGATGTTCATTGATATGTGATGTGATGAATTTTATGTGTACCTTGAGTTGGTATATTGTGACATGTATAGTGTTTGAGATTGTTTCTTTGAATTTGAAATGTATAATGATGTGAGTATTGATGTGAAAATATGAATTTTGTATTTTGAAATTGTAATGATGAGTATAGTATGTGTTGTAATGGACTAGAGGTATGTGATGCGATGTAATCAGATAATTTGTGATAGCAATGTGATCCTGAGACGATATAGGAAATAGTAGGATAATGATGCATTCTTATTTGCTAGGATAAAAAGGATGTAAAATAATGTTTGTAATTGATGTGTGATTATGATGGAGAGAGGTAGGGTGAAATAAGAGCGATGCCCCCAATGTATGTGAAGGAAAATGAGGTTCAATTATATAAATACCCCTCGGACAATCAAGAATGACCCATAGAACAAGAGTGTGTCATTGGGAAATGGTTTGAGAGCATGGGATGCTAGAAAGATATGAACATGAAGCATAGAGGATGAAAATTGAGTGGCGTGAGGTTCATTTTATAACAGATCCCTCAACAGTCATGTAAGAACCTTGAGAATACGAGTGTGGCATCAAGAAATGATTTGAGAATGGGATGCATATGAAAGATGTCACCTGAAGTGCAGAGTGTGAAAAGTGAGATATGCAAGGTTCATCTTGTAACAGATCTCTCAACATGTCATGTAATAACCTCAAGAACACGATTGTGTAAGATCGGGTAACTGATATGATCATATATTGAAATGGTACCAAAGACAGGAGATGCCTAAGAGGCATATCCGATACATGTGAAGCATGAAACAATGTGAGAATATGAATCCGAATTGGATGTCAGAAGAAATGTTGCCAACAATAGGAGATGTAACTGTAGGAATTGCAGATGTCGATGGCTTAGGAAGCCAATAGGATGTAGTAGAGTGAGATGTTAGAGCTATAAATGTGGCATGTGGAGGATGCACTTGAATGATAGCCTTAGGTGGGTAGACAAATGACAACCTTAGTAGCGGGTGGATGAAGACAAGTGAACATCAGGTGGAAGCATGCACTTATGTGGAATAAGAGAAATAGACCAGCTCATGAGAGTGAGAGCCAAAGGAAATCGATGACACATTTTTCATTCTAACTATTGTAATTTTTCATGTAATGCATGACAGTCATTATCACGATGGCCATTGATGCGATGATAAATTGTAATAATGGAAATCGTGTTGGCGATGCCAGCGATGAGGAAGATGATGTTGATTAGAAGGTAAACGAATTAAGTGTTTATCCAGTAGAGCACGTAAACCATCATGAGGCTTAGCAGCATGTGATAAATACAATGCCTCACAAGTAGGAGATGGAGAAGACTTAGGTGTATGCCGACGTGGTAACGGAGATGGAAGATTCTTATGCGGTGGAGGAGATGGAAGATTCTTATGCGGTGGAGGTGATAGAAGATTCTTACGCGGTGGAGGAGATTGAGACTTTGGAGGACATTTAATATATGGAAGAGGAGAAGAAGTAATAGACGATGAAGTCATAAAAGAAGTAGAAGGGGGTTGTATAACATTTGCAGAAATTAAATCTTGTTCTAGATCAATGGCTTTATAGCACAAAAGCGTAAAAGATCCACATGTATCATATTGTAGATTTTTTTTAATGCAGGAATCAAACCATGACAAAATATGAATTGCATTTCTAGATCAATGGGTTGAAATACTAATTGATGCATGCAAGAATTGAATCGTAAAATGTAATCTATAATGGGTTCTTATTTTTCCTTGATGCAAAGTTAAGAAAGTCGATCAGTATGTAACTCTAGGACCATTGTTAACCATAAAACATCTAAGAAAGGCATCCTCTATATCACAATATGTACTAATAGATCCATTAGGCAAATGATTATACCATTGAAGAGAATTATCAACAATACTATGATGAAAAGCTTTTATGTAACAATTGCAATCATTATAATAAGCAAGCCATATCTAAATGATAATGCTGAAGATGCAGGTAATGATTGCATAGTGCCATCGAAACATGAAAACGTAAGCATGATGAAATCCGTAGGAAAAGACTGAATTATGAATTTTCTTTATAGGATAAGGATTGTCATGAAGAGGGTTATTGTCAATGGAAGCATAGGAGGATTTTCTTTTTTCAAGTGTGAGAGAATGAACTTGAGCTTGACAAATTACAAATAACATGCATGAGAGATATGACATCGTGTGAAGGAATTAGTAGAACACATGAGAGGCACATTGCGAGGTTGAACCTTACCATTGTGAGTGATCATGGGAACTTGAAAAGGTGGGGTGGGTGGATATGGAAGGAGGAAAAGGAGGTGATGAAGGAGGTGAAGAACATGGAGCCTCTATAAGAATGCTATATGTAGGCTCAGGGGTCACAAAAAGAGGTGCACTAATGGAGGGGGTGTAATCATCATGAATAACATTAGAAAAAACCTCAGAAGTGTAATAAAGAGGGGTGGAAAATTCACATTCAACCATCTTAAGAAAAGTAATATCCGCACTAACATGTTCATGTTCCAAATCATGGTCAACTTCACTATCAATCATATCTTCGCAAGCAAGTAGTTCCTCTATGTTATCATCATCATATGAAGAAGCAAGAGGAGTAGTAATATGATGATTTAGCATTGTAATCATTAGAAATATTTTCAGAAATAGAAGAAACACGAGATGTAACTTTACATTCATCTTGACTATTATTGGAAAAAACATCATGCACATGTATATTTGTATCCTGAGAAATAGATTTATTTGCATCTATAGAAGTAAAAATGTCACAAAAAAGGCATTTTTGGTTTTCTTATCCTTATCCAAAGGTCTTATTCGGAATGTCATGTCATTAGTGTTGAAATTCAAACAAGAGATCCATATATATTCACAATTACCATATGATTTCCATTTAGAATATCATTGTGAGAGGTCATGTGATGTATGAGTGTATTATTCTACTTAGTAGAGGTATATTGGAAGTGTCCCTTTTCCCTCACCAATTTTTGGTATCGCCTATCCCTCACCCCGCACTCACTCAATTGGTGGTACCCATTCCACTTCTCAATTTTTCTCAATTTATTCAATTGGTGGTACCCATTCCACCCAGCCTACCTTGTATCAACACTGTCCCCACTTCTTCTATATCCATCACATCTTTAACCACTATTGTAATAAATACCCCTACCTAAGATCCTTAAGAGTCTCATCTACTTCTTCCACAACCTGAACAACATGATAAAATCTCGATTCCTATTTCTACATCTCAAATCCATGAAAATGTCATCACTTCAAAACCCCATCCTTTGGAAACCACCCACACTCATTAGCCTCCTCTCTGGAGTGTTGTTAGCCACATGTTCCCTAATCAATCTAACAAAACATCTCAACCATCCCATATATAAATTCCAACTCACCCCATGTAAAATCAATCAAATATTACCATTTATCAATATAAATCACAAGCATATACAACTAATTATATCCCCACCCCTCAACAACATCATATCTCCTAACCTATTCAATCAAAACCCTTCAAACATCTCCCTCCTTATTAATTACTCCCACAAACACCCACTTATCCTTAACCCCATAAATCTCATCCTCAACCCCATCCATCCACTTCTTATAATCCATAACCTCATCCCCACACATATAATGACCATATGCATGTTTTGATAAGTAGAATGGTCAATATGTAAGCTACTACTTTGGGGTCTAAGACCACTTTCTCTTATGAACAAATTTTTAATGAGCCTATCAACCCATCAATTCCTGTCAAACCTTATCCCACACACTGGGAACTCCCAATTTTTTTGAAATTCAATAGTAAAGAGGAACCTCAAAAAAACATTCACGCCTTTATATATGCATGTTATCTCATCACTCATGACAAAAACCTCATGCTTTGTGATGAGGCCATAAATTGGCCATAAATTACCATTATTTTGTCCTTCCAAGTTACCTTTGAAAGTGGATTTAAATGTAATCATGGAACTTATAGTTTTCTTGAGATATAATATAGGATATTTATCTTGTTCATTCTTTAAAATTCTTTTTTTCTCTATTTTGTTGACTAATCCTATTGATTATTTAGGAAATATGTAAAGTCTTGTGTATGTAGGCCATAAAGGAAAGATAATGCTAGTTCTGGGAAAATTGGAATTAATCATGGATAGTACATTTAAAATCAAATATGATTTCATATCCAAATTACTCTTGAAAAATTATGAAAGTTCAAAACAAGAATCATCTCAATCCAAGATCGTGTGCAAAAGTTATATCTGTTTTTAGTTATCTCCAGAACAATTAGAGTTAGCTCAAGAACTTACAGATTTAGTTCTGGAACTTATGGATTTAGTTCTGGAACTTGTAGATTTCATTCCAGAACAATTAGAGTTAACTTTAAAACAATTAGAGTTAACTCTGGAACAATTGGAGTTAGCTCGGGAACAATTGGAGTTAGCTCTGAAACTCGCAATTTTAGTTTTAGAACTTACATATTTAGTTCCGGAACTTGTAGTTTTAGTTTCAAAACCTGCGTAAAATGAGGAATTGTGAATAATCAGAGAATCCAATGGGAAATGTGAGAGATATTTTTGTTCATAGTAATATTTTAAAAAAAAACCTCATTCATATTTTCTATAGGTTTTACCAATAAGAATGAATCTAACTTTTAGTGAGCTGTAGTCCAAGGGAAAAGTATATCAGACGAGCACCAAAAGTTCCACCAATAGAAACAAAAAATTCAAATGAAAAATATGAGAGGTTTTTGTTCATAGAAATATGTTTAACAAAAACCTCATTCATATTTTGTACAAGTTTTACCAATAAGGAGAAATATAACTTTTAGTGAGCTGCAGTCCAAGGAAAAAGTGTATCAAATGAGCACCAAAAGTTCCACAGTCAAAAACAAAAAAGTCAAATGGAAAATACGGGAGAGGTATTTGGTCAAAGTAACATTTTGAGGAAAAAAATCATTACAATAAATTAGAAGAATAAAATTATTTTGATTCTTGTTCCCAAAAATCAAGGAGAAGATTTGGGAGGAAATCTTCCTAAAATAAGCAAGATAAGATTTGGCTCCAATAATATATCTCTCTCCATATTTTGTGGATATGGAGATTTTAGTTGTTAGGATTGGAATAAAGATAATATTAGATTGTATTTCCCAAAATAAGAAGTTGGTTGGATGCATAAATTATAAATGTAACCTTCCACACTCATATATGTAATGTTTTACTACCAAGAATAATAGATCCGTTCTTTCTCAATATTTTGAGTGAAATTGTTTTGTAGGTTTTGAATTAAGTTTGAAAGTATGAATTAAGTCCTCTTCCAAGGAATGAACTGGCCACTCATTCCAAGGAAGAAGGATCAATGTCTTTTTTCTTTTCTTTTAATGTTTTATGTTCCTTTCTTTATTCTGTTTTCCTTTTGTTGTGAACTTATGATTTCATATTATGTGATATTTCTTTCCATACAATTTTTGTTATGAACCTACAAGTTTCTTATTTATCTTTCATTTATTTTAATTTAGCAATTTTTTCATCAAGTGTGTTTCCTTCATGCAAACTTTATTTTTGCAAGTGTGCCTTTACATTTATGCATGTGTGATTTATTTTATGCAAGTTTGGATTGTGTTTAACGGTGATGTTTTCCAAATATATATTTTTCTCTTAATGCATACAACCATCAGACACCAACCATAGATTGAAATTATTAATGGAGAGGATTTACAACTCTCATCACTCTGCACCTTCCCCATTTTGTTGGTCAGACCCGCCTTGGATTGGTATAATGAAATTCCTCAAAACTCCCTATTCTCTTTCACCCAACTTGCACAAATCTTCTTAGAGAATTTTTCTATCAACATCATGCATAAAATCACCATTACCAACCTCTACACCATTAAAAAATTTAAGGATGAATCTATCACATATCTCATCGCTAGATCGTGTGGCATCATCAATCAACTGTCTTTTTCCCTTCCCAAAACCAAGATTATTAAAATCTTCTCTTAGTCATGTGTGAAGAATATCTCATCTACTCTTCAAATCTAATCCTTCCAAACCTTCGAAGATGCATTCACCATGGCTCACAAATTAGAACTCCGTGCCCTTAAGTAAGGCCATGTCAAAATTTGATCTAGCAAGCCAAAACTTAATTCGCCAAGTCATCTACCCATTATTTAAAGTATAAAAACACAACCAATACAATCATAGTAAAATATTCATCCACGTCTACATATCATATCAAGCCTCTGCAAAGGGATCCTAGGCCAACCCCTAGCTATACCCCCCTTGAAGAGTCCTACAATTATATCTTTGATAAAATTATGGCTGCAAATCTCATTCAACTTCCTCCTATTTGACCCTTTGATGATTCGTGGCCCAAACCCACATGGTATCATGGAAACTACTATTGCAAGCATCATCAATTCCGTAAACATGATATTAAAAAATAACAAAATTTCAATGAGCTCATACAACAATTCATAGATCATGAGGACCTTCAATTGGATAATCCACACCTCCCAATGAACCTCTCAATGTCTTTAAGAATCCTTTCCAAAATAATCCCCCAAACACTCAAAATACCCCCTACATCACAAGCACCCAACATCCATACGATCAATAATTTGAGTTAGGATCTGACATCATGCCCACATCTATTACCCCCTATTACTTTATTGGCGTCTATTCTACCAACATCTGCTGCAATATATACCCCTACGTCTATAATCATATCACCATCTGAACCCTTGTCTACAACTATTGTACCCACATATATTACATCTACATCTACCATATCCACACCTATATCTACACCCATCTTTATTTCTACATCTCCTTCCCTACCCTTATCGACAACTACATCCACAACTGTATCTATTCTCACACCTATCCCAACATCTGTAATGCCTCCAAACATGACTAGTACCTATGATGATTTCTACTTTAGAAGGTACAAACGTTGACATGTGATTTTGTCTTATGACAGAGTACTCTTTTGACTTTGGAAATCATGTTTGTAGTAGAAAATAATTCATCCATTGAGAAGGTACATTCGGTCATGTTTTTGTTGTATTTAATAAGAGAAACCCACTTCCTTATGCATAATTAGTTCGCTGCTTGAATTGAGAAATTTAGTTTATTTTTTAATACTCTTCCTTCAAAACAACATTACCTTGGATCAATTTCATTGATCCAAGGTATGCTTTTAAATTCATAATTTTGTGGTCATAATGACCAAGTCTGTTAGATCAGTTGATTGCTAGATTCAAACTATGCTAGAGAATTGATAAAATCTTTAGACCCTTCTGTATGTTGAATACAGATGTCATGGATGGTTCTTCTTTTGTTAGCATGCAATTTTTTCTTCGAACGGTAATCCTATTGTATCTATGACTAAATGTTAGTAACCATGTCCTAGAGCTAAGTCTAACCTATGTCTCTATGGTCTTTTGTTAGTTAGGATGTTAAGACTTAAACTTAGACCTACCTATGGACCTTTGATGATTTCCTAAACTAAAGTTAACCTAAGTTAAAGTATGGCCAACCTAAAGGGGGCCTATAGAATGAAATGGGAATTGGGTGTTTGGTGGCATCAGTTTCTAGATATTAATTGGGATTTAATGCAGTCTTATCTCTTCCTACTACCAACTTTGGCATGGGCATTGGAAAAGTTAGGGGAGGCTAAGTTGGCACCTCCACCAAATTTGGTTGAATGAAAATTTAATTTTAGTCTTCGCCAAATATGGAGATGGCGGTGGTGTGGAAAAAGGAGGGAACTGATAGTCCTTGGCATTTAATGTTTTTGAACTTGGCAAAAACTGCCTAGTAAGATGCATGAGGGGTTTTGCATGGTTTTTTGATATTTTGGTTCATTTTCGAGCTCAATTTCTGCATGATGTTATTTCAGTTCGTCGAACCTCCAGTTTGATTTTTACATGAATGGTTATTTTTTCATTTCATATAGCTATTATTAGACTCTGTAAAAACTATAAGAAGAAGGTATAAGTGTTTGAAGTTGGTTGACGTTACATGGAGAAGAAGAGGCTATTAGAGTTCTACTTGGAAATCTTCTGAAAATATGTGAAGGATAATCTCTATCAGGAATAATAGGTTCTACCCATTAATTTGTTTTGATTTTTCTTAATTGATTCATTAAAAGAACTTTTCTCTTCTTAGGAACAATATGGTTTTTGCATGGTTGTTTAGATCATCTTTGCATGTGTTTATTCTTGTGGTGTATTTTTATATCAATGTTGTTTCGAATCTGCTTGTATGAGGAAAGTGTGATCTGGGTTTTGTTCTTCTTGACTTAAATTGCTGGGTTATGCTTACTCCTTATGCTTGAGCCTGAGATATAGTCAAAACTGCTCATACTCTTATTGAATTGTGTTAAACTATAGGTAACTCCAATGCTTAAATTCATGGAACTTGATTAAAGAATTCTTATGTCACTCAGTGAGAAAACTTGAGAGGATTAACTTTTTTTTTCTTGACTATCGTTTGATCTTCTATAAATATTTATGGGGATTAATTTCTACGACCTTGAATTTAGCATATTTTTCTGGGTTCTATTGGAATGATAAAAATTTGAGTATTTTTCTATTTTCTTATCCCTTATGTGATGGTGATTATTGGGTGTTTTTATTAAATTTCTTGTTGTAGTAGTCCGCTCCATTGGTTTTTGAGGAAGTTAAGTTTTTGGGTTTTACTTGGCAAGTGCTAATGTTTCACGACATGTTAGTTCTTTCGGATTTTATCTTCAACCTGCAATTTATACTTCTACTCTGTCATGATATTTTTCTCTCCCTATGTCTGGCTATTTTATCTAATGAGGTAAATGAAATCAGTTTCTATTCTTTTAAGTATTGGATAACCTATGAAATTAAGGCAACTGTTGCTAAGAAGGAAAAATTATCTTAGGTATTGCTTATTGTTTTTTAGTTGATGTTATTAACTTGAATGTATGGATAGTTCTATGGAATTTGTTTTATGTGTTTAGTTTGCATGATATTTTACCTTGGCCATCAACTCAGGTTCAACTCATTTATATTTTCGACAATATTGTATTGATGAGAAGAAATGGTAACCCATGTTGGTTAAATCACATTTTATACTTCCTTCCTTGTACATATCTAAGTTAGGAGGACTGTGTAGACTTACCTTCAGATAACCCTCTTCCTTTATCCACTATGTTTATTAGAAAATAGTTACTTGTTGTCTTAGTGGGTATGGAAGCTATCAATACCATGGTCTCGAATGTCGTAGGGTAAAGTAATTGTTGTTGTTCATCGTTCTTTCTTCTCTTGGTTGTTATACATTCAATTTGGTCCCTGATTCGTTCTCTGTTTGGAATTTTGGTTTAGGATAGTATATATTGAGCTGGACAATATTTTTTCATGGTTATCTTTTGGTCTCTTCCTAATCATGCTTAAAGTTAAGAGGTATTAATATATCTCTCTTTTCTTTAATCTTCTTCCTGCTTGAAACTTGATGAAGGTGTGTTGTCCTTCTTTGATCTATTCCATTATTATTTCAACTCATGGATCTTTTTGGTAAGATTGAGTTCAGGTTGTGCCGGGGAAGTATAGCTGAAGTAATGTATGATTGGATAGATTATTGCATTTGGTTGGAAATGTTTTTGAATAAATCTTTATGCTTAGTAGAAAATATCTGGATGGTTGATTGAGTTGAAGCTGATTGTTAAACCCCTCCATTCTACTCTTCTGACTTAACATTGGTATTGATGTATCTCTTTGGGGATTGTGTGTTTAGTCCCAATTACATGCTAATTTGATCTTACCCTTTAAAGAGATATGTTTAGTGCTAGAATTTAACTTAAATTGGATTCTAATTCTGAATTTGAGTTATAGGATTCTTAAATGAGAAACTCTTTTTAAGTTATGTTGTTTGGATCATCCTAAACTTATTCCTATGTTTTTGATTTGATATTGAAATCTCAGATTATAGGATGAATTTAGGTGAATGAAATGTTGAGATGGAAGTACTATTGTTCTATTTTCTGCTGAACTATTCCTAAGAGAGATAGTTATAAAACTGAGAAGTGAAACATGTAAGTAAGGTATAAAAATCATACTGGGATTGTGATGAAATATTACTTATCTAATTTACTGTTTTAATTCTTTTATGAAAGACAATAGTACAAAATGTTGAAGTTATTTTTATCATGAACTATTATTACTTATGTTATGGTTTATCACTTTTTCTCTCTCTTTAATTTGTGTATGGTAACTCCTTTAGGTATGTCTTTCTGAATTTGTCAGGATTGTTTCATAAACAACAGAGTTCTCTTTATGTAAAATTTAGCTAAAATAAAATAGTTTTAATGTTTAGTGTTTATCATGCTCAGTTCAATGAACTGACCCATGCTAGTAATTTTACAGATGGGTTTTGTAAGTGATGAAAGGAGAAAAGATTTATAGGAAGTTACATTTGTTTACCCAAGAGACTGGATCTTGTATGATTAAATATGCTCATTATTGAAATGTATTTGATGGAAAAAGAAAGTTGTACTTGTATTTGATCTTGTTATTTTTGTTTGACATTAGAAATGTCTGAAGTGGTTGGACTTATATTGTATGAATCATCTTGATGAATGAAATATTTGTGGACTTGTTTGAACTTGATGTGCAATATTTTTGGGTATTCTGTGAAGGGAAATGATAAGTATTTCTCTAATTTTTCTATCAGTAACATACCATCTAAGGTTGGATTAAATTAAATAGAGATCAGGGGTACTAGATGTACAACCATTTTTAATGAAATGAAACTTATTAAAGTTGACATTCGTGCATGGATATTCAACTAGATCACTATGGCTATATTAGAAAAAATGTTTGTGGGGGAATAAAACTATGATAATAACTTATAACGTACTATGGGCTTATAAATGAACATTTACTCTTTATAAGAAAAATGGAAGACAACTTCCATGCAATGAAACATAGACTTGTTTTAAGACCTTTTGGGAATGAATCCAAATGTTATCCTTGGATAGTGGAAGGTGTGCTTCATTTTGATTAGTTCCGTAACCAAAATAGGAATGAATAAAAGGAAAATAAATGGGATTAGAATTCATTCCATTAAAGTCTAATATAAAAAGAACTTACTCAAAACTTAAGTAAGTAAGCAAACATATATTTAATAAGTACTGGAACTGTTGTGAAAATTATAAATCATAATGTTAATGGTATAAAAAAATAACTTATGAAATGATTAGGAAGAAGATGTATCTGCATACCTACTTCTAATTGCAGTTTTTAACTTGGAACCCCAATGTTCAATGAAACTAGTTACTTGGTAGGGTAACTGCAATTAATCTGTAATGAGATAATTAATAAGTCATTAAATTTCTATAAAAGGTATGTTCTCCCAGATGAGGAAACCTCAGATGGATGTTGACACACGCCAACTGCAGTGTAGTACCTTCAGGAAAACTAGGGTCTTCACGAGGATACTGTGTTGTAGTTGACATGTTTTAACACCCTTTCGAGTTTGTTCATCTAGACTAACATAAACTCTAACTTGATCTTAGTTCTTCCATAGGTAGAGATAGGGGCACAACCTAGTGTGTAGGTCAACTCATGTTGACTTAGGATACATAGACACACCCAATCACTGCAAGTTGATTGAGTATGTCTAAATACCCTTTGTCATCCTAAGAAATCCTCCACACTAGGCCATGTTGCTAACCTTGGCTAGGGTTAAACCTTGAACAAGTGGATTGACATAAGTCAGTGAAGACCATTCTAGATAATAGATCAACTGGGGTGAAGGAAATATTTCGTTTGATGAGTATTCCATCAAGGAATATAAACATGAATAGTATGTTTAAAATCTTTGGCCAAAGTATCGCAAGCTTTTGGTTACGTTGTCCCATGTCACCTAGTTTAAAAAGTGGGATTTTAGATGAATATTGGTAACATATATTTAGATAGGCCTCTTAAACAAAAAAATTAATACCTGAAAAAGGGTAAAGGAACCAAGTATACGTAGTATACAAATTATTAAGTTAACATGAGAGATCAGTGTTCCATCGAGTCATTTACAAATACATATGGTTTTATGTTATGAGATTGATTGGATTTAGAATGTGTGTTCTAAATTATGTTAATTTAGAACAAAGAATATTATACAAAAAACAAAATTCCCTTGTTTCTAAAGTCAGAATTGTTTAAAATCCCCAATGATGAATAATATCTTTTCTAATGGTGTTCGAGTTCAATGTCCCATTTATAGTATATATTTGTATCCTAGAATACTTTCCTTGTTCATTTCCATGCTTTGTTTTCTTTCCTTTAACATTCTGCAAGATTTTTCCTTAGCATTTGAATTTAAGTCATGAAATCACTGCGACGGTCACAAAAATGTTGGTTTTCCCTCAACGGTAGTTGTGTAATCACCTTGATGGTGGCAAAATCATGCCTTTGGATAGACTGGTGGTTGCGTAAGGTTTTTACCAAGCATTCTCTCGCGTATTATTAATTTGTGTAAAATTTTTAAAACTTAATTTTAACACACACTTCTTAGTAAAATTGGCTGTTCTTGACCTCATTTGATATGTACCAACTTCCCCTTCCTTCCCTGATGATTAATTAGAGTTAATTGCCCCTTCTTTGAGAGAGGTGGCATCTCTTGGCTGCTAAATGGCTTCGACCATTTCACTACCATTTTTATATAAGAGACAAGATTCAAACTGGAGCATTAGTTAGAGGATTTTGTTGTGAATTGCATTGTTATACTATCGTAATCTTGCCAATAAATACAAAATCAAACATAGTTCTCTTGTATTGTTATTCTCTTGCCTGGGTTGTAACCACATCTCCTACAAGCCATTTCTGCTCTAGCACTTCTTCCTTACTTCTTATACACTACCTAACATCATTCCCTGGATTCATCTGAGAACCAAATTGGAAAAAGAAGATGAGGGGATAACAGAGTAAACCATCATTGGGTTTTTCATTTTTCTACAAATTCTAGGTTGGGGGTGTACTTTTTTTTTTGAATCTTTCCTTAATTTCTTTAGATTTCAATTAACAAATTGATTAGAGTATTCAAGTAAATAGAAACTTCATTAGTGTACTTTCCACCTTTTTACATAAAGCTTCTAGTGAAAGTTGTTTCCCTGCATATTCCTATGGGTTTGCAAGGGAAGTTTCTCTAGAAGAAAGCCCCTATACTAGTTTAGAATCAATTGTAATTTCATTTCAATATGTAAGATTTTAATTAGATCCTTGATTGCTACCAAGAAATTTTTAGGGGAAGAAGTGTCTCTAAGAAGCTTTTACTTCTTCTCGTGTCTCTAAGGTAGAACATAGGAAGTTTTAGATCCACAAATACAAATTGGAAAATATTTCGTTGTATTAGAATAGGTTAGATTCATTCTACATAAGAAAATAGCCACACTGGGTTAATTTTTTGTTTAGTTATGTTAATAGTATTGTAGAGGCAATTTCAACTTCTTCATTTTTCATCTGTAGATTTCTTTATTTTTTCTAGAAACATAAAATTCTAAAAATATTAGATTAGTTCAATTAGTTTATTTTATTTGTTGTATTTCCATTATTCAATTGAAAAGAACAAAAATATTAGAATAGATTCATTTTATTTATTAAATTAGTCATTTTGTTTGTTAATTAGCTACTGACAACATGTAGGTTTAATTAATTTGAGGAAAGTAATTGAAATGTTTTGATTTAAATCTCCTCATTTCTATTTGTTAAATTAGGAACATAGTTTAATTAGATGGAAAGTAATACAATTCCCCACTTGTTCTTAGTTTGCCTAGGTTTAAACATCAACCTTGCCTTTGACGGATAATTTGTGAGTTTATTGCTTCTTTAGTATTGAGAGTTTGAATGCCACACATGACTATTGAAGGCCCTTGATAAAAAAGAGACCAAGTGTATGATCCTTGAGTCCCACAACCAAACACACCTTACCTATTTATAGTCATTGACAAAGGCCTTAGAGCCCTCATTTTTCGATCCACACCACTTCCACCCTCTATTATCTCACAGTTGACAACGTTAAATATTGAAGGATAAAATTATTATGAGTTCTGATAGAACCATCCATGACAAAACTAGTTCTCGTAATCTGCTCACTTGTCCTCTTCACACGTTTTTCTCTTGTGCTTCCATGAACTTGTCTAGAAACTTCTACGAGGAAAACTTAGGAAAATTCCTACGTCTTCCACAACCATTTGGGAGCATTTTCCGTGAGTAAGATATTGACCAGTGTTTACGTGCTACCACCATCTTAGATTGTTCCATCTAACCTACACAAGTAAGACAATATTTTACTGCCTGAGATGAGTATATTCCATTAGTGCCCATATAAGACATTATATTTCCTTGATCTCTCCTTATTCATATTTTTCCCATTCACCCTATATAATTTCCATTTATCCATCTATCAATTCCATTATGGCTGTCCCATCATGATCTCAAAAGGTCGCATGCGTCCGAAGGTCACATGTTGATTTTTTCAGGCGTATCAAATTGATGAACCTGATGTGAAGGACTAGTTCCTTTCTATTTCTATTGTTCTTACCTTATTTCATCCATCCTTATCTTCTCCCATTATTGTGTGGGTATTTATATACCCCCTGAATATATTGGGTTAGGAATACAGAAGGCCCATTTTTGGCCTTAAGTCGTATTATTACCACATGGGTACATAACAATTGCCCTCATTATCTAGGTGGGATGATAACTACTCATAAAATTTACATTCCCCTCACTCTCCTCCTCCTCAAGGTGCCAAAAATGGTTCATATGTTAGGAATGAGGAGATTGATCAACTGGATTTCTCCAACTTGAACAGCATGACATTCACTAGAGAACAAGGTTTCTATCCCCAAGTCTTGTCAAGACCTCAAATCAGCATGTAGTGTGATCCTTTTCCCTCCTTTCTCTTGACGAATGAAAAAATCATGGAACACTTCACTCAAAGAGATGATCATCTCAATGCAATAGACCGGTCCTTGGAAAGGATGCATTGGTATATTGATGCTCTACTTCAGAACAACACCGGTACCCCTACTCCTACAATAGAAAATATGTCTAAAGAGGGGTGGTCTCCTAGAGAGAAATTTATAACAAGACATCATGTACCTTTTCCTCCTAACAAGGCTCAATATCTGGCTAGGCCAAATGCAACACCATCTTTGGGTGATGTTATTTCAACACTGGTAGAAAAATTTAGGGAGTTAAAGATTTCCCAACCTTCTCATGCTCCATCTTTCAACGGGAAAATCAAGGGCCCCCACCATGCTCAAAATTTTTGTCATGTGCCCTCTGTGCCATCACCTCCTCCGGTCTACATGGGTGTTCCTAGTCTTGGAGACCTCCTCACTAGATCAAGCACATTGGGTATTCCCTCACACACTTCATATGGATATCCTTCATAGGTGCCAATCAAAAGTGCGTTCTCTAATGCCATCCCAAATGGAAATGTGGCGTTCCCTGGTTTTGCACCTACTACTCCATACCAAAAAATGCTCCCATGTACCTCAACATGTATTCTAAATCACCACAGGGGGACATGTTTTCCTTTCCTGGTTCATATGCTTAGCCTTGGGGGATGCCTTATGCCCCTACAAATTATTACTGTATGCCATATCATCCTTCTATGCTTCCCTTGCCTCCCCATCAAGGGTCATCCATGGTAGAGTCTTATGTGTTTGGTACATATACCAAATATCTTAAGGAACCCATCTACTTTACCATACAAAGTGTAATGATTCCACAAATTCTCCCTGACTTACCAAAGTTAAAAGGGGGGGGGACCCAAATGCACATATTAAAGCATTTGCAACTACTGTTAGAGAGTTGCTCCCATGGGATGTGGTTATAATTAATATTTTCCCTAAGACCCTTAAGGGAATATCTCTTGAATGGTACCATAGGATATTGGAAGCCTTGATCCATTCGTTCAAGAAATTCATTTCGAAGTTCATAAAGGATTTTAATATGAACAAACTTTTAAAGATAGGAATCAAATAATTCCTTTATATCAAGCAAGAGGAAAATGAATCTGCCACCCATTTCATTCATATATGGTTACAGGTCCACTACTCCTTAGCTAACACTCCAAAAATGGACCAAATGGAGATTTACGACTTGTTCCGCCATTATCTCAATTGAGAAACCAAGGAGGAGGTACAAATTTCCCTCTTATGAGATATGAGGAGGTCCTAGAGGGTACTCTCCGCATTAACAAAGTGGAAATAGATAGTGGTGGAAATACGTACCACATAAATGGGATATTGGTCACTCCCTCTCATGTTAATTCAAATTATCTGAATGGTTAAAACAATAATAATCAAGGACCCAAAGTCCTCAATAAGAAATGTGGTGCCATGACATTAATGCCAATGTGAACAACCAAAGGAGTAAAAAATTTACTCCTTATGTTAATGTAGTGGAATTCAGTCTCCCATCTCCACCTCGACAGTAGGTCCAAGTCCAAAACCTAGTTCAATACTCGAACCAATACCTGAATAAATTCCAAAATCAGTATAAGAACCAAGGTCAACGACCACCAAAATTTAATTATAACAACTAATAACAAAAAATAGAAATTATGGACCGAAACAGAACCAGAATCAAAGATCTCATGACTATGATCCTGATTTGTATTGTGGTTTTCATAGTGTTAGAGGGCATGATGCTCGTACGTGCTGTAATTACAAAAATTTTATACAAAGACTTCTGGAGGACCAAAGGTAACTCTTTTTTGAGATGTTTTTGGCTAATCCTATGGCACCAAAGAAAAATGATAATACGGGGCTTGTTTCCCCTCAAAATGATCCTCTTTGAGTCTATACAGACCCCCTTCCAACATTTCTTAAGAACTAAAAGCTTAACCCACATAGTACTAACAAGGAAATTCCCATAGAAACTCCCACGGGGATGTCCATAGGAATCCCCATGGGGATTCCTATAGGGAACAATGATCACAAAGAATCTACTTCGTCAAAACCTTTGGTGTCTTCTCCTTTAGATGGTCAGAAACAAACCAATATTATAGGTTTGGTTCAGTTAGAGATTGAACCTGAGGTTAATACAACTACCCATTCTCGTGATTATTCTTCACAACCTATTACCATATATCATTCTATGTTGGATGATACACTAGTGGCTCATAAACTAGTAGGAGCCTATGATCTCATTGCAGATTTGACCAAGACTTTCTCTCACATTTCCTTTTTGGATTTGTTTAATAATTCACGTGTGCATATAATGAATTTATTAGAAGCATTAGGACTTAGAAATTTAATTCACATCACCCCTCCTTTGGAGGCCTAATTTAATCATATAAAATTTGATGTATATCCTCTAGGGCAACCCAAGAGGGATGATAGTTTTTCATTTGACATTAGCAAGTTGCTAATTGATGCTGAGTTGGCATGAAGAGGTGATCATGTGTTGTACCTCTAGGTTTGGATATAAAACAACTATGTTAAATGCATGATGATAGATAATGGGGTTGCCATCAAAATACTCCCTTTCTCATTTCGTTAGAAGATGGGATATGTGTAACACCTTGAACAAACTGTTATATTTCTCTTTGCATTACAAGCATTGGCATGTGATTTTATTAAATGAGGTGTGATTCCTTAATAGGTTGAAAATCATGATTTTTATGGATAAATCATATCTGCTCTTGGATTTAGTGGACTGAAATGATATGGCTTTCAGGAATCCATTTTCACTTCTTGTTGATAAGCTACAATAAGATTTTTAGAGTTGCAAACTTATCTCTTTTTACTGACTCATTCTTGGATCAATTTCAGTGATCTAAGGAATGTTTTAAATCTTCTTAACAGATTGAATGGTAAACTAACATTCATTGGTTAAAATACATCATGAACTAAAATTGTGTTTGTTACAAATTCTTTCTTATCTTGAAAGACCATGCCTGCATTCTATTGCATGTTGTGTTCGGCTCTTCTTGATTGACCTTTGTAGGATGCTTAATGGAGTTAAGGGAAATAAAAACCTGCTTCAAGATTCTTGAGAAAGAGAGAATATAATGTGTCCTACATCTAATAAGGTCTATCCTAATGGGATTCAAGACTCAGGTAAATTTTCCTAACTCTTTCTACTCCACTCTACGTGGGATGACATCCTAACCTAAGTTGTTAATACTAATTTAGTATGTAGGGAAATAACCTAAGGAATGCTAAGTTATTTCTAACCTATTGCTTAATACTATTTGGTTAAGCTATGTCCTAACCTAAGGTGGCAATCTATTTGATTGAAGGTTATATCCTATGGTTATAGTTTTAAATTAACCTAAGATCTAACCTAAGAAAATTGTATCTATCCTAAACTAATGGGGTATGAAAGGGAACCTAAGGGTCGATTAGTAAGTGGGAGCTAAGTGGTGGTTCCTAAGCTTTTAATGAGATGTGATTTTGATTTGATTTGGTATTAAGGCATGGAAGTACTATTAGTTTGGTAGGGGCTAGTTAAATTTTAGCGGGGCTTACATGGAGGCTTCACTAAGTATGAAATTACATGTTAGATTGGGATTAACATCCACCAGTTTTGGGAGGTGGTGGAAAGGAGAGATAAGTAGGAGAATAAGGAGTTATGGCATTAATGAATCTTGGTTTTTGTGTGCAAACCATCTTAGAAACTTGAGAGGTAGGTTTGTGAGAGGTTGTTTAGTTTTTCATGCATCACGAATTTCACTCTGCATCGAGCTATCTAGTTCCTTGAACCAACAGTTTGACTTCTTCTTTTTCTTAGCTATTTTTGGTTTCTTTGGCCTATTTTCTATCAGGGGACTGTATAAGAGGCATTGTGGAAAAATATTATTGTTGGTTGATCTTGCTTGGAGAAGAAGAGGTGTTGGAAACTCAGCTGGAAGTCTTCTTTGGATTGGCAGAGGCACTATCAGGCATGATAGACTCTACCCATTAAGATTTCTTGTTTTCTTCTAAATGATTCATTAAAATAACTCCGCTCACTGTATATATATATATATATATATATATATATTACATGATGTGTCTGGTCATTTACTTGCATGCTTTCATGAAATCTATGTGGGTTTGGAATGTGAATCCTTTGCTGTTAATGATAGTATTTGGGAACTTTCTCTGTACTAATTATTAGAGGCATTCATTTAAATTGGAGATGAAGCTCTGAAGCTTGTATTCAAATATTTGTTTCTAGCATTCGAGACTAATGTTCAATGAACTGACTTGTTACTTGTTTGGTTATGAATATTTGTTTAGTCTTGTGTTTCGTGAGCTTGATGTGGAGCTCCGTAGTTGTTCTAAGCTTGTGTTAAAGCTTTGTGTTATGTTATGAGCTTTTGTCAGGACTTTGTGTTGGTTTTGGACTGAGTTGGAACTTGGAGTAGTTCTGAAATTTGGTTGAATCTTCGTATTCAACAACTGTTTTCGTATTCAGTTCTTGTGAATGCTGAACTTACTGTTGAGTTGTTGAGTTTTGTTCTGTACTTACATTCTGAAATGGAATTTTATTCTCATTTAAGGATTTGAGAATACTTGGACTCATATTAGAGCCTTGGTGTTTTGGTTTTAAGCTCGTATTTAGGGTTTCGTGTTTCTTTTAGGCTCATATTTGATCTTGTGCTTGTCTGAGCTGGTGTTAGAGCTTTGTAAAGTCTGAACTTATGTTCAAAGCTCATATTTGACACTGTACAGGTATTCCATTATTGCATGTCCTAGATTTATGTTGGAGTTGATGTGTTTACCTATATTATGAGTTGGGTTTGGTTGATTTTTTGTTTTGAAAAGCTTTATTCTCTTTATAGACTGTCTACTCGATAAGGTCTTGAGAGTTTAGTTTTAGTTTGAATCCGATCTGGTAATCTCCTTGTAATCTCTTTCGTACCACTCTTTGAGTGTGATTGGTTTTTGTGCTTCTGTCCTTTGGAATGTACAACCTTCTTTGAACTTTGATAGTGTTAGAGAAATCAAAGTTTAACCTATCCTTCGATGTTCTGAGTGAACTCGTGTCTTGTGAAAAGCTTGGCTATTTTGTTCTTAATATTATAAGGGGACAATAATTATGTCTGGTAATGGGTTTGGTTGGTCTTTTGATTGTTTAGAATAGTCGAATAAAGTTTTATGTTACGGGAATGATGTATTACTTTCTTTAGACCTTCTTAATTGGTTTCTTGGGTTTTATTGGAAGTTGAATTTAAAACCTAGAATACTAAATCTTGTTTAAAGTGTGTGTGTATATATATATATATATATATATATATAATCTCTATTTGGATAATTTTGTATATTTTTTCTTGTTTGGGACAATAACTACATACTTCTTGTATCGAGTTGTTAAAGCCGTGTAATAAGAATTCAGTTCTTGAGTTTGCAATTCCCTTTGCACTTGTATATCTTCTCTTTTTGTGGATTCTTATTCCTTTAGGGGATCATTGAATGAATCTCCAGGTTTTAGGAAGAGAAATGAATAGGAACCATGGGGATAGTATACAGTTAGGGAATGTACTGTGTATTTCTTTCTGAGATTTGAATTGTACTTGAGCTTGGTGAATGGAAATAGGAAACCAAATTGTTAGTTTTGATTGGAAAGTTGCAGTGTGTAGACCTTTAACTAGGAATTCAATTTTGTGTTCTCTTTTGGTAACTAAGTAAAGAATTTCTAAGTTTGATTTAGATAAGGGAATTCATTTCATGGTATAAATGAAATGAATTATGGATTGGGTACTTTTCTATTTGAGATCATTTTTATGTTTACTGTATAAGTTCATAGACTGAACTTCTCTTTTATTGACTCTCTTTTGAGATGGAAATTTCTTGTGGATTGGTTAAGAGATTTAGTTGCTAATTATAGCCTGGATTGTGGGCAGTCTGGTTTCAGATCTTTACATTATATCCACTAACAGATAGAATTTAGTAAGGCTTTCTGTTAGACTGTTTGCTTCCTAATCTTCTTGGATTGAATTGGGAATTATTGCTTAGATGTTGTCTCTTTATTTATGGATTCCTTATATTGTTATCTTGGACTAAGGCAGTGTTGTATACTCTAAACCTAATTCTATCCTTCAGATGAATTTTGTCTAGGGAATTAGTATTTATTTATTCTCTTCTTTTTTTATATAGAAAGATGAAACATACTATATGAGCTATGCTGTAACTAACCTCTTTTGCTACTTGGAAAAGATAAAGGTGTATCTCTATTTTTTATGGAATTATGATACAATTGGATGACAAGACCAATTGATTGTTTAAAATTAATAGTTGGATCAATTAAGTCTTGTGATATAATTCTGATGTTGCAGATTATATTATGCTCTTTTCTTAAAAGTGAATTCAAATTCTCTTACTTGTACTTCTTTCTTGATGTTATTACTTATGATTATTTGTATGATGTATATTAATTGTTTCATTAAAGAATATTTGTTTAATGAAACAATTAGTGGAATGCACTTTACTTTAATGCTTAGTGATTATCATGCCCAGTTCATTGAACTGACCCATGCTAGCAATTTTGTAGATGGACAGCGTAAATGATAAAAGAAGACAAGAAATTTCATGTTGTATTGGCTTATTTGATTCTGGATCTTATGTAAAGAGTTTTGATTCATTCTTGAGTTGTATTTAAAAAGAAAAGTTGTATTCTCTTTGGAATAGAGGCTATTTGTTATACAGTATGCCTGAAATGCATGGTCTTGTAAATGGATAATTTTTTAATGATGAATTGAAAGTTGGAGGTTTACTTATATTTGTTGTGTAAATTATTTCATATTTTATGAAGGAGATGGAAATCCTATCTTAACGATATTCTTCATATTTGTTATATGCTTAATTCAGATAAACTTGATGAGTTAGATAAAGGGAATTAGTTCAATTTCCCTTATTAAGATGCAACTTGTTAAGTTGCATAAGATAATGATCTTTATCTAAACAATTCTAACATAGTAATGGAATGTGTAATGAATATGCAGTAAAACTATAGAAATTGTGAAAGATAAGAAGTGTATGACATACCCTAACACTTAATCAGGTAGAGGAAGACTCTTCCTCGCTTAAAGGAATGTAATCTAAAGAATGGTGATATGATTGTTAATAATTAGACTTCATTTCCCTATAAAGTCTACTATAGTTGAACCTATTTGGTTACTACACCTTCTTTGAATGGTTAAGTTACATTATAATGGAACTTATGATGTTGATGTCCTATTTTTGGATATCTATTTGTTAAGCCAATTAAAATGAACATAAAAAGCAATTATAAGTTAAGGAAGTTCTTTATTGAGTAATTGAAGAAAATATAGAAAAAAACTTATGGAGTGTTGGATCAGGGTTTAGTAGGGTTGTTGTAATCTGTGTAATAATCCAAATTAATAATGTATTAATAACCTCCTTGGGGTATGTACATAGTGATGAGGTAGTTTCTGTAGGATGTTGGAACATACCAACTGTAGGACTGTACCTTTGAGAAGACAAGGGTCTTCTCGAGGATACAACGTTGCAGTTGACATGTGGCAACACCCTTCTACATTGATAATCTAGATCTACACACAAACAAGGACTTGAACTTAGTTTCTCTCTAGGTCAAGTTAGTAGCATGTTTAGGATAGGTAGTAGCTTTCAATGGCTCAGGGTACCTTCGCAACTTCGGTTGACCTAGGTCAACCGAGTATGCCCATATACCCTAAGACATTGTGAGTGTCTTCCTGTAATAAATTATGTTTCTAACCCAGGCTAGGGTTAAACCTTGGGCAAGTGGACTGATGGTAATCAGTAAAGACCAATCTAGATAACAGAAGAGTGAGGTGAAGGACGTATTCTGGAATTATGAGTATGTTGTATAGGAATAGTAGTATAAACAACATGTTGAAAATCTTTTGCCAAAGTATCGCAAGCTGCTGATTGCATTGACCTATGTCACCTAGTTTAAAACAACGTGATGTCAGATGAATATTGGTAACAAATATTCAGATAGGTTCTTTAAACAAATCACTTAGTACCTGGAATAGGGTAGGAGAACCAAGTATATACAGTATACATAAAGTATTAAATACTTTAAGTTAACATGAGAGATTGGTTGGTAACTGAATCATGGAATGAGAGATCGGTAACATACCGAGTCATTATAGCTACACATGGTTATCTATTATGAGATTGATTAACATGGAATGTGTGTTCTAAATGATGTTTTATTTAGAATAGAGAACATTATGTTTCAATTTTTTTTTCCCTTGTTTCTAAAGTCTTAAAATGGGAATCTTACATCTTGGTATCAGAGATGAAGGTTGCAGCTCTTGGACCTATTGTGTCCATAATCTAATGAAACTTAAATTTTCTTGTAATAGAAAATGGTTAGAACAAGAGGAAATGTTGCAAATAATCCTCCACCTGAGCAACAACTTCCCAGAAACTCGATGAGATCCTTGCTACCCTGTTGGACACAAGAGATCATTTGGCTATACTTGAACAACAAGTAATGGGAAATGAAGAGGACGAAGATGTTGATAACAATAATCAGCCACCTCCTGGGGACAAGACTAATATAGGTGTTGATAATAACAATGTGAACATACCTGATCAGCCTGAGAATAAAAAGGCTAGGCTGATAGCTGAACTCACTAATGATATAAAAAGGATAAGTCCACCCAAGTTTGATGGCACCACATTAGGAGATGGGGCTGAGAATTGGCTTAGCGAAATGGAGAAATACTTTGTAATAAGGAATTTCTTAGAAGAAACAAAGGTGATATGGGGAACATATCAACTTTCCCATGAGGAATCTTCATGGTGGGACAGCCGTAAGGCTAAGTTAAGAATTGATGAAACTAATATCATATGGGATCAATTTAAAGGTTACTTTAGGCAACATTGGCTGCTACAACTTTACTATGATCAAAAAATGATTGAATTCCAGAACTTAGCTCAAGGAAAGCTAATTATAACTGAGTATTGGGAGTGGTTTACTAAACTCCTTAAGTATGTACCTCATTACCAAATTGATGAGAAGTTCAGGATATGTAAATTCATCATGGGATTGAATCCCCTTATAGGAGGAGAGGTGGATGTTCACAGCCCAACCACAATGGAAGGGGTTATTAAAAAGACCATAAAGCAGGAACAGAAATTGAAGGCAATTTCTACTCATAAGGAGGAAGTAAGGAAGAAAATTCCTAACTTCTCGTCATCATCTCTTATACCTAAGAAAGGACATGGAAGAAATTTAGAATGAAAAGTAATTTTTCATCTGATACTAATAAGAAAGAAGCAACAAACAAGTTTGCTGGTAATGCACGAAACAACTTTGTCAAGATCAATAATAACAGATAGAAGTCCTATGGGGGTCAGAATGATAACTCTAGGGCTGGAAATAAACCTGAGCCTAGAAAGGGACCTGTAGGAGGCTGTTATAACTGTGGAAAATATCATTATGCAAATCAACACCCTTTGAAAAAGGATGATCGTAATCAACAACATAAGATACACACTACAGTAGCTGACAAGCAGGATGAGAAACAAGTCACGCCTATAGAAGTTCCGAGTAAGTTATTTGGTTTACCTATAACTATTGTTTTTGATACCAGAGCTACTGAATGTTTTATTTCTAGTAAACTAGCATCAAAACTAAAAAGAAAAGATGGAAACATGGATAAAACATGGACTGTATAGTTGGAAAAAATGTTGTTCATACAGTTAGTATGTGTCTTTTTGGAGTAGTTTTTTATTTACCTAACTTCTCCACTTAAGTTGATCTCTATGTTGCACCTTTGGGGTCTTATGATGTAATCATAGGTGTTAATTGGTTAGTAGAACATAAGGCTAAAATGGACTATTTTGAAAAATACATTAGTTGTTTAGATGACCTGCAGAAAACAACAGATATTCAGGGTGTGAAACGTGAGACTTTTGTTAGAAAACTGTTAGCTATGCAACTTAAAAAGGTGAAAAATAAAGGTTGTACCTTATATGCAATAAAAATTACAAAAACAACTGAAGAGAACAATGATATTATGGAACGATATCCACTGTTACGAGACTTCAGTGATGTATTTCTGGAAGAATTGCTAGGTCTTCCACCCAAAAGGGAGTTTGATTTCACAATTGAGATCAAGCCTAGAACCAAGCCTATTTCTAAGGCACCATATCAAATGAATACTATAGAATTAGTAGAGCTTAAGGCTCAGTTGTAGGAAATTTTGTCTAAAGGTTTGATTAGACCAAATGTTTCACCTTGGGGAGCACCTGTAATTTTTGTGAAAAAGAAGGATGGAACACTTAGATTGTGCATTGATTATAGAATGTTAAACAAAGAAACAATCAAGAATAGATACCCACTCCCTAGGATTGATGATTTATTTGATTAGATGCATGGAGCATTGGTATATTCCAAGATAGATATTCGATCTGGATATCATCAATTGCGGATTAAGGATGAGGAAATTCATAAAAAAAAATTCAGAATAAGGTATGAACATTATGAGTTCACAGTTTTACCTTTTGGATTAACAAATGCACCTGCAACATTTATGAACTTAATGAATAATATTTTTCAAGAATACTTAGATAAATTTATGCTCATGTTCTTGGACGAAATTCTCATATATTCTAAAAGTATTGAGGAACACCATGAGCATTTGAAGATAGTTTTGGAAATTTTAAGAAAGAGACGGTTATATGGTAAGTTGTCTAAATGTTCTTTCTATGACACATAAGTACACTATTTGGGACATGTAATAAGTAAGAAAGGAATTTCTATAGATCCTTCAAAAATTGTAGCTATAACTGAGTTGTTTGAACCAAAGAATGTACATGAAGTTAGAAGCTTCATGGGGCTTGCTAGCTACTATAGAAAATTTGTACAATATTTTTCTAAGGTGGTTGCACCACTAACTTCTTTATAGAAGAAGGATAAAAAGTTTGTTTGGAGTGAGAAATGTGAAATTAAATTCAAAAATTTGAAGGAACAGTTAACTTTAACACCTATTCTAGCAGTACTAGATCCTAATGGAGATTTTATGGTGGTAACTGTGTTTCGCTCGGAATGACTTGTTCCTATAGAAACAGATAAGAGTTAGGTGCTAGGAGGAATACCTGTAGAATGTCGAGATGGTGTGCGCGTACCGTAGAGAAAGATCAGGTTGACTGCGGAGAACTCCTTTTTGTCTTGGAAGGACTACCTGCAAATAAGAACACAAGACCACAAGATTTTGATTAAACAATAAATGAGGAAACTGCCTTGGGCCCAGGAAATATAAAACTTCCTTTCGAAGGTGGTCAGTTCCCCTGCTAATATGAATTAACACAAAAGAATGCAAAATATCAATTAGATTGTTTCGTTGAACTGGGTAGGGGAAAGGCTGGTTTTCTGGTTTTGATCAGAGGAACCGATGGCGGTTACTGATAGCCAATGCCAGTTACTGATAATCGATACCGGTGGGTTCTAGGATCTTCTTAGTAGCTATGGTGTTTTGTAAGGCTGGTTTATGGATGATATTAGGAAATGGGATGATTAGAAGCAAAAGAATAACAGTTAGATGCAATGACACGTTGGGTAGTAGATTCAGAGACGGATTTAGGAGGACTGAAATTCACAGAGCATAAGAAATGTTATAACAGAGGACATGCAAGATGTGACTTACTAGTTTTGACAAAGATGCAAGTTAATCTCCTTGGTTGTAAACACTTCTGGTATTTCCACTCGTCTCTGCTCTGTTAAGTGAAGATCTGGACTCTGTTCCTCACTCGCAATGCTCTCTGTTGATCCAGAAATCCTTTGACTGATCTCCAAAAATGAAATTCCGATCCGTTGTTTTGGTTTGGGGAGCCCATTTACAGGGAACCGATGGCGGTTGCGTAACCGACGGTGGTCGAGTAGGAACCGGCATCGGTAAGCAAAAAGTAGGCTATTTTTAGTAAAATAGCCCACCTTCCCTACTTTTCTCCCGAGAGATCAGTTGCGGGCTTGGTCAAGTGACTAGAAGGTCAGTTTTGGGTGCGAGAAAGGGGTCATTAGTTATGGGTGTAGGTGTGGACCAAGTTTTAGGTTTTAATTAGGTTAGTTTAGGATCAGGGCTATGTCATGATGAGGTGGCAAAATGAGGTGGCAGGTGAGGTGATGTGGATTTATCACTTACAAGGTAATTAATAAATAATTGTGCAAGGTTTAGGTAATGAGGTTAGGTTGCGAAATGGGATGCGGGTCACAAGGGGTCGTAAGACATGAATTTGGTGTCTACATTAGCCGCTTATTATCGTGTAGCTTGTTCTGTAAAGCTGCGCGGACAATAATATGAAGTGGTTTCTCATGTTAAGGATATAGGTAATCCCCCTCAAATCTATCGCAGATGGAGTGAACGGGAAATCAGGGATAGGGTTGATAAAGGGTACATGTTGTAGAGAGGATGGTAAGGTGGTGGGGTAGGTCCAAGGAAGCAGACGCATGTTGAAATGCAATAGTACGACGAGGGTACATGATTTGACAAGCAAACCAGCAATGTGTAGGCAAAGGTCGATAGTTTATCCAAACAAGGGTGATATAATCCTGGTATCCAAGGCATAGGAAGTAGCTCCAGGGTATATAACAGGTGAGGTACAGGAATGTTTAGGCATGTTCGGTAGTACCAAATGGTTGGTTTGGTTGAGATAAACGTCACGGTCTAGGTCTAGGCAAAGTTGGTCAACAGATCAAGTCAAGGACCCTAATCATGCTAAAACACGAACAGGTGAGCTCGATTGAACAAAAGGTACATGATGGATGGATAAAATAAAACGTTGATTGTGGGTATGGTATTGAAGTGATACGGCCTTGGGTCAGGCCAAGTGGTTGGGTGGTGGCCCTGGGTCAGGTCATAAGGGTAGAGTGAGGCCTTGGGTCAGGCCAAATTGTTAGGGCGAGGCCTTGGGTGGGGCTGGATAGGTAGGTTGAGGCCTTGGGTCGGGCCTAATGGTTAGGGTGAGGCCTTGGGTCGGGCCGAATGGGTAGGTTGAGGCCTTGGGTCGGGCTAAATGGTTAGGGCGAGGCCTTGGGTCGGGCCAAATGGTTAGGGCGAGGCCTTGGGTCGGGCCGGATGGGTAGGTTGAGGCCTTGGGTCGGGCCGGATAGGTAGGTTGAGGCCTTGGGTCGGGCCTAATGGTTAGGGCGAGGCCTTGGGTCGGGCCGAATGGGTAGGTTGAGGCCTTGGGTCGGGCCAAATGGTTAGGGCGAGGCCTTGGGTCGGGCCAAATGGGTAGGGTGAGGCCTTGGGTCGGGCCGAATAGGTAGGTTGAGGCCTTAGGTCGGGCCGGATAGGTAGGTTGAGGCCTTAGGTCAGGCCAAATAGGTAAGTTGAGGCTGTAGGTCGGGCTGAATAGGTAGGTTGAGGCCTTAAGTCGGGCCGAATAGGTAGGTTGAGGCCTTAGGTCAGGCTGGACAAGTGAACAAATGGTGTGCAGCAAAGGTGGATAGAGGCGATATTGGTGAAAAAGAGGCAAGGAGTAAATAAGGGCAAAGAATGGGGTGAAAGTTGGGTAGAGAATTGATGTCGATTCTGCATGACCGATATCGGTTAAGGGACCGATACCGGTTCCTTAGGGCAAAATGAAACCGCTATCGGTGAAAGGTGAAAAACCTATAAAAAGAAAAATATGGCTTGTCATTGTCACTTTTGTTATTTGCAAATCAAATCAACTTGTCTGACGTGGAGAGTTGAGATTAGAGGCTTGATTGAGTGAGGTGGAGCTATTGTATTGGCAGAGAGAGTTGATATTGGGCCTGATTAAGGAGGAGGCAACAGTTGATTGGCCGGGGACCCATCAGATCAGGATTGGAGCCATGGCACAGGTAGGAGGAGCTGGAGGGGCTGGACCAGCTGGACCGCCACCACCCATCCCACCACGACAACGTGTCGTCGTTCGGGTAGATGCGAAACTCTTTAATTTGGTGATTTGGTTGTATTATGCTAAATTGGGGGTTTGGGTAGGAATTAACCTTTTTTAGGAAATAATGAGAAAATGGAAATGATTTGAAAAAGGGAGAGGGTAGATAGGCTAGATAGGCTAAGGTGGGTAGGTGGGTAAGTTTTTAGGGTATTTGGGTGGGTAGATGGGTAGAAATAGGTAAAAAAATGGGTTGTGGGGGCCGCGCGGGGGTTCGGCTCCGGGAGAAGATAGTGACCGATGTCGGTCACTAAGCGACCGGCATTGGTCGCACAATTTTAGGGAAAGGGAGTGTTGTTGGTGACCGGCGTCGGTCATGTATCGGCCAACGTCGGTGGCTTGTGTGTTTTGGTTTGTGGATTGTGTGGGTGGGTTGGTTGTGGAGAAGGGTTTGTGTGGGGGTTGGGTTAGGGGTGGAGAAGGGTTTGGTGTAGGGTTGGGTTGGGTTTGAGTTGGAGGTGGGAGAAGGGTTTGGTGTAGGTGTTGGGTTGGGGGTTTTTGTGTGGGAGTTGGTTTTGTGTTGGGGTTGGTTTTGTGTTGGGGTTGGGTTGCATGTGTTTTGTTTGGGTTTTGTTTTTGTTGGTTTTGGGTGGGATGGTTTTGGGTTTTTAGGGTGGTAGGTTGCTAGAGGGGGGTGGTAGAGAGTCAGGGTATGGTCGGGGGGATAAAAAAGGGTGTTTAGATGATAAAGTAGATGTTGTAATAAAGAGTAGGTCTAAGGATGTGGGTTGGTTTTGCAGGCACGTCAGCAGTTGACGATGCGGGATAGGATGCCCTCGCTGTTGGTGCGGATGCGGCCACACGTATCTGCGGCTCATTGGGCCATCATGCGCGAGGTGGGACTCAGTGGAGTCCAGAGGTACAGAGCGATAGAGAGAGATCACAGCCTGATGGTAGCCCTCATCGAGAGATGGGATCCGGCGACCAATGTGTTCCATCTCCCGACTGGGGAGATGACCGTCACATTAGAGGATGTGTATCGCATCCTTCAGTTACCTATCAAGGGAGAGGCAGTCTTCCAGGTAGATTCAGAGACTACCATGGATAGCATACTGCAGGTTTTTGGGGATGCAGCCGCGCTACTGACCTACCACAGCGCGAGTATCGGATACGGTGACATGTACCATGCACATCGACATGAGACACGACTGGCTGTGTTGATGATGGTTGGGATCACCTGCTTCGCCCTCCCGGACTCAGAGGGAGGCCGCTTCCCATGAGCATTGATGGGGGTACTGCTTGAGATGGTGGAGGAGCACACCTGTTACGCCTGGGCACCAGTATATCTGGTGTAATTGTACAGGGGAGGCGATGGGGGCTATCGCCGGAGGAGGCGATTCGGTATTTGCTCTACATTTTTGTTGCATTGTTTAGGCATACGAGCACATCGTATGTATCAGGCCAGTAGGGTTTACCCCAGCAGCCAGGGCCACAGGTCATATACCGATAGGCTTTCAGAGGTGGTTGGGGGTCGTGGGCCAGCCACGAGCAGTTGTTGCAGGTCGGGGACGTGGCTACTATAGACATTTGCTAGAGGGGCCTTACAGCAGTAGACATTGTATGGAGACCCTACAGAGGTCACCACCCTGGCAGAGGAGCCCACTTACAAGTGCGCCTATCCAATACACATTCTGGATAGCAGGACGGAGGCCAGGAGATAACGAGCGGATACCCTGGAGAGGGGTACGCAGGCAGATGGGGCTACGACAGGATGAGCCACCTCCCTTCCCTCAGTAACGGAGGGAGGATGTAGAGGCCCCACTGCCTGCAACCACAGCCTTGGATCCAGATTGGGTAGTCGGAGAGGGTCAGCAGGTGAGGGTGTAGTAGATGGCTGGGTGCAGCGGGAGCAGATAGGGTGTGGTGGGCTTGGCAGAGAGCAGCCAGGATAGTACTGTCCTACACAAGCCAGACTTGGCTGGCAGTTATAGGAGAGAGAAGATCAGCTCAGGGGTCAGGTGCAGCTCTTACACGGGGTAGCTAGGCTGCGGCACAGGGCACAGATAGGTGTTCTTACAGGTGGCAGCTAGCCGGTCCAGGCACCGCCACATGCAGCACTCACCACCGACCAACCACAAGCACAGGTGCAGTTATAGTCAGCACCCAGGTATCAACAACCACCCCGCGGCCCCAGGCACTACCCACAGCAAGCACCAGCCCAGGATCAGTGGTCTTGGTTGTCGGTGCCAGGTACCCAGCCCCAGCTCCGTCAGTGGCTCTAGAGCGTTTCGATAATGGAGGTTAGAGCAGAGGCCCGATATTATGAGGATATCTTGGATGTACTGGATCAAGGTAGCAGGCTTATTGCAGCGCATAGGGCAGAGACCCTCACAGCAGAGATCTCAGGGAGGGTGCAGCCACAGCTGGTGTGTCCTTGACGGCATGAGGCGAGAGGCACTCACTGACCAGTGGGGGAGGTGCCGAGGGCGGTGGGGAGAGCTGGAGAAGGGTTTTGGTGTAGGGTTTGGTTGGGTTGCGTTGAGGTTGGGAGAAGGGTTTGTTGAGGTGTGGGTTGGGGGTTTTTGGTAGTTGGTTTGTGTTTGGGTTGGTTTTGTGTTGTGTTTGGGTTGCATGTTTTTTTTGTGTTTGGGTTTTTGTTTTGTTGGTTTTGGTTGTGATGGTTTTGGGTTTTTCTAGGGTGGTAGGTGCTATGGGGGGCGGTAGAGAGTCAAGGTAATGGTCTGGGATAAAAAAGGGTGTGTAGATATAAATAATGTGTACTAAAGACGCGGGCTAAAGGATTGGGTTGGTTGTGCAGGCACGTCAGCAGGTGACGAGCGGATAGGATCCTCGCGGTGGTTCGGATGCGGCCACACGTATCTGCGGGCTCATTGGGCCATCATGCGCGAGGTGGACCAGTGGATTCAGAGGTACAGAGCGATAGAAAGATCACAGTCCTGATGGGAGCCCCTCATCGAGAATGGATCCGGCGACCAATGTGTTCATCTCCCCATGGGGAGTGACCTTCACATTAGAGGATGTGTATCGCATCCTTTCATTACCTATTCAAGGAGAGGCAGTCTTCAGGTAGATTCAGAGACTACCAATGGGATACAATCCTGCTCAGGTTTTTGGGGAGCAGCGCGCTACGGACATACCACGCGCAGTATCGATACGGTGGAACTGTACCATGCACATCGACATGAGACAACGACTAGGCTGTGTTAGTATGGTTGGGTCACCTGCTTCGTCCCTCCCGGACTCAGAGGGAGGCCGTCCATGAGCATTGATGGGGGTACTGCTTGAGATGGTGGAGGGCACACCTGTTTACGCTGGGCACCAGTATAGCGGTGTAATTGTACAGGGAGCTATGGGGCCTATCGCCGGAGGAGGCGATTCGGTATTTGCTCTACATTTTTGTTGCATTGTTAGGCATACGAGCACATCGTATGTATCAGGCCAGTAGGGTTACCCCAGCAGCCAGGGCCACAGGTCATATACCGATATGGCTTTCAGAGGTGGTTGGGGGTCGTGGGCCAGCCACGAGCAGTTGTTGCAGGTCGGGACGTGGCATACTATAGACATTTGCTAGAGGGCCTCTACAGCAGTAGACATTGTATGGAAGACCCTACAGAGGTCACCACCCTGGCAGAGGAGCCCACTTACAGTTGCGCCTAATCCAATACACATTCTGGATAGCAGGACGGAGGCCAGGAGAGTACGAGCGGATACCCCTGGAGAGGGTACGCAGGCAGATGGGGCTACGACAGGATGAGCCACCTCCCTTCCCTCAGTACAGGAGGGAGGATTGTAGAGGCCCCACTGCCTGCACCACGCCCGTTTGATCCAGATTGGGTCGCCGGAGGGTTCACAGCAGGTGGGGTGTAGATGATGACCTGGGTCACTGGAGCATCTGGGTGTGTTGGGCTGGGCAGAGAGCAGCCAGGATAGTCTCCCTACACAGCCAGACTTGGCTTCAGTTATAGGAGAGAGAGAATTCAGCTCAGTCAGGTTCAGCTCTTACACATACAGGGTATCTGCTGGCGGCACAGGCACAGATAGGTGTCTTACATGGGGCAGCTAGCCAGGCTCAGGCACAGGCACAGGCAGGCACCACCACCAGCACCACAGCCCAGTGCAGTATAGGCAGCAACACAGGTATCAACACCACCGCGGCCACAGGCACTACCAGCAGCACCAGCACAGGCTCAGGGGGCATTGGTTGTAGGTGCCAGGGGACCAGCCCCAGCTCCGTCAGTGGCTCGAGAGCGCTATATGGAGGTTAGAGCAGAGGCCCGATATTATTAGGATATTCTTGATGGTACTGGAGTCAAGTATCAGGCTTATGCAGCGCATAGGGCAGAGACCTCTCACAGCCAGAGATCTCAGGGAGGTGCAGCCACAGCTGGTGTGTCCGTGACGGGCAGGAGGCGAGAGGCACCCAGGGACCAGTGGGGAGAGGTGCCGAGGGCGGTGGGGAGAGCTGAGAGATCACAGACATGGTTGTTGTATTTAGAGATGGGCACCGGTCTGCGAACCGGTGTATTGATAGAGGCCTGCGTGCCTATGTATTATCATGTATTCATTCATTCATTTATTGTATATAGGCCTGCGAGCCGAGTAGGGGTTGTATAGTGGATACCGGTCTGCGAGCCGAGTATATAGCTATTTTTGATACGAGGGACCGGCCTGCGAGCCGAGTCGAGATTTTTTTGACAGTTATTGCGGCCTGCGTGCCGGCTTTATTGTATGATGAGATCACAGAGGCCCCGATGTAGGGCACATTGTATTTTTGAAAACTTGTATATATATATATATATAGAGAGACGATGTTTTGATCCACATGCAGTGTTCAAAACGTGTTTAAATATTTGGTTAATTGCTGGTAATATATAGAATGTGTGATGAGTTTAATTGACATGTTGATAGATGGATGATGCTGATGTTTTTGTTTTTTTGTACGTATATATGAATGTCAGGTTATGTGATGAATTGGTGGTTTGTGACATTGTGATATATGTAACTGATGAGTTGGATCCAAATGATGTATAGATTGATAGTTTCTTGATATCCGTAGTTGATGGTTTGTGTATTTGTATAAAATAAATGATATTAATGAAATTGTAATGCTATGTGTGGTGGATGAACAAATGTGGTAAATTGTGTTGTTTATGCAGGAAAAGAGGCGGGCGCGACAAAAATTTAGGTGAGAAATGAAGAAAAGAACGCTGTTGAGAAAAGATAGGTGTGTAACCGATATCGGTTAAGGAACCAATATCGGTAGCTGATAGACCGATATCGGTTAAGTAACCGATACCGATTATTTAGGTATGAGCTTTTCTAAAATAGAAAAGCTAGGGTGGCAACTTAAGTTTTAATTTTAGAGCCATGCAAGAGGTTAAATGCGCGAACGCGACGCTTTTTGACGACTGAGACAGGTTTTTGCATGAGAGATTTGAGTGATAAGGAGAAAAGAGACAGGAAATTACATGAGAGATTTGGGTGATAAGAAAAGAGACTGGGAAGGTGAATGCGATCTGAGATTCAGAAAGTAGAAAGGCGAATTTGAAAAGAGTGGTGATCATGGCAGAATGAGGAGAAGCATCCAGTAGGCAGGGATGAGAGGGAAGACAAGTGCCACTGCAAGCTACTGCAACCCAAGAGGTAAACGTTTTGACTGTGATCTGATTTTTGCATGTGTTATGAATAAGAGATTAAGTGGGTAGATATGAAAAAGAAAACATGATAGCAAGGGTTATAGGTGAGGTAAGTATTACGGGGTAGGTAATCAGGGGTTTCAGGTACGTTTGTATGTATAGAAAGGAATAAACGCTCAAATTATTGTCGTAGGCAGTGGGTTTAGGTAGGCTGTACAAAGGTGACAGTGACCGGTATCGGTTAGGGACAACCGGTATCGGTTACTAAACCGGTACCAGTTTACTATAAATGATACCGGTTGCTGTAGCAATTTCCAGAAGGTGAGAAAGAAACTCGTGGGGATTTGATGGATTGAATGGTTGTTTGTTATTTTGATGTGTGCAGGCAGAGGCAGGGTTGAGGATGAATGATAATGTGCCAGCACTATTATCACGGATCCGAGCGGATGTAACACCAGCGGAATGGACATTGATAAATCGTTTGGGGTTAAGTGGAATCCGTTATTATTCACGAATCGCACGTAATCATGGTATGTTACAGGCGTTGATTGAGAGATGGAATCCTGAGACAAATACCTTTTATCTGCCAACAGGGGAGATGACAGTAACATTGGAAGATGTGTTCCGTATTTTGAGACTCCCTATTACAGGAGAACCAGTATATCAGGCACTACCTAGCACGGCACGGGGAGCGATAATAGTAGTATTTGGTCCATACGCACGAGATTTGACACAGCGAGGTTTATCCTTTACGTATGGGGTAATGTATGCAGCACACCCTGAGGAGACATGGTTAGCAGTGATATTAATGATAGCGGTAGGGTATTATGCATTACCGAGGGCAGAAGGAGGAAGATTTCCAAAGGCATTGATGTGTGTTATCTGGGAGATGGTAGAAAGGAACGTTACGTTTGCATGGGCACCTGCATATTTGGCGGAGCTATACAGGGGTTTATGGGCTTGTAGGTGAAATCACAGGACGACGCTGGATTGTTCATACTTATTACATTGTTGGGCCTATGAGCACATTGTTTGTGTGCGACCAATAGGCCAATCCCTCCAAGCAGGAGAGACCGGAGTACAGAGGTTGGGATTCAGACGATGGGTCCAGACAGAACAAGAGGCAAGATCTCAGGCCGTGATGGGTGACATTGAGTATTACAGGCAGGTATGGGAGAGAGTGACGGTTGCGGATATCTGTTGGAGGCCTTACGGGAACTATATGGTAACAGAGAACATAGCTGAGGAGTTGAGGGGTGTAGAGCGACTGAGGTGGATCGCGGGGCACAGGCCAAGTGAATATGAGAGGATTCCTATAGATCGCGTGTGGTGACAATTTGGATTTGTGTAGGATATACCCCTGGCTTATAGACCATATATGAGGATCGACACAGAGGCAGTACTCTCACCTCCCTAGCCAACACCTCCAGAAGGTCCTGAAGAGGTAGCAGCCAATCGTAGGGTAATGGACGCAGGAACGACAGAGGCCTATAGATTATGGTGGGCAGCGGAGCTGCGAGGTATACGTGATTTTCCTGACATAGCTGTGATTACAGCAGAGAGGGATCATCTGCAGCGTTTAGTTCAGCATCTCCAAACGCAGGTGAATGAGACAAGAGGATTGTTAACGGTTGCGGAGTCACGGGCGGGGAGACTAGAGGCTGGAGTCCTCCATGTGAGAGGGCATATTCATATGTTACAGGAGAGATTGGTAGATCAGTGGGCGGTACCAATAGCCGTGGTACCTTTGAGGACAGAGAGGCCCGGCGAGAGGGGTCGACGATCACGATCATCACCTAGTTCGGGATGAGGCGTGAGGGTCTGAGTAAATGTTAGCAAGGTATAAGAATAAATAAGGATGCCAACCTGCGTGTCGATGAGAGGGAAGATGTATTTGTTTAACATCTAAATAAAGCTGAATATGTATGTTGATTTGAGTTACGATAAAAATAAGAATGTTTGTGTTTTGATTTTCGGTGTTTTGAAAAAGGATAAAGAGGAATGTGATTAAATAGAAATACACAGAAATATTTATTATACCACGTGCATGATAGATTATGGTAGGGGATGGTTGAGCTAACCTTGGGAGACCCCATGTCTCCGAAGTGCTGCCTACATAGCCCATTGCACAAAGCAAGGAGGGGCCTCAGACCGATGTAGTTCTCCCTTAGGATCAGGGAGAGGCGAATTCAGGTAATTTGGTACGGTTTAGGCAATTAGTTGGTTGGTAAAAGTATTAAGATTAGTAAAGGTAAGGTTGATGGTGTTGGTAATGAATTGGTGATGTTGTAAAAGGTATAAGGGAAGCGAAAGTTAGCCTACCCAAGTAGAAGGGAACCATGTCCTGATTAAGGTCAACGCACAATCCTAGATGCGAGGCAAAGCAGAAAGAGTGTTCTGTAGGTGAAAAGAGCTAAACAAACCACACAACGTAGAATGAGCTTGGAGCCCTAGGTACCGTGCATAGACGAGAAGTCAATAGGTGAAAAGAGTTGTGTGATCACAATATATCGAGCGTACATTACGTCCCTTGAGTTGAAACAAATGGTGAGGTGAGGTGGATGGTATAGCTGAGGTGCAGAGAACTTATTACAAAGTGAGTGTTCTGATGAAAGAGAACCTACCCTAAATAGACAAGTCCATGACTCAAAATTCCTTTTGAATGAGGCTTTTATTTTATTGAATGTAGACTGATCGATGCGGGAAGTCTACAAGGGATATTGATTATATTATTCTTGAGGTCTTCACGAAGCTGATCGATGCGAGAAGCTTCTGCTAGATGCTGACTGTGTATAGCTGTCCTTCGAGGGAGCAGTCTATTTATAGTAGCAGATATGATTTTAGTGCATAGCTGTCCTTCAGGGGAGCAGTCTATAGAGAATAGCAGCAATAATTTGGCATATAGCTGTCCTTCGAGGGAGCAGTCTATATTTTATTTAGATGACTAGATGTTCTTTTTAGCGTGAAGCATCTAGTTTAGTAGGAAGTTTGACTCAAGAAAATCCCATAAGAATACGGCTTATCTTAATTCTTTGAAGTCATGGACTAGACTAAAAAGGGAAAGGTGTCGTCAAGGGGAGGTGAGAATCAAACTATGTGAGCTTGATTGTTATTATGAGGTGTAGGAAACAGAGTGTATGTAGTGGTAAGTGAGCTCAAGCGATGAGCGGCAGGTAGATAAGAAGTGATATAACACTAATTTCAACAGTAGAATGGTCGAAGATGCAAGGCATTAAGGGGTTCATGCTCAGGTTTACCATTAAGCAAAGCTAAACGATAAGTGCCTGATCCATAGGTGTGAGTGATTATATAAGGCCCAATCCAATTGGGAGCAAATTTTCCACGTTTTCTCTTTTCTAGTTTGGTGACATGTTGATTCTCTTTGAGGACAAGATCACCAACCTTAAAAGTACGCTCATGAAGTCGCTTATCATAAGCACGTTTGATGCGTTTTTGATAGATTTGAAGGTGATCAAGAGCTGTAAGACGACGTTCGTCAAGAAACTCCAATTGGGCTAACCGCTCTTGACGGTAATCATCGTTGGTGAGAATATCCTGAAGATATATTCTAAGGGAGGGTATTTGTATTTCGAGAGGCAAAACAGCCTCGGTACTGTATACCAAAGAAAAAGGTGTGGCATTAGTAGAGGTACGAATGCTAGTACGATAAGCCCAAAGGGTAAAGGGAATATGATCGTGCCAATTTTTGCCGGAATCATTGACAACTTTCATGAAGATTTTGGTTAGGGTTTTATTAGAAGATTCAGCCTGACCATTGGCCTGTGGATAGTAAGGTGATGAGAAACTAAGTTTGATACCAAAGTTGTCACAAAGGTCTTGTAACAACTTGTTTTTAAAAGATATACCATTATCTGTTATTAGGCGATGAGGAATACCAAAACGACAGATAATGTGATGGTTAATGAATTCGACAATTTTTTCTTTTTTGATTGAAATGAGTGGAATAGCCTCCACCCATTTTGTGTAATATTCGGTCGCTGTGATTATCTAACGGTGACGTTGTGAAGAGGTTGGGTGAATCTCACCAATAAGGTCTAAACCCCATTGTGAGAAGGGCCAAAGATCTCGAGCGACCTGGAGCGGGTGGCTAGGAGTATGTTGAAGGTTGGCATGTTGCTGACACATAACACAACGCTTAACATATTCGTAGTAGTCGTTATTGAGAGTAGGCCAATAATAACCAAGGCAAAGGATTCGTTTGGCCACGGCAAGGCCGCTAAAATGTCCACCACAAATACCGTCATGGACCTGTTGGATGGTATGAGTGGTCTCCGCGCCAGTTAGACAGTGAAGGAGGATGCCATCAAAGCCACGTTTATAGAGGAGTCCCCCCATGACAACATAACGCGAAACACTTTTAAGAAAAGCACGTTTGCCGTTACTAGTAAGGTCAGGTGGGAGGACAGAGATTGTAAGGTAGTCGTGAAATTGGTGGTACCAGGTATCCTGCGAACTAGTAGACACAGTATTTATCGTACAAACTACCGGGGTTGAATAGGATGGGACAAAAAGTTGTTGGACCACGACGAATAATTCAGAGTCAGTTGGTGCGGCGGGAATTTGTGAGGCTAAGCAAGCCATAGTGTCCGCAAATTTGTTAGTGGAGCGTGGAATGGTTTGTATAGAATAGTGAGTAAATAAGGCTAGAAGTGAATCCACGTAGTGTTTGTATTTTTGAAGTTCCTCATTTTTGCATTGGTAGACGCCCATAAATTGATTGACTACCAATTGAGAGTCGCTAAAAATGTTGATAGATTTGATGCCTAAGTGTAACGCAACTTGGAGACCCAGAACAAGGGCCTCGTATTCCGCTATATTCTTAGTGCAAGGGAAATCGAGTCGGAATGAAAGAGGCATAGGCTCAGCATCGAGAGGAATAAGAACAATGCCAGCTCCTCCACCACGATGGCATTTGGATCCATCGAAGAAGAGGATCATTGGATACGACTCCTCTGTGAAGGAAAGAGTAGCGATGAGTTCGTCGGGAAATGTAAAATTGGTAAATTGTTCCCCAGGTAAGGGAGCTTCCGCAAGTTGGTCTGCGATGGTTTGTCCTTTGATTGATTTTTGGTGGACAAACTCAAGGTCGAGGTCGGCGAGAAGCATGAGCCATCTGGCAATGCGTTGGTTCAGATGAGGTTTGGCATACATGTAATGGATGGGGTCCGTGTTGGTGATGACGAAAGTCTTGTGATTTAGAAGGTAGTGTCAGAGTTTGGTGGCCACGAATGATAGGGCTAGGCATAAATTTTCTATATGTGTGTACCTAGTCTCATAGTCCACCAAAGTACGACTTATATAATAAACGGCTTGTTCGCAATTCTCAGAGTCACGATGTGCAAGCATGGCTCCCACAGCATGGTCGGTGGCGGAAAGGTAAAGGTAGAAAGGGCGGTCGTCTTGAGGTGGGATAAGCACAGGTGGCTGTAAGAGATATGTTTTGAGAGCGTCAACGGCTTGGTGGCATTCTCTACTCCATTGGAATGCAATATCCTTTTTAAGGAGGTGATGGAAAGGTTGACATCGATCTGAAAGTTGGGAGATGAAACATCGGATAGATTGTAGTTTACCTTGTAAACTACGTAATTGTTTGAGATTTTTGGGTGGGGGCATTTCTAGGATAGCTTTGACTTTAGATGGATCGACCTCAATGCCACGCAAAGAGACGATAAAGCCAAGAAGTTTTCCCGAAAGAACACCAAAGACACATTTCTTTGGTTGAAGGCGGACAGAATATTGTAACAGGCGATCAAAAATAATGGTTAAAACATCAAGATGTTCACTACGATGTTTAGACTTGCCGAGAAGATCGTCGACATAATCTTCAAGGATAGTGTGCATAATGTCATGAAAAATGTAGGTCATAGCCCGCTGATAGGTAGCACTAGCATTCTTAAGGCCAAATGGCATGACACGATAACAGAAGGTTCCCTAAGGAGTTATGAAGGCAGTTTTGTGTTGATCGGCAGGGGCAACCAAAATTTGGTTGTATCCTGAAAAGCCATCCATGAGAGAGAGCATCTCATGACCTGCAGTTAGATCAACAAGTTGGTCAATGCTAGGTAAGGGGAAGTCATCCTTAGGGCAAGCGAGGTTAAGATCCCGGAAATCTGTGCATATCCGAAGTCCCCCTGTCGCTTTAGTGACAGGTACGATGTTAGAAATCCATTGAGGATAGTCAATAGGAAAGATGAAGGAAACAGAAAGGAGTCGTTGGAGCTCCTCTTTGACCAAGAGAGCAATGCGTGGATGTATTTTTCTCAATTTCTGTTTGACTGGTTTGGAATCGGGGTTTAGGGTGATGTTATGGACAGCAATGGTAGGATCAATTCCTGGCATGTCAGCGTAAGACCATGCGAAAGCTTGGTTGCGAGCACGGAGAAAGGTAGTAAAGGCGGCTTGTTCTGATGTGTTAAGGGACTGTCCAATCTTCACAATGTGAGGATCCTCCTCCGTGTGGATGTTGATTTCTATAGTAGATTCGTTCAGTATGGTTTGGGTTTCAGATGGTAAGGCTCGTTGAATATAAGAATCATCCGCGCCAAGGTAAGTGAGGATGGAGTCATCATCCTGGCATTCAACAACATTAATCAAAGGTGAATCCTCTTCGATCATGTCTGGATACAGAAGGGGAAGAGAAGATGGGTCCTCATTATCGCGTTGATAAGTGAGAGGACCTATGAAGATAGCATTTATGAAAAAAAAAAGTTAGGAGGGATGGATTCAGGGTCTATAGATTCTGTGGGTGATGATGGCAAAGTGGGTGATGATGGTTTGGTAGGGGCGACGTTTTCTTCTTCCAGGATACAGCTGACAGGAGGAGTCTCCTGTGTAGGTGTTTTGGGAAAACCGAGACCACTGCGATCATTATGTTTACGGGTAGTCACGGAAATGAGTGTATGTCGGCCTTGTTCGTAAAGGCCAAAACCAAAGCCTTTCCACGCACAGCGAGTCAAGAAGGTGAGGGCGAAATGACGATTTGTCAAGTATTAAAAATTGGATTGGAAGGGAACCACACCAAGAGGAGGTTCAGGGGTAATGGAGGATGCGTCAACACCCCCATATGTTAGGTTAGTGCGGAAATGGGGTGGTCCGTAAGAGATTACCTCCCCCACGCGACGGTTGTAAGTGGGATGTGCATGTAATTGTCTGTACTCCTGTGGGGTAGGGAAAGAACTAATGTTATATAGGCGGTACTCCCCCAACGTAAGGCGCTGAAAAACATCTACTAAGGGGTCGGAGGTTGGAATGTTAGCTGCGGGAAGGGAAGTGGTTTTTACGATGGTGGTTTCATCAGTTGAAGGCGTAGGCGCGGTTGAGGTGGATGGTTGAGGTACATTTGAAGAGGATGGTTGGGTTGAATGTATGGGTGTCTTCATTGGTATAAGCACATCGTTAGGGAGGTATAACATATTGCAGGTTTTAAAGGGGGGAGGGTCAGCTTTTACGGTGTAGGACTTCCCCTCGTACTCAAATTTTATGCATCTATGTAATGTTGAGGGAACGCATCCCATGGCTCGGATCCAAGGACGACCTAGCAATATATTATATTGGAACTCTCCCTCCAAGACATAGAAGAGTTTGGGTAAAGTACGTGGTCCTACCCGAATGTTGAGGATCATGGTGCCTAAAGTAGAAGTAATAGCGTCATTGAATGACCGCAACATGATGGGGTTGGCACACATGCAACTAGAAGGGATATTCATTTGTTGGAAGGCTTTTGAAGAGATGATGTTTAGGCTAGCACCCCCGTCAATCATAACACGACGTACCCGAATGTCCCAGATGTAAGTTGAGATGAAAAGAGCAGGGTCAGGATCTTCTGTACCAAAGTCAACAATTTCATCTTCAGAGAAACTGACTGCAGCAGCTTGTTGTACAGAGACAGAAGTGGTTGGGGCAGTGGGTTGTTTGGTGAGAGAAGCAACATGATTGGGTGTTAGAATGGAGGAGACAGGCAGGGTTTCATTAGGTAAAACCTCTATCCCTTGAAGGATCTCAACGAGAGCTTGTCGATGAGATTCAGAAGTCTGAATGAGATCATACAGTGTCATTTTTACGGGCGATTGGTGAAGCTGTTTAATCATATTTCGGTGGGCAATGCCATTAGAGACGGGATAGGCGGGTCCGCGAATGACCACTTTAGGTGGTGGTGTAATCAGGATGTTTGACGGAGAAAGAGATGCTGCAGGTGTGTTTTCTTTTGCTTTCCCATTGTTTTTCTGCCCTCGAGTAGCGACACTAATCATATTAATCTCGTAGACCTGAGATAAGGAAGATGGTTGGGATAACTCATGGTCTTCAAGAGGTGGGGTTGTAATAATGATAGATCTTGGTGAGGTGGGGACAGATGGTATAGGAGAGGGAATGGAAACTAAAGGTCTCTCCCTTCGTAAGTTGTCTTTCTTAATCTTTCTATCCGGGAAAGGTGACTGATGAAGGATGGTTTTTAGAGCTTTGCATCCCTCCACATCATGTCCTGGTGTGCGGTGATAAGCACAGATTTTAGACTCATCGTAACCCATAGGTCGGGGTTTAGACGGGTCATAAGGTCTAAGTGGAGGTAGGGAAATGGTCGCATTCTCCACCAACATAGCAAGGATTTTGGCGTAAGATCCTTTGAGTGGGTCAAAATCGGAAGAGGATGAGGGTATTGGTTGTGCGGGTTTTGGTAATGTTTGGGCGTGGTTGGTTTGCATGGGTGGTGGTTTAGCCGAGGGGTGTTGATACGTGGTTTTCACTAAACGTGATTTCTTTGGCGTAGAAGCTATGTTGGATGATGAGGCCGCAGATGATGTGGTATCAGAAAACAACCAAGGGGAAATAGGAGTGACCGAAAACAAATCTTTTGATGATGGAATTTGTTTAGGGTTGATAGGTGGACAGGATACGCGGAGTGACGGTGTTGCTATACCCTGGAATTTCTGTATGGGTGCGGAAGGCGTAGGTTGTTTTGAAGAAAACGCAGGAGGTATGATATATTGATGTAAGGTAGAGGGATGGGGTCCCAATATGGAAGGTAGGTATGACGATGATGGTTTTGATTGTGATAGGGGCACGGATTGAGTTTGTCTCCTAGGTGGTGGGACGGATTTATTTTTGGATAGATCGAGTCGCTTAGGCGGGTGCGTTAGACTGGGCATTGGTGAGGTCCCAAGCGTAGGGGAAGATCTGGTTAAGTTGATAGAAGTGGACGGGGCATTTGGTAGAGGTGGGGGGGGTGAAGGTGAGAACAGGGGCATTTTAAGCTTCTGTAAACACTTCGGGTATATGGTGGAGACATCAGGATCAGTCATTTGCATTTGAGTAGAAAAAGGGGTACTCAAACGTTCCCATAGGGCCTGTCTATCTTCTGTGGAATGACAGTCCTCACGTGTGAATATGAACTTTTGTACGGAAAAACGACGGGTTGCGATTCCAGTCCACTGTGGGTGTGACACAGGAGGTAGATGAGGCACTGTATCAATAGATGTTAAGAGGTCAACCGGTCGTTGAAAAGATTTAGGCGATGAGGGACTAATAGGTAGGAGGGTGTGTTTGAGGGGATCTGTCATGTTTAAAGAATGTGGTGATGTCAGTGTAAGAGATTTCTCATCTAAGGATGTCAAAAGGAGTGGCGAGCCTTCCTCTTGTGCAGCAAGAGCGGTAGAAGGGGACATTTGGGAAATAGATAAATTAGATAACATCCGCTCACAGTCTTGTAGGGATGTGGGTGTAAGAAGACTCATCGATGAGAAGAGAAGTCCGGGCAGTTAACTCTTTTATGGGTAAAGGAATGATTTCACTTTGGCTTGATGGTGGTGAAGGAGGTTCAGACTCCTGTGTTGGTGGAGAGGCTTGATTCAAAATTTTTTCAATAGAGGCTTTTGGCTAAGAATCGAAGACTGTATGGATCTCATGAACACTCTCCTCGGCTAAGATATCTTGGTTTACGTTACTGTTGGACGAGTGATTCGGGAATGGCTTGTTGAAAATTTTTAGATTTCGGTTAGCAGGGGCGTTAGGATTATCGAGGGCTATATCCCCCCGCATCAACCATTTCCTGCACTATGTTTTTTCAACATCTTGCAGTTTTCATGACTATTCCTTTTACGCGGTGAAAGTTACAAAAGTCATTTTCTTTTACCAGGAAGGTATTGTGCGGGTGGAGTCAAAACCCAGAGTGAGGTTTAACAGGGGGCAAGGTGATAGCCCCAGCTTTGAGCAATTTCTCCAGGATGAACACCATAAGTTTCTCCCAAGGGAGTGTAATTGATGGGCTCGGGCTTTGTACTTATAGGTGGTTTTCGGTGGAGTATTGGACGGTGTTTGAGATTTGACCATTACCGCGTGGATAGCTCCTTTTGATTTAGAAGAAGTGGACGCGTGAGGAGTGGTGGTGTTTGGCTTGTTGGTAGAATCTGGAGTTCAGAAATTGGGGTTTTTATTACGGAACCGTAATTTCTCCTCTTCTAAGGCTCGAATTTCTAATTTCGGGCCATAGTAAAGGCCTCGTCGAATGTACGGAAAGTTTGAATTTGAAGAGTAGGAGAAATGTGCTTAGCAATGCCCACGTGAAAAGTTTGATAAGTTCAGCTTGAGGCAAGGCATATGTAAGTTGGTTGATAAGGCCGCGCCATCGTCCCACGAAATCTGCGATAGATTCGTCTTCGAATTGTCGGATGGCATAAAGGTCGGTGATAGATACTTCTTGGCAATGTTGAATGGAGAAATGATCCAAGAAAGATTGGGCTAGTTGGTTAAAAGAGAAGATCGAGTGCTGGGTTAAAGCACTGTACCACTCCAAGGCGGGTCCTGATACGGACATGGGGAAGGTGCGGAGTAACAAGGCGTCATCATGGGCAATCAAAATAACAAGCATGCCTAAATGATCGCAAGTGTTGTTGAGGATCCTCTTTACTAATTAAACAAAGAGTAATTTTGGCAACTCCTTGAGGAGGAATGAATGAATGGCTCCTGAAAAAACTTGCTCGTATTGTCAAGGCACTACGACTTCCCGAAACAGAGCCATCCAGATTTTGCTTTTTGTCCACTCATTTGTTTGCTGAAATCTATGGGTTGATAGATATGGGCGGTTGTGGTAAATGAGGCAAGTTGGACAAGAGCTTCCGCTAGACATGGTGGGGCTAAGTGTTGATAGGGTATTGGAGTAATAGTATTTTGGACAACAGAATAGTGGATGTCCCATAGGGCCTGTCGATCTTCTGGGAGACATCCCTCACGTGTGAATCTGGAACTTTTGTACGGAAAAAAACGACGGGTTTCGATTCCAGTCCCTGTGGGTGTGACACAGGAGGTAATGAGGCACGTATCAATAATGTTAAAAAGTCAACTCGGTCTTGAAAAAGATTTAGTCGATGAGGGACTAATATGTAGGAGGGTGTGTTTGAGGGGATCTGTCATGTTTTAAAGAATGTGGTGATGTCAGTGTAAGAGATTTCTCATCTAAGGATGTCAAAAGGAGTGGCGAGCCTTCCTCTTGTGCAGCAAGAGCGGTAGAAGGGGACATTTGGGAAATAGATAAATTAGATAACATCCGCTCACAGTCTTGTAGGGATGTGGTTGTAAGAAGACTCATCGATGAGAAGAGAAGTCCGGGCAGTTAACTCTTTTATGGGTAAAGGAATGATTTCACTTTGGCTGATGGTGGTGAAGGAGGTTCAGACTCCTGTGTTGGTGGAGAGGCTTGATTCAAAATTTTTTTCAATAGAGGCTTTTGGCTAAGAATCGAAGACTGTATGGATCTCTCATGAACACTCTCCTCGGCCTAAGATATCTTGGTTTACGTTACTGTTGGACGAGTGATTCGGGAATGGCTTGTTGAAAATTTTTAGATTTCGGTTAGCAGGGGCGTTAGGATTATCGAGGGCTATATCCCCCGCATCAACCATTTCCTGCACTATGTTTTTCAACATCTTGCAGTTTTCATGACTATGTCCTTTTACGCGGTGAAAGTTACAAAAGTCATTTTCTTTTACCAGGAAGGTATTGTGCGGGTGGAGTCAAACCCAGAGTGAGGTTTAACAGGGGGCAAGGTGATAGCCCCAGCTTTGAGCAATTTCTCCAGGATGACACCATAAGTTTCTCCCAAGGGAGTGTAATTGATGGGCTCGGATTTGTACTTATAGGTGGTTTTCGGTGGAGTATTGGACGGTGTTTGAGATTTGACCATTACCGCGTGGATAGCTCCTTTTGATTTAGAAGAAGTGGACGCGTGAGGAGTGGTGGTGTTTGGCTTGTTGGTAGAATCTGGAGTTCAGAAATTGGGGTTTTTATTACGGAACCGTAATTTCTCCTCTTCTAAGGCTCGAATTTCTAATTTTCGGGCCATAGTAAAGGCCTCGTCGAATGTACGGAAAGTTTGAATTTGAAGAGTAGGAGAAATGTGCTTAGCACATGCCCACGTGAAAAGTTTGATAAGTTCAGCTTGAGGCAAGGCATATGTAAGTTGGTTGATAAGGCCGCGCCATCGTCCCACGAAATCTGCGATAGATTCGTCTTCGAATTGTCAGATGGCATAAAGGTCGGTGATAGATACTTTCTTGGCAATGTTAATGGAGAAATGATCCAAGAAAGATTGGGCTAGTTGGTTAAAAGAGAAGATCGAGTGCTGGGTTAAAGCACTGTACCACTCCAAGGCGGGTCCTGATACGGACATGGGGAAGGTGCGGAGTAACAAGGCGTCATCATGGGCAATCAAATAACAAGCATGCCTAAATGATCGCAAGTGTTGTTGAGGATCCTCTTTACTATTAAAACGAGTAAATTTTGGCAACTCCCATTGAGGAGGATATGAATGAATGGGCTCCTGAAAAACTTGCTCGTATGTCAAGGCACTACGACTTCCCGAAACAGAAGCCTCCAGATTTTGCTTTTTGTCCATCATTTGTTTGATGAAATCTATGGTTGGATGAGATGATGGTGCGGTTGTGGTAAATGGAGGCAAGTTGGACCAAGAGCTTCCGCTAGACAATGGTGGGGCTAAGTGTTGATAAGGTATGGAGGATGAGTATGTTGGAGCAACAGAATAGGGATGTCCCATATAAGGTGTTGAGGTTACTGGATACGTGTATGGGAATGAAAAGGTAGGCGGAGCTTGAGAAGGAAAGCTCATGTGGATAGGTGGCAGAGAGCAAGTCATGAATGGAGTGGTCTGAAAGAGAGATGAGGTAGGGGCAGTTGGTGGTAACGATACGTGGGGTCCAAGATTAACCAAAGGAAAGCTAATCGGGGTCGTATGAACCTCTGAAGCCGTCGGATTGGGAGACGGGGCTAGAGATGTAGGAAGTAAGGCAGTGTTATCAGGAGGAGTGGGAGCTAAATGAGCAGCTATACTAATAGGCATGCCAACAAGGAGCTGACCATCAGGCGTACGGTCAGGGGCATGAGACAAATAGTATTGTACAGCGCTGGGATTAGCATCCAGAAATTTGGCAAAGTCCTTGTCTCCTACAGGAATTTGGGGGATCTCACTGGTGTTCGTAGGGTTCCCTATAGAATGTGAAGGGGGTGATTCAGGAAAAGACACAGAGCAGGCATGTGAAACCATGGCGGCGGCTTGCTTCTGAGTGATGATAACCATGGACAAGAACACACAAGAAAGTTTCAATCTATCAAGAACAAAAACAACCTCAGAATGATGGATTTGGCAAGTTGCTGGTTTGTCAGGGGCTGATGAAGACAGTAACCGATATCGGTTTAATAACCAGTGTCGGTCAGAGAGCAGACGACATCGGTCAGTTAACCGATGTCGGTGTCAAAAGTCTAGGATAAGAAGATATAAAAGGCTGCTAATTTGATTTTTAGCAACGTTGAGTATATTTGTCAACTTATTGATCACAGAAGACAAAGTATGACAGAGAAAAACAGAATTTGAAAACAAGCAAGATGCACACGCAAATCCAGAGACTAATCCTAGGGTTAATTTTAGTTATCGTGGGCTTATGCCTTTAGACGTAAGATGATGTCAGAATCCTAAACAACAACAAGACCTAGGGGAAATGTCAAGTTTGTTTTGGCTTATAAGGTTACCTCAATCAGGCGGAGGAATACCGCGGAAAAAGGGGGGATGTTTGAGCTGTTGTGTTAATTGTGAAGTGATTTGGTATGTGTTGTGCAGTGAAACTAGGGTTAATTTCCTGTCAATACCATGGATATCACCCCCACGTGTACGACCTATTACTTAATCTATGTTCACTAGAATTGAAGAACAATAAGCAGGAATGCAATGCATGTGTTTTAAACCCAAATCGAAAATTATGTTTGATGAAGCAAGAGAGATGACTTTCACTAATGTGAAACTAGGAAAGCAAGACAAATTCTTTACGAAATATATAACAAAAGCAGCAACAACAAGTATGCTTCCTAAAATGAAAATAAGCAAGAGCAAAGAAACCCAAAATGGGTCCCACCGGGCGTGCCAAAATGTTTCGCTCGGAATGACTCGTTCCTATAGAAACAGATAAGAGTTAGGTGCTAGGAGGAATACCTGTAGAATGTCGAGATGGTGTGCGCGTACCATAGAGAAAGATCAGGTTGACTGCGGAGAACTCCTTTTTGTCTTGGAAGGACTACCTGCAAATAAGAACACAAGACCACAAGATTTTGATTAAACAATAAATGAGGAAACTGCCTTGGGCCCAGGAAATATAAAACTTCCTTTCGAAGGTGGTCAGTTCCCCTGCTAATATGAATTAACACAAAAGAATGCAAAATATCAATTAGATTGTTTCGTTGAACTGGGTAGGGGAAAGGCTGGTTTTATGGTTTTGATCAGAGGAACTGATGGCGGTTACTGATAGCCGATGCCGGTTACTGATAACCGATACCGGTGGGTTCTAGGATCTTCTTAGTAGCTATGGTGTTTTGTAAGGCTAGTTTATGGATGATATTAGGAAATGGGATGATTAGAAGCAAAAGAATAACAATTAGATGCAATTACACGTTGGGTAGTAGATTCAGAGACGGATTTAGGAGGACTGAAATTCACAGAGCATAAGAAATGTTATAACAGAGGACATGCAAGATGTGACTTACTGGTTTTGACAAAGATGCAAGTTAATCTCCTTGGTTGTAAACACTTTTGGTATTTCCACTCATCTCTGCTCTGTCAAGTGAAGATCTGGACTCTGTTCCTCACTCGCAATGCTCTCTGTTGATCCAGAAATCCTTTGACTGATCTCCAAAAATGAAATTCCGATCCGTTGTTTTGGTTTGGGGAGCCCATTTACAGGGAACCGATGGCGGTTGCGTAACCGACGGCGGTCGAGTAGGAACCGGCATCAGTAAGGAAAAAGTAGGCTATTTTTAGTAAAATAGCCCACCTTCCCTGCTTTTCTCCCGAGAGATCAGTTGCGGGCTTAGTCAAGTGACTAGAAGGTCGGTTTTGGGTGCGAGAAAGGGGTCATTAGTTATGGGTGTAGGTGTGGACCAAGTTTTAGGTTTTAATTAGGTTAGTTTAGGATCAGGGCTATGTCATGATGAGGTGGCAAAATGAGGTGGCAGGTGAGGTGATGTGGATTTATCACTTACAAGGTAATTAATAAATAATTGTGCAAGGTTTAGGTAATGAGGTTAGGTTGCAAAATGGGATACGGGTCACAAGGGGTCGTAAGACATGAATTTGGTGTCTACAAACTGATGCATATGGTGAAGGTCTATGAGGTATTTTGTTACAATATGATCATGTCATAGCTTGCGAAAGTAGAAAAATAAAGTTACATGAGTGGAATTATGCTCCACATGATTTAGAGCTTGCTGCCATTGTTCATGCACTGCAAGTTTGGAGGCATTACCTACTTGGTAAACCTTTTGAATTGAAAACTGATCATCTTGGGCTGAAGTATATCTTCACTTAGCCAAATCTTAATGCAAGACAATGAAGGTGGTTAGAGTTTTTGACTCAATATGATTTTGACATCAATTATATCAAGGGTAAAGGAAATAGAGTGGCTGACGCTCTAAGTCATAGGAAGCACATTTCTGCGCTTATAACATTGAGAACTCAATTTAAAGATGAAGTAAAAAGTGTTATGGAATCTGATTCTTACTTTCAACAAGTTAAGATAACGCTTGTTGAAAATCTTAGTGATTTGAGGTATAAAGGTCTTCACTTCGATAACAAAGGAATCTTAAGATTTGAAAACAGGGTATACATACCTTCGCTCAATGATTTAAGAAAGAAATTGTTAGCAGAATTTCACAATTCACCTTTTTCTGGACACCCTGGTATTACAAAAATGCTTGCTGATATAAAACAACAATATTTTTGGAAGGGAATGAAAAATGATGTTATATATTTTGTGACACATTGCCTTGAAAGTCAACATGTTGAAGTGGAACATATGCACCCATCCGGTTTATTGTATCCTCATAGCATACCGTAGTACAAATGGTAAGTGATAAGCATGGACTTTATACAAGGGTTGCCTATGTCAAGAAATAAACATGATGTTATTTTAGTAGTTGTGGATAAACTAACAAAGGTAGCAAATTTTATTACTAGTAATATGAAGGATAATTCTCCTGTGTTAGCTAAAAGATTTGTACATGAAATTTTCAGATTACAAGGAGTACCTGGATTAATCATATCAAATAGAGATCCTAGAATGACGTCAAGATTTTGGCAAAAACTTAATGCAACTCTAGGAACTAAGCTGAATTTCACTTTTGTGTATCATCGGGAAATAGATGGACAAACTGAAAGAGTTAATCACGTTTTAGAGGATATGTTACGAATGTGTTGTATGGACCAGCAGTATAAGTGGGAAGAGTACCTTCAACCAGTTGAGTTTATATATAATAACACATACCATGCCTCTCTTAAGATGGCACATTTCGAAGCATTATATGAAAGAAAATACAGAACCCATGTTAGTTGAGACAACATTGAGGATAGAGAGGTAATTGGACCTAAAAATATTACAAAAATGGAACAACAAGTTAAAATGATTCGTGAGCACTTGAAAGAAGTAACAGATAGGCAAAAGAGTTATGCTGATTTAAAGCGGGTTGACAAGAAATTTGAACTTGGTGAGAAATTATTTCTTTGGGTTAAACCAAAAAAGAGCTCTATAATTTTTTGGCAAGGCTACCAAGTTATCACCTCATTATGTGGGACTATTTTAGATAGTTGAAGTAATCAACCCTGTAGCTTACCATTTAGCATTACCTCCTACTTTGTCACGAATGCATGTTATTTTCCATATTTATTTACTTAAGAAATATGTTTCAGATTTATCACATGTGGTAAATTGGAATTCCTTGTAGGTCCAAGACCTAGGAATAATCATGGTTGAACCCATACGAGTGCAGGAAACTCACTAGTTGCATTTAAGAAATTGTGAGATAAGTCAATGTAAGGTCCAGTGGGACTAGTTTAATGAAGAAAGTGCAAATTGGGAAAACCTGAATGATATTAGAACTGATTTTCCATATTTATTTGATCAAAATTAACTATGATGACTGATAAAATTTGTGATTTTATCTTTATATGTCAGTAAGTTTGCCGTTTATGAACAGACAACTATTTTTTTTTGAATAAACAACTATGTGAATGCTGATTTCTGGAAATTTAAATTCAGATATTGTTGCAAACATATGTTATGAAAGTAAATAAATTGATTATCTTGAATGCAATGATTAAAATGAGATAATCATCAGGACGATGATTCTTTTTAGGAGGGAAGTATGTAACACCTTGAATAAACTGTTATATTTCTCTTTGCATTACAAGTGTTGGCATGTGATTTTCTTAAATGAGGTGTGATTCCTTGATAGGTTGAAAATCATGCTTGTTATGGATAAATAATCTCTGCTCTTAGATTTAGTGGACTAAAATGATATGGCTTTAAGGAATCCATTTTCACTTCTTGTTGATAAGTTACAATCAAATTTTTAGAGTTGCAAACTTATCTCTTTTTACTGACTCATTCTTGGATCAATTTCAGTGATCCAAGGAATGTTTTAAATCTTCTTAACAGACTGAATGGTAAACTGAAATTCATTGGTTAAAATACATCATGGACTGAACTTGTGTTTATTGCAAGTTCTTTATTATCTTGGAAGACCGTGCCTGTATTCTGTTGTGTGTTGTGCTCGGATCTTCTTGATTGAACTTTGCAGGACGTTTAATCACATTAAGGGAAATAGAAACCTGCTTCAGGATTCTTGAGAAAGAGATAATATAATGTGTCCTATATCTAATAAGGTCTGTCCTAATGGGATTCAAGACTGAGGTAAATTTTCCTAACTCTTTCTACACCACTCTACATGGGATGACATCCCAACCTAGGTTTTTAATACTAAGTTAGTATGTAGGGAAATAACCTAAGGAATGCTAAGTTATTTCTAACTTATTGCTTAATACTATTTGGTTAAGCTATGTCCTAACCTAAGGTGGAAATCTATTTGATTGAAGGTTATATCCTAAGGTTATACTTTTAAATTAACCTAATATATAACCTATTTAAATTTTATCTATCCTAAACTAATGGGGTATGAAAGGGAACCTAAGGGTCGATTGGTAAGTGGGATATAATCAGCGGTTCCTAAGATTTTAATGAGATGTGATTTTGATTTATTTGGTATTAAGGCATGAAAGTAATATCAGTTTGGTAGGGGCTAGTTAAATTTTAACGGGGATTACTTAGAAGCTTTGCTAAGTATGGAACTGCATGTTGGATTGGGATTGACATCTGCCAGTTTTGGGAGATGGTGGCAAGGATAGATAAGTGGGAGAATAAGGAGTTATGACATTAATGAATCTCAGTTTTTATGTGCAAACTTTATTAGAAACTTGAGAGGAAGGTTTTTGAGAGGTTGTTTGGTTTTACCTGCATCATGAATTTCACTCTGCATGGAGCTATCTGGTTCCTTGAACCAGCAGTTCGACTTCTTCTTTTTCTTGTCTATTTTTGGTTTCTCTGGCCTATTTTCGATCAGGGGAATGTATAAGAGGCATTGTGGAAAAATATTATTGTTGGTTGATCTTGCTAGGAGAAGAAGAGGTGTTGGAAACTTGGCTGGAAGTCTTCTTCGAATTGGCAGAGGCACTATAATGCATGATAGGCTCTACCCATTAATATTTCTTCTTTTCTTCTAAATGATTCATTAAGATAACTCTACTCACTGGATATATACATTTTTTCATGATGTTTCTGGTCATTTAATTTCATGCTTTCATGAAATCTATGTGGGTTTGGAATGTGAATCCTTTATTGCTAATGATAGTATTCGGGAACTTTCTCTGTACTAATTATTAGAGGTATTCATTCAAATTGTAGATGAAGCTCTGTACCCTATATTTGAAGCTTTGTTTCTAGCATTCGAGATGAATGTTGAATGAACTGGCTTGTTGCTTGTTTGGTTCTAAATCTTTGTTTAGTCTTATGTTTCGTGAGCTTGATGTGGAGCTCCGTAGTTGTTCTAAGCTTGTGTTAAAGCTTCGTGTTTTGTTATGAGATTTTTTCGGGACTTTGTGTTGGTTTTGGACTAAGTTGGAACTTGGAGTAGTTTTGAACTTTTTTTGAATCTTCATATTCAACAACTGTATTCATATTCAATTCTTATGAATGTTGAACTTACTGTTGAGTTGTTGAGTTTTGTTCTGTACTTACGTTTTGAAATGGAATTTTATTCTCATTTAAGGATTTGAGAATAATTGGACTCATATTAGAGCCTTGGTGTTTTGGTTTTAAGCTCGTATTTAGGGCTTCGTGTTTCTTTTAAGTTCATATTTGATCTTGTGCTTTTCTGAGCCGGTGTTAGAGCTTTTTAAAGTCTGAAATTATGTTCAAAGCTCATATTCGACACTATACAGGTATTCTATTATTGCTTGTTTTGGATTTATGTTGGAGTTATCGTGTTTACCTGTATTGTGAGTTGGGTTTGGTAGATTTTTGGTTTTGAAAAGATTTATTCTCTTTATAGATTTTCTACTTGATAGGGGTTTTAGAGTTTAGTTTTGGTTTGAAGCCGATCTGTTAATCTGCTTGTAATCTCCTTCGTGCTGCTCATTGATTGTGATTGGTTTTTGTGCTTCTATCCTTTGGACTGCACAACCTTATTTGAAATTGATAGGGTGAGAGAAATCGAAGTTTAACCTATCCTTCTCTGTTATGAGCAAACACGTGTCTTACAGAAAGCTTGACTGTTTTGTTCTTAATATTATAAGGGGACATGAATTATGTTTGGTAATGGGTTTGGTTGGTCTTTTGATCATTTGGAACAGTCGAATAAATTTTTATGTTACGGAAATGATGTATTACTCTCTTCGGACCTTATTTTGTTTCTTGGGTTTTATTGGAAGTTGAATTTAAAACCTAGAATACTGATGTAGATCAAGAATTTCACGCTTGTTACCTGTCTAAGTTAATGTACCAAACTAAACACAAAAACCCTGAAAAACTCAAATGAAATCGATACCTATTTGATACGAAAAGATCCGAAGATGTAGATGGAAAAGAAAACCGATGTAGACAAGACGGGTGCACACGAGCGATCTTGCAAAGTAGATCCAGGAAACCTGCGAGACACAGATGCTTGACAGAAAAAGACAACGTTAAAAGATATTTGGATGGACTGCCCAAAAAGTGGGTCTGGGAAGTGATAAACTCCCTCGGTGGATGTCAGTCCATGTTTTTAATTAAGGAAAGAAGCATACATGATAAAAGATGTACGTAAATGGCTAGATTTTCTGATAAAAAAGAATGAACTGAATCTAAACAGTGGACAGAAAGCAGCAAGAAATAGGAAATTTTGAAAATAATGCTGGATTAATGTTACCTGAGTCCTTTTACCTATCTGTAGGCTGATCGGTGTCGGTTAGGAAAATTGACGTCGACTGATGCAGGTCGGCATCGACTGATCGGTCGGCATCGACTGATATAAATCGGCGTCGACTTGGGAAAATTTACAGGAAGATTAAGAAACAGACGGTGGATGCTAGATTTTTGATCTCTGTTGGATCTGGAAGTGTCATAGGGATACTGACAAGGCTCCACCTGTGCTGGATGCAGGAACAGAGTCACCAAGAGATCGATGAAGACTCACGATGTCGATGTGGCAGGAGCAGAGTAACAGTACTCCTCTCAGGGATTGGTTTGGATAGGATTCGCTCTCACTTGATAGATAATGCTCAGACTTGATGCTCGAAACTCTCTCGTTCTCTTTGTCTAACTCACTGTCTATCTCACCATCTAACTGTCTAACCAGAACTGAGTTCTGGGCCTCTATTTGTAATCAACGCGTTACTGAAAAATCGGCGCCAACCGATCGAGTACCGGTTGGCACCGATCAGGGAACAAACTCCCAAAATGGCCAAAAGGAGTGATTTCTGGAAAGATGAGAGTGATCCTTTCACCTCAAATATGGGAAATATCCCACTGCTCGGTTTGGGAGGAGGAGAAATAGGGGGGATATATGGATAGAATAGATATGGGGTAGATAAGTGGTTAGGATATATGTAAAAAGGTGTAATTGAATAGTTAATATTTAATTACTCATGGGTAAAACATAATGGGGTGAATTAAACCTAGGATAGGTGTTTAAATCACAAATTGAATAATACCCCAAGGGGGCAATGGTGATATGAACGTGCCCCAGGTTACCCGAGAAGGTAAACGAATGTGAGGGACACTAAATTGGGTAACCAATTTTAGGTGTCTACATTTTTCCCCTTTTTGTCGAGTAACTTGTGATAAGCAAAGTTGCAAGACAAAAACAAGGAGGTGGAAGAAAGGAAGAAAAAGTGATGATGTGATCCCCCTCAAACTAGGGATGGGATGGGTGATAGAACAAACGATCCCAAGTTTGAAAAAGGTAGATGAAAATGCAGGATGCCCCAGTTGGATGTCTGGAGTAGATCTGATCATTAATGACACACAAAAATAACATTAAGGCAGCTACCTAAGGAACTCACATTGGTAGGGAAGTCTAGACGGTCTCCACAGGAGATGACGTTAGTACCTACAGACCCGTGAGTGTAAGGAGGGCTGAAAAATAGTTAGCACCTAAAGAGAGATACATTGGTAGGGACAACCGAACGGTCTGCGAAGCAGACGACGTGAGTGCCTACAGACCCGTTAACTCTAAGCTGCCAAAAATGTGAGTGCCCCATGTACAGGGGACAAGCTCAAAATGGACGATAATATCGAAAGTATGTGCCAAAAGGCAACATTCAGGGCACAATAATGACCAGATAAATAAGCCAAGCATCAACACTATGGCAAGAAGATTTAGGAGATGGCAAGAAGCTACAGTGCAACCGATCAGCAACAATAGGTGTAAATCGGTGGCGATCCAGACTAATCGGTGTCGACCATAACAATCGGCGTCGACCAAACAAATCGGCACCGACTATACCAAGCACATATAAATATGCAAAAGGAAAATGTGAATGATTTATTTATACCATGATGATTGATTTAGAGAGAGTCAAAAATTGGATTTGAGCACCATGGAAGCTTCTGGGAGCAGTCAGAAGCGGAAGAGGACACGACCAGGGGTAAGTGAACCTAGCCAAACTTCCTTCTATAATTTTATCATAAAATAGCATATTAGGCTCCCAATTTTTAGAGAAAAAAGGAATAAATGAGGAGTAAGAGTGTTTTTGACACTCGTCCTCCCAGTCGGCGTCGATTGAAAAAATTGACGCCGATTATATGAGATCGGCACCGATTACCTTAAATCGACATCGACTATTTGTGATCGACGCTGATTTAAGTAAATCGACGCCAATTTTACCATTAGACTGATAAGATGATAGAATGTATGTTTTTGATGTTCTGATTTGGATAAATGGGAAGCTAACATTGCTCTTGACATCGTGGATGTAGGCACGAGAGGCATTACACATGCAGGATGCTATCCCCGAGCTTCTGGAGACCATTCTCCCTGATGTGACTGACACAGATTGACGCCACCTAGAGTTAGCCAGGCTCGGGGGCTTTCGGTACTACCGACGAGTGCCGCGAGATGTAGAGCTGATGCGAGCACTAGTACGGTGATGGGATAGCCAGACTTGCACGTTTTGGTTCAGGACGGGTGAGATGACTATCACCCATGAGGATATATACAGGATCCTGAGGCTGCCGATCACCGGGGACCCTATTGAGATCACTCCACGAGAGCAGCAGCAGAGGGCCCTAGGATGGTTATATGGGGACAGGGCGGATGAGTCAGAGATAGTGTCTGGGGTAGTGAGGATAGCCTCGCAGTACAGACAGGATGATGCCAGGAGCAGACAGATAGTGTTGATTCAGATGGCGATCTCCTACTTTGCTCTACCAGATTCAGGAGGTGGGAGATTCCCATTGTTATTGCTAGATTGTGTTTGTGACATCCTGCAGTTTAGACAGGTGTTCACATTTTCTGACGCCCTGATAGCTCAGATATATTATGAGCTATGGATGTATACCACTGGCAGGAGGACAGGGATTGATGTTAGTTTTGTGCTCCATTGCTGGGCATATGAGCACATAGCAGTGATCAGGCCATCCAGGCTTCCATGGATGCCAGCAGTAGTGGGGGCCATTGATTATGGATTTTGGTGATGGCGGGCCGACATGGCCCCGGGAGATACAGGGAGATCCACAGATTGGTATGCCGAGCACTTCAGGACACTGACACCAGAGCAGGTCATCTGGAGACCATATCAGGTATTTCCGACATGGGCTGGTCAGGATGCTCACCTGGTGGGGTTGAGATGGAGCAGGGTGGTTAGGGGCCGTAGGCCTGATATGTGGGAGTGAGTCCCGTTTATACGGGTATTGAGACAGTTCAGCCTGGTGCAGATAGTGCCGACCACCTACAGGCCATATAGACGAGACAACAGAGAGACAGATTTGCCGATTTTGATCCCGACAGATCCATTGAGGGAGGCCCCACCTTCTACAGATAGTGATGATGATGCCGGAGTGGATGACGGCTATGCGGCATGGTATTCGACAGAGCTTCCATGACACTTGCCAGCATCCATAGATGCCGATGAGGAGGATATAGCCACAGCGCTTGGAGAGGCTAGAGGGAGAGCATTTTACGCTGACACAGACACATCAGGCTGCCCTAGAGGAGATCAGAGCTCTGACAGAGGAGAGGGATGCCCTGATATTGGAGAGGGACACAGCTTACCAGGAGCAAGATACAGCGATCCAGTAGAGGGATCACTACCATCGACATAGGGAGGCCCTCAGGGCCAAATATGGTGATACAGGTACCACGTCAGAGTCTGGGACACAGGGTATGACCATAGGAGGGCCACCACTAGCAGCACCAGCAGTGACACTACGAGCACCTGGTATAGTGAGCCTGAGTACATATCAGTCTCTCCTCGCTGAGGTGAGATACTATGAGGATGCCCTAGCACAACATGCCCCTGAGGTGCCTCGTTACGGTGTGAGGAGGAGATCTGCAACAGCCACAGCTAGTGGTGCATCAGAGGGAGGGAGCACTGGGAGAGGGTGAGGTGGAGGTAGGCCCCCAGCAGCAGGTGCTTCTAGTTTGATAGGTGGCGGCCAGGAGAGACAGCCTGGTCCAGAGGAGGGTGGAGGAGATAGTGTCTTCCACCTATCGGATTTTACAATTTAGAGATTGATATATTTTTGTATCGATGTATTGATGTAGCCTCGATTTGAAGGCATTTTTGATGTATGATATAGATGGCTTGATTGAAATCCACCCATTCTTTGTTGTACAGATACTCATGTATATATATAGAGATTCATCATTTTCTTTGTCAAATGATTGTACTCATGCTTTTAATTTCGATAGACATGGATAGATGTAACGTAATTGCGATGGATATAGACATATGTTGATAGATGATAAATAGGTGTGATCTGATATTCATAGAATAGATAGACGTGATGTTGATGTGATGTGATTGATATGTGGATTTAATTTTGATGAGAAATAGATATAGACAGATGTAGTGTAACTTGGATGGACATGTTTTTAGATGATAGATGGATAGATGTGATTGATAGATTTTGATATATTTAAGATGTTTTAATTGAATTTTGATGAAAAATAGATAGATAGATCCACATGTGTTGATAATACATGCTATGATATGTTTTCTTTTGGAAAAAGTAGATAAGATGAAATTAGATAGATGATAGATTTTGACTAAATTAACATGTTAAATGTCAATTTAACTGGATGAATAAGAAATGATAATGGGAAATAAAGGAAATACACCTAGATAAGAAAAAGAATGATAAGCTAGGCCCCTAACTGACCATAAATAGAGACTTTTGATAGGAAACCAAAAGACCATGCATACAAGGCCATATATGAGGTTAAAATAAACCTGACACTAGCTAGTCGCAAACCAGATCTAGAAGGTAAATGGAAGGAGAAGTAAGTATGTATCTTGTCAAAATTTACAAAAGGATAGAATACACGCTCATATTGGGAAAATAGGGTTCTCCATATGATCGAAAAAAAAGGTCTTATATCTCAGCTTCATGATGTTTGTTTTGACAGAAAAGCAAACTGATCAATGCGGGAAGTTTGCTAGATGTGGAAAGACTGATCGATACGGGAAGTCTTTCAGTGATGCTAAAAAGTGAACAAACTGGCCAAAGAGGAAGTCTGTTACTGAAAAGGCTGATCAATGTGAGAAGCCTTGGGAATTCCATGAGAGAAACAACCGTCCTTCAAGGGAACGGTCTGTAGTTTGAATTTAATGATAGCCATCCTTCAAGGGTATGGTCTATATCTTTTGTTTTGCTTAATAATGCATGGATAGTTGTCCTTCAAGGGATCATTCTATCTTTTAGGAATTTTGGATAGCATCTCTTTTTTTTTTTCATCGTTGTTGGGAGGAAGCTGAGTTTAGACCAGATAGATCAGATAGAGGGAAAGAAAATGTATACAAACGCGTACTCATGCCCTAAGTAGATTTGATTAAGATAGACACTTGGGACAAATGAAGAAGTGATTAAGGTGTTCCTACCATGAGGAGGAACATATCCATAAGAAAAATTCCATGAGTAGAGCCGCGGTACTCATATTTTAAGGTAGAAAAAGACATAACGCGGAGAACCACATAGTTCTAAATCACTACAAAAAGGTATGACTGGTTATAGATGGATGAAAGATCTGTTTTGTGACTAAGAACATGTAAGATAGATTTTAACAGTAGAAGGGCCTTAGATGCAAGGCATTAATAGGTTCCATTTCAGGTACACCATCCATGGAAGATAGACGGTAAGCCCCAGATCCATATTTATGAGTAACCACGTATGGACCCATCCAGTTAGGAGCAAACTTACCACGCTGACTCCGTTCTAGTGTAGTGACATTTTGGTTTTCTTTAAGAACAAGATCACCAACTTTGAAGTCACGGTGCTGCAAGTGCTTGTTGTAAGCACATTTGACATGCTCAAGATAGACTTGATGATGTTCAAGAGCATTGAGACACCGCTCATCTAACAACTCAAGCTGCGCTAGACGCTCTTGATGATAGTCCTCATCAGAGACAAATTCTCTGAGAGAAACACGAAGAGATGGGATCTGGACTTCCAAAGGAAGAACAGCCTCAGACCCATAGATGAGAGAGAAGGGAGTAGCACCAGTAGGAGTACGAATGCTAGTCCGATAAGCCCAGAGAGCAAAAGGGATATGTAAATGCCAATCCCTACCAGCTCGACTAGTTACCTTTGCGAGGATGTTACGCAAAGTTTTATTGGAAGCTTCGGCCTGGCCATTAGCTTGGGGATAGTATGGAGAAGAAAAGCTGAGTTTGATATTGAAAGCATCACAGAGATTCTATAAATCGACATTTTTGAAATATTTACCATTATCTGTGATGAATTTGTGTGGAAAACCAAAGCGACAAATGATGTGTTGATAGACAAAATCAACAATCAGTTTAGCTTTTGTTGAGGAAAGGGGAATAGCTTCCACCCACTTAGTAAAGTATTCTGTGGCAGTAATGATAGAATGATGACACTGTGAAGAGTGGGGATTGATAAGACCGATGAGATCAAGACCCCATTGCGAAAAAGGCCACAAATCTGTCGCAGGTTGCAAAGCTTGACTAGGGATATGCGTAAGATTGGAATGTTGTTGGCATTTGACACATTTCTTAGTGTATTCGCAACAATCTTGATTAAGAGAAGGCCAATAATAGCCTAAGCGTAAGATGTGTTTAGCTATGGCCAAACCACTAAAATTTCCACCACAGATACCGTCATGGACCTCCTGGATAGCCTTAGATGATTCAGGGGTTTTGAGGCACCGAAGCAAAATACCATCAAAACCACGTTTGTAGAGGATTCTGCCTAGAATAGTATAGCGATTAGCGCGTAGGATAAAATATCTTCTACCATTGGAAGTAAGATCTAGAGGAAGCACTGAATGGGATAGATAATCAACAATGTGTTGATACCACTCGTCTTGAGTATTGGTTGTAACGGCATTGATTGAAGTCAGTTGCCTGAGATGAGATGGTTGGTCTAATCATTGCACAGCCACATAAAGTCACGAGTCTTCGGTAAAAGGTGGAATAAGTGAGGCTAAAGAAGCCATCGTATCTGTGAATCAATTCGCAGTGTGAGGAATAGCTTGGATAGTGAATTTATCAAAGGATTGAAGTTGAAAGAGAACGATATCGTGATATTTTTGAAGGATATCATTCTTGCATTGATAGACACCAGTGACTTGATTAACGATGAGTTCAGAGTCACCAAAGATGTCGATATGGCGGGCACCAAGATTAATGGAATTTTGAAGACCTAAAACAAGAGCTTCATATTCAGCCATATTATTGGTACACTCAAAGTTAAGTTTGTGTGCAACTAGGATAGGTACACCCCAAGGAGGAATTATAATGAAACCTGCACCTCCCCCTTACTGGCATTTGGATCCATCAAAGAAGAGTTTTACTTTAAATGGAGAAAGACCAAAATCAATTTGTTGGATATACTCATCGGGGAATTGAGTGAGAGGGTCTTGAGTGTCTGGAAGAGGAGCATCAGCTAATTGATCTACAATGACCTGACCCTTGATAGATTTTTGCGGGATAAATTCGAGATCAAATTCTGTCATAAGCATGAGCCAACGAGTGATACGATCATTGTGATAAGGCTTCACATGCATTGTCTTGAGTGGATTGAAACTTGTGACAATGTAAGTTTTATGATTGAGGAGGTAGTGACGAAGCTTAGAAGTTGCAAAGAAGAGAGCACAACACAACTTTTCAGCTTCGGAATAGCGTGTTTCATACTCATGGAGAGTACGGCTGATGTAATAGATGGCTTGTTCTTTACCACAAGCGTCCCGATGCGAGATCATGGCTCCCAGAGCATGGTCAGTCATAGAGATATAAAGATAGAATGGCTCCCCCTCGCGTGGAGGTGTAAGCACAGGTGGAGAAAGAAGATAAGCTTTGAGATCATCAAAGGATTTTTGGCAACGCTCATCCCATTCAAAATGAACATTCTTATGGAGGAGATGATGGAAAGGTTGACAACGGTCCGACAGTTGCGAGATAAAATGACACACTGATTGAAGGTGTCCTTGAAGACTGCAGAGTTGCTTTAAGTTAGAAGGGGGAGGCATCTCAAGGATAGCTTTTATTTTTGTGGGGTCTACTTCAATACCCCTAATAGAAATGATAAAGCCTAAGAGTTTACCAGTGAGAACACCAAACACGCACTTAGATGGATTTAGACGAAGACAAAAGTGAATAAGCCTCTCAAAGAGAGGTGCAAGAATGAAAAGTTGATCTTGACAGTGTTTGGATTTACCGAGGAGATCGTCGACGTAATCTTCCACAATTTTGTGTAAGAGATCATGGAAGATGTAGGTCATTGCTCACTGATAGGTTGCTCCTGCATTCTTAAGACCGAAAGGCATGACACGATAACAAAAATTCCCCCAAGGAGTTATGAAGGAAGTCTTATGTTGGTCCTCTGGTGTGATGAGAATTTGATTATACCCAGAGAAACCATCCATAAGAGAAAGCATCTCGTGACCCACAGTTAAATCCACTAGTTGGTCGATATTAGGTAGAGGAAAATCATCTTTTGGACAAGCAAGATTAAGATCCCAGAAGTCGGTACAAATTCAAATTTTTCTAGTAGCTTTAGTTACTGGTACTACATTTGAAACCCATTGTGGATAATCGATGGGTTGGATGAAGTTAGCTAAAAGCAAGTGCTGCAACTCTTCTTTAACAAGAAGGGCTACTCGAGGGTGCATTTTACGCAATTTTTTTTAACCGGTTTGATGTCGGGAAGAGTAATGATATTGTGGACCACGATATCAGGATCGAGTCCTGGCATATCCTCATATGACCAAGCAAAGGCTTGACAATGGTTGGAAAGAAAAGTGGTGAAGTCTCCTAACTCCTGTGGATTAAGAGATTGGCTGACCTTAATGATGCGAGGGTCTTTAGAAGTCCCTATATTAAGGTCGACAGTGGCTTCGTTGAAAAGCGTAGACGTGTCAGAAGGAATGGTTTTAGGAAGATAGGAATCCTCTACCCCCAGATAGGTGAGGACAGAGTCATCATCCGCACAGTGGATAGTGTTGATAGTGGGAGAATCATCTCCAACTATTCCAGGGAAGATTAACGGTATGGAAGTGGATTTGTCATTAGTTTTGTAGGTCAGTGGTCCTAAGGAAATGGTATTGACTAAAAAAAAATTTAGATGGAATGGAAATGGTGTCATTCTCATCAAATGATGTTTCTGACCTAACGGGAGAAGATGGTTCCTCAATGGAAAGAGGCTCATCGAGAATGGTGATGGTGGCCTTTGAGAGGGGTTTAAATCCTAAACCAAATTTTTTATGTGGTTTAAGAGTTGGAATGGATGCGAGGTCATGCACACCTTGTTCATATTTTCCCAGGCCAAAGCCCTTCCACGCGCATTGATATAAATACATTTTTTGCAAACGTGGGATTCTGTAGACAATCAAACCCTACTGAATAAGGTTTGGCCCTAGGGGGAGAATCTGGGTGATAGTGAGGTGTATCAAGACCACCATAAATGAAGTTAGTCTTTTGATTGGGTAGACCAATGGTGATGATGCGACCAAGACCTAGCTGATATTCAGGTTGTTTGTCTGGTCTACCATACTCATTAGGCTTGAGATGGGCGTCAAAAGAAAGAAGAGGAAGTTCTCCTAGCGAGAAACGCTGCAATGTCTCTTCCAGATTTTGAAAATTCAATAATTTAGTTGCAGGTAAGGAAGAGGATGAAGCCTCACTAGGAGAACAAGCATCCTTCTTTAGAGGGGCAGACCCTGTTGTCATGTCGCATTGTGCAGAAGGAAAAGGATCTCCTGGATGAGTATAGATTTTTCCCTCATACTGATATTTTAAGCATCGATGGAGGGTTGATGGGACGCAATGCATTGTATGAATCCAGGAGCGTCCTAGGATCATATTGTAGTGGAATTTTCCCTCAACAATGTAAAAGAGCTCGTGAAGTAATTTTTTACCTACCCGAATGGGCAGGACCACAGTTCCTAAAGTAACTGCCAGCTGATCGTTAAATGATCGAAGGGTGAAAGGTGGTGGTGACACTACATTCTTAGGTAATTTAAGTTGTTCGAATGTGTGGGAAGAAATGACGTTGAGTGCAGCACCACTGTCGATCATAGTGCATTTTAATGTAGTGTTGTTGATTTGAACCGTGATAAAAAGAGGAGCCTCTAAATCCTCGACAGAAAGGGGAGGTATTTCAGAATCCTCAAAAGAAATGGTGGTTGATGGTCTATTCAATCCAAAAACCATCTCGAAAGGCTGGGGCTCATCTGAATTCACAGCGATGCGATGTAGATTATCAATTAGAGCCTGGCGATGCTGTGGAGAAGATTGAATGAGGTCAAAAAGAGACATTTTGACCGGAGCATGGGTGAGTTGTTTCATAACACTCTCCTCAACTGACACGGGAATTTGAGCCCAAGGTGAAGCATGAATAGAGACCCAAGGTCTTGAGGCTGATGAGGAAGGAAGAGTTCCTTCGGGGGCTGCAGAAATGACAACCCTTGGTCGAGATGTTGTAGATGATGATGGATTATCATACTGTCAGGTTCTAGTGGTGATATGAATTGTGTCAATTTGAGAAGGTGGAAGATCATCCATAGTGGAATTAACAAAACTAGAGGTCTGAGTGGACTGTTGAGGCTCAGATGAAGTTGGGACAACAACAAATACTTGTTCCTCCTCCTCTTCCAAAAGAAGATCACTTTCTTCCAAGAGGTTGTTAACGATAGATTGAAGAGCTTTACATCCCTCGGTGTCATGACCCAGAGTGCGATGGTAAGCACAAATCAAATCAGAGTTGAACCAGGAAGGTTTTACTCCTTTAGGATTATAGGGTTTGATCGAGGGGAAGGGATATGGATGAAGCTTGGATAATTTGGTGAAGAATTTCAGTATAGAATCCGGTAGACAAAGATGAGGACAGAGATGACGAAGGTGCCTCTTTTACCTGAACATATTTCTGAGGTAAAAGAACCTGCATGTCTATTTTAATAGTATTTTTAGGGATCATCTTACCTTTCTAGACATCGGGAGGAGCAGCCTTGGGCACTTGAGATGGAAGTGAGTGATACTGGATTGATTTCGGTGGTGGAGGAGCTCCTAAGATAGATTTGGAAGATGATGGAGATGTAACAAGTGTTGTGGTCTTCAGAAATAAAGAAGGCTGCTTGATCGAAACAGATGATGATTTAGATAATGCCGATTTAGATGAAGAGGAAGCTCCCAAAGTATGTCTGATCAGAGGAACAACAGGTGCCCTATCTTTTGGGGACGAAGATGATGGTCCTGATAAGAGAGGTGATGCCTTTCTAGTAGGTAAGTCCACTTTACGAGGCATTGGTGAAGATGGTGTTGTAGAAGAAGATGATGGTTTTGATGGTGTTATAGAAGAAGACACCTTCTCCGCAGACAAATCCAATCTTTTATGAGGCGTAGAGAGAGATTTTTGAGGGAAAGCACCAAGAGTCTTGATGGTTTGAAATATGGGTTTTCCTTTTTCAGGGATGGTGACAACTTCAACCGCATAAGGTGACTGTAACCTTTTTGGGGGAAGAAAATGGGGAGATACAGATGATGTATCATTAGATCTTAGTTGTCTCGGTTTAAGTTCAGGAACCGAGAGTGTAGGTGCCGTTACTATTTCTTTAGATTTCCCTTTAATAGGCAAAATAGTATCAATGATGGAAGAAGTGGATGATGAAGAAGCAGTTCCTTGTGAGGGAGATACTTCTGGTACAGTAATTGTGGGTGTAACTACTGTGGGAAAGGAGATGGGAAGAGTTAAAATTGAAGACACTTCCGTCAAAGTTGGTACAACTATAGGTATGTTTACCAATGGCATAGTTGCAGTGAAAATGGGAGAAACAGAAGTAGATGTAGATGTAGTGGAAACTCGAAGGGATGTAAATGTCTCAAGCATCGAAAGGATGTCTGACGATGAGACAGATGAGGATGACACTATCTCAGGCATAGAAAGAAGATTAGATAAAGAGGCAGAGGGAAGTGAATCTGTCTCTAACAATGTGGGAATACTCAAAGATGGGCTGTCTGAAGATGGCATGGAATCCCAACGATTAGCGGAGCGGTAGGAGGTTTTGATTCTATCAATGTGCTCACAGATGGCTTAGGTTTAGAAGAAGATTCTTCAGTAGAAATGAAGCTGATAGTATGAGTGTTTGGTTTTTGAGACCCTGAAGCATCATGGTTCGGGGAATGATTGGGAAAAGGTTGTTTAAACACGTCAAGCGCCTGATTTGGGGGAGCATTTGGGTTATCCAAAATGAGCTCGCCTTTATCAATGAATTTCTGGACAAGATTCTTGAAGGTCTGACATCATTCAATGTCATGACCTTTGGTTCTATGATAATGACAGAAGTCATTTTCCCTATACCAGAATGGACGTTCTTGGCTTTCATCAAAATTTCTAATAGGGGGAAGTTCGATCATGTGAACTTCCAACATTTTTTCCAAGATAGAGGCATATGATTCCCCCAATGAAGTAAAAGATCGAGATGACGAGGGTCCTTTTCGAGAAGATGAAGAGTCTTTCCATGGTGTTTGATTAGAAATGTTATCGGCTCGTGGTGTTTTTAATATGATAGCGTTGGTGGATCCCTGATTCTTGTCTTTAGAAGTGGAAGGGTTTGATTTTGTAAACCGAGAAAAATCTGGTTTAGATTTAGAACGAAGTTTTAACTTCCCTTGTTCAATGGCACGAGATTCAAGTTTGCATGCCATCATAAAGGCTTCTTCAAATGTGTGAAAGGTTTGGATCCTTAAGGTGGAAGAAATATGATTAGCACAGGATCGAGTAAACAACTCGATCTATTGAGATTGAGGAAGGGAGAAAGACAATTGGTTTATTATCCCTCTCCAATGAGTGACAAAGTATACAATAGACTCATAATCAAATTGATGAATGTTATAAAGATATGTAATTGAGATCTTATGTGCGATATTTATCGAAAAGTTTTCAACAAACATCTGGGCCAATTGAGAGAAAGAAAACAAGGAATGTTGGGGAATGTTATTATACCAGTCTAAAGCAGGTCCTGCGAGAGACATAGGGAAAGTACGGAGCATAAGCTCCTGATCCTAGACTATAAGGTAGCAAGCATGTTTGAATGCTCATAGATGCTGTTGAGGGTCCTCCTGACTATGAAATTTTGAAAATTTAGGAAGTTCCCATTGGGGAGGATAAGGCTTAAAAGCCACTGATGGATGAATCGGTTCATTGCATACTTCTTCAAAAGAGTATGAGGGACAAGCCCCTTTGGTGGATGCCTCCAGGTCTGTGATTTTCTTGAAAAGAATTTGGACCATGTCAGATTGAGGAGGAGGTATGCTGGTATGCCCTACATAAGAAGCGAATGGTGGATTTTGTTGAGGTGTTAACGGGGGATTCATCTATTGATTAACAGGATGGTAAGAGGAATAACCAGGTGTTCTGGGTGACGCCTGATGAGGTATTTTATGTGAAGGAGCCTGTGTATAGACAGGCTGTGAGATGACAAGCGGTTGAGGAAAAGGTGGTTGAATGAAAGACTGAGCCTGTGATTGATGGGCTCCTACACTTGTTGATTGAATCGGAATGGATTGAGGAACATGGGTGTTGACTTGATTGGACATGGTGGGGAACAAAGTCTAAATGAGGATTTTTATTACCGGATTGGTTATTAAGGGTGTCGATGCTAGAGGATGGGTAAAGGTCACTGTTGTTGGAGCATTGGAAGAAAGATGAGGTGGAGGATGAGAAGAAGGAACCAACAGACACGTGAAAGGGGGTTGATTCACCAAGAGATACTAACCCTGAGACACAATAGATGGCATAGAAGAATTAACAGCAATCTGTGAGTGCGCAGATGTGCCCATTATAGCTAAGGCAGAAGACTTCTTAGAAGTAGGCAGTGGGATAGCCGAGGTAACTACGGCGCTAGGAATAGGAAAGACTATTTGAGAACTAGTTGTCATGGTTGGTGGAAGAGAAAAAGGAGGTACAGGTGTGCCACCCTCTTCCGTGGTTCAAGGCGAGAAAAATGAGGCCAAATGTTCTTCAAAAGCCCGGGGTGGTTCACGAGGATAATCATAAATTTGTTTGATTGGTGGTCCCTGATCAGATATTTGAATGGACTTATGTACTAAATAGTCCATAAGGGCTACTAGATTGTGATCAAGGAGTGCTTGAAATTTAGGGTCCCCACGAGGAACATACTCTATGTTAGAAGTAGATGATATTTTTGAAGGACTGGGGGAAGCTGGACATGAAGGGATTGCTTTAGGCTGATAGAAAGGATTATATGACCAAGATGGGGAACCAACTAACAGCAGTCCCGAGGAAGATCTGGGGGGTGCCGAAACATCCACAGTAGTGGTGATCTCAGAGGAAGAAGGGGCCATTTGAGCCATTCTTCTAGATTGTAATTGAGTGATGACCATCATAAAAAATTAGAAATATAGCGAAAAAAAGAAGATTGACCTAACTAATGCACAGATAAATCAAGCAGTGTAGGTGATTATCTCTTTTAAATTTTTATGCTTTTAAGAAAGAAAATGTTAGGGAAGGATTTTTAGAACAGGAACTACTCAGATAGCCAAACTAAGGATGGTTTGGGGAATGTTTGGTGAGGATTCCCAAAGGCACTTCAGTAAAAGACTGGTACGTGGCTTGATATAGGGGCCTACCCCCACACTTCACACACCGTTGCGATAAGGGAGTTGGGTGCTTTGCCAATATATCGAGGGGCCTACCCCCACCAGAACTTCCGTGAATTTATAGCGCGGCCCGAGTACCACGTAGGCTCTTCCTCTTGGATGTCACTTCCAAGTAGGTGAGGCCAGGGGAGGAATTCTTGTTTAAATGCTTTATACCTAGTGATTTTGGCTTTGTGTGCAAGGGTGAAAAATAAAAATCAAATAGTGTCACTACCGATTTTGATAAATTTTCCAACCTAATTAAAACTAGATGAAAAACACACAACAGAAATGATGAAGAAAGAGTTCCTTTTAAGCACTTAAAAGTGAAGTGTTTGTTTTTGATGAGGACAAGTTAAACAAATTCTTTTCCCAAATGCGATTAAATTCTTTTTAAGCACTAAAATCAAAATGTTTGAATGTGACAGAAAACAAACAAACAAAGTCTTCGTTTTTTTTTTAAATTTTTAGTTCCTAAAAAGGAGAAAACACCGTAAAAGAGAAATACCTGTAGATTTAGCTCTCCAAGGTGTGTGGACTTCAAAAAGTGCGTTGTTGAGCTCTTCCCCTCAAATAATCCCACGAACAAGCAAAGCGCTCCACAAGAAAAGGTTAAGAAAACACACAAACCAATCCAGAAAGATATATCCAGATGATAACAGAATGGAAATTTCTATTTCAAAGAACTAAAAAAAAAAACCTACGAGAAAATAACATATCTTGCATAAAGAGATGGATTAAAAAAATGTAATTTTGAAATCAAATGAAAAATTTTCTACTCTTTGAAAAACCAAAGCTCAAAACTGGAAAAGAAATGAACTTACCAATAAGGGACTTTGGTTGGGTCCCACCGGCTATGCCAGAATGTAGGTCAAGAATTTCGTGCTTGTTACCTGTCTAAGTTAATGTACCAAACTAAACACAAAATACCTGAAAAACTCAAATGAAATTGATACCTGATTGATACGATAAGATCCGAAGATGTAGATGGAAAAGAAAATTGATGTAGACAAGACGGGCTGCACACGAGTGATCCTGCAAAGTAGATCTAGGAAACCTGGGAGACATAGATGCTTGACAAAAAAGACAACGTTAAAAGATATTTGCGTGGACTACCCAAAAAATGGGTCCGGGAAGTGATAAGCTCCCTCGGCGGATGTCATTCCACATTTTTAATTAAGGAAAGAAGCATACATGATAAAAGATGTACGTAAATGACTAGATTTTTTGATAAAAAATAACGAACTGAATCTAAAAAACAGACAGAAAGCAGTAGGAAACAGGAAATTCTGAAAATAATGCTTGATTAATGATACCTGAGTCCTTTTACCTATCTGCAGGCTGATCAGCGTCAGTTAGGAAAATCGGTGTCGACTGATTCAAATTGGCATCGACTGATGCAGGTCAGCGTCGACTGATATAAATCGGCGTCGACTTGGGAAATTTTTTAGGAATATTGAGAAACATACAATGTCGTAGGGATACTGACAAGGCTCCACTTGTGCTGGATGCAGGAACAGAGTCACCAAGAGATTGATGAAGACTCATGATGTCGATGTGGCAGGAGCAGAGTAACGGTACTCCTCTCAGGGATTGGTTTGGACAAGATTCACTCTCACTTGATAGATAATGCTCAGACTTGACGCTCGAAAATTTCTCATTCTCTTTGTCTAACTCACTGTCTATCTCGTCGTCTAACTATCTAACTAGAATTGAGTTTTGGGCCTCTATTTGTAATCGGCGCTGTTCCAAAAAATCGGCGTCGACCGAGTACTGGTCGGCGCCGATCAGGGAACAGACTGCCAAAATGGCCAAAAGGAGCGATTTTTGGAAAGATGAGAGTGATCCTTTCACCTCAAATATGGGAAATATCCCATTTCTTGGTTTGGGAGGAGGAGAAATAGGGGGATATATGGATAGAATAGATATGGGGTAGATAAGTGGTTAGGATATATGTAAAAAGGTGTAATTAAATAGTTAATATTTAATTACTCATGGGTAAAACATAATGGGGTGAATTAAACCTAGGATAGGTGTTTAAATCACAAATTGAATAATACCCCAAGGGGGCAATGGTGATATGAACATGCCCCAGGTTACTTGAGAAGGTAAATGAAAGTGAGGGACACTAAATTGGGTAACCAATTTTAGGTGTCTACAACTGAATCTTGTTTAAATTATATATATATATAATATATATATATATATATATATATATATATATATATATATATATATCTATTATCTCTGTTCGGATAATTTTGTACATTTTTTCTTGTTTGGGACAAGAACTACATACTTCTTGTATCGAGATGTTAAAGCCGTGTAATATGACTGAGCTGGAATTTCCTAAGGAAATTGAAGGTGTAAATCTTGCTGAGAACAATGGCACTGTAGTAGAAAATGTATCAACAAAAACTACGACTTAGATGGTTAACCTTTTGGAAAATGATGTTCCTATCATTATTCCTTTTGAATCATTGGGCATAAGCCATACTCTTGGAATTCTACTCTTCTAGTTGATGGATTCAAAGAGATTTACATGGTTTAGGTTTCAGAGGTTAGAGAGGAAGATCCCATGAATGATAAAACTTAATTCCTTGCCAATGACTGTTGGATGCTTAACTATGACGGTGTGAAGTTTCGCTACAATGTTGGTGTAGGGGTAATCCTTATTTCTCCATAAAGTAGGGTTATGAATTTTTCATTTAAGTAAATATTTAAATGCAGAGAAAATGATGTAGAATACGAGGTTCTTCTTCTTAGTCTCATCATAGCCAAGAGGATGGGCATCAATATTGTAAGAGTTTTGAGTGAATCCCAACTTGTTTCTAGTCAAGTCTCAAAGGTTTATGAGACTAGAGTGGATCACCTTCAACTTCACAAGACCATAGTCCTTGAGCTTAGCAAAGTTTTTGAATTCATTTCTATTTAATCCATACCCAAAGAGAAAAACCTCTTGGGAAATTCAATGAATACTCCTTCCTCTCAATTTTTCCCAAGTGAAAGGTTGAAAGAAACTTAGTTTATAGTTTCAGTTTGATCCAAACCCCTAGTTATAAATGTGCCAACCAACATGATTATGACATATGTCGAGGATGAGAATGATCCTACCATCATGTAATTTGTAGAGATTTATGAGAAAATCATAAGATTCCTCAATTCATACACGAATCTTCATCCCGTGCATCATAAGAGGGGATTTTATCTCATACCTCACCCTTCCTCCTAATTTGGAGTTCACACGATGTATCCTCCCTCATTGGAGGGGATTGAGGTATTTGAGATAGAGGAAGAAGGATTAAAAATAACTTTGAACCCTCCTAAGATTGAAGAGGGTAATGCATATTTGATTGAAGGAACCATAGATATCAATATAGGGATGGAGGAGGAACCTAAGATCTTGAAACTAGGTTCTTCTCTTACTCTGGATGAGATAGAGGAAAATAAAAATGTGATCAAAGAATATTCGAAAGCCTTCACATTTAGTTACAGGGAAATAATGAGAATCGCTCCTAATGTGGTGGTTCATAACCTTGTCACGAAGCCCGATGCCAAGCATGTGAAGTAGAAGTCATGACACATGAAGCTAAAGGTGGCTATGATATTTAAGGAAAAATTAATGAAAATTATTTAGGTCAGTTTCATTAAACTAGTTGGCTATTCCATGTGGGTGTCTAACATTGTCCCAGTTCTTAAAAAGAATGGGAGTATACACATTTGTATTGACTTTAGAGACATCAACAAAGATTGTACTAAGGATGAATTTCCATTGAATTCCATCGATGTCATTGTAGATGCAATGGATGGCTATAAGTTATTCTCACTTATGGATGGTTTCTCTGGCTACAATCAGATAAGAATATTTGAGGAGGATCAAACCAAGACTACCTTTACTACTCCTTGAGGAGCCATTCACTACGTAGCCATGTCGCTTGGCTTGAAAAATGTCGGAGCCACCTACTAACGAGAGATGATATACATATTCCATGATCTTATTCATAAGATTGTGGAATATTACATTGATGACCTAGTGGCTAAGGTCAGGAAGCAATGCGATCATCATGAGGTGCTCCACATTATCCTCTCTTATTTTATCGAATACGATGTAACCTTGAATCCATAAAAGTTCATATTTGGAGTAATGGGAGGAAAAATACTAGGGTATATAATTTCTTCTTGAAGAATTGATATAAATATAGTAAAGGTTCGAGTGGTTCTTAAGATGACTCCACCTTTAGATGAGTCAGGCATTAGGTATTTTCTAGGTAAACTTGGGGAAATTTATAGGTTTATTCCCAATCTAACTTGCGCTGTCTATCCCATTTACAACTTTCTAAAGAAGGAGTGTAGTTAAGAGTGGAATTTTGAATGTCATGAGGAGTTTGAGTTAGTTAATCACTTTTTTTTCACCGTTTTATTTAAGGATTTAGATGAAACAGATAAGGGTATGGGCCAAGGAGGAATACCTATTGTGATGGTCGGTTTAAAGGTTGTTGTGCACGTTCTAAATTCTTGATCCAATACTGAGTGTAAGAGCCTCCTTTTGGATAGGAGGAACTACCTGAAATACAAAACAAGACCAAAAAGAGAGTTAAATAGTATATGATAGTGGACTACCTAACATATGATAGGTCCAGGAAGTGTGATACTTCCTAAAAGGTCATCAATCCATGGTTTATAAATAAATATATAATAATTTAAACATGTAAATAAATGAATTTAGTGCTAGCATTCTAATTTGGATGCCTCAGATTACTACAATCGTTGATATGATTAAATACTAAAATGCTATGCAGGTAAAGGTTTTGGGTTGGGTTGCGGGTAGCGCAGGTGGTCTGTAGGTCAAAAACAAAGCCTTGGTAAGGATGGGTGAGATTTTGGGTTGTTTTCGGTGCGGTAATTAGGTTGCTGGTATGAAATAATATTATCAGACATAGAGACCAATGCCGGTTAGGATGATCAATGTCAATGTAGGTATGACCGATACTGGTTTAGGATGACTAATATCTATAACTATGGAAACTGGTAGGGAGTCAGGTGGAGGATGTTTGGGCTCTCTCTACCTTGGAACATAGATCTGGAGAGGTATTTGTGGGGGAGGGTGAGGTGACAGGTCTAAAATAGGTGTGCTAATGTTCTGAGTGAAGTTTGGGGTAGGCTAAGGGTTGAGTTGTTAGGTTGTGTTGATAGTCATAGTGACCAAAATCGATTAAGGAGACTGATGTTGGTATAGGACGGACCGACCACGGTTAGGGTTAACCGGTGTCAGTGACTGTGGGGAACTAGAGGATGTTGTAGGATGAGGTTTGGGTCCTTTATGTGATTTCACAAATATTTTGGAGGGTGTTTGTGTGGTCTATGTGAGGGAGGTGGTTTTGGGATAGGTTTTTGTGAAGTTTAGGTAGGGTGTGAGGGGGTGTTTGATAGAGAGAAAGATGAGGGATAGATCTAAGTAATAATAGTGAATAGATGAAGGTAAATAGAGCATACAAGTGCAAGTGACAGAGGATAAACCAACTTAATTGGAGTTTAGAAGAGTTCTAAATGTTTGTAGTGGTGGAGAGGTAGTTGGAGACGCTGGTGATAATAGATTTGTGAAATGGTGCTCAGTGATACAACCGTGCTTCTCAGAATGTTACCTTGAATGAAAATACCTTATGATTAGTCTTTCTGTTGGCTATGGCTGTTTGGATGTTCAAAAGGGCTCTGGTTATTTCTTGCATGCAGATCTCCTTCGTTCCAAAACTCGATAATGTGGCCAAACTCTCAAACAAGGTTACCAAAATGAATATATAGTAATCAACGATGGTTTAGGGTGACCGACGTCAGTTTAGAGTTGAATTGCATCGGTTAAGGCAGGAAATCCTAGGTTTACTAAAAATGCCAAATCTTGGCAATATTTTGTGCCAGCTCTATCCATTCTTGTGGATCAAAATAGAATGTTACATTTTAATTAGCGGGAATGTGGTTAGAGGGAGAATAGGCATGTGATTTTAGGGTTGCACTACGTCTTAGTTCATTAAGGTAGGTAGGACTAAGTCTTAGTGAGTTATGGTGAGTGAATATTGAGTCCTAGTAAAGGGAAATATGCTAAGAATGGGCTTGTGATGAGGTGTCTAGGTGAGGTGGAAATTATTCTTAATTAAGGTAATTAAATAATGCATATTGTGAAATGGGTATTAATTTAATTATAAATAATTAAACTAATATTAATGCGGGGTAAAATGGTCATGGTTAGGTGAATATGTTTGAGTTGGCTATTTAAAAAGGGACCAAGGGGAGTGTGACCCAATTTTGGTGTCTACATTTTTCCCATTTTTTTGTGTATCTTTTATTGGTAAGCGACACTGAAAAAAATAGGAAGTGATTGCCCCATGTGTGGGTGAAGGTGATCCCCCTCAAACCAAGCACTAATGAGGTGTAAGACAAAATCAGTGAGTGGTTTGATAAATGTGTAGGTGGTGAAGATAGTTGGGGAAGGGTTGGTGTATTAAGGGAAAGGGTGACTGTTAACTTGGGTAATAGGTAATAGGCTGGGGTCAAAATCGGGTCATGGGTAATGGAAATCAAACGCATGCACACGTATAGATTACAACACTGTACCAGGTTGAAGAGATTGCAAACACTACATCGTCCAAGGTCGATAAGTTTATCTAAACAAGGGTGAAGTGAGTCAGGGATCCAAGGCATATGATATGGTATGGAAACACAAATTAGGTCAGGTGCACGAATGTTTATGTATGTTCTGGTACACCAAAGGTTTGGTCAGGATAAATGGCACGACAATGGGCAGGGTATGGTTGTTTGGCTAAAACAACATAGGTAACAACATCAAAAGGTATAGTGAGTGCATAAGGTTAATGGTCACACCAAGTAGGTTGGGTTTAGGAAAATAGGTCATGAAACGGGTAAGGCCAAGGTATAGGTAAAATAACAAATCCTAATATGGAATAAAGGAGATGTAGGAATAAGGTCATGGGGGTGAGGTGTAAGGTCAAGGTTAACTTTGGGTTAGGTGGGAAAAGGTTAAGGGAAATTAGATGTGGTGCAATGTGGGGCAATGGATTCAAAAAAGGATAACCAAAACCAATTATGGAAAACCGATGATGGTCCAATGAAATTGACCACAGCAGACTAGGGCACATGATTGATGTCGATCAAGTTAAACCGATATCGGTCAAGTTGGGGACAGGGTAAAAAGTAAAAATCTAGGTGAAATGTTATTCATTTGTGGATTTAACATGGTGGAAAACAAATTGTGAGGAGGGTGAAGTTTTTGACGTGGATAAGTGGACAAAGTGAGTGGATGTGGCTGAGGTGGTGGTAGTTGGTTGGTGGAGCGAGGTAGACAGGTCCATGATAGCAAGTTGAATGAGGTGATTCATCGAAGGCTTGGGAGGAAGATTGGAGACATGGAAGCAGTAGGTGGCGGTGCAGGTAATCCTGTGGCAGAGAGACTGAACATCTCGATGAGGAGGAGCCTGCATGTAGAGGTAGGATTTGATCTATATATAGTTTTGAATTAAATTATTTAGGTAAAATGGAAAGAATAGGGGGGTTCAAAAATTTGAAAATGTGGATAAAATAAATGGATTTAAGTATGGGGAGAGACCATATAGATGATTTTGGTAATGAAAATGATTTTGGGTGGGTTGGTTAGGTGTTTGGGTAAGTTTTAGGGTTTGTTTTCAATTTTTAGAAAATTTTGGGGTGTGGGGTTTCGGCTATGGAGCCGAAACAAAGACCAACTTCAGTTAAGGGTGACCTGCCTTGGTCAGCCTATACCGGCATCGGTCATGGTTAGGTGACCGATGCCAGTCATGTGTGACTGATAACAATTAGTAATGGCCAATATCGGTCAACATAAATGGGGTGAGGATAGATTGGGTAGAAATGGGGCATAAGAAGGACTGAAAGAGAGGTAGAAGGAAAGGGGTTAGGTAAGTGATGCCCTAGGTAAGGTAATATGGGGTTGGTGTAAACTAGCATAGGGTAGATGATAAGCTAGGGAAGTAGGTATGGAATAGATATTGACATGGTTGAGTTGAATGGGTGTAGGCATGACATTAGCTGACGATGCGGGAAAAATTCCCACTGCTGCTGGGAGAGATACGACCTCACATCACCATGGAGGAATGTGGGCACATTCGAGTGGTTGGCCTAGTTGGCATTAGATGGTGTAGGTGGATCCGATGAGATCATAGCCTCATGGTCGCACTCACTGATAGATGCAATGCCACAACCAATAATTTCCACTTAGCCACCGGTGTGATGAAAATCATGTTAGAGGATGTATACCAGATATTGCAGTTGCTAATTTTTGGTGAGCCATTATATACAATGTTGGAAGATGTAGCGTTTGAGGAGATGATCAGTGTTTGGGGAGATGGTGACTAAGTTGACTGAGCACAACGCAAGCCTTGTATACGGGGTGATATATGTAGCACACCCAAAGGATGTGTAGTTAGTAGTATTGAAGATGGTTGTGGTGGGGTACTATGCTCTACCTAATTCAGAGGGTGGCTGATTTCCCCAAGGTTTGATGGGGGTGTTGCGGGAGATGATGGAGGATCAGTTCCACTTTGTTTGGGCACATGCCTATTTGGTGCAGCTATACAAAGATCTCTGGGGTTACTAGAGGATGCACCACTACAAATTTTTTTGTACATTCATGTTGCATTTTTGGGTGTATGAGCACATTGTGATAGTGTGAACATGAGGATTTCCAGTAGTAGATTGGAATAGAGGTGGAAAGAGAGTAGGTTATAGGATGTGGGTAGTAGCTAGGGATCGTCGATGAGGCGAGGAGGTGACCTATGATGTTGTGCACTACAGGAAGAGGTTAGAGCGGATTTATGCGATGGATATCGTATGGCTTCCGTATGTGGGCTATCATGCATTTAGGGGTTTGAGGTGGGACATGCGGGGGTTACCATTACTGGAGTGGATACAGGGTATATGTGCTAATGAGCAGAAGTTGATTCTAGTGTGTACAGTCTGGTGATAGTTTGGACTAGTCCAGGATGTTCCCCCACCTATTGTACGATATAGCCGAGAGGATGTGGAGAGGCCTTTACCTCTACCTTACCCTATAGATCTAGTAGGTCAGGTAGATATGCTAGTGGATGGCCATATTGATGATGCAAGGGTGATTGATGGGTACAGACGGTGGTAGGATGTAAAGTTACAAGAAGCACCTCCATGGCTGGGGTAGCTAGATTTTTCTACATTGATAGTGTAGAGAGATGCACTATAGAGACAAGTGACATCATTGGGAGTACAGTTGGCCGCTGCACAAACACAGGGGCTAGGACAGGATGGGGCATATATTTTCACTCTGTAGGCACAAGTCACATGTTATAGAGCCAGCTAGCGGCATCACAAGCACAGGTAGCCACCCTGCATGGCTAGGTGACTAAATTATAGGGGCAGTTGGCTACTGCCTACAGACAAATGGTGGCGTAGTTCAAGGATGCCTTGAATGAGGCCCACTATAATCAAGATCATCTAACCGCAGCTAGAATAAATGTCCCCTGCTATGCAGAGCATAGGGTACAATAGCCCTCGAGTGAGAGGACGAGGTCATGCACACATAGTGATGATGATGATGAACCTAGATATCAGAGGGGCTGATGATTGATGTCGGCATTTTGATTATGATTCTTGATAGACACCAGCATGCGTGTCGAAGATAGTGAGTTTGTATACAATATTTTCGATCATATATCGACTTACGTGCCAAATATGGTGATGCTATACATGAGAGTTTTGAGATTTTTGATCATATACCGACCTGCTTGCTGAAGATGGTGACGTTGTATATGAGAGTTTTGAGAGATTGATATTATTTTTCATTAGTGTATATTGGATGGATACATATACTTTTATGATGAGATTGATGGTTGTGGGTGATGTACTTGTGTTGAAAATTTTGATTTTAAGTTATATATGGATGGAAATTAGGTGTTTTAGGCATGGTAGAGTTAGGTTGGTTAGGCATGGTGGAGTTAGGTATAGGCATGATGAGTTAGGTCATGGGCATGGTTGAGTTAGGTTGGTTTAGGCATGATGGAGTTAGGTCACTTAGGCATGTTTGAGTTAGGTCATTTAGGCATGGTGGAGTCAGGTCAATTAGGCATGGTGGAGTCTTGTTTTTAATTTTGATTTAATGTCCAAGTTATTGGTAACATGGGAAATAAATGATGAGTCATATGTATGTTATGGTGTAGATTTCCAAAATATTTGATATTATGGAAATGTGAAATGATTGATTGGCTATTTTTCATGATTTAAATCATGGTAGATATGCATGTTTGTATTAATTTCCCAGTGCTGTATAAAATGAAAAATAAGATAGAATGCGAATAGGAAAATGGTTGAAAATAGGTTAAGGTAAATAGTGGAAAAACTAACCTCCAAGGGCCCCATGCCCTAGGAGTGTTACCTACATAGTCCCAATGAAAAGGGGCCTCAGGATAATGTAGTTCTCTCATAAGCTAGGGAAGAATGTGATGAGGAAGAGGAATGGGTTGGTAGGCTTTAGGTATGATTGAGTGTAGGTCATAGGAATGATCGAGTCTTAAGTGAAAGGCATGATTGAGAGGTGAAAATGTAGGTGTCGATGGTTTGATCTTGTATAGGTTAATTAATAAGTAATGAGGAAGGAAAATGGTAAGAGGTGGTAAAATAATCGCTTAATTGATAAGAACCTTAATGAGTCTACCATACCCTAGATGGGCTTATAAACATAAGACCCTAAAGATGTTCCATCATGGACTATTCTAAGAGTGAATAAAGTCACATGATCATGAAATTTTACAATTGCCGAAAGTCCCTCAAGAAGAGAGAAAATTAGGGTGAAGAGGCAATGAGGTGAAAGTAGGTGGCTTAGTATAACTTAGTGTATGACAGTATGTTTACCTAAAAAAGAAACCTAGGATCAAAATAGGCAAGTCCATGACAAAAAATTTATCATTTTCTTCATTTGTTAGTTTTAATATATTGATCGATGTGGGAAGTCTATATGGGATGAGTATATTATCTCCTCAAGGTCTTCGTGAAGCTGATCGATGCGGGAAGCTTCTGAACATTTTATTATATTTTTGCAATGAATTTATATAGCTGTCCTTCAAGGGATCAATCTATTTATAGTAGTGAGGTAGAGAGAAGAGATGTCCCTTTTGAGGGAGTAATCTTTTTGCTGGAAGTTTGACTCAAGGAGTTGAATCCCATTTTTTTGACGTTTTAAGTCATGGACAAGACTATAGAGGAAGATCAGGTTCTTGTTTAGAAGACAAAACCATAGCACACAGAGGTTAAATATGAAAGAGGTGGTTTCAAGTGATGAACGACCATGTGATTCCATATTTAAAAATATGAAAATTATCCATGAGAATAATGTTGTGAGTAGAACTGTGGTACTCATATTGAAGATAAGGCTGAAAGGTGACAGGTAATCACATGATTCTTATTTAGTCATTGATCCTCAAAATGGGTAATATGGAAGGTAAATGGTGATCAAGGGATAAACGGTCAATAGAAAGAAGGTGATATAGGACTTGATGCCAACAATTAAATGGTTGATGATGCAAGGAATTGAGGGGATCAAGTTTGGGTTTACCTTCGAGTGAAGACAAACGATAAGCACTTGATCCATATACATGGGTAATGATATAGGTTCCAAGCCAATTAGGAGAAAATTTTCCCAATTTACTTTTCTCTTCTTTGGTTATGTGTTGATTTTCCTTCAGGATGAGGTCGTTGACCTGAAAGGTTTATTCATGGACACATTTGATACATTTTTGGTAGATTTAGAGATGGTCAAGAGCATTGAGACGATGTTTGTCTAATAACTCAAGTTGCACTAAATGATCCTGACAAAATTCATCATCTTTGAGCATGTCTTGTAGTGAGACGCAAAGAGAAAAAGGTGTGGCAAAATTTGAGGTGTGAATACTAGTGCTGTAAGCCCATAAGGCGAAGGGGATGTGCATATGCTAATCCTTCCCAGTATCATCAACTACTTTCATAAGAATTTTGGTCAAGGTTTTATTGGTTGATTCTACTCAGCCATTGGTTTGTGGGTAATATGGCAATGAGAAACTGAGTTGAATGCCAAAAGTGTCACACAATTTGTGTAGGGTTTTGTTTTTGAATTACTTTCCATTATCAGTGATGAGGTGGTGAGGGAATTCAAAGAAAGAAATGATATGATGGTTGATTAATTCACATATTTTCTTGAATTTTGTATAAACGAGGGGGATGGCTTCAACCCATTTAGTGTAATATTTAGTAGCGGTTATAATCCATTGATGGCATTGTGAAGAATGGAGATTGATCTCTCCGACAAGATCCAAGCCCCATTGAGAGAAAGGCCAAAGGTCTCGTGTGACCTATAAGACATGACTAGGTGCGTGATGAAGTTTAGCATATTGCTGGCATTTCACACAACATTTGACATAGTCAAGTCACAGTTTAGGGTTGGACAATAATAGCCAAGGAGAAGAATGCATTTAACGATAACTAAACCACTAAAGTGGCCTCCAAAAACTATTTCACGAACTTCCTTGATGGTGTAAGGAATTTCATAACTTGTAAGACATCGTAAGATAATACCGTTGAAGTTGTGCTTATAAAGGAGACCAACCATGATGACATAATGAGAGACACTTTTAAGAAAATCACGTTTTCCATTACGGGTGAGATCATAAGGTAGAATGGAAAGGGAAAGATAGTATATAAATTTCTTAGACCAAAGGTCACATGGGTTAGGTGTAACAGTTTTGATGGAGTAGAACTCACGAGGTAAATAAGAAGGTGATTGTAACCTTTGTATTGTGATAAATATTTTAGAGTTGGCAGGCGAAGCAGGTATCTGAGAAGCCAAGCATGCCATGGTATCATCTACAAGCTTATTGGTAGAACCAGGGGTGGTTTGAAGTTCATAACGATCAAAGGTGGTAAAAAGTATGTCTCCATGATGTTTATACTTTTGAAGTATTTCATTACGACACTGGTATATACCATTGAATTGGTTTACAACCAGTTGGGAATCACCAAAGATATTGATTGACTTAACATCTAAGGCATAAGAAGCCTAGAGATCCAAGACGAGTGTTTTGTATTCAGTGATATTATTTGTACAATAAAAATCCAATCTGAAATATAAAGGCATAGGTTCACCATCAAGAGGAATGAGGATAATGTTAGTTGTGGAGCCTGGTAACGATGAGGGTTGCAAGGGGGATTTACCCCCCTTGCAGGGGGGCAGGGTCCGTTGGCTACATGCCCCTGAAAGCCACATTTTATATGTAATTATGCATTATGAAATATGGGCTGTTCATTATCAAGTCACATATCTAACGGGTGGTTTTCTATGTTTCCAGAAAATGATAAAAAACCTAATATATTTTAATGGTCGTTATGTATGAGGCTCATTGTATCAGTGGTGTAACTATGAGAGAGAGTTTTGCTGGATTGAATAAAAGGATTGGCTATTTCTGGAAGATGTAGCCCATTTTGGGTAAACCATGTTAAATATGTGTCTCTGTTTTATTGCATTCTTTTCTGTTTTACATTTTTTACATTATTCATTGCATGCTTGTTTATCTGTACAATTGGTATAATCCTAGCAACTAGTATATGAGCATGTTTGAGATTTATTTGTTGGAAGTATACTCATAGAGGGATTTCTATTCAAGTGGGATAAGCAACAATGATAGAGGAGAATAAGTTTAGAGTTGAGAAGTTTGACAGCCAAAATTACCAGCTATGGAAAATGCAGGTGGAAGATTACTTATATCAAAAGGATCTATACCTACCATTGGGAGGTGAAGAAGTGAAACCCTTAACCATGTTTGATGAGGAGTGGAAGGTTCTAGATAGGAAGTATCTTGGTGTGATTCGATTGAGTTTGGCATCATCCGTAGCTTCAAATATCTCACAGGTGAAGAGTACGATAGAGTTGATGAAAAACCTAGATAATTTATATGAAACACCTAGTGAATCCAATAAAGTTTATTTAATAAAAATATTTTTTAATCTACAAATGCAAGAAGGTCGATCTGTATCTAACCATCTTAATGATTTCCACACTATTGTAAATCAGTAAGATTCAGTTAATATCCCATTTGATGAGGAGGTTAGAGAATTATTATTCCTATGTTCTTTGCCAGAAAGTTGGGACAACTTAGTAATGGAAGTTAGTAATACATCATCTACTTCTCTTAAATTTGAAGATGTAGTCAATGTCATTTTAAAAGAGAAAATGCGTAGGAAAAGTACAAGGGAAAATTCTTCTTCTAGAAATGTGTTGAATATAGAGAGTAGAGGGAGGAGCAAGGAGAAATCAAAGAGTAAGGCTTGTGTTAGATCTAAATCGAAAATGGGAAGATCCAAATCTAGGAATAGAGGAATTACTTGCTGGAATTGTGGAAAGAGAGAACATGTTAAAAATGTTTTTTCGTTCAAAGAAAACAAAGAAAAAAATCTTGTAGGTTTTAAAGAGGAAAATCTGACAGGTAATATTGTTCATGATGCTCTTATATTTCTCTTGATACTAGAGTAGAATCTTGGGTAATAGATTCAGGGGTCTCTTTCCATGCAACCCCTGATAAGGGATATTTTAAAGAGTATGTCCAGTAAAATTTTGGAGAGGTTTATTTGGGTGATGATGAGTCGTGTAATATTATCGGGAAGGGAGATGTACACCTGAAATTACATAACAGAAATACATAGATATTGAGAGACGTGAGGCATGTACCTAGCCTCAGGAGAAATCTCATCTCTACATGATAGTTGGGTGGTGAAGGTTGCATAGTCACATTCACTGCAGATGCTTGGAAGGTTTCCAAGGGTTCCCTGGTAGTGGCATGGGGTAAGAAAGTAGGCACTCTTTATTTGTTTACTTGTATATCTAATTCTTCTACCATATTTTCTACTTTAGATGAGGATGCCAACATGTGGCCCAATATATTGGGACATATGAGTGAGAAGGGCATGAAAATTCACCAGGAAAAAGGTAAGCTTTCAAGTTTCAATAAATTAGACTTAGAGTTTTGTGAGCATTGCATTTTTGGGAAACATAAAAGAGTTAGATTTCATAAGGCAGGGAATACCAATAAAGAGAAAAAGTTAGAGATAGTTCATACAAATGTGTGGGGGCCAACCCATATTGCATCTCATGGTGGTTCTCTATACTATGTCACATTCATAGATGGTGCCACAAGGAAGGTACATGCATATTGCATTAAACGTAAGTTTGATGTCTTTGATACATTTAAGAAATGGATAACACTTGCTGAGAATCAATGTGGTTTTATTTTGAAATGTTTGAGATCTAATAATGGTGGTGAGTATTGCAGTAAGAAATTTGATGATTATTGTTCCTTGAATGGGATTCGTAGAGAAAAAATAGTTCCCAGGACTCTGCAACAAAATGGTGTTAGTGAGAGGATGAATAGAACAATAATAGAGAGTGTACGGTCAATGAGATTACACGTGAGGCTACCTCTTCAGTTTTGGGCAGAGGACATAGATACTTCTATGTACTTAATAAACCATGGGCCTTCAAGTGCACTAGATGGAGGAATTCCCAAAGAATCCTAGACCGGGAAAGAGGTAGTCTGTACGACGGAAAAGTGACATGCGAGCATGGGAATCTACAAGTGACTCTTCCTCACACCCAACCTCCCAAGGTCGTGCCGAGACAGTCGGTGGGTATGGAATAAGTATGGGATACAGAAAAACTAGTTAGGCAATCTAATGTCTTCAATACGCACTAGCGGAATTTGTGAGTCTAAGGCAAAGAAGGCCCTCCTAACTTGAACTGGTGTGATAGATCGGTTAGCAAGGATGACTGCTTGAAGGCTCCAATCAATATCGAGCTCTGGCATGATTCAATCTATAGGTTGTGGAATACATGGAAAATGACCCGGGATAGTTTTGTGTATTTCTCTGGACAGGGTCATATGGTGGATAGTAAATATAATCAATTCTATGGACGATTCTCTGGCCTAGTCTAGAATCCCCTAGCTCTGTTAGCTGCTGTGTCTAGCAAGGATAATTGTTCGATGATGATAGGTGGAAGTGGGGTAGATCTGAATACTAGTGTACGTAGGCCAGTGTCTATATCTAATTCTCCTATGGATTCATTGGGCTGTGGGATTTGTGGGTCACAACCATAGATTCTTTAGTTATTGTGGACGTGTTATGGTCATGCATGAAATCAAGTCCTAATCCCTAATATCCAGTAGTCATATGCTTTCTCAGCTTCTATATTTAGGATCAATAACTGTGTGATTTTCTCAGAATATCCTACAGGCATTCGTGCAACCTGGATTCTTAGGCTGGTATCTATATCTAGAAGAGTGTCTCTTGCATCTGGCTGTAAGACCAAAGGATCACAACCAAAGGTTTGTTCTCTTTCAAACCCTTCTACAGTCATATGAATGTTGCCTAGGGTAATCTGTAGTTCAGTTGATTTGACCAAAACATGTGTGCTTGGTCGTCTTCTATGTTTAACCCACTCAATTGGGAATTGATTTGTTGCAAGCTTACCGTTGTTCAGAAGACTTGAATCCTAAGATTTGTATCTATATCAGTTATTGTTGTGATGAGATTGGGCTGAGGTATAATTGGCTCGAATACGTATTCCCTGGGCTCTCTAGGTCCCGTGATTGTCATACAAAAGCAACAAAGTAAAGCGAACTACAGTAAAATAAAATTTAACTATGTGAAGTATATCTATAGTATGTATGACTTCTCTATTTTTTTGTGTTTTCTGATGAGCTTTACGAATTTAAGAAAGAATCTATTTAAAATATCTAGAAATGACAACTAAAATAATCAATTTAAAACAAACAAAATAACTGAGTGTAGCTATTTGTCTGTGTAATTTGTAGATCTATTCTAAACAATGAAATAGCTTATCTAATCTATTTGCAAGACTCTTGATCCTACCTCAGACGTGAGGAGTGAATCATAGTTTCTCAGAAACTATCAATCCCCACAGCTTCCTTGGCAATATCGAGAGTAGAATTAACTAAAATAAAGTAATTAACTACTCTATTTGATACGATTCTAACTATAACTTTGAAAGCTAGAACCTGGATTCTGCAGAACAGTGGCAAAACCACTGGTGTGTGTGATCTTGTCCCCTCAGTGTGATCTCCTCGTTCCTTCATGTTCGTGCGTGGATCTAGAAAAGCATGTAAGGCTAGCATCAACATAGGTAGATATTGGGATAAAGGCAGCTCAGAATACAGACTGAATACAATGTGAGTAGGAGAGGGATAGCGCAAGAGTACAGAGCTTGGCTTATGTAATTCTTAGCGGGATTAATTGCGAGTCATGCAACATAAAGCATCCAGAACCTAAAACTATCCTGTTTGAGGAGAAAAAACTGTAACTTTAATGGCTTCCTAAGCTATTCTACTCCAATGGATTGGATGAAATAACAACAGTGCTTTCACAAGATGGATATGTGGCTTACCAACAATAAAACAATGCTAACTAAACATGCAATGAAAGAAACTAAGCATTCGAAGCAAAAGGAAAACTAAATCTATTGCAAAGAGAAATTAGAGGCAAATTTTGAGGGGCCATTTGCTTGAGCACAAGCCAACTATTTATAGCATTTGCATTTACCCAAGGTAAAAGCCAAATAGAACTCTTAAACTATAAACAATGGCAAAACACTATTCCAGGGAACCAGAATCATAAATGCAAGCTTATGGCGGTGAAAGAAAGCTGGTAAAATGTTTAATTTACGTGATTCGTGTTAAAAGAGCTTTCTAGAAAACACGTAAAGGACTACCACCCTGAGCAAGGCAGTGGTTACAGGACCGCCGCCCTGTTCAGGGCGGCAGTCACGAGACCACCGCCCAGGCAGGGCGGCGGTTTCGTCACTAAAGAGAAAAAGGCCAAGAAAAGAGGGGAAAAGGAAAAAATAAAGGATGTGGGGGCTAAGCGGGGCATGCGGGATGTTAACGCACACTTGAAGAGATTTTCTGGATCCCGAACACCTTGCGAGGAGACCTGTATCATCATTGGGGCACGTGTCACCTTGTTCTAGCAGTACAGTACCTTACAATTTTGGGTACGTACATATTTCCCCCTCGGGGAAGAATTTTAGCCATGAAGAGGCGTAAAATGGTGGGTCCGAGTATGGTGGTCCCAAAATGGGAAGTTAGAAGTTATACCTGATACATCCATGTGTTGAAATGACTCCATCCAAGATTCCCGCTACCTGCAAAATGAAAAGAGAACTCAAGTGCAGATAGACACAATAGTTTAAAAAATAAATGCTAAAATAATAGGGAATGAGAATGTACCATTTGTGCGGGGATAGGAACTTACCTCCGTCGGCACTCCAAACCTATGAAAAGTCATTTAAAATGAATCTGGATGCTATATATATGAAAGTGGGCCCATTTTCCTATTCATTTGTACGAGTCGATTTGATTGATTTTGAGCTCTGGGACCCACGGTGACGGTTTCTTGCGTGAGTAGAGTCAAAACGTCTGCGATGAGATAGTGATCATGCCTCCATGTGCAGAACACTAACCCATGAGATCACAGGTTAGCTTTCTTCAGTTTATCCTTTTTACCCCCTTAAATTTGAAATGCTAAATACTTTGTCATGGGGGGGTAATTTTTGAAAATGTTAGTGTTAAAAGGTCCACCTAGGGGGGGCGCCTACTGGGTAGGCTTTGTTTTTAGGTAAAATGGTCATTTTTTGCACTTTTTAGGCTTTTTAAATTTAAAAACCTATGTGGGTTTTTGGACCACGACCGCCGCCCTACCTAGGGCGGCAGTTACATGACCGTCACCCTTAAGGTGGTGGTTACAAAACCGCCTCCTTGCTCAGGGCGGCTGTTTTGCATAGAATGTAAAAGGAACATCTATTTGAGATTGTGTTTGTATTTTTAGCATTTCTACGTGCTTTCATGATTTTTCCAGTATTACTTGGATGCTAACTTGCTCTATTTTGTGTGTTTTTGGGTGTATGCAGGCAAGAGAGGAGTATATCCAGTGGAGTCAAGAGAGGGAGTGTGATTGGCTCCCAGGGGTACTAGATGCTCTCTCACAGGATGAGGAGGACACTCTTCAATGGGCTGGGATACTACGAATTTCAAGTGTGCCCCACATTACACCATCTAGTCACATCCTTTGTGACTTGTTCTCATACTAAAATTCAGATCAGAACACCTTCCGATTGCCAGGGGTCTGCGGTGAGTGGACTATTACATTGGAGGACGTCTATCGTATTCTGGGGGTCCCGATCATCGGGAGATGACTCACCCTAGAGACAGTAGGTTCACGGGCCCAGATTGCACAGTGGGTGACATATATGGGAGATGCATTCATCTCTACGGGGTCGAAGAAGGGGGTTAGAGTTTGATCCATTCCTTCTTTGCCCATCCCCTTACTTCGCCAGGCCATCATGGGGATTCTTTCCTCGAGACTGATCGGGGAAAAGGGAGGAGATGCATTATTATACTGCTGGTCCCCCATTATTTCACAGGTAGAGGGGCACGATCAGATATATGCCTGTGGGCAGACATTCTTGGGACCACCTACAACGAATTATACAGGGTGGTCCATTTACAGGGGCAGTCCTTGAGCCACCCGACCCTAGTCATTAGTTGGGTTTATGAGCACTTCATCCCTTATGGTAGGGGTGTGGAGGTGGCAGATCCTAGAGCTGTGAGGGTAGCCAGATGGACAGACATGTCGATGCTTAGAGCACATCATCAGCCAATTTCTTCCCTGACTACTACCAACATGGAGGCCACACCATACCAGACTATGGTAGGCATATGGGGTGAGGAGGCTCTTACCTTGATCTACTGCTCCACCATAGGTCAGCTTATTGATAGAGTGGAGCGAGTGGAGATGCACCCCTTTGGCTGAGTTACTCAACAGTTTGGCCTACCATACATGGGTATGCTTCCCCCAGTGACGCCAGTATATAGATCAGTTCTAGAGGCCAGAGGGGGGCCTAGAGGCCAGGGTTGGATAGTGGTTACTCTTGGCATTCCTATTGCAGCTAGGAGGATAGTACGTGCCAGAGGGAGAGCCGGTGCGCCTCAGGCACCTTTTCTTCAGATCGCCGTGAGTCCTGCTTATAGCAGCGATGACCCCATTGAGGTAGAATCCGAGTCTGAGGAGTTTACAGGGGGAGAGATAGAGGAGGAGACTGAGGATAGTGATCCTGAGTGGCACGACACCCAGGATATCATGCAGGCGGAGAGGGCCAAGTAGAGTGTAGAGAGGGTGACTCTAGTTTTAGAGGATCCACTCTCCTAGGGCCATGGGGAGGATGAGTCTATTGCGGGGTACTACGTTGCTCCAGCCACAGGAGTAGCCCCTCAATCGGCAGCGGTATCTGTGGTGGGTGCTGATCCCACAGATCCATCTTGGAGCCCTGGTGATCTGAGTAAGTTACCCTCTCTCCCTTTTAATGTTCGTTTCTTTGTTAGGATCTCCTTAGTTGCTATCTTGTATCTTTTAATTTCTTTTTTGGTTTCTAATTTTTTTTCTCCTTTTTTTGCAGAGACCGCCAATGAGTGGCGAGATTTGATTTGCAGGGTATGCACCGATACCCTGATAATCCCCATGGAGAGGACCCACGCAGAGCTGTCCGTGGATGCTGGGGAGCCTTTAGTAGCTGGTAGACATACCAACGTCTTCGCTCCAGTTTGGCATGTGGCCAGGATGGTATCGAACCTTTGCATAGAGTTAGCGGGGTACAGGACGGCTGAGCGCTTGATGAGGAGCCATTCTCGTGGTGAGATTATGGCTGCCCCTCGGGATCCTAAGCCCTCCGTGCATTCAGAGAGCCGGCATAGTCGGAGTCCTAGGCATGGGCATGCACCTTCAGAGGGGTCTCGTAGCGATTGAGAAGCCACTCAACCCTCGTAATGTTTTGTATGATACATTCATTTGTATATCCCGAGCTCTTTGAGCATTTTGACCATGCTTAGTGCAAGATGACATTATACATAAATGTTGATCATTTATATATATGTATTCATTCTGGATCAAAATCTTGGAATTCATGGCTTTCTTTCTATTTCCAGTTTCCTCGTGTATGCTATGATGTATGTTTATATGTTTCTTTTTAGAATATATGCAATGGCAAACAAATGATGCAAGTGTTTTAATTTCCTTTTGTGTTTCATGATGCTGATATATGATGATGTAGATATAATGTGATTTTGAATCTTAGTTTCTGTAAGCAATTGTGGATACTTCATATTTGTTTTGGTGAAGTGATGAAAATAAACTGGTACGATGAATAGATAAACCTTCCCCTACCCCCAACTCCATGCAACTAGTAAGATGCAAGGGCTTATCACCAAGAGTTGGGAAGGGCACAAGTTATGAGGTGTAGTGAAATGATAGAGATGGAAGACAGACAAAGCTTTGGCGGAACCAAATTAGGACACCACAAGTCCACTCCACTCGAGTGACTTCATAGTTTTGGATGTAACTTGCTTTGCATTTTATCCAGACTGAGACCCATAGATGGCCACATAGTAGACAAAATTTGGGTTTTTAGGATTTTTACTCTCTTGGGATTTTGAACATCTGATTCATTTGTTTTTGACTCAAAGTTTCAAAGTTTGAATTGTTTGTGTATGACCTTTTGCATTTATTTGTCAAGAGGACCCCCTACACTTTACCCCATGCTACTAGTAAGAAGCGTGGGTTTATTACCATGGGCAAAGCATAGGCGAGTAAGGGCATTTCCATCCTTTCCCAACCCTACGTCACTAGTAAGAGACTCAAGCTCATCACCAAAGGTTGGTGGGGCAAGGATATGTGTAAATTTAAAATTTTCTGTTTGATCAATGTTTGACTTGTCTATTTGAGTAAAATGTCAGTATGTGTTTATTTCTAAAGAGATATACATATGGGATAGATGTGACACCATGAAGCTTCTATAACAGACCATAGGCAAGACACCTACCCTAAGAAGAAACCAAAAGTGAAAATAAACTTGCAGATCTTGGTATGGTTACCGTTAAGACTTTGTCATGTCTAGCTTTATTTGATAAAATGATTCCGAGATAATTGATGATATCATGAAAATGGAGAAGCATGATTTAAAGAGTTTATGCCAACAACATCATGAGTTTGTAATGAATTTCTTTGAGAATAGATTTCTTGATCACAATTTGTGTATGAAACAAGTGGACAATATGATCCTAATCTATATTAAGATGCCATGTATATATATATATATATATATATATATATATATATATATATATATATATATATATAAGTAGTGCTAGCTACTTACGCGTAGAACCGCTTGAGGTGCAGGGAATTAACCATTTCACCAAGTTCCTCACCTTCTAACGTACATAAGAGGTATGTATCATTTCCATATTCCTTCATGACTTGGTATGAGCCCAACCATTTAGGCCAGAATTTCCTTCCTTCACCAGTCTTCGTGTCGATCCGAATGTCTAGCCTTAGAACTAGATCACCTTCATATATGTTGCGTTCATAGAATTTCTTGTTATATTGCTAGCACATCTGGTCAGCATAGACTCTATGCCATTGCTCAGCATCTAACCTAGCTTCATCTAGGCTTTCTAATTGGGAGAGATGTGCTTCCATGTAAGCATCTTCATCCAGAATCCCTTGTAATGAAATATGGAGATTGGGTATTTCAACCTCGAGTGGGAGAACTGACTCTACCCCGAATACTAGTGAGAAAGGATTTGCTCCTGTTGGTGTTTTTATTGAGGTTTGGTGGGCCCATAAGGTCAGATATAACTTCAAGTGCCAATCTCATTTGTTTTTTTTCACCGTTTTAAGGAGAATGGCTTTTAGTGTTTTATTCGTCGCTTCAGCCTGTCCGTTGGCTTGAGGGTAATACAAGGAAGCCGTATGATGGCTTACTTTAAATTTATTGCATAGCTCGCGAACCTCTTCATTTTTAAAAGAAGTTCCACTATTGGAGATAATGATTTGCGGGATACCATACCTGCAAATGATTTGGTTCAAAATGAACTTGGCGATTACAGAACTAGGTACACTAGTAAGAGGCATAGCCTCTACCCATTTGGTAAAATATTCGGTGGCCGTGATTATAAAATTATGGCCGTCTGTGGACGAGGGAGAGAATTTCCCTATTAAATATAGGCCCCATGTAGAAAAGGGCCATGGAGTAGCGATTGGTTGCAGAGCTTGTGCTGACATATGGATCTCATGGGAGAATTCTTGGCACTTATGACACCTGTGTACGAATTCTACTGCGTCGTGTTCTAGAGTAGGCCAGAAATAGCCCATTCGATGTATTTTACGAGTGGTGGCATGACCACCGAAGTGTCCTCCACACATTCCACTATGGGATTCATGGAGAATCTTCTTGGATTCTTCTGTTTCAACACATATTAGGAGCATTCCATTGAATGCTTTCCGATAGAGCACTTTCTCTATAATGATGTATTTAGCTACGATAATACGTAACTGCCTTCTTTGTTGTGGTGTAGCTCCTTCTGGATACGTATGGTCCAATATATAATTAATGATATCAGCGTACCAGGGACACTCAGAGATAGAGGGTCGAGTTTCGATGTAGTATACGCACTCATCTGGAAAATCTAAATCTACTAGATCACCTCCATCTAATGGGTTATCAGCTAACTAATCTACGATGATTTGTCCTTTAACCGAATTCTGATTTACAAATGTTAATTCGAATTCCCCCATTAAGTTTATAAAACGTCCAGCCTTTTTAGACAACGACCCTTGTGTGAGGAAAGTTCGTAAATGGTCCATTTTTACCATGACCCTTGTTTCTTTATTTAGCATATAATGTCTTAGGAATTTGGTTTCAAAGAATATGGTGAGGCATTATCGTTCTGCTTGTGTATAACGTGTTTCATAGTCGAGCAACGTTCGGCTAATGAAATAAATCGCGCGTTCTCTCTTGTCATCGTCTTCTTGAACTAGCATGCAGGCTAGCGAGACATTGGTAACTCGTGAGTATAAAATTAACGGGTGATCTAGCTTAGGTGGCATTAGCATAGGTGGTGATAACAAGAAACACTTAACTGCATTGAAATCTTTATTGCAATCTTAAGTCCAATCAATGCTATAGTATTTCTTGAGTAAATTGTTGATTGGATGAATGGCGAAACTTAAGTTCGGGATGAATCTTCGGATTGCACCCAACTTTCCGAGAAATGACCTAATTCCAGATTCATCCGAAGGTGGAACCATTTCGAGGACAGCCTAAATTTTGGTTGGGTCAACATCTATCCCTCATGATGATATGATGTAACCTAGGAGCTTCCCTCCTGTTACACCAAAGATGCATTTTTATGGATTTAGCATGACTCCGTACTCTATCAAAAGTGAGAGAATGACACGGAGTACTTCCAGATGGTCACAACACTTCTTGGCCTTAGCCAACAAGTCATCTACGTAGGATTCCATGATTTTATGAATTAAATCGTGAAATATATATGTCATAGCTCGCTGGTATGTAGCACTAGCATTCTTGAGACCAAATGGCATGACAACATAGCAATAAGTTCCCCAAGGAGTTATAAATGTGGTTTTAGCTTGATCTTGTTCAGATATTTTAATTTGATTGTATCCTGAGAATCCATCCATGAGAGACAAAAGTTAAAACCTAGTTGTTGCATCAACAATGACATCAATGGATGGCAATGGAAAGTCATCTTTAGGACATGCTTTGTTGATGTCTCAGAAATCTATGCAGATGCGTATCTTTCCATTCTTTTTGAGAACAGGAACAATATTAGATACCCATTGGGAGTAGTCGATTGGCTTGATAAATCCTACTTGGAGGAGTTTTATAACTTCCTCCTTTACCATGAGAGCTACCTTGGGCTTCATGGGTCTTGATTTTTGTTTAACTGGATTTGCATCTGATTTAGTGACGAGGTTGTGCACCGCAATGTGGGGTGCGACTCCTGTCATCTCCTTATAATTAAATGCAAACGCCTTCTGATGTTCTTTGAGGATCCGAGTGTGTATCTCTACTTCTTCTGGGGTTAAGGATGATCCTAATTTTAAGATTTTTGGTTCTTCATCTGTCCCGATGTTGACATCAATTGTTTCCTCAATTAAAGAGGTGTTACCCTCTTCAAACTCAGGTGGTGCTAGAGGCAAATCCAAATCATCCCCATTTTCTATTGCGTATATGCTAGGTTCCATTTGTGAGGGGAGATCCATCATGGGATTTCCCAAATAGGAAGACGAATGTGGAATCAAGGACAAATCTAGCATATGATAGGAGAGATGTAGTGCTGCATAGGTGTTTAAGTAATCCAAAGTGGCCATGTCACTATCAACATGGTCTGGGGTGGTAGATTCACTCTTGTTTAAAAGGGGATTTGTCATTATTTTTATCAATGATTCATCACGAATGGACACTGTGAAATGGGTATCTTCTAACTCATTGCTTGGATTAAAACGTGATGCTGAAGTTGCTATTGAATTGGTGAGAATATTTTTCTCTCGCGGGATTGCTTCAATGGATATGAAGTTAAACGCCTTGCTTAAATCTAATACGACTTCTTTGTAAAGCTGTAAGTGTTTAGCTTTGGTTTCGTATACTTCAGAAACCTGGTTTGTCACTAATTGCGAGTCTCCTAAGACTTTGATGTTATCAATACCAATTCTTTTGGCTAAGGTGAGGCCAAGGAGGAGGGCTTTGTATTCAGCGCCGTTGTTTGTGCATTAAAAATTTAGCTTAAAGGAAAATGGTAGGACTTTCTCTTTGGGTGAAGTAAGAATTATACCTGCCACCGCTCCATAATGGCATTTAGCTCCATCAAAATGGAGAGTCCAATACCTAGCCAGGAGTATAGATGTTGGGGTATCTACTGCGTTTGCGCACTCCACTTCTACCATGCAGATATCCTTTGATGGAAGGGAACCAACACCTAGTGAATATCCTATGCCTACTGAATCAAATGGTAAGAAAATTGGTAAATCTTGTTCTATTAATTCAACGATTTTTGTATTAGTCCCTAATGACACCGTTTCTTTAGCCTTATCTTTGGGGGTTGGGGTTGTTTTGGCTATGCTGATAGTTTCAAGATCTGTTGTAGGTACCAACTTTTCCTCTGGTCTTGGGTCAGTGGGCTTATTAAGTTGGTTTGTTAGAAGTTCAAATTCCGAGTGCACACCTGGTCTTTTCCTTAAGTTATCTAGGTGTATATCTAAAGGTTTTGGATCGCCTTTGGCTACAAATACCTTTCCTAGATGCAGGAATCTTACTTCTTGGAATAAAGTAGAAGGGATTGCCTTCATTCGGTGTATCCATGGTCGGGCGAGGATCATATTATAATTAGTTTCCCAATCTATAATATAAAACTCAGTCATGATTGTTTTGGGTCCTAAGGTGACCGGTAGTATAATAGTTCCTATCGAAGTGGCTTTAAGGACTATCATAGCCTCTCAATGTATTTTGAGTGGTGGAACAGTTTGTTTCCCCATATCCTAGTTTTTGGAGGAAAGAGAAGGGGACTATGTTAACTGCGGCCCCATCGTCAACCATTGCCCATTTTACTTAGTTATTATAAACCCATACTTGTAAGTGTAAGGTTGGATCACCTCGGCGTGCAATCTCAACATCTGTAGGCATTTTATTTATTTCGAATATAAATTTGACATCCTTGTCCAGCTGCCCCGGAGGGTGGATATCAAAATCTACGTGATTTACTTGTGTTTCAGGAGGTGAAGTGATGTTAATTAGATGACCTAAACCTAATGCTTCTAAAAGAGCAGCTCTGTGAGTAGGAGAGTTCTTTAGTAAGTCCAAAAATGAAATGTGTGAGAAGGTCTTTATTAGGTCGCTAATTAAATCATAGGCACCCACGGGTTTTTCTACTATTTGTTGAGTCTTATTTGTTTCTGGCAGATGACTTGGGCTTGGTTGAGAGAAATACGCTCGTGTTCTTGTTATAGCTTCGATAGGTAGTTCAGCGTCTAGTTCTACCAAACTGACTATCTTGGGTCTCGGTTGATTTCCTAATTGTGGCGCAACTGATGGATTTAGTGAAGTCAAGGCTTCATGATCATTGTTTCCCGTCATTGCACCCTTGTTCGTCCCAATTGGATTTAGTCTGTTATTATCATGATTTGGGAGTGGATTGTTAAAGGTCTTGAGGGGAGCATTCTGAGGGGAAACTACCCCTGCGAGCCTACTTGGCTATGGTGACACGGGATCTGCCAAAAACAAATCTGTGAAGAACTGTCTTTGTTCTTCTGGCAAACATTGCATGAATTTTTTGTAGTCATGGCACATTCTAGTATTGTGACCTCGAATCTTGTGGAAACAACAATATGAATTGGGATTGTAATTCCTGTTTTGTTGGTTTGGTGTATATTGTGGCCTAAAATTCTGATCAAATTGTTGCCTATTAGGATTAAAGTTTTGCATTTGTTGTTTCTAGCTTTGGTTTTGATAACCAAATGAGTTTTGGCTTGGCCCTTGTATGGGATTTCACCATTGTTGTTGTTGTTGTGGATGGTTAAAATCCACTGTATTGATTGTCGGGGTGAAGTTGTTGTTTCGTTGGTTGTTTGTTTGTGATGGAGTATTGACAACATTTACCGTCTTGGGCTGGTCGGTTACTCCATCCGTTGTTACACCCCGATTTTTGTTAAGTATTTTATGTCCCTGATTGACATTTGTGGTAGTGGGATAATTTGTAGTGTTCTGATTGGGGGTGATTAACCTCCCATTTGCTCCATATGTTTTACGACCACTATTTATCACTGCTTGATCTATTCAAAGAGTGCTCTCAAGTACTTCATCGTAAGTTTTTAGTGGGAACTTCTAGACTTCTTCCTTCACCTCTCTGCTGAGAGAATGAAGGAATAAATCACATAGTTCCATCTGATCCATATTTGGAGCACTTGCCAAGGAATAAAGGACTATACGTCACCTTTGGATGAAATGGGCGACATATTCGTTGTGTTCATGTTTGATGTGTAATAACTCCCTGATTCTTGTTTGTAACAGCTTGTTCATGTCGAATGCCTTAATGAACTCTGATATGATTTTTTTAAATGAATGGATGGAAGCCTCAGGTATTCTATAATACCAATCAAGAGTGATGTCTTCCAAGGTTTTGGGGAATATTTTACCAATAACCCCATCCCACGTGAGTAGTTCGTCTATGGCTGTAGCGTAAGCTTTGATATGCACATTTGGATATCCCTCACCTTTGTACTTGGGTAAATCGGGAAGAGGTCTTTGAAGCATGATGCTTCGTATGGTGAAGTCTAAGGGCTCTTTCAAATATTCTGAATAAGTCCCTATCGCATAGGTTTCGACCATTGATGGTGGTTGCTGAGGGAGTGGTGGTGGGAAGGGGTGTTTATACGGCGCAACGTATGCATTGGCAGGGGCATAGGGAAGTCCTTGCATTTGAGAAAACATGCCGAGAGAGGGGAACATATCTCCTTGTGGTGATTTGGAGTACATGTTTAAGTATGACGGGGTATTGTCTACTAATGGATTGTTTGATACTAGACCAGGAGGAAAGGTGTTAGAGATGATGGGCCTTGTTGGTGTTTGTTGTGGATACTGAGGAGGCATGCCTAACGTGCCTACTCCTGTGAGGAGATCTACTTGGCCAGGGTGGTATGGAGGATTGGAACTTCCTGCTTGCATGAACTGAGAATTTTTGACTTGCTTGAGCAAGTTCTAACCCTCTCACTTTTTCTACTAACGTTGAAATGACTTCATTTGGTGAAGTCACGGTGCTTTGCCTTAGCGTCATTTGTTGTATACCCTGGTGTTGTATAGGCATGTGATATCTTGCTATGAACTGATCGCTATCTTGCCAAGTTTCTCTGAGAGTATTTCCTATATGTAGTGGCATAGAGGTATTTTCTTGAAAAGAGACCTCGGGTTGTATTTGTAAACCTCCTATAGGTGGGTAGATACCCCGGGAGCGTTGTTCACTCCTAGGATAACGTATTGACTGTTCATCATCTAAGACCAGGTATGGGTCTGATTACGTACTAATTTGTGGTCTAAGTAGCATCTGAGGAGACAAACCAGATTCTCCAGTAAACGTCATATTATTCGAACCTGAAGGCTTTTTTTGTTGCGTTCGAGGGGTTGATCTAACTCCTCAGTTTGAAAGGATGAGCTATATCTGATCCTTGGAGTTTGTGTTGATAACTGATTAGTTGAGTAGTTTTCCCCCCATACCAAGAGTGAGGGTGATGATTGCCTATTTTGCTGGGCGTAGTATGTCTCAAGACCCAAGAGGGGTTTGCCATATGCATCGAATCCCAACATATTCGGGGGGTATATGAGTACCCGCAGAATAATGGGAAGGAGCGAAGGTGGATGAGATAAGATGAAACTTCTCAAAGAGAAGGTGAAACAGTTGTTAGTTCACATCAGGTTCACCAATTTTGTACGCCGAAAAAGTGACAAGCGAGCATGGGAATCTACAGGTAACTCTTCCACATACCCGATGAGGTATAGAAGGTGAAAAAATTGACCTCCTGAGGTCATGCCGAGACAGCCGGTGGGGATGGAATATGCGTGGGATGTAAACGAACTAGTTAGGCAATCTAATGTCTTCGACACGCACTAATGGAATTTGTGAATCTAAGGCAAAGAAGGCCCTTCTAACTTGGACTGGTGTGATAGATCAATCAACAAGGATGACTGCTCGAAGGCTCCAATCAATAATGATTTCTAGCATGATTCGATCTATGGGTTGTGGAATACGTGGAAAATGACCTGGGATAGTTTCATGTATATCTCCAGATAAGGTCATATGGTGGGTAATGAATACAATCGACTCTACGGACGATTCCCTGGCCTAGTCCAGAATTCTCTAGCTTTTTTAGCCGCTATATCTAGAAAGGACAATTGTTCGATGATGATGGGTGGAAGTGGAGTGGATTGGAATACTAACATGTGTAGGCCAGTGTCTATATCTGATTGACTTATGGATTCGTTAGGTTGCGGGATTTGTGGATCACAACCGTAGACTCTTGGTTGTTGCGGTCCTGCTATGGTCATGTATGAAATCAAGTCCTAATCCCTAGTATCTAGTAATCATATGCTTTCTCAGCTTCTATGCTTAGACTTAATAACTGCGTGATTTTCTTAGAATACCTCATAGGCATTCGTGCAACCTGGATTCTTAAACTAGTATCTATGTCTATGAGAGTGTCTCCTGCATCTGGCTGCGGGACCAAAGGATCACAACCAAAGGTTTGTTCTCTTTTGAACCCTTCTACAGTCATTGAATGTTTGCCTAGGGTAATCTATAGTTCAGTTGATTTGACCAAAACGTGTATTCTTGGTCGTCTTCTATATTTAACCATCTCAATTGAGAGCTGATCAGTTGTAAATCTGTTGTTGTTTGGAAGACTTGTATTCTAAGGTTCTGGTCTATGTCAACTATTGTTGTGACGAGGTTGGGTTGAGGCACGATTGGCTCAAATACATATTCCCTAAGCTCCCTAGGTCCCATGATTGTCATACAAAACAAAATGTAAATCTAACTGTAACAAAGTAAATTTAAACTATGTGGAATAAATCTAAAACATATATAACTTCTATTTTTCTGAGAAACCTTTTAAGAATTTAAGAAAAGTAGCTATTTAAATGTATCTAGAAATAACAACTAAATAACAATTTAAAACAAACAAAATAACGGAGTGTAGTTATTTACCTGTGTAATTTGTAGATTTATTCTAAACAAATAAAATAGGTCATCTAATCTATCTGCAAGATTCTCGATCCTACCTCAGAAGTGAGGAGTGAATCATAGTTTCTCAGAAACTATCAATCCTCAGAGCTGCCCTAGCAATATCGAGAATAGAATTTACTGAAATGAAGTAATTATCTACTCTATTTGATATGATTCTAACTAGAACTTTGAAAGCTAGAACTTGGATTCCGCAGAACAATGGCGAATCTGATGGTGTGTGTGATCTTGTCCCCTCAGTGTGATCTCCTTGTTCTTTCGTATTCACGTGAATCCAGAAAAGTGTGTAATGCTAGCATCAACAGAAGTATATATTGGGGCAAAGGCAGCTCAGAATGTAGACTGAATATAATGCGAGTATGAGAGGGATAGCGCAAGAGTATAGAGCTTGGCTTATGCAATTCCTAGCGGGATTTACTACGAGTCATGCAACATAAAGCATCCAGAACCTGAAACTATCTTGTTTGAAGAGTAAAAACTGCAACTTTAATGGCTTCCTAAGCTATTCTACTCTAATGGATTGGTGAAATAACAGTACTGCCTGCACAAGATGGGTATGTGGCTTACCAACAGCTGAACAATGCTAACTAAGTATGCAAGGAATTAAAACTATGACTTCTAAATAGAATAAAAGACTGAACTATGAAAATCAGAGCATGAAAGTGAATGAGGGGTAGACCATTTGCTTGTGCATGAATGATTTATTTATAGCTTTTCATTCACCCAAATATCAAAACCAAACTGAACTCTAAAACAATAAACAATGGCCAAACACTATTGCAGGGGACCAAAAACATAAATGCAAGTGTAATTCGGTAAGGAAAGTTGGTGAAACGTTGATTTTTACGTGATTCACGTTAAAATGCTTTCTGGAAAATGCGTAAAGGACCGGTCACGCCCATGCAGGGTGGTGGTTTCGTCACCGAAGAGCAAAAGGCCAAGAAAAGAGAGGAAAAAGGAAAAACAAAGGACACGGGGGCTAAGCAGGGCATGCGGGATGTTAACGTACACTTGGAGATCTTTCTCTGGATCCCGAACACCTTGCGAGGAGACCTGTATCATCATTGGGGCACTTGTTACACTGTTCCAGCAGTACAGTACCTTACAATTTTGGGTACGTACAAGTCCCCATGCCCTAAGAGTGTTTCCTACATATCCATTTCTAAAGGGGCCTTAGCCTAAAGTATTTCTCACATAAACTATGGAAGAATCATATTGGGTTAGGTCAGATGAATATATAGGTTGGATTGGTAGGTTGGTTGGGTAAAACATGTTTGGAAAAATAGGAAAGTTCAAATTTTGAATAGGTAATAGGGAAGCTGAATTAGGTGTAGGCATATATGAAGGTGTATAGGTGATTCAGTTTCAATGATCTTGTCTTGTCTAAATGGAAAGAAGAAAAACTCCCCAAGATGGAAAAGACCATAACAGTCATACCCTTACACTTATTGAATGTAAGTCACTAGATACATTGCATGATGTGATAGGTCTATAGGTGAAAGATGCGGCATGATCACTATGTGTAAAATAAAAATGTCATCCCTTGAGCTGAGGTAGGAGATAATAAACATAGGGTAAGGTTGAAGATTTTGTTTAGTGTAACCTTGTTGTGGGATAGCATGCCCCTTTTGCAAGATACTTAAAACAAGAATATTCAAGTCTGTGACTAAAAGTTTGTATTTTTCATAAATTTTTCTTTTCTTTTTACATGTATAGAATGATTGATGTAATAATTCTATAATGGAATAAATAGGTTCCCTTTGAGGTCTTAGTTAAGTTTATTGACTCGGGAAGCTCTGGAATTATTTTATTTGAGAGATACAAACTAGTGTTTTTTTGGGATAAACTAATTACAATAAGTGTGTAGCTTTGAATAGTTGTCCTTTGAGGGAGAAGTATACTTATAGTAGCAAGAAAGAAAGGTATATGTCCTTTTAAGGGATTCATCTATTTACAATAATTTTGACTCAAGTAGTAGAGTTTTGGTTATCCCATGTTTATTTTTGTTTTTTATTTTTGAACACAAAGTCATGGACAAGACTATAACAGAGTGTAGGCATCTTTTATGAAGGGAAGACCAAAGCATGAAAATGTTAGCTATGAAAGAGGGGTTTCAAGTGATGAATGACCATGGGATTCCACCCTCTAAAGGAAGAAAAGGATCCATGAGAAACATGCCATGAGTAGAGTTGTGGTACTCATATTTAATATAAGGATGAATGGTGATGGATAATCACACAATTCAAGTTTAGTCATTAGTCCTTAAAATAGGTAGATGGAGGAAAGGTTCTCTCAAGGGATGAGCATGTAACTAACATAACATGGTGTACTACCTTATTCAACATTAGAATGGTCAAAAATGCAAGGCACTAAGGGGCTTAGGTTCATATTTACCTTCAAGAGAATATAAATGACAAGCACATGATCCATAGGTATAGGTGATGATATAAGATCCAAGAAAATTTGGAGAAGACTTGCCTCATTTACTTTCCTCAGCTTTGGTTACATGTTGATTTTATTTTAGGACAAGATCGATGACATTGAAATTTATTTCAACGTATTTTTCATAGGCCTGTTTTATATGTTTTTTTTAGATTTAGATGTGGTGAAGAGCATTTAAATGATGTCTTTATAATAGCTCAAGTTTTACAAATCGGTTATGGAAAAATTCATCATCACTAACCATATCTTTAAGTGAAATATAAAAAGATGTAATTTGGAATTTGATAGGAAAAACTACCTCTATACCATAGACCAATGAGAAATGTGTGGCAGTGTAAGACGTGCAAATGCTAGTGTGATAAGACCATAACTCAAAAGGAATGTGCCCATGCCAATCCTTATCAATATTGGTGACAACTTTCATAAGATTTTTGTTTGGTTTTTTTTTGGAATATTCAACTTTTTCATTGGTTTGTGGGTAATAGGGTGATGAGAAACTTAGTTTAATGCCAAATGTATCACACAATTTACATAGGGTTATGTTTTTTAATTTTGTTCCATTGTCAGTGATGAGGCGATGAGGAACACCAAAATGAAAAATATTATGATGGTTGATGAATTCACATATTTCCTCATCTTTTGTAGAAATGAGAGGGACAGATTCCACCCATTTAGTGTAGTATTTTGTTTTTATGATGATCAATTGGTGATTTTGAGAAGTATGAGGGTTAGCATGTTGTTGACATTTTAGACAAATTTTGATGTCTTCACAGAAATCTTGGTTAAGGGTTGGCTAGTAATAGCCAAGGTGAAGGATGTGCTTGGAAAAATGTTGCCATTGAAATGTCCACAAAGCCAATTCCCATCATGGATTTATTTAATGGTGTGAGGAGTTTCAGAACTAGTGAGTAACCTGAGTAGGATACCATCAAAGCCACATTTGTAGAGAAGACCACCCATGATGACATAACAGGATACCTTGTGGTGGAAGGTAAGCCGACCATTACAAGTGAGGTCAGGGGAAATAATTGAAAGGGAGAGGTAATCAATGAATTCCTTATAACAAATGTTATGTGGGTCGGTTTCAATACATCCCACAAAATTAACCTCGGGAAGTATGTAGGAAGGAGACTACAACCATTATATTGTGAAAAATATTTTTTAGTCAAAAGCTGAGGTAGGTATTTGTGAGGTGAGAAAAGCTATGGTATCCATGAATTTTTTGTGGATCATAGATTATTTTGAATGAGGTAATGGTCAAAGGTTGTCCAAAGCAAGTTGACATGGAACTTATAATTTTAAAGGACCTCATTATAACACTATTAAAACCATTTAAATGGTTCACAACCTATTGGGAATCACCAAAGATGTTAATAGTTTTAACATCTAAGATTGGCATTTTAAAGGCCCCAGATAAGTGCTTCATACTCGGTGATGTTATTTGTGTAGTTATAGTCTAATTTGAAGGATAAAGGCATATGATCACTGTCAAGAGGAATGAGAATGACCCCTGCCCCACCCCCACATTAACATTTAAAACCGTCAAATAATAAGGTCATTTAGTAAATAGTAGATTCATCGGGAAAAAAATCAAGTGAAAGGGTGGCGATAGATTCATCCAAAAAATCAATGTTAGAAGATTAATGTCTAAGAAATGTAGCATCTACAAGTTGATCTGCAATGGCTTTTCCCTTGAGAGACTTTTTATGAATGAATTCTAGGTCTAGGTCTATGAGGATCATAAGACAATTTGAGGTGCATTGATGTTGGTAAGGTTTCGCATACATGTAATGTAGAGGTTCAGTGTTAGTGATGATGAAGGTTTTATGGTTAAGTATGTAGTGGCGAAGTGTGGTGGCTAAAAATACTAAGGATAGGAAAAGCTTTTTAAGATGGATATATCTAGTCTCATAGTCTAAAAGTGTACAAATTAGGTAATAAACCACTTCCTCTTAGTGTTTCTCATCACAATGAGTGAGCATGACACCCAAGGGATGGTCAGTGGAAGAAATATATAGGTAGAAAGGTTTTCCATCTTTACGTGGGATGAGAATGGGTGGATGAAGAAGTTATTTCTTCAACACTTTAAAGGCTTTATGAAATTTATCGTTCCAATTGAAGGGGACATCCTTTTAAAGAATATGATGAAAGGGGTGATATCAGTCATAAATTTAGGAAATACATCGTCGAATGGATTGAAATTTTCCTTGCAAACTACGAAATTTTTGAAGGTTAATAGGTGGTGGCATCTCATGAATAACGTTGATTTTGGAAAGATAAAATTCGATGCCCTACAAGGAGATGATGAAAACAAGGAGTTTTCAAGAGAGAACTATAAATACACACTTCTTTTATCGAAGGTGAACACAATACTTGATGAGATAGTCAAATATTATTTTGAGAACTGAGAGGTGTTCGACATGACTTTTGGACTTACTGAGAAGGTTGTCAACGTATTATTCTAGTATATCATGCATGATGTCATGGAAGATATAGGTAATATCAAGCTGATAAGTGGAACTAGTGGTTTTAGGCCAAAGGGCATGACGTGATAACAGAATATCCCCCAAGGGGTGATGAAGGCAGGTTTTTGTTGATCATCCGGAATTTGTAATATTTAATTATAACATGAGAATTCATCCATGAGAGATAGCATCTCATGGATGGCTATAAGATCAACAAGTTGGTCAATGATAGGTAGAGGAAATTCATCCTCAAGGAAGGTAAGGTTAAGGTCATGGAAAACCATGAAAATGCAGAGTCCCCCTATAACCTTAGTGATAGGAAAATTTTTAGAAATCCATTGCGGATAGTCCATAGGTAGAATGAAAGAAACATAAAGAAGGAATTGGAGTTCTTCTTTGACAAGAAGGGAAATAAGTGGATTTATTATTTGTAGCTTATGTTTCATAGGTTTGGCATCATGGATAGCAATGATATTGTGGACCATGATATTTCTATCAATATCGGGAATATCAGCATAAGACCAAGAAAAAGCATTGCTATGGTCCCGAAGGAAATAGGTAAAAGCTTACTATTTAGCAACATCTAAAGATTGGCCTATTTTTAGAATGTGCGGGTCATCCTGAGTATTAATGTTGATTTTGATAGTCGGTTCATTCAACATGGTTTGTGTCTAAGAAGGTAACGACCAATGAATATAAGAATATTCTTCACCAAGTTAGGTGAGTATAGACTCATCATCCTAACATTGAATGACATTAATAGAAGGTGTATCATCATTGATCATGTCAGGATACAGGAAGGGAAGAGAAGAGGGAGCCTTGCCATCACATTGATAGGTTAGAGGTCCTAAGGAAATTGTGTTTACGAATTTTTTTTTAGGAGGAATAGATTCAGGATATATGGACTCTGTGGGTGAATATGGTGACGTTGGTGAATGGGGTGGAGAAGGTTTCTCTTCCTCATTGAAGTCGATGTGATCCTTATTAGGAGGTGGTGAAACAAAGCCAATGCCACTACGGTCATTTGTGTTTACGGGCGGTATAGAAAATGAAAATATGGTGGCATTTTTTGTAAAAAATGAAGCCAAAGCATTTCCATGTGCAATGGTGAAGGAAAATGTGGGCGAAGCAGTGGTTAGTAAGGGATTGGAGGTTAGATGAAAATAGTCAGGTTTGAGATGGTGGTTCGGGTGAATAGGTGGCAGTGTCAAGTCCCCCATACATTAGGTTAGTGCGAAGGTGGGGAGCACCATAAGGGAAAATCTCTCCTATGTGGTAGTCATAATGAGGGTACTGATACTAGATTCAATACTCTTACGGAGTGAGGAATGTGTCCATGTTGTATAGGAAATACTCCCCTAGAGTGAGGCTTTGAAAAATACCTTCTAAGGGATCGATAGTAGATATACAGGTAGCAAAGATAGATGATTCACTAGATGATTGGACATGAGGTATATCAATTGGTTGGGAAGCAGAGTGGTCAGCTATGGAAGCTGAAGTGACAATAGGAATAGAAGAATTAGATGTGGGAGAGGTGGTGGAAACATTAGTAGATGGGCTTATGGGTGAAGGAGAAGTAGGTGTAGTGGCATATGCTTTGACTAGTAAAAGTCCATCATTGGGTCGGTACAACATGTTACAAGTTTTGAATGGCAATGGGTCGACAGGGATGGTGTAGTTATGTCCTTCATGCTTGAATTTTACATTGCGGTGTAAAGTTGAAGGTACACAACCCATGACGTGAATCTAGGGTCTTCCGAGCAATAGGTTATACTGGAATTCTACTTCTAAGATGTATAATAGTTTTAGGATAGTGCGAGGGCCTACAAAAACGTGAAGGATAATGGTGTCAAGGGTGGAGGTGATGACGTTGTTGAAGGAGAACAACATAACTAGATCATTATGCATACAGTTAGAAGGGATATGCATTTGATTATATGTGTGGGAGGAGATGATATTAATACTAACACCACTATCAATTATGACACATCATATGTGTATGTTATTGATATAGATAGAAATGAATAGGGAGGGATCAGGTTCATCTGACTAGAGAGGTATAATCTCCTCATCAAAGAAGCTGAGGGTGGAGACTTGAGGAGTGGGCATGGGGGTAGAAGAAGGAGATTATTTGGTTAGTGAGGCCACGTGGTGAGGGGTAATAATGGAGGTGACTGGTGTGGGGTCATTGGGAAAAAATTCAATGGATTGCAGAACCTCAATAATGGATTATCTATGAGATTTAGAAGTTTGAACAATACCGTACAATGACATCTTTAGAGGGGACTGATGTAATTTTTTTATCATTGTGCAAGGGGTGACCCTGTCAAAGATAGGGTATGTAGGTCCACAGATGGTGATTTTGGGTGCAGGTGCAGATGGTATATTGGGCATAGGGTTGGTTGATGGGTTGGTCACTTTTTCTTTTCCCTTGTCTTTCTAAGCATGGGTAGCAATGTGAACCATGTTAATATGAGGGGAGGTGGATGGAGAGGGTGTGTCATGAAAGGTATAATGGCATGAGGGAAAAATTTATAGTGGCGGATAAGAGCCTTGTGAAATGAGTAAGGTGCACTGACATTTGGGTGGTGATTTGACCAACTCTCTAATATGGATCATGTTGATCTCAAATTTTGGAGGTGGGAAAAATGTTTTTGGGGGTGGAGATATTGATTTCTAAATGGGTAAAGGATGATGATGTGTGGTGACAAGTGAAGGTAGAGCATGGTCCTCATTAAAAAGGTCTTCATCATCAAAAATTTTTTCAGGACAAAGTTGGAGAAGAACGGTCTTCAGAGCATTATAATTTTTGACATCATGTCCTAGCACATGATGATAGGAAAAAATATTGGTTTCATCAAACCATTTTGGTTTGGGTTTGAGAGGATCATAAGGTTGAAGTGAAAGTAATGTGATGACAAAAGTCTCTAAGAGATTGGTTAAAATGTTAGCGTAGGATCCCACTAACGGATCACCATGGAAAGTGAGTGTGGGTTTGGGTACATGTGTAGTTGATCGTGAGGGAAGAGGATTTATAGGAGAAATGGGTTGGTCTACTGGTTTGATAAGTGGTATGGTCTTATGTTTTGCTGGCATTTTATCGGGAAAAGTTGGGGTAGAAGAGCCAGCGATGGAAGGTTTTGTTGGTTTGATTACCTTATTGGAGGGTAGTGAGTTCTTATCTTTGGGTTGTACCTTCTTAAGTAAAGGTGACATGGGGCTACATGATGCAGAAGGGAAAATGGAAGGTGGAATAGGAAGGGTTACCCACAGGGGAAACCGAGTTGTGGTGGAAATGGTTGGTATAGGTTGAGTAGACGGAATTGGTTGAAGTCGTATAGGCAAGGTTGGGGTTACAGTAATTAGTGGAGGTATAGGTGGTAAGAAGTGCACGGGTGATGGTGAGGGAGTTTGGTTTTAAGGTGAACAAGGTGTAATAAAAGCTCATGATGAAGCAATAGGCTATTTAGCTTTTACTGGCCTTGGGTAGGAGACTGTTTGGTCAAGGTTGATGGATGGGGCCCCAGGATGGATGAAATGGTGAAAGGTGACAAAGGTGTGGTAGGTGAGACCGGTGTAAATGGATTAACAGGCTGGGTTTTCCTTTTAGGAGGAGGTATAATGTTGGTATGGGCTTGGGAAGATGTGGCTAAGTCTAATTTGACCGGCGACTAAGTAAGGCTAGATATTGACATGACATCCTAGGTAGTGATGGGTCTAGATACAAGTGAGGGGACAGTTGTGGGTAGGTTATTTAGGTATGGGAATAGTTTTAGTTGTGGGTAGAGGTTTGGATATAGGTAGGGATGATGGAGATGAAGAATAAGTCACTTCAATCGACATGGTCAGTGTTGATTTGGTTTCTGAAATACCTTTGGGTAGATCATGGAAGTATCCTCAAGAAGCATTTGCATTTGGGTCAAAACGGGGAGCCGAAGACATCCCCAGAACATGGAATGATCATTGTAATCCAACTGATCAACCAGTCGTAAAAATGGGACTACTAAAGGAGAGGATGGAATGGGTTGGCTGGAAATCCCTGTGAAATATGTCTATGAGACAGGGAATTGGATAGCTTTGGATTATGTAGGTAATAGATCTGAGATCACGTCAAAGGGGTCTTAAGATGCTCAGGGAGAGCTGCCCCGAATAGGTAGTGGTATTTCTAACAAGTCTCCCATGGGTAGGATAGATAATAGGTGGGGTGATGTAGACTTCGTCCCCAGTGGAGGAGAAGGAAATGATGATTCTTCTGTGGATAGGAGAATTAAAATTGTCGATTGTTTGGTAGGTTGTGAGGTAGATGGTGAAATGGAATTGGTAGGTGGTGTGGGTTCATCCGTGAGAGTAGGGGGATATGAGGGGGACTCCTCCATGGTCAAAGGAGTAGAAGAGGTACACTCCTTTTTGGGTAGAGGTGCTTGTGCCAGAATTTCCTCAATAGATTAATTAGATAGATTTTGAGGAACAGATGGTATGATTTTAAAAACCGTATGGAATTCATAGACATTTCTGTCATTGGATGAAGGTTCACTATTTTGATTAGGAAAAGGTTTATAGTTAGGGAACAAATTTTTAAAGATGTGTAAATTTTGATTTGCTAGCAAATTTAGGTTATCCACGAAAAGGTCTCCATTATCTATAATCTCTTGGACAATGTTTTTAAAAGTTATGTAGTTTCCATCATTATTTCCTTTAACGGAATGATAATTATAGTAGTCATGTTATTTATACCATGCAGGCATAGGACGAGCAGGATCAAAACTTGTATGAGGTTTTATGGGAGGAAGTGTAATGGCTCCAGCTTTAAGAAGCTTTTCCAAGACTAAAGAATAGGTCTCTCTAATCTAGGTGTACTTCCACTGCTCCTTTTGAAGTTGAAAGGCTTGGATGGGAGAAAGATTGGAAGAAGGTTGGGTTTGATTAGAAGGATGAGGTGGTCCTACCTTGAGGAATACCGCATTGGCAGATCCTTTGTTATTTAAATAGTTAGTTTAGGGTTTTGAAGATGAAGAAGAGTTGTTTGATTTTAACAGGGTGTTCTTATTTCGTAACTTTATCTTCTTTTCTTCAATGGCGTGAATTTTGAATTTTTATGCCATGGTGAATGCTTCATCAAAGATTCAGAAGGTTTAGACTTGTAGAGTTAGTGAGATGTGTCTGCCACAAGTTCTAGTGAACAACTCAATAAGTTCATTCTGAGGTAGCTGGAACGTCAATTGGTTAATAAGACTCCACCAGTGGACAACAAAATCTACGATAGGTTCATATTCATACTGTCAGGTTGAATAGAGATCAGTCATGGTGGATTTCTTGGTAACATTAATTGAAAAATGATCTAAGAAAAAGCTTGGGCTACTTGATTAAAGGAATAAATGGAATATCGACGTAGTCCACTATACCAATCCAATGCTGGTCTTGTTAAGGACATTGGGAAAGTTCGTAGGAGTAAAACATCATCTTGGGAGATTAGGTAGCACCCATGTTTAAACAACCACAAGTGTTGCTATGGGTCTTCTTTACTGTTGAAGTGATTTAATTTAGGCATTTCCTAATGCACAAGGTAGGGGTGAATGAGAATAGATGGATGGATAGGTTCGTTACAGATTTCATCATAAGTTAAAGAATTTTGGAAGCCAAAAATAGATTCTTCTAAGGTCTACATCTTTTCCATCATCATTTTAATGAGGTTGTTAGTAGGCTGTGATGAATGGGTGCCCCCTGTAGAAAAAGGGGGTTGATGCTGAATGTATGAGGTGGGTGGTATGCTAGTCTATGGCGATGTTAAGTATGAGAACTATGCAAGAGGAATAGATGTAGGTAACACATAGCCAGAATAAGTGATAGATGAGGTCGAGGGTTGTTGGTAGTATGTGTAAGTGGGTGGGGTAGTCGTAACAACTCTAGTGGTGATTGGGGGTAACGATTGCAGGATAGAAAGGATGAGGTTCTGGAAAGGGGTATAAGCTTTCGACACTAGAGGTGGTTACGATGTAATGAGTATATGTGAAGCGATGGGTGGAACTGGGGCTACACTTAAAGTGGCTGTTAGAGGGACAATTGATGTTGTGAGTGTGATAGATGATGTAGATGCTGTAGTTATTGCGGCTGTGGGATCCAGTTGAGACACAATAGGTGGTAAAGTGGATGACGATAGTGCCAAGTTGGTGCTAGCTGATGAAAAATTGGGGGCATGAGAAGGAGGGATAGATACAGGCATGTTATATATTAATTGTCCCGAGGAATCTCAGGTGGAAGAATGAGCAAGGTAGTACTAGAGGGCAACGAGATTGTGGTTGAGGAGTCTCGTAAACTCCTCATCATTCGTACTGATGGGGATGAGATAAGTCAGATCCATAGGTGATAGGATGTATGATAGTGATAGATTAGGTCAGAGTGGCTGACAAGTGGCATGAAATACAAGGGACATTAGTTTGGCTATGAGTCAACACCATGTGAATCAGCGTATATCAAGTGAACTATACTCTGTAAATGACAAAGGGAACAACAAAGATGTGACAAAATAGATTATGAGAGGGAAAGTAAATGTTTTGATTAAAATCAAAATAGAGTGATCTACGCAAGTCACACTAACTGATGATGGTTAAGGGGTGATCGATGGTGATCAAGGGTGACCAATGGCGATCAAGGGTGACCGATGACGGTTACATGAACTGATACCAGTTACTGTGAGAAAACAAGTTTCAGCAAATGAGGTAGAAATTGATGACTGTCAGATAGGAAAGTTGTATTTGATGACCGTTATCAGAGTACAGACAACACAATGATACAAAGAGACTCTGAACAGAAGAGAATATGAGATAAGTGTCCTTTGGGTAAACTAGCCAAAATAACAAGGAATCGACACCGGCTAGGTAAGCCGATGGTGGTCAGATGTAAACTAATGATGGTTGCTGGACCGATGCCAGTTATTGTGAAATCTAAAGAATGAAGAAAAATGTATTTTTGTGAATTTATATTGGATGAATAATCAACCCATAAGTCTGGGGATGATAAGATGAGGTAATGACACACTCAAAGAAAGTTAGAATATTCCAACTATGATGGCGGAGTATGAAAGGAAAAAATATAAATGAAGAATCGTATCCTCACACCTCAAAACACAAGTCAAACACAAATCTAAGAAAGTTATGTAATCCAACAATTGAATTTAGTGTTTTTAGCTTATGCTATTTAAAAGAATGACTCATGAGTTTACAGTAGAGTTTTTGGTTGGGAAGGCTTCCTACAAAGAAGGAAATTCTAAAGATGAGGTTTTAGGTTATGTTATGGCAGGGGCCAGCCATTCTCATATGGGTTACTAGAAATGGATAACTAGCTAGGTGCCCACTGTCAATCCCCTGATCATGTGATTGTTGACAACTTCTTTCGGGTGGTATGTTTTTTAAGATGTATATATTCCAATTTGTGCAGTTTGGGAAAAGAGAGAGAAGAAAGAATGTGATTTCTATGACTCAGTTATGTCAACCATCAATTGAGTATGACTTCCAATGTATAGGTTCCCCTCAGTATTAATGTGAGATATAATGTAACAAATCAGAATGCTATGCAAGTGTTTTAATCCCAAATCAAAATGTGATATTCGATGTAGAAAGTAATGAATAAGAAGAGGGATTCTCTTTCACTAATGCAATACTAATGAAGGAAAAGAAGTATTCTTTTTATAGCACCAACAACATGATTGATTTTAGACAATAGAAAGAGGGGAAGATTCTAGAGAAGAAAATTAATGTGGAAGCTTTTCAGAAGGGAAACAAACACACAACTTTCACCTAGGAATGAATAAAATGCAAGGAACCCCAGATGAGTCCCATCGGGCGTGCCAAAATGTTTCACCGTTTTCTTTAAGGATTTAGATGAAAAAAATTAGGGTATGGGCCAAGGAGGAATACATGTTGTGATGGTTGGTTTAAAGGTTGTTGCGCACGTTTTGAATTCTTGATCCAATGTTGATTATGATAGCTTCCTTTTGGCTAGGAGGAACTACCTAAAATACAAAACAAGACCACAAAAGAGAGTTAAACATTATATGAAAGTGGACTGCCTAGCATATGATAGGTACGGGAAGTGTGATAATTCCTAGAAGGTTGTCAATCCATTGTTTATAAATCAATATATAATAATTTAAACATGTAAATAAATGAATCTAGTGCTAGCATTCTGATTTGGGTGCCTCATATTACTATCAACATTGATCTGATTAAATACTAAAATTCCATGCAGGTAAAGGTTTTGGATGGGATTACAGGTAGCGCAGGTGGTCTATAGGTCACAGAAAGAGCCTTGGTAAGGTTGGGTGAGATTTTGGGTTGTTTTGGGTGTGATAATTAGGTTGTTGGTCTAGAACAATATTATTAGACATAGAGACTGATGCTAGTTAGGATGACCGATGTCGATGTAGGTATGACCGATACCTGTTTAGGATGACCAATATCTATAACTATGGAAACTAGGAGGGAGTCAGATGGAGGGTGTTTGGGCTCTCTTCTACATTGGAACAGAGAGTTGGAAAGGTCTCTATGGGGGAGGGTGAGGTGATAGGTCTAAAATAGGTGTGGTAATGTTCTGAGTGAGGTTTGGGGTAGGCTAAGGGTTGAGTTATTAGGTTGGGTTGACAATCACAATGACTGATATCGATTAAGGAGACCCATGTCGGTGTAGGAAGTAACCACCATGGTTAGGGTTAACCGATGTCCATGACTATGGGGAACTGGAGGATGTTGTAGGACAAGTTTTGAGTCCTCTCTATCATTACACAAATATTTTGGAGAGTGTTTGTGTGGTCTACATGAGGGAGGTGGTTTTGGGATAGGTTTTTGTGAAGTTTAGGTAGGGTGTAAGGGGGTGGTTGATAGAGAGAAATATGAGGGATAAATCTAAGTAAGAACAATGAATAAATGAAGTAAAATAAAGGATACAACTGCATGTGATAGGATAAACCCTCTTATTTGGAGTTCAGAAGAGTTATAAATTCCTGTAGTGGTGGAGAGGTGGTTGGATATGTTGGTGACAGTTGATATGTGGAATGGTGCTCACTGATACGGTTGTGCTTCTCAGAATGCTACCGTGAATGCAAATACCTTGTGATCAGTCTTGGTGATGGCTATGGCTATCTAGACACACGTAAGGGCTTTGGTTCTTGCTTTCATGAAGATATCCTTCATTCCAAAACTTGAGAATGTGGTCAACCTCTCAAACAAGGTTAAAAATTTGATTATATGGTAATCGATGATGTTTTAGGGTGACTGGGGTCAGTTTAGAGTTGACCGACATCGGTTAAGGTAGGAAATCCTAGGTTTACTAAAAATTCTAGATCTTGGCGATATTTTGGGCTAGCTCTGTCTATTCTCGAGGATCAAAATGGAATGTTAAATTTTAATGAGCGAGAATGTGGTTAGAGGGAGAATAGAAATGTGATATTAGGGTTACACTAAGTCTTAGTTCATTAAGGTACGTGGGACTAAGTGTTAGTTAGTTATGGTGAGTGAATATTGAGTCCTAGTAAAAGGGAAACACGCTAAGAATAGGTTTGTGATGAGGTGGTGGGTTGAGGTGTCTAGGTGAGGTGTAAATTATTTTTAATTAAGGTAATTAAATAATGAATATTGTGTGCATGGGTATTATTTTAATTATATATAATTAAACTAATATTAATGTGGGGTAAAAAGGGTCATGGTTAGGTGAATATGTTTAAGTTGGTTATTCAAAAAGGGACTAAGGGGAGTGTGACCCAATTTTTGTGTCCACAACTTTCTCATGTCACCAGTTACACTCATGCCACCCAAAGTTGACCATCCTCTAATCTTATACTCTTGAGCCACTGAGGTCTTGCTAGCGTGCATGTTGGCAAAATAAGATGATGATAACCATGAATGTTCCATTTTCTTCATTAGTATCACCTTGCTTGAATATGAGACATGTTATACATAGGAAGAGAAAGAATTCCTAGAACTATTTTTCGTGACGAAAATGTTAAGGCATTATATGCTTAACCAAGAAACTAGGGTAATTTTCAAGTCTAATAAACTACAAACCTTCTTGACTCAAGGTGCCTTATCCAAAAAGGATGGAAATTTTTTAACATTGATGGGTGAATCCAAAATCACCTTCATAAACAAAAAGTTTTTCAAAGGAAAGATAATTGTAGATTGGTTGGCAGACAACCTGATAGATTGTGGGGATCTAGTAGACCTAGATTTCCCTGACGAGTGTGTATTTTCTATGGAAATGAAACCTCCCATTACATCATGTCCACGGTATGATGATATCATTAATCATATTGTAGACCATATGTATCTTGAGGTAGTTACCTCACAAAAAAGGTGTTCAATACATCATCATAGCTTCCAAGTATGTAATTGTAGAAGAAGTGCTCTATTTTAGAGCCTTTGACAACATGCTTTTGAGGTGTATGGATGAAGACAAATATAAAAATATCCTTTTCGAGGCCCACAATGGGGTTTGTGGGGGTCACTTCAGAGGGCAAGATACCTCTCGGAAAATTCATCGAATGAGTTATTTTTGACCCACTTTAGATCATGATGTTGTAGAATATGTACACAGGTGCCATAAATGTCAATATTTCTCACATGAGATACACATCCCTGCTTAGGCTCTACAGCTAATTGTGACACATTAGCCCTTCTCTAATAAGGGTTTGGGTTGATAGGGAAATTATCTCCCTCATCAACAGATGGCCAAAAATTTATCATTATGGCGACAAAATATTTCACAAAGTGGGTTGAAGCCATGCCTCTCACTACTGTACTTGGGTCTGTGATCGCCAAGTTCATCTTGAATCAGATCATATACAGGTATGGAGTCCCAAAAGTCATTATATCATATAATTACATGTACTTTAAGAATGAAAAGGTGCGTGAGTTTTTTTTCAATTCAAAATCTTTCATGACACAACCTCTTTATATTACCCTCAGGCCAATAGACAAGCTGAGGCTATAAATAAAACATTGAAGTCCATACTCAAGACAGTCAAGGAAAATAAACATGACTATAATTTAAAGCTATTTTTGGCCTTGTGGTCCTATAGCACATCAGTACAAATGCCTATGGGGGAAACCCATTTTTATTTAGTCTTTGGATGTGAAGTGGTCTTACCACTAGAAATCAATCTACCTAGCATTTATATATCTTTGTAAGGTGTTTTAGATGAAGATGCATATCGACAGACAAGCCTAGTTCAACTAGAAACCCTTGATGAAACTTGACTTAGATATGAACAATGACATAATGTTTATGCTAACATTATGTTTTGTCAGTATAAAAAAGGTTTATGAATGCGAGATACAAGTAAGGGATCTTGTGTTGAGACTAGACAACCAGATTGACAAAATACTAGAGAAGGAAAAAAATTTAAACCAAAGTGGTTAGGTATGGACTGAGTCATGGAGGACTATAAGAATGGTTTGTATCATCTGTGTACTTTAGAAGGTGAAGAGTTTAGTTAATTAGTCAATTCACTTCACCTTAAACATTTCTACACATGATTCATTTGAATTTCCATATGTACACTACTGCATCTACTACATATCATTAACATAGTCATATTTGTAACATTATGAAATGAAGAACTTACTTTTCAAGCAACTTACAAAATTTCTAATAATTGGCAAAGCATTATAATCCTACTTCTCTAGTTATTAATTATATCATCTCTAAACTATTCAATCTCTTTATCATTCTAGTAGATGGAGTTTTGACATTGATCCTATTAAGATCTACACACTTAGTTCTAAATCACAACTACTTCTAGCTTAGGTGTTTTTCCCATAGTAAGTACTAGAAGCTTCTAGGTGTCACATCTTTCCTTAAAAGTCTCACTTTCTTGGGAAATGAGGGAATTTCCCTTACTCGTCTATATCTTTTCCTTGGTGACGAGCCCATGCTTCTCACTAGTAGTATGGGGCAAGATGTAGGGGATCCTATCAATAAATTAATAAATTGAAAGTGAGTCAGAAAATAAAAGGTGATTTAAGTATTTTGTAATCATTATAAAATGTGTTAGATAATTATAAGAGTGTTAATCCATAAACCAAATTTTATCAATCATGAGGCCACCTACGAGTTTAAGTCTAGTCAAACTTGCAAACAAACTATATTTTAAAATGGATAGTTAGCCTTGCCTAGAAGTTGAGTTGTAGTTTCCTAATTGGGTATTTATTAAAATATTGTCTTCATATCATTAATTCCATTCATCAAAGTCATATAACTCGTGTCCTTCTTATCTCTCGTTGTTGAGCCCTCATATCTTACTAGTTGTGTGGAGTTAAGAATACAGTGGTTTCTTTTCGTTATCATATCATTTTCATCAAACTTATCAATAAAATAGGAATACCAAATATTGCTTGAAAACTAAAGTTTTAAGTTTTTAATTTTTCCTCATGTGCATCATATATATATATATATATCATAATAAAAAAAAGAAAAAAATATCATTTTTTTATGCATTTGCATCATCATCATCATCTATACATGCATTCATAAAAGCATATAAAAATCATCAGAGATTCTACACATCTAAGATTACACAGATTAAGCAAGTCATAAGAAAGTAAATTCTTAATAAGATATCTGAGCCAAAAAGGAACATCTATGTATATATATCTGTACTAATTGATTTTGTATATAATGTTGTCACACTCCAGGTGTGGTCAAAACACTCAAAATGTGAAAAAATCCCAAAAAAAATCGATATATACAATAAAAAATGATCCAAAGAAATAAAGGTGTATGGCCTATCCCACTCTATGAGATCTAGATGAAGGTGCATGATTGAGGCTCTTGCTATGACTCCTATGATGGGAGTGAGAGCCTCCATGCCCAAAACTATGAGAATGACCATGCGAGGATAAATTGGGTGACCTTTCGGTTATGGCCTCGTTATGGGAATGCTCCCGCCACTGTCTCCTCTTGACCAACTGATATGTGGAAATATCTTTCCTCATCTTGATCATTGTCCTCACTGTAACCCACGTTGGGGAAAATACATTTGTGTGGTGCCCTACCATGATTGGTTTCCCTGATTCCATAATCAACTCATCTTTAGTCATACCTATTGGGTGTACAAAGGTTTCTTCAAGAATGTTGCGAATAAGATATCACCAGCCATCTATCATAGCTCCAAAACAAAATAAATCCATTGAAAGTTACAAAAATTTAGAAAAATAATTTTTTTATGTTTAAAACATGTAATTCACTAGAATTTATGGTCTAAGTAATAGAGTCAAGAGAAGATTGTTAATTTACTTAGATCTCTTGGCCACTAGGATGGATCTACTGGTGTTGGTGGTGGTGGTGGAGTCGTTACAGGAACCTGCTTGGTTGCATATCCTCTGAGGCCACCTACCATCCAAAAAATGAATCTTTGTCCCCTCCTCCTATGGAAGGGAGAGTTCCCTCTATATGTAAAGTCTAATCCTTAGCCCTCACCTCCTTAGAATCCACTCTGGTGGCTATCCACTCACTATATTTCTCCTCCTATTCCCCCTCCTCAGGTACCTCCTCCTCAGCCTCCTTAGTCTCCATCTCTTCCTTGACCTCCTCCTCCCCTTCCCTGTTATGCATGGGAGCAACATCTATCTTTAGAATCAACCCTAGCTTAGCTGGATTTGGGATAGGCTATGGTGTGTCAATTGGGACCCCATGTATAATGATAGTCCACTTGAGCTTTCCCCGCATGGAAAATCTAGCCTATCTGATACCCCTGTATACGATCAAAACTACTCGGAGGATGTCAATATAAGGTAATCAAAACTATTGAGGAACCCTTTCAACTAGATGGACCTCCACCCAGTTGTCCATCTCTTCTAACTATGTGGTAGTGTTTTTTTTTTGGATTGAGGGTAAATTAAGGGTATTTGAAAGGACCCACATCCTTATACAATTGAGGATTTATCATGAGAGGAACCACAACCTGGTTATAATGAAGGGGACCACTATTTAGGAACCCAATTGGAACAACCATGAAACCATAGTGAAGATGCAGCAAACAACGACAATGGCTGTAGCGAGTGGGAAAACTATCAGTGAATAGAGTGAGAGGAATAGCCACTAGCGTCAGTAGCAAGAGGGAAACCACCAGAATTAGCAGCAAGCAGAACAACCACTAGTGATAGCAGAGAAAGAATTAATAGTGATCGGAGTAGCCACCAGCGTCAGCAGCGAGAGGAGAAGCAAGCATCAACATTGAGAGGAGAAACCACCAGCATCAATAGTGAGAGGAGAGCCACCAACATCAGCAGCAAGGAGTAACCACCAGTGTCAGCACGAGAAGAGAAGCCACCTCCAGTGGCAAAAACCACCTCCGAGGAGGATCGTGCCTCGGGGGGATTTGAACCTGGGTGGGCAAGCACACAACCACGTGACTTGACCACACCACTCCCACCCCATCAGCTATGTGGTAGTGTTATATGCTACCAAAATAATGACATCCTCACCCCATAGGCCCACAATGTCCTTTTACATCTATGTAATTATATCATCTGTAGTGAGTGTGGAAACAGGATGATGGCACCCCTTTAACGGGGCCATGACTATCCATCTCGCTGCTTTAAAAGCCCCTGGTTCTTCTTTCCCAATACCCCTCTAATAGGGAATGATGCACTCATAAACCCAACTCATCACTTATGTAGGATGAGTAAGGGTGTTTCCCTATATTCAAATAACTCGGTAAAGATCATGATATGTGGCTCCCAAGATATAAAAACCCCATGTGTATATGTGTCTGTGATGCTCTATACCCTAAATGATGGGAGCCGAGCAATAGAGTAACTTGTCCCCACCCTTGTCTCCAACCAAGTGTGATCCAAGATGCCAATAATGGCCTTGCGTAGGGCAGGGATAGGGGCGAAGGTAACTAATAGTAATATCATGCCATACCTGTCACCAGTATTGGGTGCTAATGCATCTCCCATGTAGGAAGCCCAACTGCGAGACTGCACCATTGATGTAACACTCTCTAGGGTTAATTTCCTTCCTATGATAGGAACCCCTAGAATCATATAGAAATCCTTAAGAGCGATGGTATACTCTCCTCTAACTCTAGGGAACTGGAAAGTATTATCATCTACATCCCAATAACTCAATAGTTTAGCTAACAAGTAACCAGGTGGTGCAATCAGCGATGTTTGGGATATTCTCCATATCCCGACTATGTGCAAAATATCTCTCTCAACCTGAGTGAGTGAATATAATATGGGAGGGATCCAATCACACTCTATATACCTAATCCATCTGATATATGGGCCATGCATTTAAAAAAACACAAAAAAGAGAAAGCTAGAAACATCTCATACATAATAATCTCATCAAAAACATCATAAAACAACACAAAATCTAAAAAAAAAATATTCAGACTTATTTAATTCTAGCCTCTTCCTTGACAATTACGCAATCACCCCTTTGTAAAGAGCTGTAGTTGCACAATCATAGTGGAAGTTGCATAACCACCTCTGTGGAGAGCGACGGTTCTGTCCGAAAACAACCCACTGTACCCTAAGACCCAATAACTTCAAAAAAGACAAAAAAGTGACCATTTTTGACAAAATAAAAGCCAAATACACCTAGGCACCCCACTTGTGAACATTTTTACGAAAAAATTAGCAAAAATACCCTCAATTGGTTGGTTTTTCTCATATTTTTCACATTATAGGTTAAAAATAAATAAATGAAAATAACTTACCCATCTTTAAGTCGTTGATCCTCTTGTTGGTGGGGCTGCCATCACATCACTGTACTCTTTGATTTGGCTGTACTCTCACTCAAAACCATCACAGGTTATCCAAAGCTCAAAAATATCTAAGTGGTTGAGTGAAAATGATTTATAAAAAAGGGATTTTGATTATATATAACATGTTTAACTCTGCTTTGAGTGTGTGTGTTTTGTATGGATGGAATGTTGACGCAAGTATATTTCCATCCCCATGGACAATGTAAGTCCTCTTGTCATTTTATTTTAGTATATTTTGTCAATTATTTATTATATCTACACTTGATTCCCATTTTTTCTTGCAGGTGGTGGGATTATTGGATTAACGTCACTTCAACACATGGACATGTCAAATATAATTTCTAACTCTCCCTTTTGGGTGTGCCATACTCAAACTCTACGTTTCATGTATCTTCATGGCTAAAACGCTTCTTTGAAGTGGTAATATGTATGCACCTAATTTTTCACGTGCTACATTGTCATAATGGTTTAAAATCCCCAATGATGAATAATATATTTTCTAATGGTGTTCGAGTTCAATGTCCCATTTGTAGTCTAGAATGCTTTCCTTGTTCATTTCCATGCTTTTTTGCTTTCCTTTAACGTTCTACAAGATTTTTCCTTAGAATTTGAATTTAAGTAATAGAATTGCCATGATAGTTACTAAACCATTGGTTTTCCTTCAGCGGTAATTGCATAATCACCTCGATGGTGCCGCAATCGTGCCTTTGCACACACCGATGGTTGCATGCGGTTTTTACCAAGCATTCTCTCACGTATTCTTAATTCGTGTCAAATTATTAAAACTTAATTTTAACACTCGTTTCTTGGTTAAATTTGGTGTTCTTGAGCTCATTTGGTATGTACCAACTTCCCCTTCCTTCTCTACTGATTAAATAGAGTTAACTGCCCCTTCTTTGAGAGAGGTGGCATTTCTTGGCTTCTAAATGGCTTAGAGAATTTCCCTTCCATTTTTCTATAAGAGCCAAGACTAAACCCAGAGCATTAGTTGAAGGATTTTTTTGTGAATTGAATTGTTATGTTGTCGTAATCTTTACAATAAATACATAATCAAAAATAGTTCTCTTTCCTGCGTTGCAACCATATTGCCTACAAGCCATTTCTGCCCTAGCAATTCTTCCTTACTTCTGCTGCGCTACCCAACAACATTATGTGGATTCATTTGAGAACCAAATTGGAAAAATAAGATGAGGGGATGACAAATTAAACCATCATTGGGTTTGTCACAGTTCTAAAAATTCCAGGTTGGGGGTGTACTTGGTTTTCTTGAAGCTTTCTTTAATTTCCTTAGATTTCAATTCACAAATTGATTAGAATATTCAAGTCAATAGAAAATTCATTGGTGTACTTTCCATTTGTTTACATAAAGATTCTAGTGAAATATTTTTCCCTGCCTATCCCTATGGATTTGGAAGGGAAGTTTTTCTACAAGAAAGCTCCTATACTAGTTTAGAATCACTTGTAATTTCATTTTAATCTGTCAGATTTCATTAGATCCTTGATTGCTACTAGGAAATTTTCAGGGGAAGAAGTGTTTCTTAGAAGCTTTTACTTATTCCTGTGTCTCTGAGGTAGAATAGAGGAAGTTTTAGATCCACAAATAAAATTTGGAAAAACTTTTGTTTTATTAGAATATGCTAGATTCATTCTACATAGGAAAATAGCCACACCGGGTTATTTGTTTATTTAGTTCTGTTAATAGTATTATAGAAGCAATTTCAGTTTCTTCATATTTATTCTGTAGATTTCTTTATTTGTTTCTAGAAACATAAAATACCAAAAATATTAGATCAATTCAATTAGTTTGTTTTATTTGTTGTATTTTCATTATTCAATTAAAAAGAACAAAAATATTAAAATAGATTCGTTTTATTTATTAAATTAGTCATTTTAGTTTAAAATTAGCTATTGGAAACATGTAGATTTTATTAATTGGAGGAAATTTATTGAATCATTTTGATTTAAATATTTTTTTTACATTTTTTAAATTAGGATAGACAAAAATTAATATAATTCCCCATGTGTTCTTAGTTGGCCTAAGTTTAAACATCAACATTTCCTTTGATGAATAATTTACAAGTTTATTTATTCTTTAGTATTGAGAGTCTGAACACCACACATGACCATTTAAGGCCCTCAACAACCAAGAGACCAAGTGTATGATCCCCGAGTCCCATAGTGGAACACAGCTTACCTATTTACAGACATTGACATGGGCCTTAGAGTGTTGGTTTTCTGATCCACACCACTTCCACCCACCCTCATCTCATAGTTGACAATGTTGAATACCGAAGTAGAAAATTATTATGAGTTCTAGTAGAACCAACCTAGAAAAAACTAGTTCTTTTAATCCACTTACTTGTCCTCTTCACATATTTTGTTCTTGTGCTTCCATGACCTTGTCTAGAAACTTCTACGAGGAAAATGTAGGGCAGTTCCAATTCCTTCCACAACCTGTTGCAAGCAATTTCCATGAGTCAGATATTGACCATCCTTTACATGCTACCATCATCTTAGACCATTCCATCTCGCCTACGTATGTAAGATAATCTTTTACTACCTTAGATGAGCAGATTCCATTAGTGCCCATACATGACATCATATTGCCTTGATTTATCTTTGTTCACATTTCACCCAATTTCCCTATATAATTTCCATATAGCCATCTATCCATTCCATTACAACTTTCCTGACACAACCTCAGAAGTTTTCATGTGTCCGAAGGTCACGTGTTGATTTCCAGGTGTACAAGAACCTCTCAATGCCTTACACTTGTGGCCTTTCTACTATTGACACATCTACCAACATGATCTTAGTAACATTAATGATCTCATTTCCATCATTATCCTTCTCTATCTTTCATCGTAATGATTTGGAATCATATGGTCTCCTGTCACTATCCTATCTATGACCTTAAATATAGACACCGTGACTATACTCATAGAATATTCCTTATGGACAAGTTCTTCCTTCTAGGTGAGAACCTTGTAATCATTACATCCATTTCCTTCTTATGTACATATTGAAACCATGCTAGGGGTCCATATGTGTAGCTTATGTACATTATCTTCCCCTCCCAAAGTGATATACCTTGCAATCCTCATCTCTATCATAAAAGTCAAAAATTATGGATGTTCATATCAAAAGCTATCTTATCAAAAACTACACTACTCCCTCGAAGAACAGTTGTCCATATAAATAAAAAATTATGAAAACTATAGACTGATCCCTCAAAGGAAAACTATCACATATCCTATCCTACCATCTAAAAGGATAATAAAAAAAATCCAAATCAAAATGTTCATTCTAGAAAACTCCCTCAAAGGATGGCTACTATACTATATCATGGCAGGAAAGGGCTTCCCATATTGAATAGGATTTCAATATTTCAAAGTAAAAAGAAAAATTCAAAATCAAACGTCCTAGGAAATTTTCCAGCATCGATCAGTTTTCCCATCTTCAAAAAACTTACCGCATTAATCAATTTGTGTATTGCTCAGAGTTGTGGCATAGACCTAGGATAATCACCTAAGGAGAACCTATTTCCTCCATACAAGTCATATCTTAAACCCCTTGTTGTGTCTACAATGGGTTCATAAGAACATTCCATCTTTCCTTCATGATCTTAAACATGGATAATTAACATTAGTTATGTATTAACATTGGTAAAAACCTGCAAGTGCATTGATTTTTGTTGTTTCCTTTCTTGTTTTATCACCAATCTAGTCTAAAAACATCTTTCCTATGCACACTCTTTACTACAATGGAGTGCACAGTTCCATATAAATTCACTCAATCTTGATCGATCCATCTGATGCAACCTAGAATTTACCAGTAAAATCCCAAGTGCGCTGGCACATCACTCAACCTAGACTAAGCACTCACACAAAGCATGCAAAGGTACCGGGATCCTCTTTAGGGTTGCTATTGTAAGATGTTGGCATGATGAAGACTTAAATAATTTAGATCCATAACTAATATATCATTCTACAAAGCATGTTCAAATCTAGATCTAGAGAATAATAGACTTAAATGATAACCATGATGACATCAAGCATGCAAGAACCAATTATACTGAGGATTTGATACTCTGATTCAGCCACTACACTCCATTGAATTAAACATGATAAATACACAAAATCTTATTATAATAAACAATACTATAGTTTATGTGTGTGTTAGATTTGGCAACATAACATCACAATAAATTAGTTCTCACATATCAATTCTCTACTACGTGGTTCATTACATATTTATAAGGGTGGAGAATTTACCTTCACCACTTATCTAATCCAAAAATAGGTCACATATTGAAAATATCCATGAGCCTTTATAATAATAGGATTACATGTAAGAATTATAACAATAGACCTCTCACAGTTTAACTATCAGCCACAATTCTATCTTTAGCCCATATCCATGTAAAGCGCTCCTTAGCCTCTCTTCCAAAAATAGCTCATGCATGTCATGCAAGTCTCCATACCATTTTTGTGCTCCGCACACCATCTTCCAAAAATAGACCATACTCGTGAAAATAGATAAGTCCTGAATCTGTCTCTGTCCTCCTTGCGCAATTCCCTTCCAATCCTCCCATGCCTTTGAACACGCTCTTCTTTTCCACGTGAATCTTTTGTATGCATTCTGTTAAGTGTTATACATTTTCTTTTTAACATTACCCCAAACTAACTGCATTGCCACCCCGAAAATGCTTACCTTTTGAATGCTCAAAGAATGAGAAAGAATATAAATGGATGATAGTAAAGAATTTTCTATACAAAAGAATGATTTACTCAATAGTATCCTCTTCTTCATCTGGAAGAATGAGTTTGGAATATTCTTCCTTTATTTTGGCCTCTAATTTCTGCCATTCGCTCAATGCAGCCTCTATTTTTTTCTGGAATATCTACCACAATAGACTCTAGCTCATCTTGGGAAATGTCCCCCTTTTCATTCTGCAAAACCATAACAATGTTAGACATTTTAGTCATTCTTCCCTCTAGCATATCCATATTCTACACTATAATCTTCCCCATCTCATCTAATGTTTCCTTATGGGGTTCCTATGCTGTTACAAGGGCCTCACACTTTTGTTTTACCAATGCCAACCTCTCTACATGACAGTGTGTCATCCTTCATCAATTTTAGGACTTCATTGTCCTCTACCATGGTCCTTATCTTGATGACTGCCTTTGGAGCTGTACAAATGTTCAATGCCTAGTCTACTTTTCTCAGCTCCTTCTGTAAGCTTTGGAGTAGTGACTCATAAGATGAAATCTTCTTCATCACCGAAGAATTTTCTCACTTTACTTCCTGCTCAGGATTTTTTGGTGTTGGCATGCGCATAGGTCTATCCTCAATCACTAAATCCACTAAGGTATGTACATAATGCATTACTGAAGGGAATTTTTCTGGTACCTTGGACTCCAAATGTGGTCTTATTTTTAGGACATTGTCTCCACTCTGCTCTGCCATGGTGATAAAACCAATGTTATTCTTATGTGTCAAGTCCATCTCTTGTCGTAGGATTGATATCTCTACATCTTTGGCCTTAATATCCTCTTTCAACACCCTAATAGTTGTAGCCTTATCTACATTCCTCCTTGCCACCTCAGTTGATACCTTCACCAAGGAATTACTTACATGTTCATCTGACATAACAGTAGGCTTTACTGTTATGTGTCTGGCCTAAGGTTCCTTCTTCAATCTCCTTGATACAATAGAATTTTCACATACGTCGAATTCTGGTTCATGCATATGTGTCTACATTGACCAAGGAAACTACTTCCTTCTGTGCATGGTGGCCATATCCTCATCCATCATCTCCCATCCACATAATTCTTTAAGGCCCAACGTGCTTTGGAAATGGGAACAAATAATTTTACTTGTGTCCTCAACATAGCCCATGACTGGTGCAGTATACTCCCCACTTGTCCTCTTCAATCTTGGACCCTTAGGAACTTGAGCATCAAGATTTGGAGCTTGTTCTGATATGCCCTAAGTAGTCTCTTGTGTTGTCTCATATGCCTCCTTTTCTCCTTCTTCTCCATCCTTCATTTCTTCATCTTTTGGATCTTCCATGTCCTCTAGAGGTGTAGGATATTTAGACGCACTCTCCTCAGACTCTTCTGCCTCTTTGTTCAACTTCAACTTCCTTCTTCTCTTCTCAACTGGATCCTTCTATGGAGAGAGTTGTGGTGATCTGCACACTGATTGTGGAGTAGAATCTTGGGTTCTTGCTCTCCTGAATACCATTTTGAAGTGGTTCTCTCTTTATACTACATCTAGGTCCTCATCATCTCCTTCTTGCACCTAAGGTGGTGTAGTCACCCACTTAGTTCCTACCTTATATGTAGGTTGCCTTCTTCCTCTATGATCCAGGCCACCACTATCTTCTCATTCCTCTTCCTCTTCATCCACCACTATGGTATCTATAGGATGTGGAGTTAGCACATTATCTATTGTATGTTTTCCCTTAGGCGGCCCTAGAAGCATGAATTCATTTTCCACAAATTTGTTGTTCTTCAGCTTGGGCTTAAGTTGAATATACACAAGTACTGCTCCAACATCTTCAATGGCCAAGCTTACTGGCTTCATGGTTATTATATCTGAGATAAGCCTCTCAATGTAGGTAGTCCGTCTGGGATATACATATGGTTTTCTCAGAGTGTGATAATCACAATCTACCTTGTCTGCGATGAATCTTAGGCAGTGCGCATCTATAAACTAGTGAACTGATGCCTGAAAGTAGTGTGTTGTGAAGGCATATGGTAGTTTGTACCAAAGGATCCAAGCTCCACCCTTCATCGCAAATCATGCGATGTAAAAATGTTAGTAGACTGTAAAATGTACTGCCTTACCTACCACCAAAGGTAACTCCTTAGGTATGCATCACTCCTCTTCAAACACCACATAGAGCCTATCATACCACATCTCTACCCTCTGCTTAAATATCCAACTCATGGTCCCTTTGCATAAGTACTTACCAAATCTTTCCGCCAGAGATTTATGTTCTGTAGGGTTATCCAAAATCTTCTACTTTGGCCCATCGGGCCCTCCAATCTACATAAACACCAGAGACAATAAAATAGCACCAAAACTAATTTTTTCACCTGTACACACTTCTTCATTGATTATATTTGCTATGTGATCCATGAAATTGTAGATCACTCCTTGAGACATCTTCCTTGCAATGTGTAACCCATATAACTATGCATCGGGCATAATATCTTCAATGGCCTGTGCTTCTTCTCTTGACTGTATTATGGATAAATGGTCTGGTTTACAGTTAATTTTCCCTGGTTTGACCACAAATCTGAAATAAAATTCTTGAAATAAGATTACCCATCTACATATGCACCCCTGTAAAAAGGGCTTATTTACCAAATAATTCAATGCCATGTGATCTGTATAAAAGACAAATGGTGTAGCTAGTAGGTATTTTCAGAATTTATGTAGTGCATAGATCATTGAAAAAGCTTCGTGCTCTATAGTTATGTAATTCTAATTTGCACGAGTCGGCTTTCTACTAGAAAAATAGATAGGATGAACTATAATACATTCTCTAGGCTGAGCCAATACCACTCTAATGGCCATGCCAGAGGCGTCCACATGTACATGAAATGGTTGGTCCTACGAGGGAAAGCGCAGGATAGGCACGGTAGTAAGTTTCTCCTTTAATGTCTTGAATGCACACTGCTGTGGTTCTCCCTAGTAGAATGTACCTTTCCCTTTATGTAACTTATCTAAAGATACATAAACCTTGGCATACCCATTTATGAATTTTCTATAATACCCCTTGTGACCTAAGAATACATGCACCTCACTCTAACTGATAGGATCTTTAGGCAAATAATGACTGCAACCTTAGCTGGATCAACCAAAAAACCTTCCTTACAGATTATGTGTCCTAACAGTATTCCAAATGGTGTATAAAATATGCATTTCTTGATGTTCAAAGAGATACTAAACTGTCTACATATTTCAAACATTAAGAAAAAATAATCACAATGATCTTTGACCAGTCCATACACCCTCCAATCATCTAAATAAACCTGTAAGAAGCTGTGAATAAACTCAATAAATGCCTGAATAACTATGCACAAAAAAACAACAGGCACATTTTTCAGACCAAAAGGCATCCCAGTATAGGCAAAGCTACCCCATTCAGTAGTAAAATTATTTTTTTCCTTATCCTAATGGGAAATCCTAACCTGATGATACCCTAAGAATCCATCTATAAATGAATAGATTTCACACCCTGCAACACCTTCTAGTATTTCCTTAGTGAATGGCGTAGGAAAGGGATCAATCACACATGCAACATTCAAATCCCTGTAGTCCACTCAGATCCTAATCTGACCATCCTTCTTGATACAAATCACCATTATACTAACCCATTCTGACTCAAATAGGGGCTTGATAATTCTAGACTTCAACATTTTGTTAATCTCTTCTTTGACCTTTTCACACAAGTTTAGGTTCATCCTATAGGGTCTCTTTCTAATTGGGCACACACCCTCTTTAAGATTTATCTTCATCTCTCCTAAATATTTATGCATGACTTTAAGCTCATGGTATCCCCGAGGGAATTAATCTTGATAATCCCATAGTAACTCTATGATTTTTTCCACTTCAGAGTCTGGCCAATAGTCTCAAATTATGGCCTCCTTAGGCTTAATGTCTGATCCAATATCCACTTTCTTTGTCTTAATATGTTCATGATAGGCATGTGTGGTCTTATCTACACTATCTAAAACCTCACGCCTACCTGTTGAATGGTTTATATCCATATTTTCTACTTCTTCATTATCCACTAAGTAGACCATTTTTCCTTTTTCTTTTACAAGGCAAGTGTGCTGAAGTAGTGTGGCATCAGCCTTTGTTTTTCCAACAAAATGCACTCCTGAGTTTCCTTCATAAAATAAATCTTGAATGAGTTCTTCAGCCTTGGCACTATCTCTGATAGTTAAGTGTTTTATGACCTTTAATGCCTTTTCTACCAGAGGCTTGGTAGAGAAGAAATCAAACATCTCGGTCATTCTTGCAATTAAATCTTGCCAGTTTCTAGTCTCTCTATGGAGTTCCGCATATACATACCAAGCATGAGCGCAACCATGTAGAGTGGAGTAAAAATTGTGTACCCAGAGTAAAGGTGGTAAATATTCCTTCCCCCCTATCCATAGTCTCTCACATTGCTGAACGTGGTGCTGAACAGGGTGATTACCATGATAATTACACATTTGAGTAGGTGCATTGCTCTTGAAAAACCTAGTGGTAAGAGAAATCCTAATTTCATTCCATCCTACAAGATTATCCTTGTGGACCACCCAACAATGCACTATTGTGTTGCGTAGGGTATATGCTAGCATATTCCTTCTCTCCAACTGGTCTAGCAATTGTTCTTCCATGGCGCATAGGAAAACCATAAGGTATCCTTCTATGGTGTAACAAGGTACTGAGTTCTTACATATTATCATGATATAACGTGGTTTGGTGTCCCTAGGAAATATGCTCTTTACTGCGCACCCTACTAACTCATAAGTGCTATGAGCCCAATTATCACAAGAAACACTTGTAGTATTGCTAATAGACTATGCATCCTCCTACTAAAGGATTCCTTATTTACATGGCTCAAGCACCTCTGGATCCCGAATGACATGTACATAAATCCTATTTAGGTATTCCTCACTCAAGGGCTCAACATATGGTGAAGATTTTCCATCTATTAAAAGTATAATAACTAATATACTTATTTTTAAAGCTGATATAACCCTTGTTGAACTGAAGATCATCATTATTTGCATAGCACCAAGGATGCCCCAATAGAGATGGGAATATATCTGACTCTGTCAGTGCTAAATCCTCAAAATCTCTAGTGAACTTGGCTCTTTGTATGGTAATGGATGCATCTTTTAAAAATCTGATGGGAGTGGCATTAGTTGGATTAGCCATGAAAAAAACATTAAAGGATGGCTACAATGGAGGTCTCCCCATTTGTACCCATACATCTAAAGTAAGAACATTGACTTCCACTCCTGTATCAATCAATATATTACTCAATAGCCACCCATCCACAACAGCATTCCAAGTTATTTCCTTGTCATAATCGATTCGATGAGGATGAAGATTTACATATAGGATCTTCCATCCAGTTTCAATACTTTCACATAGTGTGTTTCCCTTTAACCAATTCCCCAACAATGGAATGATATTCTCCTAGAGAAACAATTTACACACTTCTCTAAAGTCATCCATATTAGTTTGGACCGTCTCTAATGCTTTATTTTGCTCCATCTTCCGTGATTTAATCTTTAAATATTGTATTTCACCCTGAAGATTCTGGAGTACCTCGTTGGTTTCTTGGTAAACCTCCTTTTGATGGGTGAGATCTAGGTACCATGCATGTCAAACCTCCTCCTTAGTGATGGTAGGATTCTGGTGTAATGATTCTTTGGCACGTGTTGCTTCATCGCGGGTCATTATTTTTACCTACAATGCCTAAGATTTTTCTTCCAACTTGGGCATTCACTGATTTTCCACAGCGCGTTGTATCCTAACCATCCATGCAACTTTGTTTTCTTTTTTATATTTCTTACTAAGATGCTCATACAAGTCTAGGAATTCCTCATAACTATGACTCTTTTTGCAGATAGAACATGTAATATTCTAAGGAAATTCACGCTTGTAGTGGTCAGGGTATCCACATGTATAAGTTGTTCTATGAGGGAACTCACGTCATCTGCCACCATGGGCTCATCCTCTAAACCCACCATGGTATCTTCGACCTCTTCCATGACTAGCTTCAAAATGCCCTTCATTCTAATCATAGCACGCTTGATTGTGATCCTAATCCTGATGCTCATTCTTTCCTTTAGAGTTATCTAAAACTCTTGTCTTTAGTACACTGATGTCTATAGAATCATGGATATGACCAACCAGCTGACAATATTTTGTGTCATGAGTCATGGACTTAGAATTTTTGTAGTACCATGAAACAGTCTTCCTTATCGTGTGTTGTATTAATGGGCAGAGGCTAGCGTTATGGTTTAAATGGAATATCTCACAGTCCAACAGTAATGAGTGCACTGATCTATGTGGACAAATATATTTTGTGTGACCTTCCACTTCGTAATTTGTGCACCAAATCCCTGTGCATGTCTGATGTGCTAAATTTTCTAATAGTTTCTCCAACTTCTTTCCCATATCTCTGATCTATGCTTCTAAAAATGGGCTCACCCCAGTGTCTATACTTCCAACTACCTCAATGCGTAAGGCTGCTTCAAGTGCTTCGCGTAGATAAGTGTATGTTTTATGTGATAGTACCCTCCCAAAATGTGTAATTAGACCTCTAAAAAACCATTGTGCATGCTAGATTGCATGCATATCATAAGGCAAATTAGATAACATCATTTTGAAATGGGAATCATAATCTCTAACACTCTCAGTAGTGCCTTGATTAATATCCTTGAGCACACTTATAATCTTCTGCTCGAACTCAGGGATGTGAAACTCTTTAAGGAAAGCATATTTTAAGGATGCATAGTCTACGTAAGTCTGATCAAGGTCAAACTTTATGTACCATCTGTGTGTGCACCCTTATAATGTAGTAGCAAATTGACTTTCCCTACACTCAGAAACCATGATTCCTTTAACACACCACAATATTTCACACATGTGTACATGTTCAACAAAATCTTCTATGCCTCTATGTTCTGGGAGACAAAGGGACATCTCCATGTAAATATTCTGTTGGTGCGGAGCTTGCCCACCCAATCTAGAACCTCTTGTGTTTCCTTTGCTTCTAGAACCACTAGATAAACCAAAACTAGAGCCACATATACCTCCTAATCCTGAACCTGTAGCTAGAGTCGAACAAGAAGATTTACTTCCATGCATGTAAATAGTAGTACTGAACTGCACCCCGAAAGTCTGCAAAGTATTACTACCCCTAGAAAAGAGTCCAAAAGTCTATGTGCCTGAATTCTATGTAGATGATACACCCAAAAAGGTAATCCCATATAAAAATTAATCTGTTTGTACTTCCATCGTTTTTCTTTTTATATGATTCACTCTTGCTCTCCCACTACCTAAATTAGTTTGCTGACTATTTTTTGTACTAGATACTGGAAAAACAAGCGCAAGGGAAAGGTTGTCAGGTGGATTCAGATGCACGCCCATGGCCCTATTCGTCTCTACTAGCACACTTCTATGTGAGGCCAAGGAGGGTTCCCTGTTATGCTTTCTCAAATGGGGGAGTTCATGATGCTCGGGTCCCATGTCTTCTGCATGAACTTCAAATCCTTGACAAACTATCTCTCTCCACAACACCATTCTCTCTACAACATCTCACTACTTCACTATCTCCCTCTCATGCACCTCATTATAGTAAAGCTTCTTTTCCTCTCTTTGCCAAACTATCGATGGGTCTACCATCTTTCACCAAACCTACTCTTGCCCCTGCATGTGGTGGGCTTTAGTTCATCATTAGTTTGTTCTCCAAATTTAGGGTTACCATCACGATTTTTTTTGCTAATGGAATGCCTTACAGGTAAGTTCCCCTGTGATATCCTAAAAATTTGAATTCAGCTACCTCTGGGCAAGAATAAGTGGAAATTGAGTACTCCAAGATATAGCTATTCAAAACACCATGGAACAACGTATCCACAACGTGAGTCCAAATAAAATTAGCATCATAAAGGGTCTGAAATTATTCCTATGTCTAGACAAGTGTGTGATACCTCCAATTCTGTTTAGACACATAAGAAACCAACCACTCGTACAGTTCTATCAGAAAGATAATGAAGAAGCTCTCATACAAGCAATCATATAGATTCTGCTCCACCCACGTGGGTGTATAAAACTTAGATCTAGTGCTGAACCTCCATGCGTATTCTTCTTCTAGGTCATGTATCCACTCCTCAACACTTTCTAGGGTCAACCAATATGTCTTCATCATGACCAATCCTAAAAACAACTGAAAAAGAGGTCCTGAAAATGGAACCAATGATGCAACCTATAATTTACCAGTTAATGCCCAGGTTGACTGGTACATCACTCAGCCTAGATTGAGTTCTCACCCAAAGTAGGAAAAGGTACCATACCCCTATTTAGGGTTTTTTTTGTAGGATGTTGGCATGATGAAGAGATAAAGGATTTAGATCCATAACTAATATATCATTCTACAATGCATGTTCAGATCTAGATCTAGAGAATAATAGACTTAAATGATAACCATGATGAAATCAAGCATGCAAGAACCAATAATACTCTGTATTTGATACTTTGATTCAACCAATACACTCCATTGCATTAAACATGATAAATACACATAATCTTATTACAATAGATAATACCATAGTTTATACACACATCAGATTTGGCAGCATAACCTCACAATAACTCAGTTCTCACATATCACTTCTCTTCTACGTAGTTCATTACATATTTATAACAGTGAGGACTTTCCCTTCACTGCTTATCTAATCCCAAAATAGGTCACATGCTGAAAATAGATGTGCACCTTTACAATAATAGGCTTATATGCAAGAATGCTAACAATAGACCTCTCACAGTTTAACTATCAGTCGTAATTCTATCTTTAGCCCATATCCATGTAGAGCACTTATTAGCCACTCTTCCAAAAATATCCTCTGTGTGTCGCGGAAGTCTTCATCCTTTTTTTTTCTTCATACGCCATCTTAAAAAAATAGACCATACTCGTGAAAATGGCTAAGTCCCAAATCTATCTCTGTCCTCCTCGCGCGATTCCCTTCTGATCCTCTCGTGCCTTTGAACGCGCTCTACTTTTCCATGAGAATCTTATGTATGAATTTTGCTAAGTGTTATACATTATCTATTCAACACCATTATTTTCAATTACACCAAATTATATCTTATTCAATCCAATTCACATTTATACATGTCAGTTTCATATCTACTATAGCTAATCTCATCATCATTTCCATCATATCTATCATATTTAGCACATCAAAATATATTTTCATCCATGCATCATTCAAATCTATAGCCATCAAACATAATTTCCTATCTGCAATCCAAATCAAATATCAACATCTTTAATATCTCATCTATAAAAACCATCAAATATATACACCACATCATCTAATCTAGCATCCAAATCCCCATTTAGTTATGTTTAAAACCATGTGAAACCTTGTATTATTTTTATATCATATTGGACAATGGATAATGTTGACTATTTATAATTAATACTTTACTATGTTTTTGAAGGAATTATTGTGCATATGCTTATTATTTTTATCTTGTTAATTCTTCCTCAAAACTAGCATAACATTGATCTTTTGATGAGAATTAACAATACATTTGGAAAATCATATATTGAGTTATCATAGGAGTAAGTTACACTAGCACAAGACTCAATTTGTGCACTGATGTAGGACTCTCCTTATGTCGCAGGACTCACCTTTGCATTAGTGTAGGACCCACAGTACAATGACGAGCTCGTCCAGGTCATCAACTTCAAATACCTTGAAATAAGGGATTTGCAAAGGAAAATAGATAACTCGGGTTACTATTGATATGGCTCTAGTAACACAAAAACATGAGCATGAGAAGATTCCACTACCTTAACCTACATTCATGCATATTTTTAGGTTCAGTCACTTAAGTTGTTGGGAGACGTGATGTGGCCAACACCTAAGGATTTATTATCACTGCAATTCTCTACAATCAATATAAGAACTGAAGAATCTTCCAGCAATTGAATCTCTTAAAGGAGTCAATCGTGGAACTCCTCTATAGTTAGCAAGATTAATTCCAGTCTGAACATCTCAAAGACTACTTCTTCCACAATTGTAATCCTTAAAATATATAGTCATCATTTTAGTCAACATTCAGCTAAGTAGATGCTATTTATTGCAAATAAACTAGTTCTCTCCCAAAGGGACTAGGATTTCTCTAGTATAAAAGATATAATGTATTTAGATTTATCAGTTAGGTTCAGTTAGTTGATTCATTGTAAAATAATACTCTTCTAATTCAATAAAAATTACAGATTCAGGGGAAAACTTTGCATGACTTTCAGCCTTAAACCTGATCGAAGAGAAGGAGAAAGGGCCACTCCCCAAAGAGAAGGGAGATTTACTGTTATTTCCTTTTCTTCATTTTTGATGTATTTACCATTTCAACATTAAATTGTGTTAAAAATATTTTGATTCTTTCTTTAATATCCTTGTCTTTTTATGCATTACATTTTATAATCACAGTTAGTTATTATTTTGTTAAATATGTTATTAAGTACATGCCGAGAGTGATTCCTACTATTCCTTTTGTTGCAAATAGCCATAAAAACCGCATTGGATTGAGAGATATAATATCATTAAAGTATGAGTATCAAAGAAACTCATCACTTTTTGGCACCATTTCTAGGGAATTCAATGTGTTATTAAAGGTTAAAGGTGCTAGTAAGAAGTGTTGTCTTATTGTCTGGTAAGTTTCCTTTCAGAAATTTTATTTCCATAACTCTTTCTTATGAAGTAAGAACACCTTGTAGTGACAACAAGAATTCTCTATGATTTTGAGTATGTGGAACATAAACAATCAAGCTAAGAATTGATGGTTAGGGAACTATTCTCAATATGATAGGATTTTATATATAGACCTAGATACTGTAGTGGTATATTCATTAGAATAAATTTAAAAAACCCCCCTCAAAATCATCATGTGGAAAAACTTGCTAACCAAGGAAGGATGGTTGATGAAATAGAGAACCCCAATGGTGCAGATAATGGAATCCCTCTAGTTGTCATAATTTTTACCTACCCCATTAGACTGGATCCTAACGACCAGGATCCTATGAAAAACACACCTCCTCCATCTTACCAACCTTACGTGGATTAGTTTTAGAATACCCTAACCAATTTTTTTTTTTTGAATACAAGGTTTTATGCCAAACTTATGACTACACTTATGATTCCCAAAAGCTCAAGTTATTTCCCTCCACTTTAAAATATATGGCTATGAGAATTTTCATGGGATTAATCCCTGAATCCATCCATAACTGGGAGGAATGGAAATAGTTTTCTTGTACAAGTATCCAAATTACTGTAGAGTTAAGATAGGAAGAAAGAACTTTTTAGAATTCAACAAAATGAATATGTAAGCGTAGAGGATTATCTAGATCGGTTACTCTTCCTTCACAGGAGGTGTTGTAGTGGTTTGGATATTAATATGCTTAATATTATATTCCTTGAGGGGTTCAAAGAGGACACACATGAATCCTTCAATCTCATGGGAAAGGGAGACATGAACAAACTAGAATTCACAGAAATCATTGATCTCTATAGGAATTACTCCTGAACTTTCCCCAAATTTTGCAGACATAAAGGAAAAATGGTTGGTGGTGATATATCCAAATTGAGATAAAATATTGAAAATTTGAGAACGTACCTTTTGGTTCAACTCAAAACAACTACGGATAAGGAGAAAGCCAATAATATAGATCCTTTGTTCATTTACTTCTCAAGATGTAGAGATAAACATGGACTGAAGGATTGTCCCTTAGAAAAGATAGACATTTGTCTTATTTGTAAACTCAAGCATGCCACATATCAATGTGGGTTACTTCCTTTTCTGAAGAATCACCTAAAACAAAACACTAAAGTTGAATTTGAGATGAACTATATGGCTCAGAGGCAAGGAGGAAATTTCCAGTCCAAGAAAAATTAGTCCTACACCCCAAAATCACAATGGGTCCCAAATGAATGGAATGGAACATGGCCATACCCCCAACCTTGGGTTAAACAAGCCCCACATGATTGGATCCCATCGTGGAATGCCCCACCAAATCATTATTAATAGCCTTGGGCTCCACATCCAAACATTCCATTGTTTCAACAATTTAATCCTTAGTACCAACAGTAGTGGAATGTACCTTAAGGATATGGGAAACATTATTATGATAAGAGAAGAGCCCAAAATCAATAAGCCCTATTGACTAGACCCACTAATGCTTCCCAACCTGATCAACTTGTCCAACCATAAATACCTACTCAAACAGTGGAAAATCCCTAAAATGTGAGGTAGGGAAACTAAACATACACTATGGAATTAGATAAAAATCCCATAGTAAACTTTGTGGACTGTAATAATATCTTGTTATGCTCATGGAAGGTTATGTCAAAACCTTCATCTCATGTGATAGAGGAAATCCTTGAAGAAATAGAAAAAATAGAAGAAACACAACCTAAACCTGTTGAAGAAACTCCTCAACTAAACATTGACATTCCCTCTCCATCAAGACTCTTAGAAAAACATAGTACTGTGGTTCCTAAACAACCAAAGTCAGATTTAATTCAGGGGTTGAGGAAATTGAGTATTGGCATTCCCTTGTTGCAATCTCTTAAGGAAATTCTTGAATTAAACAAAACTATCAAAGATCTCCATCTTAAAACTTCAAGAAGAAGAAACAACCAACCTAAAACCATCCATGTTGATGGGAAAATTGCAAGTATTTTAGAAGGGAATATGACCCTTCCAAAATATAGAGACCCTAGAAGTCCTATTATTATAGCCTGCATAGGATTTGTCCAAATTCCTAATGTCCTAGTTGATCTAGGAGTTTCTATCAATGTTATGACCATAGATACTCTATTCACCCTAACACTTCCTGAATCACAGTAAACCTCCATAGTCTTTAAAATGGTAAATCAGTTCATAAACAAGCCAAATGTAATTATAGATGATGTCACTATTACTATTGAATTCTGGGACTATTCAGTAGACTTCATTATTATAAAAAAGAATAATAGGAAGATTGGATACCTCATAATCCTAGGAAGTCCTTAGTTAGCCACAACTTCCCTCATTAAATGTAGAAGAGTGGTCATTTCAAATGGAAAATATAAAAATAAATTATCAATCTACCCCGATGCAAAACCTTTTGTTACAGACAACAAACAATGGTGTAAGGACAATTCAAATGATTAAGATGATATCATCTCTTCTGTAGCCATGGTCATAATTTAATAACACTAAGATCAAATCCAATATGGTGACCATGAACCTTGTGTTGGACATAGTATAATTCCTATGCCTGAGTCTTGCACTAGATTAAATTCAATTCCTGCACTCGAGTCTTGTGTTAGATCTAATTCAAGTCCTACGTTGCAACTGATGGAAACAAGAGGTGATTTTATGGATGAAAACAACGAACCTATCATCTATTCCTTTGTACAAAATATAGATATGACCAAGTCCATTTTTCAAAACATAACTGCTATTCACAGGTTACTACCACATAGGTGTCCATTAAATGCATTATTAATAGAATATCTTGTTGTAGATTCTGTTCATCCAACTACCAAACAATTACCTATTCTTCCAAGAAAGACATTTACAATTAATAGTTGGCTGATGGATTAGGAGGAAAATACTCTATTGAATTCTTATGCTATCATCCTTAAGCAGTTTCTTAGGAATATACTGACATGAAGGGTGTTCATCCTGATATTTATACACATCACATCTATATCATTGATTCCAGACCATTCAGGAAACCTCAAAGAAGGATAAACCCCGCTTTAAGAGATATTGTGAAAAATGAGATTGAAAATTTTCTGAATGTAGGATTCATTTATCTAATATTAGATAGCCAATGGGTTTCTCCATTAGTCATAGTTCCTAAAAAGAATGAGAAATGGAGAATTTTTGTGGACTATAGGGAATTAAATAAAGAAACTCATATAAACTATTTTCCATTACATTTTATTGACCAGGTGTTAGAAAATTTATCTAGAAATAGGTACTTTTCATTCCTTGATGGGTTCAGTGGCTACAACTAAATAACAATGGCACCTGAAGATAAGGAAAAAATAACTCTTACCTATCCCTGGGGAACATTTTATTACAAGGTGTTTCTTTTTGGTTTATGTAATGCTCCTGCCACTTTTCAAAGAGCCATGTTGGCAATATATTCTGATCTCACTCATGAATGTGTGGAAATTTACATGGATTATTTCACAATTTATGCAACAACATTCCAAATATGTAGTTATTAATCTAGACAATGTTCTTGATAAATGTGAAAAACATCAATTATCCGTGAACCATGAAAAATGTATGTTTCTAATGGAACAAGGTATATTTTTAGGCCATCATGTCTCAACTGAGGGAATTAAGGAAAACATAGACAAGGTCAATATCATTGTAAAAATCCCATTTCCCACAAACCAAATAGAGGTAAGAATAATTCTTGGTCATGCGGGTTACTATCGAAGGTTTATCTCATATTTTAGAAAAATTACTTCTCCATTATTTTCTCTCCTAACTAAATACTCTAAATTTGAATGGACAGAAGCATGCTAACAAGCTTTTGATGCTATCAAAGGTAATTTAACAAGCACACCAGGGTTGGAGGCCCAAATTTGAAGCTTCCCTTCCATATACAAAAAGATGCATCTGGTGAAGTAGTAGGTGTTGTCCTTGGATAGAAATAGGAAGGATAACCTATGTATGATGTTTACTACATTAGTAAAAACCTTTCCCCTACTGAAAGGAATTACACAACTAAGAAGGAATTTCTTGCAGTAGTATATGCAATCAACAAGATTTTCCATTATATTACATGATATGAAGTGATTGTTTATACTGACCACTCTACCATCAAGTATAAAATGAAAAAAACCTTTAATGCATGATAGGATTGTAAGGTGGTTGTTGCTATAAGAATTTAACATTACAATCATTGACGAGTTAGGGAGGTCCATGGTGGTAGCTGATTTTCTTTCAAGACTTACCACTTTAGAAGAGGAAGAACATGTTAATGATGACTTTACAGATGAGAATTTGATTGTAATTTCTACTACATTTCCTTGGTATGTAGATATGGATAATTACTTGGCTATAGGGAAGTTTCCAACAATTTTCACACAAAATAAAATAAAACAATTAATTAAATAGAGTGTGACGTATACATGCTTAAATGGAATTATTTTCAAAGATGTACTTGACCATGTTTTACATAGGTGTGTAGCTGAGAATGAAGTATTTTACATACTTATAGCATGCCATGATGAACCATTAAGAGGTCATTATTCAATTAAGAGGACCATTCACAAAGTTCTAGGAGCTAGTTACTATTGACCTTCCTTATTTAAGGATGTGAAAAAGTATGTGTGGAGATGTGATCAATGCCAAAGGATAGGGAAACCAACATTTACATTAGAGATGCCACTCCAACCACATGCTATCTTGAAACCATTTGAGAAATGGGGATTGGATTTTGTTGGACCAATTGACCCAACCTCTCAAGGGAAGGAGTAAATTATGGTTTGTACTGATTATGTCACCAAATGGGATGAAGTGTAATCACTATAATATGCAAGAGATGAGAAGGTTCCAAATTTCTTATATGAACATATCTTATAGAGATTTGGAGCACTAAGATCCATTGCGTAAGATCAAGGACACAAATTCATGTCAGGAGTAATCAATTATTTTATGGCAACATACTAGCTAAAACACAAAATGTCATCTCAATACCACCCACAATCAAATGATCAAGTAGAGGTTATTAAAAAAGAGTTGGAAAATATCTTAGCAAAAATAGTGGATATCTCAAGGAAGAATTGGATTAAAAAACTACCTAAATCATTATGGGCATACAAAACTACGTGGAAAAAAATAACAAGGTTTACTCCCTATGAATTGGTCTATGGGAAGAAGCCCATTCTCCCTATAGAATTTGAGATTTAGACTTTGTGAACAACTGCTGATGTGGGAATTGAACTATCCAAGGTAAAAAAGAAAAGATTGTACAACTAAATAAGTTAGATGAAATGAGACTTCAAGCATTGCATCAAACTGATATCATCCAACATAAGAGGCAAGTATGGCATGAAAAACACATAAGACAAGGAAATTCTAAGAAGGGGACTAGGTTCTGTTATTTGATTCAAAGTACAAATATTTTAAAGGGAAGATGCAAATAAGATGGATGGGCCTATATCATATTTATTCAGAAATGGAACCATCAAATTAATTCCAATTTATGGAGAGAATAAATTAATGTTGGTTAATGGGCACAAATTGAGGCTATACCATAAACCAATAACAAAAGAAGAGTTTCATAAAGGTCTTCAAGAAGATTCAACTCTGAAGTGTGTGGACAAAGTCTCTTTGTCCAACACAACTCAGAACTGATCTATATTCTATCAAGGAATAATGAGGAGATAACTAAAAAATAGAAATGGTGGTCATTATCCTCTGGAGCATTGGCTAAAAACCAAAAATGGTGGCCATTGCTTTTAATTTTTTTTTAAAAGAATAAACTCAGGTGACCAAAAACTAGAAATGGTAGTCACCACCCCTGAATTTGGCATGCAATAAAAAAGGAACAAATGTGGATGGAGGATGATATATGTATGGAAATGGTGGCTAATTATGGGACACACTAATTTAATGAGGCATGTACAACTAATTCCCTTCTTGAATGTTGGAAATTTTTATTTTATAAGTCGTTTATTATTATAATTACAAATTGATTATCTCTCCCATTTCCCATTATTAGGAAATAAGAGATAAAATATGTGGAATAATCCCTTACAGAATCGTAACAGTAGAAACTAATATGTAGAAAATATTACAGATCTCAAATAAAAGTGCAGAATAAATAACACAACACAGAGAGACAAGATTTAACGTGGTTCACCCAATTTGGGCTACGTCCACCAAGAATCACTTGCTTAGATTTTATTACAAGCCTTCCACTCTCTCAATACAATACCCAGATCCGTTTGGACCTATGCTCAACAAACTCTATAGAATTCACACCTGAATTCAAAACACATCTACAATACATTTAGTTGTACATCTATCATATGCATAAGACCATATAAATAGACAACTGCTTAAGCAGTTTGATACAAAACTGTGGGTATCAAAACCAAGGGCAAAAACCGTGGGTATGAAAACAATGGGCAAAGGACTGAAAAAACCATGGGCCCAAAAATAGCCCATAACGGTTACCCATTACCCATGGGTTAATAAACCACCCATGAAAATTTTCTTCAAGGGCTTTGCCCCCGAACCCCCCTGACCCACTCACCAGCGAGCGGGACCATCGTAAAAATACCCAAGTGTAACACATAGAAGGTGTACGACATTCTAACATGTAAATAAGCACCACAAACATAACAATCTCCCACTTGGAGACTAATTTCCACTGAGCAAGCTTCTCAACCCTTCATTGTCATCTGCAAAGGAACCAAAGCTAAACATAGCTTTAGTTTATCCCTTGTGACCACCTTGGTCATCATGTCTGCAGGATTATGACTGGTATGAATCTTCTCCAACTTCAACTTATCTTCCTCCAAAGTTGTCCTGATGAAGTGATATCTCAACTGTATATGCTTCATCCTAGAGTGGAAAGAAGAGTTCTTAGCTAGGTGTATAGCACTCTGACTATCACTATATAGCCTACATTCCTTCTGCTTATGACCCAACTCCTCAAGAAATTTTTGTAGCCAAATCATCTCTTTGCTTTCCTCTGTGGCAACAACATACTCAGCCTTCGTGGTTGACAAAGCCACCAGCTTCTGTAGTCGTGAAATCCAGCTCACTGTTGTCCCACCTATAGTGTAAATATAACCTGTTGTGCTCCTCTTGCTGTCTACATCTCCAGCCATGTCTAAATCTACATAACCACATAAAGTGGTGTCTGATCCACTGTAGCACAAAACTGTCCCCATGGTCCCTCTCAAATACCGAAGGATCCACTTTACTGCTTGCCAATGCTCTTTACTTGGATCACTCATAAATCTACTCACAGCTCCCACTACATGGGAAATATCAAGCCTAGTGCATACCATAACATACATCAAACTGCCAACTGCTGATGAGTAAGGTACCTTTGACATCTGGTTTATTTCCTACTCTATCTTGGGACACTGCTCCTTTGATAACTTGAAGTGGCCCACCAAAGGAGTCCCAACCAGTTTAGCATCCTGCATATTAAACCTCTCTAAGACCTTCTTAATGTACTCTTCCTGAGATAAAGTCAACTTCCATTCCTTCCTATCCTGAGATATCCTCATACCAAGGATTTGTTTGGCTGCACCCAAATCCTTCATAGCAAAGGATTCACTTAGCTGCTTCTTGAGTACTTTTATTTCTTGCATGTTTTTACCTACAACCAGCATGTCATCAACATACAAACACAGGATAATATAACTTCCATCCTCAAATTTCTTTGTATACACAGAATGGTCATAATGGCATCTGATATAACCTTGTTCCATCATGAAGCTATCAAACTTTTTATACCATTGACGTGGAGCTTGTTTCAAGCCATACAAGCTCTTCTTCACTTTACACACCATCTCCTCTTCACCTTTGACCTCATAGCCCTCTAGTTTCTGCATATATAGTTCCTCCTCCAAATCACCATGGAGAAATGCAGTCTTTACATCAAGCTATTCTAAGTGCAAGTCTTCTGCTGCAACTATTCCTAGAATAGTTCTAATAGAAGTCATTTTTACTAAAGGAGAAAATATCTCATCAAAATCTATACCTTGTTTCTGTGCAAACCCCTTGACCACCAGTTGGGCCTTATATATTTTCTTTCCTCCTTCTTCATCTTTAACTCTGTACACCCACTTGTTCTGCAATGCTCTTTTTCCTTCCGGTAGCTTTACCATTTCCATGTCTGGTTCTCCATGAGAGCCTAATACTCCTCATCCATGGCTTGCTCCCACTTCTTCCTAGCCTCTACCTGCATTTCTTCATCAAATCTCTCTGGTTCTCCACTATCAGTGAGTAATAAATAATAAAGAGAAGGAGAAAAATGTTCATGTTCTATTCTTACCCTAGAATACCTCCTTTATATAGGAGTTTGGGGTTCCTGTTGAGGGGGTTCTTGAACTGATTCATGTGTCACTTTCCCATCCGGAAGATCCTCTACCACTGCATATTCTTTCTTGGATTCTTCCCTATTTTCCTGCAACTGCTGCATATACATGACTTTCTCATTAAAGACCACATCCCTAGATCGAATGATTTTCTTGTCCTTAATACTCCAACATTTATATCAAAAGTCATCACCACCATAATCAATGAAAGTATATTTTTCTAAGCCTCTAGCTTAGTCCTATCATCCTTGTCTATGTGAAAAAACACCTCATATCCAAAGACTCTAAGAAATGAATAATCAACTTTCTTACCATACCAAGCCTCCTTAGGTATACCTCCATCCAAGGCACTTGAGGGTCCTCTGTTTATCAAGTACATAACTATGCTCACCACTTCTACCCAAAAAGAAAGAGGTATTCCTACATGTAACCTCATGCTCCTAGCACGTTCCATTATTGTTCTGTTCATCCTTTCTGATACCCCATTCTGCTGCGGAGTTCCTGAAACCGTCTTTTTCCTACGGATTCCATTCTTAGAACAATAATAATCAAATTCATTGCTGCAATACTCCCCTCCATTATTTGACCTGAGACATTTTAGCATAAGACCTGTTTCATTCTTTACCAAGGCTTTCCATTTAACAAAAGTGTCAAATACATCATATTTGTTTCTAATACAATAAACCCAAACTTTCCTTGTTGCATCATCAATAAAAGTAACATAATAACTTGAACCCCCCAAGAGATGATACCTGAGCCGACCCCCACACATCAGAATGTACCAGATCTAACTTACTCTCTTTCTTCGTAGGTCCAACCTTGAGAAATCTTACTCGCTTCTGTTTCCCATTTATGCAGTTCTCATAGAAATCCAAACCTGTTTCTATATATCTAGGAAAATTATTCTTTATGATGTTCATGCCCTTATGGCTCATATGACTGAGCCTATAGTGCCATAATGTTGTATCTGCATATGAATCCACAAGATTATAATCATTAGTACTATCAGTGGTTAAATACAAGGTTCCAACCTTCTTACCTATTGCCACCACAATAGCACCCTTGGTAACCTTCCAAGAGTCTGCTGTAAATATCATAGTACAACCATCACTTCCCAACTGCCCTGGCCGATATCAAATTTCGTCTTAATGTAGGCACATGTTTGACATCCTTCAATAGCCAAGTATTCCCATTCTACATCTTAACCTGAACAAAACCTTTTCCAACTATGCTGCAAGGCTCATCATCACCAAGAAAAACATGCCCAAAATCTCCTTGAACATAATCAACAAAATAATGCCTATGTGGAGAAGCATGGAATGAAGCCCCTGAATCTAAAACCCAAGATTCAGTAATATTGTGCAAAGAAAGAATCAAAGCATCCTGACATACATTACCCGTTGCCACATTTTCCTCCTTGTTTTCTTCCTGTTTTTTCTTCTTATCCCGAAGCTCCCAACAGTCCTTTGCATGCCCAGGCTTTCCACAATTCCAGCATACAATCTTGTTCTTAGATTTTGACCTTGCCCGATCTTTCAATTTTCCACTGTTTCATCTATTCTTTTGTCTCCCTCTAGTTTCCATTGTCAAAGCATTCCCTGAAGTAGAAGATTCCCCAAAGCTTTTTCTTCACATTTCCTTGCTTAGAATCACCCCTACAACATCCTCAAACTTCAATTTCGAGTTAGCTGGAACCGAGTTACTTACCACCATTACCAGGCTATTCCAACTCTCAGGTATAGAGCATAGAATTAATAAAGCCCTAACTTCTTCATCAAATTATATTGTAACCGAAGCTAGCATATTCACAACCGTATTGAAATCATTTAAATGATCTGCTACTGAAATATTCTCAGACATCTTCATATTAAACAAATTTTTCATTAAAAATATCTTATTAGAGGTAGAGGGTTTTTCATGCAACTTCCCTAATGCATCCATTAGATCTTTTGTAGTCTTTTCCTTTGAAACATTAAATAATATCGAAGATGCAAGACACAACTGAATTATTTCAAGTGCCTTCCGATCCAACAAATCCCATTCCACATTTGTCATACTTGAGGGTTTGTTCACCTTCTCAGACAACAGAGTATAAAGATCCTTTTGATAAAGGTAATCTTCCATCTGCATCTTCCAAACACTAAAATTCTACCCGTTGAATTTATCAACCCTAGATCTTCCATCATCTGCCATAGCTCCCACTCAAGATAAAAATTTCCCTACGATTCAACACTTCAGAAAACCAAACCAAGCTCTGATACCAATTGTTAGGAAATAAGAGATAAAATATGTGGAATAATCCCTTACGGAATCGCAACAGTAGAAACTAATATGCATAAAATATTACAGATCTCAAATAAAAGTGTAGAATAAATAACACAACACAGAGAGACAAGATTTAACGTGGTTCACCCAATTTGGGCTACGTCCACCAAGAATCACTTGCTCATATTTTATTACAAGCCTCCACTCTCTCAATACAATACCCAGATCTGTTTGGAGCTATGCTCAACAAACTCTACAGAATTCACACCCGAATTCAAAACACATCTACAATACATTTACTTGTACATCTATCATATGCATAAGACCATATAAATAGACAACTGCTTAAGCAGTTTGATACAAAACCGTGGGTATCAAAACAATGGGCAAATGACTGAAAAAAAACATGGGCCCAAAAACAACCCATAACGGTTACCCATTACCCATGGGTTAATAAACCACCCATGAAAATTTTCTTCGAGGGCTTTACCCCCTGACCCACTCACTGGCAAGCGAGACCACTATAAAAATACCCAAGTGTAACACATAGAAGGTGTACGACATTCTAACATGCAAATAGGATCCACAAACATAACACCCATAACTTCACACACTTCACAAATCCCCACCAAATCCATAACTCCCCTCCATAATAATCTCCAAATGTGCCCAATCAATGTCATCATCACTTTGGGATTCCGTGACACCTTTCCCAATTTGGTTATTTTAATTTCAAACCATTTCTGCTCCACTCCTACTTTCCAAATTTCTCCCTCTCACTTCTACGCCACCATTCACTCTTGTGCTTACCCACATCCCTTCAAACTGTGTATTTCCAATCTTGTTTCCTTTACCTATCACTACCTATTCTAAATTAGTCATGGGGCCTAGATTAAGGCATGAACCAACATGTTCAGTGGAACTTTTAGCCTATGCAAGGTCGGTGGAGATTTTTGAAAAAGAAAGATGGCTCGATTTGTTGCTTTCTTAAGAATAATTCAACATAAAGATGACATATGAATTCACTAGAAAAATGGAAGAAGGATACTCCATTGTGCAGGGTAAGAAAATTCTATTTAGAATAACTGTAATCATTCATATTTTAGGAATAACTGAGGGAGGTTTAGCAGTAAGTAACACAAAAATGTATTATGAAATTATTAAAAGATTTTCAGTTGTAAAGGAGAAATTGGAATTGGTTATAGACAATAAGGGTAAATAAAATGACATAAAAATAATCATCCTTCTTGAAACTTGGGTAGAAGTGGCCAAATGGGTGATCAAATACTTCACCTGCGATGGGCAATATGAATTTTTTTTGGGCCCTATGTTGAGAATTCTAATACACCTTAACCATGGTTGAGTTAAACACTGCTATAAAATCAATTTGCCTCGATTTTTGTATGATTTTGTTTTGTTTTTCCATGGAAAATTTTCATTTGGGTACCTCCCATTTAAAGTTTCACGATTTAATCAATTTGATTTTTAAGCACCAATTTCTTAGAAAGAAGCATGGAATTAAGAAATGGTTGAATTTACAAAAGCAACGTGCCTTAGATTATGAGGTAGTTATGAAGAAATAACCCTCCACCTTAGAGAGTCATAAAATGTGCCTCATGACCTCCAGACATATAAAATCCTTGAATAAAACCCCAACTTAAATAACACCTTCCAAGGAAGAACATGAAGCAACAAAAATAATACAGACCCTGGTTCAAACCCGACCCGTGTCTCCTCATAAATCAGTGTCACCTTCTATTCCTAATACATAAAAAAAATTAAAGATTCCATATCCACAGCTACAAATTCACCTATAATAGATAAAGGGAAACTGCTTATGGTGGGGGGAGAACCTAGTTATCCCCTTGATTCAGATACAATCATCCCACAAGTATTCTCCTTATCTAAAATCTAGTTTGATCTACAATTGGATAAGGAAAGAATCACTCATATCCAACTACTTCTTGAAGGTAAGGAAACCAAATTTTCCTAGTTAGAGGCTGCTAAAAACCAAGAAATTCAATAGTTGCATCAAACTGTAGGAAAATGGGAAGATACAACTCTTCAAATCTAGAAATCCCTGGAAGAGCAATATAAAAAAATCTACTTCCTTCATGTTAGAAAAGAGGAGCTCAACACATCTCTTACATTCATGCAAGAAAATAGGAATGAAATAGAGCCTATGGTCATGGAAGAACATACAACTCAAACTGAATTTTTCTTTCCTCAAATTATTGTTTTAAAGGGAATGACCAAATGGATGGAAGAATGTAAGAAGCTCAGGGAAGTTTATGAGGAGAACAAATTAATCATAGAAAATGTGATTACTGTTTTCTGTTTATATGATCATGTTCTTTTATGTAGGCCTCCAGTTTTTATGCATTATTTTTGAAAGAATTTTTTCTTAAATGGAAAATATCTAGGGCCCATGATATGTAGGACATTGAGTTTGATGATGAAAAGAAATTTTTGGGCGCATATACATCCAGGAATGATGTTGAAACTTTGTGAATTTTATGTTCAATTTTTTTTCTCCTTGAGAAAATTGAGATCCCCATAAATTTCTATGTCGGGGAGGTACATTTAAGAGAATTTATTTCTACTCTCAGGCACCAAGGAGAATGGAGGGATCAGAGGGACACATTTTTTAAAGAAGAATCTACAATTGGACTCTTGATGAGGCATGATCTTCTTGCCACCATTCGGTTCTTTAACAAATTTTGGTCATAGGTATATGTCTAGTGGATAGATACACATATATTCTTAAAATTTTTGTCAAAAATTTTAGGGAGAAGGTACTCTCAACATTCAATGTAAACTTCCTCGCCTGTCAGGTAAGATATAACCTTCTTACATAACCTTACAAGAAAAATGAGGTAATTTCACCAACTAACCTTAGCTGGTAACTTAAAAGGGCTAAGGACCTCTACAAAATTATTCTCAAGCTACAAGAGAAGTGGATTGACATGTGGTATCGACCTCCATTGGTGATTGATCCATTACCATGGTGAGATTATACAGATGATCAACCAGAGGACAATTATAACACTTGAAGGAAAAATGTTATTGATTACTTTGGGTTCTGTAATACTTCTTTTGATGAAACTTTGCAAACATTTTCTAATGAATATAACTATTCAAGGATAATGGTGTGACTGAATAGGTAGAATGAGGACCTATTAAACCTTAAGTTTGGGGGAGTGATGAATCCCCATTTTTTAATGTTTAAACCCATGTGAAACCCCGTATTATTTTGATATCATATTACACAATATATAATGTTGATTGTTTATAATTAATACTTTACTATGTTTTTGAAGGAATTATTGTGCCTATGATTGTTGTTTTTATCTTGTTATTTCTTCCTAAAAAATGGCTTAAGATTTGATCTATTTATGAGAATTAACAATACATTTGGAAAAGCATATGTTGAGTTATCACAGGAGTAAATTACACTAGTGTAGGAATCAATTTGTGCACCAGCGTAGGACTCGCCTTTACATTAGTGTAGGACTTTCAGTATAATGTCGAGATCATCCAGGTCATCAACTCTAAATTCTTGAAATAAGGGATTTACAGAAGAAGATAAATAGCTCAGGATATTATCGATACAAATGGAAACACAACAACATGAGCATGAGAATATTCCACTACATCAGCCTACATTCATGAATATTTTGAGGTTTAGTCACTTTAGTTCCTATGAGATGTGATGTCGCCAAAACCTAACGATTTATTATCACCACGATTCTCTACAATCAATCTTATAACTGAAGAATCTTCCAATGATGGAATCTCTCAAAGGAGTCAATCATGTACCTACTCTACAATTAACAAGATTAATTCTAGTCCAAACACCTCAAAGACTACTTACACAAATGTAATCCTTATAATAGATAGTCATTGTTTTAGTCAACATTCGGTTAATTAGATGATAGTTATTTTGAATAAACTAGTTCTCTCCTAGAGGGACTAGAACTAATCTAGTATAAAAGAGATAATTTATTTAAATGTATCGGTTCGGTTTAGTTAGTTGATTCATTATAAAAGCATACTCTTCCAATTCAATAAAAAATGCAGATTCAAGGGAAAACTTTGTGTGACTTTCATCCTTAAATCTAATTGAAGAGAAGAGGCAAGGGCCAATCCTCCCCTATAAGAAGGGAGATTTAATGTTATTTCCTTTCTATCATTTTTAATGCATTTACCATTTTAGCATCAAACCATGTTAAAAATATTTAGATTATTTCTTTAATAGACTTTTCTTTCCATGCATTACATTTTATAAATGTAGTTAGTTATTATTTAGTTAATTTTGTTATTAATTACATGCTGAGAGTAATTCCTACTGTTACTTTTGTTGTAAAAAACCATGGACACCACTATGGATTGACAAATATAATATCATTAAATTATGAGTATCAACGATTCTCGTCATCTAGCGTAATATAACCCAAATCCAAGTCCATCATATCTTCCTAAATATCTAAATTCATCATAATATCTAAATCACTATCGAATATGTACATCATATATATATATATATATATATATATATATATATATATATAATCATATTCAATCCATCACATCTAATCTACATCTAATCAATATATCATATCACATCATCATATGCATCACATCAAAACCAACATCTAAATCAGCACTTATGATCTAATCAGCTATTAACATCTATCACAACATATAAATCATCACATGTCTCTAATCTACTCAACACAACACAAGAAAATCACAAGAAAATCATCATATATAAATCATCGACAATGATTTTACATCTATAATAGGCCTATACTGGGCTCTACCTCAAATATATACATCAAAATATCCATCTCAAAATCATTAAAATATCTCTATCAACATGTTCATCCACTAAATAGAGAACTGAAGATCCGACCCTTGAGTTCCGAGCCCTGTCCTCCTTGAGTAGGGAATGGTCCTCCTCCTTGTCCATGTTATGACCCATTATGCGGTCCTTAATCCCACCTTGAATTCACTATACTATCTATGCTCCCCAAAGCCACATATAGCGCTGATCACCCTTATTTCATCTCCCCGGCTAGGTAAGCCACATAACATGACACATCAGGTAATTTTGTGGTGAATATACATTCATAATAGTTCCCCTCCTCCCTTAGGGCCCGATACTGGTCTAGTAATACCATGTTAGGTGGAGCCATCTACCTCAATCCTTGTGAGGCTCCCTATGCCTCAAATCTAGAACCCATATCTCCATATTTACACCAATTGGCCTCTCTCTGTCTCCTGTATTGATCTTGTTGGTATATCACTAGGTCCCTCCCCTGGAGCATCCCCTATTACTCCTAACAAGACAAATAGTTCTCTTGGTTAGTTGTTTCTAACTCTTCCACCTCTCCTCCTACCTACACGAACTCCTTAGTAGCCTTGGACATGTAATTCTTCATCCACCACTCTACAAACTCCTCTTTTACTACCACATCATCATCAATTTCCCATGGATCCCCCTCCTCCACCAGTGGGTATGGGATCATCAGATTGGGTAATTCCCTCTCTGTCTCCTTTCATCTATATAAAATAGGTGCCCTAGGAACCATCTGCACCAAATTAAACTGGAACATCATGCATGTAAACTGTAATGCCTCAATCATCTCGAACCTCATCTCCTACACCCATCTGAATCTCCACATCCAAATAAGATATGTATCTATGATTGATTATGTAGGGAATCCTCTCTAATGCCTCCATCTCACATCATCTACCTCCAGATTTTCCAACCTCTCCTTGTACTAGTCATCACCCCTCTCACCACTGTCTCTATGAGCTTGGTTGGATTACCATCTCAAAAATCCAACTACAAGCTTAATATGGTCTCCTACCACCCATGAAATCCCTATTTGAATCACTATGACTATGTGCTCATATGCCCAATAGTGCAGTAGAAAGCATACATCCATGTATTTCCTCCTTCTTGATACATAAAAACATAGCTCATAATAAAACTGAGCTAGCAGAGCTATGTAAAAATGGAACACTGTCCTTCAATCGACTATATCTACTACTACCCCTGCTAAATCCCATGGAAATTAGGCTCTACCTAAGTCTAGCAAGGCATAACAGAAAATTGCTATCATAGTGAAACATATAGATCAGATCCCCAATATCCCTGGCTAATATTGGGTCTTAATATAGAATGTTCTAGATACAAATGTAATTTGTGGTGCATCTACTCCAAATAGTCAGGTCAGTACAACCATCTTATCCTCTATAGTGATAGGAACTATTGGTGCCCCCCTGAATTGGTAATATACAAATATGATACACATCCTCCAACATGATTTTCATCTCTTTGGTTCTCATCCAGAAGGAATTGGTCTTTGGATCCCATCTATCAAGCAATGCAATAATGAATCTTGTGTCCCTCAGAACCCTCTGGTAATATTGGAATCTACCTAATCCCACTATGTTTAAATGATCCCACTATGCATTGTTAAGATCAACCTTCATAGTATCATACAAGTATAAGAATTTGTCTCTCAATTATAACATGTCTTGTACCTATAAAAATCAACCAAATAAATCTCCCATCAACATCAAGTCGAAAAAAACATCATTTTCTATCTAACACTATCCATAACTACCTAGTGGACATCGACCCTAATTAGGTCGAAGCCAAATTTCCCTAGGTCAAAAATGACTAGTATCAGTCTAAGAAGACCTATCTAATTGCCACTAACTGACCCTTGGTGCCCATAATTTTTTAGAAAAATTCAGAAACAAAAAAAATCAATAAAAAATCAAATACTAAGAAAGGTTTCAAACTTACCGCTCTCCTGACCTCTTGTTCTTCCTCTCTCCTCTGTTGTCCTCCATCTCAATCCAATCTCACACTTTTATACCTCACCGATATCTTGATCTTCACGATCGTGTAGTACAAATGAGCTTATTTGGCTAACTGATTCACTTATATAGGCGCGCGTACTCGGTTGACAGTAACCCTCACAGTCACCATCAAAATCAACAAAATTACCATTAACCCCACTCAGTCACCTTTGACCCAACCCTACTTTTATTTTTTTATATCTCATCTAATTTATTCAGCTAAATTATTTTTTCTACTCTTTCCTTGTGTTTTCCACCTAATGCACCTTTATTTGTCCCACTGGACTCATCTCGCTATTTTTGGCCCATCTTATCTCATCATGATTCCTTCATCACATCCAACATCCCACTTTATGGACATCTTCGTGTCCCTCTTAGGGAACCATCTGTTCATCTTAATCCCACCATCGTGGCCATATATTATCCTCATCCCATCTGAAGGTATATTTTTGATTCCTCATGTATGCAAGATATCGCATGTTTTTCCCCACCATCTTTTTCAGACCTTTTTCCTGACCATCCTCACATTTTTTTTCATGTATTTTGATGCCTACCTTTGACCCATTGGTCCCACATTTTTTGCATTCATTTGATTGGATTCCCATTGGATTTATTCCACTTTACAGTGATTTTGGCTAATTCACAGGATCTATAGGACATTACCGTCATCTCCATTAAGGCGTAATTTTTTCCTTACCGATATGACTCCAAGATCACCACCATTTTTTTTATCATCTCCTTTATTTTAATGTTCTTATCACCATTCTCCTTGGGGAATTATTTTTTCTTAGTTACCTTTCTCTCATCCTTTCTTCCCTTTCCCTATCTCCTTCATCTATCTCTTTTAAACTCGTGATCAATTTTTGTTTGCATACCTGATCCCAATTTTGAGGGGGAGAACATCAACCATCATCTTTCATCACCTTTTTTTGTCTTGTTGTTTTCTTAACACAAAGTACTCAATATAAAGGGGTAAACGTAGACACCAATTTTTGGTATCGTTTTTCCCTTACCTCGCGTGTTCTCCCCTTCATTGTCATTTCTTACATACATACTTCTCTTCCCATTCAAATTTCCCTTTCCCTTCTGAATCCCATTTATCCCTATAATTATTATTTTTCCCTTCCCCATCTTTAACCCATCATTTATTTTATCTTCCTTAATCTACCCTTAATCATACTTAATTATCCCTAAACCCATCCATTAATCCTTTTATCTTCCCTAAAAATCCTTTTTACCATCCCTAGGTTCCCATCTCTTGTCATTTAATGCATTCCTATCCCCCAACCACATTTTATCCTCTCGAAGTAACCCTAACCCACCTTACTCATCCAAAACCCCAATTTAACCCCTTTGGGCCTCTTGCATCAAGCTGATCAAATCTCCACCACCCAAATTGACGGTTTTCTGTAGTTTCTTGTGAAACATGCAGGTCGCTGTCAACCATATCAATATGCCCATACCCCCTCTCCTTAGGATGCAATTTTGGAGATTTCAAGGCTTCTTGAAAGTTTTGTTACCTTTCTTTCTATCCTTTGGAGTTTTAACTATCATCTTGGAGCTATTTTGGAGATTTTACATGCTATCTTGGGAGATTTGAAGTCCATCTCCTTACTTGGAGCCCTCACCATAGATTTATCACCCCTTTTGCATTAGCCTTATAGGTTTTCCTATTATCTTGGTGCTCTGCCCTCGCATGAGCCTTCATTGATCCTTCCTTATAATCCATTTCCATCCATTTTGCCTCATCAAATGCTAGATCCCTTCCCAGTCGCCATCAAATCTACATAGTTTCCATCGACCTAATCCACATCTACCTTATTTTTTTTCATCCACCCTTTCAGTCACCTATTTTCTAGCCCCACGATAACTTTGATCTTCTAATATTCTTATTTTGGACACTTACTGCTTCAGATCTAATATGCATTATAAACATTCACCTTTGATCTAGCCTTGTCATCATCGATCGTGTCTCCATATTTCCCATTTTTCAATCTTTATTATCATTTACAATCTACCTTGGTAATTCTTTAGTTTTTAGACCCCTTTGCTTCTCTGATCCACCTGTTGAGGAGTACAGATCCTACTTTTTGGTCTCAATCGCCATTGATCCATCCCAGTCATCGTCAACCGGATCGACATTTATCATCTTCATATCAAATATGCCAATTTTTTTTCATCCTTTTGGTTTTCATTAGATCCAAATCTTCTAAAATATCCTAGCACTAGATCTGCATCTCAAAGCAACTTTTTAGGACCTATTTTAGATCTACATTTTCTGCCTACTCTGCTGCAGTCACCGTCAACTATGCTAGTTAGTCTCAAGTCACCGTCAACTTGAATAGGTTTGGTTTAGTTTGTCATTTACTGTTATGAGATCTGATTTTTATCTTTCCTAGCATATCTTATATATTTTTTTATTTCAGTCATCTACTCCATCCTATAATTTATCCATCATCATTTTTGTCTATCTTTTATCAAAGTGGGTTGACATCTATCCCTAGGAAGTTATCACTTCTCGGGACTGACTTTGTCACACAAACTACCATCCTATCTACTAATCATTTTTGTGTTTAGTTTCTCTTTTTTGTGCAGGTCATCAGGCTCACTGCTAGAAGGATCTTTTGTGCCTGCATCTTCATCATCGTCATCAAATAAATAAGTATCCTTAAACTCTCTCATAATCAGAGTTTCTTATTTTATTGTATTCCTTTTGACTAATCTAAAACATGAGCAAGAAAATTTAATCAAGGTGGGGTACCATCGATTGGCGAGAAAAATGTAGACACCAATTTTTTGTATCAACTATCCATCACCCTTCGTTTTCTCCCCTTCATCATTATTTCTCACATACATACCTCTCTTCCCATTAAAGACTTGACTCCTAGATTATAAGATCAAACATTTGTATAAGAATACATCTCTAGATCAATACAATATCTCGAATGAATTGATGAATTCATTGTTTTATCTTATGTGAATTCAATTGTTTTCTTACTTTAAATTGATCCAAATGTAAGATTTGATATTAGAGTAAGTGGCTCATGGAAATGATCTATAGAGTTTTACATTTAAATGATTCTAGTTTCTTAAAATACATCTGGTAAATCAAATTTTCCAAAAATCAGAATCTAAATTCTGGGAAAATTTGTGGGTTTGTTTATTCATATTCTAAGCACAATCTATAAAAAAATTGGAAAAATCCAGTTTCTAGTTATGGAGAAAAGAATAAATCCATATCGGAGTAGCAGCTATGTTGAAGCTCGTGCGATAAAAGATATGTCTGATGCGTTCACTAGACTGCGCAATTGCTAAATACGTTCCAATAAATTGATGTGTTGGTCTTTACATTGAATTGTTTAATGAGACATGGAGCTAAATACATTGGACATTCCTCTTCTCAGCTATCAGACTAGATACAGTCTATGTGTGGAATTTTGTCATGTCTTGGGCTTCGTAAATATAACCATCTGAATATCAATTCCAAGCAAACCTGCACAAAATATTATGAAGCACAATTATTTTATCATCCAAATGTCTCACTGACTTCCTTGAGAATACATATATGCAAATGCAGAGAGAATACCATGTGGGGGCTGCAAATACATAAGCAACATTATTAAAATTTTATTGTCTTGTCAGATTCTCAAGGTCAGAAAAAGTAGGTCTCTATTTTGTGTTATCTCAAGTTTATTAAAAGTTAAGTCTTTGAGTCATCTGTAAGCTTAATAATAGTGAGGCATTTTGTTTTTTTGTTTTTATTTATTTTATTTTATTTTTAAATATGTGTATGTGTGTGTGTTTTGAGTTAAGACATAAAAATTAATTAAGTAATATTTTTAAATTCTTTTTTTAATTGTCTCGACATTGTGCATCAATAGTGTCATTGTATTGTTTTTTGAAAAAAATTTATTTTCTATAGTCAATTTGTAAAGGACGCATTTTCGGGGTAACCGACGTCTTCTATTATTGAGATGGATATTCCATTAGAAAAATTTATTGGTTTTAACTTCCACACATGGAAATTTAAAATTCAAATGCAACTAATGAAAAAAAAACTTATGGGAAATAGTCAATGGTAAAGAAACACAACCCATAGATGCAAGTAAGTTACTTGAATGGCAAAGCAGAGATGATAAGGCTAAAACCATCATTGGCTTTGCACTTTCATATTTCAAACTACACTATGTAGATTTGGAAAAGTCATCCATTGAGATTTGGGAAAATTTGAATAAGTTGTTTGGTGCTAAAGCGGTTAATGCAAAATTTTCCCTAAAATTACGCTTATTCAAATTAAAAATGAGTGAAGGAACTACTATGTATATTCATATAAATGATCTCAGATCTCTCATGAGGAAGCTAACAGAATTTAAAGCACTAGTTGATGGCGAAGATGTGAAAACTATTTTATTGAATAGTTTGTCTTTAAAATACAACAATGTTGTTTTCAATCTTGGTCAAATGCCATCTCAGTCCTTTGAAGACATGAACTCAGCTCTCCTAGCAGAAGAAAAAAGAGCAATATCAGAAGATGTAGAAGAAGAAAGTGCAATGTACTCAAAGAAAAATTGTAAAAAAATTGAAAAAAACAAGGATGAAGTTGAATTTTTTTATTACAAAAAAGGGGCACACATCTTGGTTTTGTAAGGTTCGAGCTAATGATATCCTCAAAGGAAAACTCAAAACAAATGAAGAAAATATGGCTAATGAAAAAGAACCATCCAGTGAGGAAGAACTGACAAAGGAAAAACCAACAAATGATGATATTGGTTATAATTATGAAGATTTTCTATACTAAGTGAATAAATTCCAGATGGAGGATGGAGGCAATAGAGGAAGGAGGTAAATCAGTGACCTCTCGCTAGGCACAAGGGACATGGCCTCATAATGGTGTTGAGGTAGTTTCTTTCAATTGTGTGTTTACTTTTTGCAAATAAGAACATATGGATCATACCTATTCAAGTATTGTAATAAATGAGCTTCTTTATTTGTATTTCCCCTTGAGGTACGATAGTGATGAAAACTAATAGAATACTAAAAAAATATGATGTATATGGTTCTTAGTTAACCACATGTTAAACCATCCTTTGTTTGTAGGTTATTGGTAAACTGAGTGTAAAACCATCATGGTCATTTGTAGATTGCTGGTTAGCCGAGTGTAAAACCATCATTTGAGTTGGGTAGCAGTAAAAGATACTGTTTTCCCCATGTTCACACTAAGGGGGTAATATTAGGAAAACAACTTAGTGATCACTATGGGTTAGTATTGTTTATAATATGAGTTGTATTTATAACTCATGTAGATATAATATTTTTGAGTAAGATAATATTGTTGTAATGTGTGAAGTTGTACTATTATACAACTCATGTATATATTAGGAGTATGGAGAGAATAAAGGCTTGTTAGAGTGATTCTAAAGATAAGAGAAAGATATGAGGAAGACTAAGTGATAAGACTTAACTCCTAGATTATGGGATCAAGTATTTGTATAGGAATATATCTCTAGATGAATACAATATATCAAATGAATTGATGAATTCAGTGTTTAATCTTATGTGAATTCAAATTTTCTCTTATTTTAAACTGATCCAAAAGTAAGAAGAGATATTGCATGTAATCTTGGGAGATTCGAAGTCAATTTCCTTGCTTGGGTCCCTCACCATAGCTTCACCACCCATTTTGCATCAAAATTGTAGGTTTTCTAGTTATATTGGAGCTCTTTTATCACATCAGCCTTCATTGATCCTTCCTCTTAATCCCATTTCAATCCATTTTTACTCATCAAACCCTAGATCTCTTCCTAGTCATCGTTGACTATGCACAGTTTCCATCGATCTGATCCACATCTGCCTTATTATAAGTCATTCACCCTTTTAGTCACCTACTTTCCAGCCCCATAATATCTCATATCTTCCAATATTTCTATTCTACATACTTTCTCCTTTAGATCTCATATGCATTATCAACAGTCACCATCGATCCAACCCAGTTGTCGTCGACCATGTCTCCATCATTCTTATTTTCTATCATTATCATCATTTTCCATTTTCCTTCTTGCTTCTTCAGTGTTCATACCCCTCTTGTTCTCTAATCCACATATTTAGGAGCGTAAATCCTTATTTTGGTCCTAGTTACCATCAATCCATCTCAGTTGTTGTCAACCGGATCAACATTTATCATTTTCATATCAAATATGGAAATTTTCTTGCATCCTTTTGGTTCTCATCATATCTATATATTCTAGAACATCCTAGCATCATATTAACATCTCATATTAGCTTTTGAGGGCCTACTTTAGATATACTCTTTTTGCCTACTTTTCTCTAGTCACTTTTGACTGTGTCAGCCAATCCCAGGTCATCCTTTACCGGATAGGGTTTGGTTTAGTTTATCATTTACTGTTACCATATCTTGTTTTTATCTCTTCTGGCGTATATTAGATTTATTTTCCAGTTCATTCATCTACTACATCCTATCATTTATCCATCATATTTTTTATCTATTTTTTTTATCAAAGTGAGTTGACATCCATTCCTAGGAAGTTATAACTTCTTGAGACTGATGTTGTCAGGGAACCCACCATCCTATCTACTAATCATTTTCAAGTTTAGTTTAATTTTTTGTGTAGGTCATCAAGCTCACCGTGAGGAGGATATTTTGCACCCACATATTTACCATTGTCATCATATCAAGAGGTAGCCTTAAACCCTCTCATAATTGGAGTTGCTTTTTTTTTTGTATTTCTTTCCACTATTCTGAAACAAGAGCGAGAAAATTTGACCAACATTTTGGAACCCCCGGTGGGACCCACCATTTATCTTTCGTGAGTTATTTCATTATTTCATTTCCATTTTCTTTTCTTTCTCTCTTTCCACTGACCATGTATGTGGGATTTTTTCTTTCTTGCGAACATGGTGGATTTATTTCTTGGATCAACAACTCCTTATATTTGCACACTGATAAATACATAAATAATAAACAACTCATTATTATTACAATGTAACTCTTCTATTTACACTTCATGATTCATGGCTATTGAATAGCCAATTAAATAACTAAACCACCTTCTAATAAAATAGGGAGGTGTTACGATAAATAACCCATAATACTATTTACGGGTATAATAATATATCAAATACCCAATACAATATTATATTATGAGTTATAATATTATGATTCATAATATATTATAGAACATAATTCACCCAAACATTAATGAAACACTAATCAAATATATTCCTAACATTACCCCCCTTAGTGTGAACATGGGTAAAAACACCATCTTCAACCAATCAGTATGCCACTCCGTAGCGTGCACATGGTCTCGATACTCAACACTAACTATGGGAACAACATCATCCATGAATAGGGGCCCATCAACCTATCTAGGTGAATACATGAATTAGGACCCATCAACCTTCATGTCAATATGATCAATGGCACTTCTTGTTATAATATCAATGGTAAAATATCCACATCATCATCATCACAAGGGAAACAAAAACATTGTATTGCACACAGGAACATTGATATTCATCTGTTCTTATTCATCACACCAAAAGTAAAAAGTGTCACTAAAGTAGTATGCGACCTCTAAGGTAGTGAAAAACTCGAGGACATTGATCATCCTCTTGCCTTCGTTGCCTCCATCCTCCAATAGATGTGTTGCTTAACTCAGCATAATTTGATCATGGAGCTCAATTTGAAATACCCGCCCGCCCTCCCCCCCCCCCTCAATTTGAACTCGGACGTTGGGTAACATCGAAAATGTTTCTGTGAGGAATTTTTTTTATAACTCTGAAGACACGATAATTTTTGAATCGACGCATTTGATAGATTAGTAAAAATAACTAGAGATTTGAAATTTTTTATGATTACTCCACTAATTTGATGACACCTATTTTGAGAACACTTGAAGGACATTAAAACTAGTTTATCAAAACTTGTAATGGTCGACTAATAATTTATGACTTAACACACTCTTAATAATAACCTTTCTTCGCACATATAGTTATTTATATTTTCAATACTGCAGCTTTTGTAATAATAAATTAAAATCACACCTTATAACTCGAGTCAAACATGTTGGTTGTGTTAGAAGATCTCCGTAGCTTTGAGTAGGATCCACTTCAAGGGAGGATGATTCACAGGTTTCGAATGCAACGGATGTCATGATTGAATTCCAAGTTCCGAGTCAAGAGAAGAGTTTACATCTATCTTCTCAAATGACTAGTCACATTATCTCTTCAGCAGGAGCTCAGGTAACAAGAGCAGATCATGTATGAGGCAAATCAGATCCACTCTGTTTCCACAACACTATTGAATAATTAGGCACATGTCACTCGCCAAACAGATATGCACAAATTTAGCATATGATGGATGAAACTGAAGGTTATTCGACACTCGACAAAGTTTTAAATGATTTCATCTTTACACGGGTTTCTAATTATCCGACAGAATTTGGGAAGATGTACACATGGAAACACGCGAGCATAGAAAAGATTAAATTTACTTATCCACCATTTCATAAACCCGAACGCATCAATAAAGGTATGAATGTCTCATATTTTCAATAAAACATGAAATATCTCCACCGCTAACAGTTACTGAAAAAGGTTTTATTTACACAACGGAGTTTCTGATTAAAATAATACGGATGTTAGATGCCATATTAAAGCCAACATCTTGAATTTAACAATTATCCATAACTCGATCTGATGCATCACATAAAAAAATGTTGCATGTGGATGATATTTGTATGGTTGAGCACTAAACACATGATCTCAGGAATACATTGCAGATGGAGACTTTGCTCTGATACCCAATATAAAAAGAGCCGTAGATTTACACACCGATAAACACAAAAATAATAAACAACTTAATATTATTATAATGCAACTCTTCTATTTACACTGCAGGATTCGTGGCTATTATGTAGTCAATTACATAGGCCAACCACCTCCTAATAAATAGGGAGGCCATAATATTATTCACGGGTATAAAAATATATCAAAATACCCAATACAACAATATATTTTGAGTTTTAATATTATGAATCATAATATATTACAAAACATAATTCACCCAAACATTAAAGGAGCACTAATCAAATATATTCCTAACATCCAACTCATCCCATGCAAAATCAATCAAACATCCCCATTTCTCAACAAAAATTGCAAACATATTTATCTAATTATATCCCCACCTCTAAACAACATCCTATTTCCCAACCTATTAAGTAACAACCCTTCAACCATCCCCACAAACACCCATTTATCCTCAACCCCATCAATCTCATCCTCAACCCCATCCATCCATGTCTTATAATCTGCAACCTCATCCCCACACATCCAATGACCCTATGCATGTTATGATATGTAGAATGACTAATCTTGAAGCCACTACTTTTGGGTTGCGACCAATTTCTCTAACGAATAATTTTTTATTGAGTCCATCAACCCATCACTTCCTGTCAAACCTTATCCCCCACACTAGGAACTCCCCAAATTTTCTGAATTCAACAATAAGGAAGATCCTCAATAAAACCTTCATGCCTTTTGACATGCATGATATCTCATCGCTCATGACCAAGACCTCATGCTCCAAACCATCCCTTTGTTGTTCACTGGACCTGACTTTGATTAGTATAGTGACATTCCTCAACACTCCCTATTCTATTTCACCCAACTCACACAAATCTTCTTAGAGAACTTTTCTATCAATAATGAGCATAAAATAACCATTACCAACCTCTACACCTTTAAAATTTTTGAGGATGAATATATCACATATTTCATTGCTAGATGGCATGGTATCATCAATAAACTGTCCTTTTCCCTTTCCCAAACTGAGCTCATTGAAATATTTTCTCAGTCATGTGTGAAGTGCATATCTCCTCTACTCATCAAATCTAATCCTTCCAAACCTTCTAAGAGGAATTCACTGTGGCTCACAAATTAGAAATTCGTGCCCTTGAGAAAGGCCATGTCAAACTTCGATGCAACAAGCCAAAAACTAAATTCACAAAATATTCTACCCATAATGTCAAGTCTAAAAGTACAACCACTACCATTGAATTCAAATATTCATCCGCATCTACTTCTCACACCGAGCCTCCACAAGGGCTCCTAGGACAACCCCTGACTATAACCCCCTCAGTGAGTCCTAAAGTTCTATATTTGACAAACTTATGGCTGAAAATATCATTTAACTTCCTCCTATTCAACTTATTGATGATTCGCGGTCCAAACCCACATGGTATCCATTGTTGGCTTCAGAATTCCCCTCTTCTGAAGTCAAGTTTCAAAAAAAAAAAAATTGAGTCTGTACCTGGGAGTATTGAATTGCATTGAGCTTGGCATTGTTTGCAGTTTTCCTATTCATGGAGAAAAATTTAAAATTCGGGCGTATGGTGAAGTTCCTCTCCTTTTTTATTTTCTTCCCGTAGTCGGGAATGACAGGCGTATTTTCCTCGTTAATGTTTTGCCCCAAAGTACACAGGTAATACGTGGATATCTTTAATTGGATGCAGTTTGGCCATATTCCAAGGTTCAACAGAAGCCTCCACGTGTCCAAACAACGTAACTCTAGGGCTAGGGTCCAAGGGATAGTCCTCAAATAACCACATTCTTTCCACGTGTCCCAGGTACAAAATGAATATAAAACAAGCTAAAATTGGCCAAGTATGGAAGGTTTATCGGAAGCGCCATGTGCCTCATTGACGCTGCTTCAAGAGTTAAAGCTAGGGGCAGTTGTCAAACTTACGCTAGTCCTCCACGTGTCCTAGGTCCAAAAAGGGACAAAGCCGATCATTAAAATCAGCCAAGTATGGAAGGTTCAGTGGAAGGCAACATGTGCCTCATCGGTGCTGCTTCAAGAGTCAAAGCCGGGGGTAGTTCTCAAACGTACGACAGTCCACGTGTCCTAGGTCCAAAAAGGGACAAAGCCGATTGTTAAAATTGACTAAGTATGGGCAGGTTTGCGGAAGCCGCCACGTGCCTTACGACGCCATTTCAGAAGTGAAATCAAAGGGGCAGTCTCCAAGTAGCCCCGGCTCGCCATGTGGTTAAAGTCAATATGAAGACGGAGTTGGCCGTTGAAAATTCCAAGATTGGTGGAAGACGCCATGCATCCGCTTGACGTAATTTCAAAAGGCGTTCCCAAAGCAGAAACTCGAATGAGCGTTAGCTCTCCACGTGTCATCTTGGTGCAACTTCGAGGGAAAATAATGCAAGAGGTGTTCGTAGGTCCACTCCAATCAATTTCTCCCAAGTGGGTGGCCCAAATTTGAAGTTGTAAAAGCAAATCGTATGGCCCATGTTTTAACTGGAGAAATAATGAAATAGTCGTATATTTTAAAAACCTATTCTTCCGCCATTAACGTTTCTCTGTGAATCAAGAATTTGAAAGGACACAAATAGTTGGAATAGGTTATAACTATTTCTTTCTTGCTCAAGGAAGTTGTAACTATTTCTTGCGAGCTATATCATGAGCTTTCAAAGCCATTGTAAGGGTTGAAATTTTGATATTATGAAATTGTCATTTTGAATTGGAAGAAATCAATACAAAAGTTTTCCCCTTTTTTCTTTTGCTTTCTCTTTCCTTCTGGTTCTAATATGTGAATCATCTAATCCTTACGTGCTTAGAAACTTTGTGTTCTAGTTTATACAATCTCCAAAAATATAAGTCTATGATTTGTGCCTGTTATAAACGTGGATGGTTCAACTCTGTATCTCATTTGAACAATACATATAAGGGTTTTCTCTGACATCTCGTTTCCCTGAAAGTATCATCTTCTGCTGCCCCCCTCCTCTCTTCAAAGTCTTTTATCCTCAAGTATTGATAACTTTCTAGGCTTAAAACACATTTCAGGATATCGAGAAACCACCATTGAATGAAAGATAGTGCAGTTGTACATAGGTTTTGCCACTGATTTCAATAAGGGAACCTCTCCCATTAAAGAGGAGGGACTTGCTTGTCCTCTTACTATGGTTTGATTCCAAGTGAAAATCTGAAACCCAACATTTTTTGGTGACTCCACTAGGGATTTGTTCAACAAATTTCATTTCTTAAATGAATAACTAACTTGATCATTTCTTTGATCTGGTGACTCTAAGATATACTCGTGGTAGAAGGGCTCTTGGAATTGAAGATCCCCAATTTCAACTCTTGGATAAACAAGATTTTCAACTTCCTCCAACAAGAAGAAATAGAATAGCTTCTTCTACAAGAACACCTCCTGTTGAAGACAAAGCTTCTGGTAGTAGCGTTCCTCAAGCCCAACTTAGCTCTAATCTTTGTGCCCTAGTTCTTGTTGGTGTCTCAGTTCCACTTTAAGAAATATTTCTAAGAATGGTAGCACCCTTGCCTTGGGGACAAAGAGTTGGGCCTCTGGCTCTTCCTCAACCATTGCATGAGTTACCTAGGGGTAACAGGAATTTTTTTCCCAAATTTAGAGGTGATGACAAAGTTCACCCTGATGAACACATTAAAACCTTCATTTTTGTATGTGGGGTCCTTGGGGTTGAACATGAAGATGTCTCTGTTAGGATTTTTGTGGAGACCTTGCAAAACAATGTTGCAGATTGGTTTTACCATCTTCTTGTTGGGACCATCATTGATTGGACTAATACATGGATTGAATTTGAGCAACATTTCAAACTTGCTGAAGATGTGCATGCTTTGCTAGCTCAGATTTCTCAAATCAAGAAGGAGCCACATGATCCTATGAGAGAATTTGTGGCCAAGTTCAACAAGTTGGTTAAAATTACTCCACTAGATACTATACCTGTTGATTAGATTCAGAAGTGTTTCTTCTTGAATGCTTAATTTCCAGAAGTAAGCTATGCCCTGAGGAGAGCAAATCTTGCAACTTTGGATGCTGATCAAAGATTGGCTATTAGTGTGGAAGATGACTTGACCATGTCTGGAAAGCTGAAAAGGGATTATTTCAAATCCAAAACTTCTTCAACTTCCTCTTCTCCTGGAGGTAATGCATATCAGTTGGTGCAAAATATGGTAATGACCTCATTTCCATTAAGAAACAATTGACTCAGCATGCTCCATATCAAGATGTTCCAAGGAAGAACTTTCAGCCTAGGAACCACTTGCCCTCTTCTCAAACTAGGTTGGCCATTGAAGGTCCACCCCTCAAGGTGCCTATTAATGCTACTTGTGAAGTTCTTGAGCCTGATGATGAGGAAGAAAATGGGCTCTACGATGAACAAGAAGAGGAAGCTAATGAAGAAATGGAGGAGCCTGGTGGTTTTTGAGTTCATTTCCTCACCATTGAGGGTGTGGATGATCAAGATGAATATGATGATGTAGTGGCTGAGATGAAAAGTGAATCATATGTTGTTATGACCTAAGAGCAGACCAACAAAAAAGAAAAAGTGGTGCAACCTATAAAAAGATCCAAGGATTACCCCATCACCATCCCGGGGATTGCAAGAAGAGGAGCTCCTATTCCTACTACATTAACTCAAAAGGTATTCTCTGCTAGGCCTTCTCCCTCTACTTCTGCTTCTGGGAATTCTTTCCCAAAAAATGATAAAGCTGATAGATCAAAAGCTCTTCCTACTCCTAATAGTGATTCCCCATCCACATCTAGATCTTTTGACATCATAGATTATCTTAAAAAGACCAAGATTCAGATTTCTGAGGCATAGTTCTATCAAACCCATCCTAAAGCCTTTTCCAAAATGGTTAACTTTGTAAATTCTAAATTTAAAACCCTAGCCCATTCTTCTAAGGGCCTTTTTCCCACTCCTTATTCCTCACTTCAATCAAGCCTTGTGGCTACAGTAACTTCCCCTAATAAGAAAATTGAACCATTCTATGTAACCCTCCTCATAGTTGGCCACAAACTCAGTAATTGTGTCATAGATTCAGGAGCATCAGATAATGTAACACCTGTAAAGGTAGCCCATGCTTTGGGTCTGACCCTAACATGAGCCTTTGCCTCTTGTTATTCCATGGAGAGTAAGAAAGTACCTTTGGTGGGAAGAATTAAAGATGCACAAGTAGCTTTTTCTTCTTTTCTAGAGAAAATAATCCTAGCCACCATTTTGGTAGTTGATATTCCTCCTTTATATGGGATTTTGCTGAGTAGAAATTTATGCAAGGAGGTAAAAGGGGAAATTCAAATGGATTTGTCACATGCCTTGATCCTTGTCAATGGGAAGATGAAGAATCTACTGCTTGAGAAACAAGCAAAGTATATTGTGCAAAAGACAAATGATCCTAAAGTAAAAATATTGTATGCAGATATTGGGCATGGGAACTACATGATCATGTCACAAGAGGAAGAAAGTCCTCCAAAGGGAGTGTTGCTTGATCCTAATGGTGTGTGGACTTTGGAGTTTGATGGGAGCTGTTCCTCAGCTAGTTTTGGAGCTATCTTAGTGCTCATTTCTCCTGGGGGTAAGGTTCATTTTTTCTCCTTCAAATTTTAGTTTGAAAATACCAACAATACTGCCGAGTATGAGGTTCTTATTCTTGGGTTGAGCATGGGGAAGGAAATGAGAGTTAAGAACCTTCTTTCTCGTGGAGATGTGGAGCTAACTGTAAAACAATTTAGAGACCTTTATCAGGTAAAGAATAGAAGGTTGAAACACTATAGGAATCTGGTTTGGGATTTCATCGAATTCCTTGATTCTTTTTCCATTGAAGTTGTGCCAAGGGAAAGGAACACTAGGGCTGAATCTCTAGCTATTTTTGGGTCCTTGTTGATTCCTCATCCTATTTTCCCTCAGGAGAAATTCACCATTGAGCTGATCCATAGACCCAGTGTCCCTAACAATGCAAACAATTGGCAAGTTTTCAATGATGACCAACATTTTCTTTCTTTCTTGGAGCTCAGAGACAACTTTGATCAGCTGTACTTTGAAGGAGGTGACAATCTACCTAGAGAGTGTGTGTCATCAACTGAAGAGGGTGTCAAAGAAGAGATGGATCAAGATGGATGCATCAAACTGAAAGGAAACAAAATTCTTGAAGGACTGGTGAGTTTGGAGGATTTTTTTGATAAACATGATAGATATATGAAGTATAAAGTTTCCCAAGGATCCCGACAATTTGTTGAGACTCAGAAAGTGAATATTGGGATTCTTGATGATCCCAAAATGGTCAACATTGGAAAATACTGCACTAAGGAAGAGAAAAAGAAGGTGGTGAATATGTTGAAGAGGTATGTTGATGTTCCGACTTACTATCATGATGATCTTAAGGATTTTTAGTCTAAATAAATGCAACATTTCATTCCTCTTAATCCTGGCATCAAACCCTTCAAACATAAGCAAATACAATATAATCCAAAGATAGATGATACAATTTTCGAAGAAATACAAAAGTGTTTGAAGGCTAGGATCATCTTCCCTATCCACCATTCAACGTGGATTGCTAATATAGTTCCTGTCAAGAAGAAGAATGGTGAGATCCAAATTTGTGTGGACTTCAGAAATCTAAATCAGGGTTCTTTGAAGGACAACTACCCTCTCCCCATGATGGACTAAGTATTGCAAGCTATCACAAGCTCAGAGATGCTATCTATGTTAGATGGATTCTCAAGGTATAATCAAGTAGAGGTGAATACTGCATATCAACATAAGACTGCCTTTACTACTCCTTGGGGCACCTTTGCATACAAGAGGATGTAATTTGGTATCATCAATGCTAGTGCTACTTTCCAGAGGGCCATGGACTTGGATTTTGGTAGTTTGAAAGGGAAATGCATTGCTGTGTATTTGGATGACTTGACAGTGTTTTCTAAAGAAAGAAAAGATCACTTCCAACACCTTGAAATATAATTGCAGAAGTGTAGAGAGCATGAGATTTCTTTAAACCCTAAGAATTCTATATTTTGTGTCACAGAAGAAAAGCTATTGGGACACATTGTTTCAAAGGAAGGGATCCAGATTGATTTGGAGAGAGTTCATGCCACCTTGAAAATTCGTCTTTCATCAAGTAAGAAAGGTGTACATTCTTTCTTTGGTAAGATCAATTTCATAAGGAGATTCATCCCTAATTTTTTAGAACTTACTCTGAGCATTGCTCACATGATGCAAGGGAAGAAAATTTTTGGTTGGTCCTCTGAAGGGAAGAAATCATTTGGGGACATTAAATAGGCTATTACAAAGACTCCAATCTTGGTGTGCCCTGACTTTAGCAAATATTTCATTATCTATTGTTATGCCACTGAAAATACCCTAGCTGCTGTGTTAGACCAGAAGAACGTTGAAGATCATGAGATCCCAATTACATTCATGAGTTATGTATTGAAAACTCATGAGCTGAAGTACACCATGATGGAGAAACATGCTTTTGAAATTATCAAATTTGTCAAGCAGTTTAGGTTTTACATCCTTAATTCTCATTTTTTGGCGCTAGCGCCTAATACAACAATCAAATCCATTCTTACTCAGCAAGAATTTAGAACCAAGAGAGGTAATTGGGTAGAAAAGGTGTAAGAGTATGATCTTGACATCAAGCTAAAAAAGCTGGTTTGGGGTAAGGGCTTGTGTCAACTCATTACTAAAGGAGTAGCCAAGGAGTTGTCCAATGATGGAGTTGATGTCACTGTTGTTCCATTCCTCATCTTGATAGATGTGTGGTATGCTGACATTGCTCACTTTCTGACCTATGGAGAGTGTCCATCTCAATTTTGTGCTAAAGAGAAGAGAGCCATCAAACTAAGGTCTGCACAATATGTGCTATGGGAAAATTATTTGCTAAAACGAGGCATAGATGGAAGGTTTTTGAAGTGTGTAGACAAGGAACAACAAAATAATTTTCTCTCTGCTTTTCATGACCAGGATTGTTGAGGTCATTTATCCTTTACTGTAATAGCTCATAAAATACCTCATGCTGGTTATTATTGGCCCACTCTATTCAGATATGCATCAAAATGGGTTGGCAAATGTGAAGCATGCCAAACATTTGTTGGAAGACCTAAGTTGGTTGCTTTTCCTCTCAAGCCTATAGTGATTGAAGATCCATTTCAACAATGGGGTTCAGACTTCATTGGAGCACTCAATCAATCTTCTAGTGCTAGATATACTCATGTGTTGACTGCCACCGATTACTTCACCAAGTGGGTGGAAGCCATACCAGTCAAGAGAACTACCTCTAAGGTAGTTTGTAACTTCATTAAAGAGAACATATTGATCAGGTTTGGGATCCCAAACAAAATTGTGATTGATAATGCTTCCAAATTTTAGTTTACTAAGATGATGGAATTTTGCTATGGGTATGCGATCTCCCTTGCTCATTCTGTAGGCTACTAGCCCCAAGGGAATGGATAGGTAGAATCAACAAACAAGAACTTGGTAAACATAATTAGAAAGATTGTAAATGATTCTTAGAGGAATTGGCATAAGAAGCTATATGATGCAATTTGGACTGATAGAATTACACCCAAGAGAGAAATTGGAATGTCCCCTTTCCAAGTGGTGTATGGTGTGGAAACTCAACTACCAGTCATGGTGGAATTTCCAGCCTTGCATTTGATGAAAACCATTGAAGATTCAAGTTTCAGTAGCTCTTTGGATAAGATAATTTTGTACCTTCAGAAGCTCAATGAAGACAAATTACAAGTGGTGGATAGGATAACAGATCATCAGTTGAAATTGAAGGCTTTGTTTGAAAATAAAGCCAAACCTAGAGTTTTTCAAGTGGGAGACATTGTGTTGCTTTAGGACAAAGGACATGAGCCACGAGGAAGACATGGTAAGTTTGATTCCCTTTGGCTTGGTCCTTTTAGAATCAGACATTTTGCTGGAGAGAACTCTTTTTATCTAGATTACATGGATGGTTCTCCTCTCCCACTTCCTTATAGTGGCCAATATTTGAAGTTGTGTAAGTCCTAGGTGACTAGGTAGTCCTTCTATATATTTTGTACAGTTTTTTAGTTTTGGTTCATTCCTTTGTGTTTCGTTTCTATTCTTCCCTTTTGGTTTGTTTTGTTTCTTTTCACGTCTTGTGTGTGTTCCCTTGTATTGGTTTTTTTTTCAACTCCTTTTCCCAATAGAGAAGGCATTTGTCCTCTTTCCCAGAGTTATCTATAGTTCTTGATCTTGCCTTGTGTTTTTATTCTAAGCCAAGTCATCCCCAAAAAGAGTTAGTTATTGTTGGCTCCAGAATTCCCCTCTTTTGAAGTCAAGTTTAAAAAAAAAAGAAAAAATTTGAGTTTGTACCTGGGAGTATTGAATCACATCGAGCCTAGAATTTTTTTTTAGTTTTCCTATTCATGGAGAAAAATTTGAAATTTGGGCATATGGTGAATTTCCTCTCCTTCTTTTTATTTTCTTCCCACAGTCGGGAATGACAGGCATATTTTCCCCATTAATTTTTTGCCCCAGAGTCCATGGGTAATAGGTGGATATATTTGATTGGATGCAATTTGGCCATATTCCAAGGTTCAGCAAAAGCCTCCACGTGTCCAAATGGCACAACTCTAGGGGTAGGGTCCAAGGGACAATCCACAAATAATCACAAGATTTCCATGTGTCCTAGGTACAAAATGAAGACATAACAAGCTAAAATCAGCCAAGTATGGAAGGTTCAATGGAAGGTGCCACATGCCTCATTGGTGATGCTTCAAGATTCAAAGCAAGGGATAGTTCTCAAACTTGTGCCACTCCTCCACATGTCCTAGGTCCAGAAAAGGACACAACCGATCGTTAAAATTGGATAAGTATGGAAGGTTCAGCGGAAGGTGCCATGTGCCTTATCATTACTACTTCAAGAGTCAACGTTGGGGGAAGTTATCAAACTTATGCTAGTCCTCCACGTGTCCTAGGTCCAAAAAGGGATAGAGACATTTGTTAAAATTGACTAAGTATGGGTAGGTTGGCAGAAGACGCCACGTGTCTTAACGGAACCATTTCAGAAGTGAAATCAAAGAGTCAGTCTCCAAGTAGCACCTACTCACCACATGGTTAAAGTCAATATGAAGATAGAGTTGGTTGTTGAAAAGTCTAGGACTAACAAAAAAGGTCACACATCTGCTCGATGCAATTTCAAAAGGTGTTTCCAAAGTGGAAAATAGAATGAGCACCAGCTCTCCATGTCATCCTGTCACAACATTTTCGAGGGAAAAGAATGCAAGAGGTGTTCGTAGGCCCGCTCCAATCAATTTCTACCATGTGGGTGGCCCAAATTTGAAGTTGTAAAAGTAAATCGTATGGCCCATGTTTTAACTAGAGAAATAATGAAATGGTTGTATATTTTAAAAACCTGTTCTTGCACCATTAACGTTTCTCTGCAAATCAAGAATTTGAAAGGGAAAAATCGGTTGGAATAGGTTATAACTATTTATTTATTTCTCGAGGAAGTTGTAACTGTTTATTGCGAGCTATATCACGAGATTTCAAAGCCATTGTAAGGGTTGGAATTTTGAGATTCTGAAACTGTAATTTCGAATTAGAAGAAATCAATACAAAATTTTTCCCCTTTTTTCTTCTTCTTTCTATTTCCTTCTGGTTCTGATCTGTGAATCATCTAATCCTTGTGTGCTTAGAAAGTTTGTGTTCTAGTTTGTACAATCTCCAGAACTTTGAGTCTGTGATTTGTGCATGTTATAAATGTGGATGGTTCTACTCTATATCTCATTTGCACAATAAATATAAGGGTTTTCTTTGCCATCTCTTTTCCCTGAAAGTATCATCTTCTGTTTCCTCCCTCCTCTCTTCAAAGTCTTCTATCCTCAGGTATTGATAACTTTCTAGGCTTAAAACACATTTCAGGATATCGAGAAACCACCATTGAATGAAAGACTATGCATTTCTATAGAGGTTTTGCCCTTGCTTTCAATAAGGGAACCTCTCCTATTAAAGAGGAGGTACTTGATTGTCCCCTGACCATGGTTTCATTCCAAGTGGAAATATGAAACCCAACAGTATCAGAATGACCACTATTACAAGCATCATCGAGTCTGCGTCCATGATATTGAAAATGAAAAAATTTCAAAGATCTTGTACAATGACTCATATATCGTGGGGACATTCAATTGTATAATCATAAAACACCTCCAAAATTACACATATGATCTCACCCTAGGGTCATCATCATCATCATTTTCTCTTCCTCTTCTCTAGCTTTCATGCTTGATATTGTTATCACTCCACACATTTCCTTGTCTCTCGACATAATTTTTTCCATTGATCTACATGGTTGTCAGGTACACGTCTCTTATCTACTTTATGTTATTGAGAATTCATTTAACCAAACAAAGTGGAAGAAAATGTAGACACTAAATCACACACTTTGGGTATTTATCTAGTCCTGATCACATACTATTATTCATATGATTGCTAAGCAAGAAAAGTACTAATTGACCACTATCTTAGGCCTATTTTATTTCTTTTTAGTTTCCCTCTTGATATAAAACACCTGCTTGCAAAATATGTATTTTTATATTTCGACATTTCTAACTCTTGATACCAGTGCCCAACTAGGATGTTAGTGCCCAGGTTCCCCCATCCTCTCTGAGAACCCTAACATCTTTGTACTTTGATCACATATTTTGGGTCTATTCTAGCTATTTGGGTATCTTAATATTTTTACTAGTCATACTTTTAGTGGTTAATTATGAAATTGGAGCAAGGGAATCATATAAATATAAAGCTATGTGACATTAGTAAAGTACCAAGCACTAAGAATTTACTCTCTCCACCTAAGGTTGTATCCAAAGGAATTTATAAGAGCATTCAAACATCCATATATCACCTATACATGGGAAAGGGACTATATTATTCTACATACACTCCATAGGAGGGGAAGCTCATTTTTCCATGCACGCATATACTTACATCTTTTACATCTAGCTACTTGATCGTTATCAAGTGCAAATCACACAAGAGCCACCTAGGGCATGATTTATTCACACACAAACATAAAAATACATGGGGTCTACAATGTAGTGGAGTGATCATTTATAATTTAACATTGTTGAAAGATGAGAAAAATATGACCTCCCATTTTGCATCTTTCTTTTTGGGATTTGATGTAGTAAGGGGGTTTTATAGGTGTTATGTCTTCTTATAGGTTTCAGGTGAATAATAATGAAGTGTAAGGATATACATGATATCAAAGGTAACAACCAACGAACATCTTGTGACCCTGTAAAATTATTTTTCTAAGGTTCTGAGCAGTCAAAAATGCCCATAAGAGGTTTGTAGTGCCCCAGGCACCCCTGACCCAATCCAAATTATTCTAACACTTCTACATTTTTTTGGGCTTCGGTGTGATACATTCCTCCTCTTGTTCATCATTTTTTCAACTCGACACAACTTTGACATCACTCCAAATCAAATAAGTCCTTCTATCTCCTCATTTGCAACTAGGGTTTCATATTTTATTACCTTGCTTGGGTACAAATCTATACTTTATTGTATATTTATTTAGTTTTGCTACATATTTAGATAAACATCTATTTATTTCAACATTTTATTAATCATTTGCTTAACCCGACTAGTTTCGAACACTATTAGGGTCCTCATACTTATTTCTTTTAGTTTCGTAGGATCTTATCATCATGAATATATGATATATTGCTAGCCAATCTTGCGTGTTGCGTTAAAATAATTAATATTTTAGCTACTACTCATATTTTTTCTACCACTTATCCAGATGTGCTTCATCAAAAATTCGTCAATGCATTTTATCACTTGATTACTTTTCCATCTGCTATAGCTGAAAAATCTTGTTGTATACAATAATGATACTCCTCTATGTATACGAGTCTATATTAATAAATTAGAGGTCAAGCATGATTTAATCTATACTAGATCTGATCTCTATCTCTATCCTTTTTCATTCATTCGTGCTTTAGGCCTCTCCGCATCTATGCTTAACCCAATATCTATTTCTATTCGATAATACGATTTGAATACGCATCCATGCTTAGGAACTATCACCTTGCTTCTCATAATTGGGCCAAAAACTATTCCAGTTCCATTCTTTGTAATTGATATCCCAATTTGATATAATTTTTTACTCGGTCAGCCATGGATTCATAGTATGTAAGCAGTATCCTCTACCATTCACTGATGTGTTAGATTATTCCATGAGGGATTTGAATATAGGGTTCCCGCTGACAGAATACCATTATAACATTGCAAGATAGATATCAACACTACATTTCCCATTTTGATTTCTCTTATTATAAATCCTACTACTGATCTACAACCTATGCACTATCCATACAACTTAACTCAACTCAAAGGAACTATTTATACATTAGACATTGTTCCATCTATTTCAAAATCCCCCCTCCTTCTACTACTACTATGGTACTTTATCAGGGGATGTTCCATACATTAGATGTTATACCACCTTCATTATGTCCTCATGAGAAACCTACATCTGTGATGCCACCTTTAAAATACACTATTTTAATAAACAATGCTTTGTAGTCCCAGATTCCATTCAATCCTACTACCAATGACACTATTTGCACACACGATGGTTTGACTTGGATTGGTTTTACACTCGATGATATATTACCTCCACCTCATTCACCACATCTATATCATGGACATGCTTACATTACTACTACTTATGGACTCTAAGTATTTCATATTTCAGTATTTGTTTCACATAGTCTGCGTATTTCATCACTTACTCTTGGCCAATCTTGGATTCATTACATTGGCGACACTTTATATCTAGATCATACTAATATCTCATTCCCCATGCCCTTTGGCCATGTTTTCATTTACAATGACTCATTTCTTGGATATTCACAAAACCTTACTCAATGGTATGCACATGGATGTCCATTATCTCTATTCACTAAAGAGGAATATGCAATGGGCATGTACAATCTACACTGCAATGGATCTTTACTTGACCAAGCAAATACTATTACTTATAAGGTATTTGATGCATCTCCATTCAGGTTTGACCATGAGAATTATGACCTATTAGATGATGTTACTTTATCATTCTAATCACCATACACTTGGGCGGAATCATACTTATCCTCCCCCTTCTAGAATTCTCAGTTGTCTTGCACTTCTACTTTCTCACTCTACACTTTTCCTCTAGTATTTTACACGCATCATACACATTGATACATTTATATCATCATTACCAGATGATGAAATTTTGTACTATAGTTAACACTTGACTATTGAGGGCTTACTAAATTCATGAACCTCACATCACAATATAAGCTATGCATTCACAACACATCTCTCTAGCGCACATTCATCACAACAAACTTCCCCATGATGCACTCTAGTTCCATGCTTTATACTTGACTGTTGAGGGTGTAAATATAAAATTAACCTCACCATACTCACTCACTCTTTACACAATACACTTTCTCGATCATATCTTTCTAGTGCATACAATTGAAACCATTTATTGATGACACACTCTTGTTTTATGGTTCATTCTTAACTTCTAAGGGGGAATTTATAAACGAACCTCATCTCATGAATACTCATTCAAATTCCCTTGGGGGGAACATTTCTCCTATCATACTCACATTTCATTCCATATCACACTCACAACATATTGCATATCTTGTTCACACATTATTCTTGCTTACTTATACTCGCATGATATATCTTGCTTACTATGTTAGCTAGATACATTGTATGTCATTATATTTTCTATACAGACATGCACATTCACTTGCTTTATAGTTTTGATCAAATCCTTTACACAGACTGTTGCATGCATCATGAATGTTAGGTTCAGTACCTCTTACCAGTCTTGTAACATGCTCTTGAGGAATCTACTTTTGTACACATCATAGGTGCATTATTCTATTACATGATACTTTTCAATTTGACTAGTATACTACTCTATCGATATATACACGTCTTGACATAATTTTAATCTTTCTAACATGCTAACGGGTGCTTCCTATGCAACATTTGCTTTGCAAGAACTATTTTATACTATGGTTGTCTACTACTTTTCTTGATACCTTTTGATATTGTATGCCATTTTTTACGGGATATGCCCTCTGTTTTGATTGAGTGACATTATGCAAGATGTCCCATGTTTAAAAACCACTTTTTTGGTCTAGATTGTTTTCTTTCTTGTTATCTTACACATTTTCTTCTATGTGTGTATTTATCTTGTTTGCACTAACACATTTCCTATCTAATTTGTTTGTATGCGCCTTGGTTTTTACCAAGCACATTCCTCCCCCCTACAAGGATTCGGTTTCAGATCAGCATCTAGTCCTCCTTTGGGTTGCATACTCATAGTGACATTGCATGCACCCAAAAAGAGGGGGGGACATCATTGGGTGAGTCATTCACTCCATACAATAGTTCACAGTCATAGTTTAGTACCAGTACAACACAGTCTTCAGTCTCAGCAATGACCCAAAACCTAACTTGGGTCCTCAGCAAAACATAGACATCGGCACATAGACATAGATAGTAGTGCATGGGCACCCCTGATATTTCCTAGGTGCCTATGATTAGGGGTAGTTACACATCTATTTTTCAGTACATTATAGTTCACAGAAATTTACACACCAGATTTTATAGGACATGTAGTCCTTCAGTACTTGGCATGCATACATTACACCTTCTTTTCTACTTTTTCATTAAATCAAACTTGATTGAAATGGATCGGATTTGTACACACCATCTGCAGTGGTGTTTTATTTGTAGGAAGCATTCAAAGGTTGGAGAATAACACCAGACCTTGCTCCCTACATTTCTTTTGTACTTAGCACAACTAGCGTGAGATCACCCAAAAAAATCATTCTTCTGCAAGATCTTCAAGATCATTTCTATATTTTTCACTCATCAGGGATTAGGTGAACATGTTCCTTTTAACATTTTCATATACTTCCTTATATACCTTTTACGCATTTTCATCAAATTTTTCATATACACGTATTTGACTACTTGTTCGTTCTTCTCTTTTACAGGTTTGTTTTTATGGGAATAAATAGTCACATCATCACATGCTAAGATACATCAACAACATGTACAACATGACATCTAGACACATGCTCTCACCATAGGGTCATCATCATCATCATTTTCACTTCCTCTTCTCTAGCTTCCGTGCTTCATATTTTTATCACTCCATTCTTTTCCTTATCTATTGGCACACTTTTTTCCATCGATCTACATGGTTATTAGGTACACATATCTTATCTAATTAATGTTATGGAGCATTTGGTCAACCACATAAAGTGGGGGAAAATGTAGACACTAAATCAAGAACTTTGGGTGTCTATCTAGTCCTGATCACATACTACTATTCGTATGATTCCTAAGCAAGAAAAGTAGTAATTAACCACTATCTTGGGCATCTTTGATTTATTTCTATTTTCCTTCCTGATCTCACATACCTTCTTTCCTAGTCTATCTTTTCATACTTCAGCATTTTTGAATCTAGACACTAGTACCAAGGTGCCACATCCTCTCTGGGTGCCCCTGACCTATTTGTAATTTTCTCACATCTTTTGGGTCTATTCTAGCCTTTTGGGCATCTTAATTTTTACTATTCAACATTGTAGTGGTTAATTAAGAAATTGGAGCAAGAGAATCATATAAATATAAACTATATCCACCTAAGGTTTCATTTAAAGGCATTTACAAGAGAATTCAAACATCCATCTAACATCCATTATTCTGCATACATTTCATAGGAAAGGAAGTTCATTTTTCCATGCACAAATCTACTTACATATTTTATATCTAGCTACTTGCTCAATATAAAGTGTGAATCGCATAAGAGCCACCTAGGGCACGATTTCTTCACACACACATAGAACTACATGGGGTCTGCAATGTAGTCTAGAATTTGGTTATAAGTAAAATTTGTTGATAGACGAGGATAGTCTGACCTCCCATTTTGTATCTTTATTTTTTTTGGGATTTGATGTAGTTTGGGGGTTTTGTAGGTGTTCTTTATTTTTGTAGATTTTAGGAAAATAAAAGCTAAGTGTAATGACATAATGGAGATCAAAGGTGATAACCGATGAATATCTCGCAACCCTGTGAAACTAATTTTTTGAGGTTCTGAGAAATCACAGGCTCCCAGAAGAGGTTTTCAGTGCTCCAGGCACCTCTGACCTATTCCAGGAACCCCAGTCTAGCTTATTCCAACACTTCTACATTTTTCTAGGGTTCGGTGTGAAAATTTCCTCCTTGTGTTCACCAATTCATCATCTCAACAAAAATTTGGCATCACTACGAATCAAATAAGTAATTCTATCTCCTCATTTGTAAATAGGGTTTCATATTTTATTATCTTACTTTCTTGGGTCAAATGTTTACTTTATTGCATATTTATTCAATGATGTTAAATATTTATTTAAACATCTATTTATTTCAATATTTCCTTAATCACCCCAAAAAATCAAACTACCCCTACATCACAAACACCCAATGTCCATACGTTCAATACTTTGAGTTAAGATCTGACATCACCTCCCACATCTATTACCCTTGTTACTTTACCAGCATCTATTATACCCACGTCTACTCCAATATTCACCCCTAGGTCTACAATCATGTATCCATCTAAACACCTATCTATAACTATTGTACTCACATGTATTATATATATATATATATATATATACATAGATACATATATATATATATATATATATACATATACCAAATCCAAAACTATCTCAAAACCTATCTCTACACCCATCCCTATTTCTACATCTACTTCCCTACCCTTATCTACAACTATAGCCACAACTGCATCCATTCTCACACCTATCCCAACATCTATCTCTACATCTATACAAACTCGTACATCTACTCCTTTATCCACATCTATGAACGTATCCATACCCACATCAACATCCAAATTTGTGTCCACATCCATATCATCCCTTAAAGCATCTACTACCTAGAAATCCTCACCTAGTGTAACCATAAATGATGTTCCTACCCTATCCTTGTCATTAACAAGTTCAATAAATCTTATAGCAACACCTCGAAGACCCACACAATCAACAAATCCTTTTGATCTCATCAAACGTGTAATCCAAAATCCACTTCCATCTTTAATACCCACATCTGTAACATAATCTACATGATCTGGTTCTGCCTCAAAAGATCCCCTAATTGAAATTATTGTCATTCTCACCAAGTGTAAATCTTCACAAAAAAAAAATCCAATAATATTGGTGTTCCTATTCAAAATTCTCTCACCCATCTACATAAAAATTTGGATCTTCATCCTCAAAAACCCCATCACTCCAAGCCATCCAATCTCTCATCATCTACCCTATAATATCCTTCATCCATTTTAGAACCAAGCCCTTCATCTAAGTCCCCCTTCATTAATAAATATGAATCATGACCACCCATTCTTTCCTTTAAATATAAATCTGAATCACAACCATCCATCCCTCATTCCAAACAAAAACTAGAATTGAAGGCTCCCATAAAGCCTAAGAAGAGTAGGCCTCCTCTCTTTCCTTCATCCACTGCTCCTAAATCCAATTAACTTGAAATATACAAAAACCCTTTCTCAACAACCCCAATTGGGTCATATAGAGAAATATTTAAACATCTCATCCAACAATCTGCAATCACCCTTCCCATATAAATTCCTTCAATTCATGTGGGTGAAAATCCATGTGGTTTGAATCTAACTCCATTTGTTCTTATCATCGTACTCCCAGACGTGACATGGAACATTATAGGGCCCTTCAAACCATTATCAGCAATATCATAGAATAAGTTGACCTTCTTGTTGAATAATATCATCCTCTTCCATCCACATCCAACCGAAATCCTCCCATCAAATCTAAAACTCTTTGTCGCAATCCCTTTTTTGAGAACTACCTCTTCCATAGAAGGTCTCCCTCTTTTCATTGATGTTGTTCGTATCGCCATTCACTCTTGAACTTATGATCCTTAGGCATCCACCAAATTTAATCCTAAAGTTATTATTACTGCTCCTTCCACCGAGTCCATTCCATCTTCATCTTCATTTAAGGAAAAATTATCAATCTCAGCCGCTCTGCCCACTCCAAAGCCTACTACCATAGAATAAAGCAATGTAAAACAAATCCATTAGGATTCTATTAAGATGTATTCATATGGGGTTATTTAAAGTTTTCCTAATAATTAATAATCTCTCATTAAATCCTTTCTGCGTATTACTATAAAAAATGTTGATACTCAACCTTTTGTGGCCCTTGTTGAAGTTCGCGCAACTTCCACCACCATCTCTTTTCATGATTCTAAAATTATTTAAATCTTACCCGAGGACCACAACCTTCCTCTTTTTATCACTATCCAAATTAATGACAACTTCATCCTCGAATTAATTACTGAAAATGGTTCCTACATCAATATTATATCATCCCATTCCTTTGATCAACTCAAACTTCCTAAATCCATTGTTTCTCAATCACAATCTGTAATTAGTGCCTTAAATGATGCTATTACCCCCACTTTAGGAAAATTTATCCTTCCCATATGCGTCAGTGAAAAAATCCTCTAAGAGCTCTTTTACATTATTGAGGTAGAGTTCCAATGTAATGTCTTGCTTGGACGTCCATGGATCCACACCATGCATTGCATCCCTTATACTCTCCATCGCTGATTAAATATGAGTATGAGGAGAAAATCCTGATGTTATGCACAAATATATCTCCATTCAGAGCATGCCATATGAAATATCGACCAAATGATGTGCTCATCCAAAAACAAGAATCATTCTTTGAACCATCCAATAGCTCATCTATACATGTATCCAAATTACCTAATGATGAATATCTTGATACATGATGCATTTCCTTTCATTGGGGGAGTATTGAATCCTTACCCTGAATGCTCTTTCCACTCCTAATAGACTTGATAGACCCAAAAATCTCCCATGTATTAACCTAATGCTAGCGATATCATTTGCTTCAATCCAACTCATCTCAAATTATTTTATTTATGGTGGCATTGACTATAATTCTAATCACATCAATGATCAACCTTAAACTAAACCATACACCCATGGATTTTACTTCCTTTATAACAAATCCATCATCAAGAAACTATTTGCGAGGAGTTTCATTATTAGACATAAGATCTTCGGGGAGCTGATCAATGATGGCTTGACCGTTAAATTTTTTTTGTGGTGCTAATTATAGTTAAAAATTGGTCATAAATATAAGCCACCAAATGATGCAGTAATTGTGATATGGTTTAGAGTACATGGCTTTTAGTGGGTTAAAACAGGTAATGGCATACATTTTTTGATTGAGTAGATAATGAAATAGTTTGGAGGTTGCGAAGTAAAGGGCACAACACAAATTTTTGGATTCATTGTAACGGGTTTCATATTCGTGGAGGTTGTAACTTATATAATAAACAACCTATTCAAAACCCTCCTTATCTCAATTAGAAAGCATGGTACCCAAGGAACGATATGTAGTGGATGTATAGAGATAAAACAACTCCCCTTCACTAGGAGGTGTGAGCACAGGTGGCGATAAGAGATATTGTTTGAGTTCATCAAAGGTTTTTTGACAATTAAGATCCCATGTAAAGTCAACATATTTGCAAAGAAGATGATAAAAGGGTTGACAATGATATGAGAGTTGTGATATAAAATGACAGATATATTACAATTTACCTTGAAGGCTACGTAATTGTTTGAGGTTTGATGGAGGAGACATTTTAATAATTGCTTTGATCTTGGTCGGGTCTAATTCAATATCTTGGATAGATATGATGAAACCTAGAAGTTTATTGGTGAGAACAACAAAAACACATTTAGCAGGGTTAAGAATAAGAAATTATTGAATAATATGAACAAATATTGAATCTAGGAAAGTGAGATGATCTATGCATTGTTTGGATTTCCTTAGGAGATCATCGACATAGTATTCTGTAGTTTTGTGGATAAGATCATGGAAGATATATGTCATAGCGCATTGATAAGTGGCCCCTACATTCTTGATTCCAAAGGGAATAATGCAGTAATAGAAGGTCCCCCAAGGGGTAATGAAGGATGTTTTGCATTAATCATTAGTGGAAATGTGAATTTGATTATAAATAAAAAATACATACATAATGGAAATAATTTCATGGCTTACTGTTAGATTGATAAGATGGTTGATGTTTGGGAGAGGTAAATCGTATTTAGGACAAACAAGATTGAGATCAAAAAAATGAGTACAGAAGCGTAACTTTCCTGAGGATTTGGTTAAGGGTACGATATTAGAGACCCATTATGGATAGTTAATAACTATGATGAAATTAGCAAAGAGTAGATGTTGTAAATCTTCTTTGCTGAGAAGAGCTATGCGAGGGTGCATCCTTCATAGATTTTGTTTAAGTGGATTTCTGTTAGGATAATTTAACATATTGTATACAATGATCTTAGGTTTGATACCTGATATGTCATTATATGAATAGGAAAAGGCTTGATTGTATTTGGATAAGAAGGTGGTGAAGTTGTTTAACTCCTATGTATTTAAAGATTGGTCGACTTTAACTATATGAGGTTATTTTGTGGATCCTGTGTTAACATCAAAATTGGATTTGTTAAGGAGTGTGGATGTGTCAGGTGGTAAGGTTTTTTTAAGGAAATGGTCATCTTTTCCCATGTGAGAGAGGATATATTAATCATCTTGATATTGGAGGATATCGATGTTGGGAGAATCTTCTTTGATCATTTCTAGCCAAATGAGAGGAAGTGTTTTAGTAATGTGATTGGTTTGATAATTCAATGGTCCTAAAGAAATAGTATTGAATAAAACAAAGTTAGTAGGGATGGAGATTGTGTCGTTAGTGTCCATAGGATCATCATATATAGTTGGGGATGATGGTTCACATTCGTTGGTGGGTGTGATGGTATTTGATGTGGAAGATTCAGAGGTTTGTTTCTCATGTGGTTTATGGTAATGTTAGATGATTAAATCATGGATTCCATATTCATAACGTCCAAACCCAAATCCCTTCTAGGTATAACAATGTAGGTACATTTGTTTGAATACCTTATTAAATAAGAATATGAAGTCTGATATGAATGGAATGACAAAAAATTAAGGAGTTAGTTATGAGGAGGGGTGATCGATGCCTCCATAAATGAGATTCATTTTAGATACGCATGACTATATGAGATAGAATATAAAATGCTAGTGATACAGCCTAGAATTTAGAAATACAAGCCCAGGCTCGCTAGCACATCACTCAGCCTAGACTGAGCTCTCACCTGAAGCGCAAAAAGGTACCAGGCCCCTCTTTAGGGTTGTTGTTGCAGGATGTTAGAATGATGAATACTTTAATCATTTATAACTATAACTAATATATCTTTCATATAGTGCATATTCAGACCTGGATCTAGAATCATAATAGATCTAATAGATAACCATAATGGAATCAAAAATGCAATATTGAATTATAACCATGATAACACCTTGTTTCAGTCCATAATATTCATTATATTAATTGCATTAAATACACAAAATCTTCATTACAATGACATTAGTATACGCTCATGCGCATAACAGATCTAGTAGCATAATCTCAATATACCCTAGTTCTCACACATATATCTATGCTCTCTCTCTCTCTATATATATGTTATATCTACTAAACAATTCACTACATATTTATAAGGGTGGGGAATTTCCCTTCACTACTTATCTAATCCCAGAATAGGTCACATGTTATTATTAGCCACGCGCCATTACAAAAATAGGCTTACATGGAAGAGTGTTAACAATAGACCTCTCTTTATCAACTATCAGTTCATAATTCTATCTTTATCCTGTATTCATGTAAAGAAATTCGTAGCTGATCATCCCAAAATAACCAATGTGTGACGTATAGGTCTCCAATTAGTTTGAGTTCTCTGCACGCTATCTCTAAAAATAGATCCTCATCATGAAAAATGGCTAAGACCTGAATTTGTCTCTTTTTTGTGCGTGATCCTCTCTAATGATTCTGTGATTTTGAATGAACTTTGTTCTCCCATGTGAACCTTCTGTATTTTCTTCACTAAATGCCATAGTTTGACTGATCAAAATTACCCCACACTAGTTTCATTTCTGCCTCAGCAATGGTTGTCTCCAAAAATGAACCAAAGAATATGAATAAAGGAATAAAAAGAATTTTGATGAATGAAATAATGTCTTTAACCTGCATTGTCTTCCTCTACAACCTGAATAACCAATTCTTTATATTCTTCTTTTATCTCCGCCTCTAAGGTTTGCTAGTCGTTAAGCACAGCCTCTGATTTCTCTGAAATATCTACTGCAATTGACTCCAATTCATCCCTTACATTCTCTCCTTTTTCATTCTATAATACTAACACAATGCTAGACATGCCAGTCATTCTTCCTTCCAACAAGTCCATATTTTGAGTGATGAGTTTACCAAGCTCATATATCCTTTCCTTGTGAGGTTCCTGAGTGGCCGTAAGGGGCTCATGCTTCTACTTAACAAGTGCTAACCATTTTGCACAGCTCAATGTCTCATCCTTCATGGCCTTCAGGCCCTCATTTTCTTCTAAAATGGTCATGGTCCTTATAACAGTCTCTGGCACTGTATAAATATTCAACGCTTGATCCACCTTGTTGAGTTCCTGCTATAAGCTCTAAAGCAATCCTTCATATGATGCAATCTTACACATCACTAAATCCTTGTCATGCTCTGCTTCTTGTGCTAGATCTTTTGGCTCATACATGTGTAGGGGGTCATATTCTAGCACTAAGTCCACTAATGTACTCACATAATGTATTGCCGATGGAAACGTCTTGGGTACCTTTGGTTCTAAGTGTGGCCTAGCCTTCATGGCATTGTCACCAATCTCCTCTGCCATGCTAATAAACACAACGTTCTTCTTATGTGCCAAATATTTTTCCTGTTTAAAGCATGCTATCTCCTCATCCTTAATCTTAATCTCCTCCCTTAGTGCCCTAATTATGGCAGCTTTGTCCATATTCTGACGTGCGACCTCTATTTACACTTTCACCAAAACATTGCTCACCTGTTTATCTAACATAATAGTAGCCTTTAATATTATGTGTCTAGCCTGAGGTGTCTTTTTCAACCTCCTTGACATGCATGACTCCTCACATACATCAAAGTTTGGTTCATACATGTGTGTGTGCATCGACTATGAAAATTGCTTCCTTGTCTACACTATCACCATATCTTCATCCATTAATTCCTAGCCATATAACTCCTTTTGTGCCATTTTTCTCTGGAAATGAGCGCATATAATTTTACATGTGTCCTCCGTGTAGCTCATAGCTGGTGGAATATACTAGCCACTCGTTCTTCTTGATATAGGATGATTAGGAACTTGGGATTAAAGATTAAGAACTTATGATGCTATGACTTGAGCAGTCTATGTTGTTGTCTCTTCTGCCCCTTTTTCTTCCTCTTCTCCATCCTTCATTTCTTCACCTTTTTATTCCTATACATTCTCTGGAGGTGTAGGAGAATTGGGCATGCTTTCCTCTGACTCTTCTGCTTCCTCATTTAACTTTAATTTACTTCTTCTTTTCTCAGTTTTCTCCTTCTATGGAGAGATTCAAGGTGATCTACGCACTGTTTGTAGAGTAACACCTTGTGTCCTTGTCCTTCTGAATACTCTCTTGAATTGGACCTCTCCCTATACTGAATCTAAGTCCTCATCATCTCCCTCTAGTGGCTAAGGTGGATTAGTTGTGCACTCAACTTCATCCTTATTTGGAGGCTATCTTCTACCTCTGTATTCCAAGCCACCACTATCCTCATGCTCCTCTTCATCATTGACCTAAATTGTTTTTGTGGTATTGGGTGTGGATCATTTTCCATTATATGCTTATCCTTTGGAGGCCCTGGGAGCACGAACTCATTCACCACATACTTAGTGTTCTCTAGCTTGGGTTTGAGTTTTAGGTACACAAGCACTGCTTCTGTGTCCCCAACTACCAAGCTCATAGTTTTCATGCTTATAATTACTGAAATAAGTCTTTCAATGTATGCATTATCCCTGGATATACATACTTATTCCTCAGAGTGTGGTAGTCACAATCTACCTTGTCTGCATTGAAGGTTAAGTGGAAAACATCTGAGAACCGTTGAACTGATGCCTAGAAATACCTCACTGTGAAGGTATATTATATTTTTCACCATGGGCTCCAAGCCCTGTCCTTTATCACAAATCACGCAATGCAAAAAATGTTAGTATACTGCAAACTAAATTGCCTTACCCACCGTTGAAGGAAAATCCTTTGGTATGCGCAACTCTTCCTCAAATGCTACACAGAGTCTATCATACCACATCTCCACCCTTTACTTGAATGGTCCACTCATTGATCCATCACACAAGTACTTGCCAAACCTTTCTGTAGGTGACTTGTGTTCCGTGGGGTAATCCCAAATCTTCTCCTTTGGCCCATCAGGAACCCTAATCTCCATGAATACTAAGGACAATAATATAGCCCCAACAATGATTTTGTCACATGTCTTTGATTATTCAATAATTTTATTTTCTATGTGAGCTACAATGTTGTAGACCACTCCTTGAGACATATTCTTGGTGATGTGCAACCACATTGTGTTTACCTGGGACCACCTTCCTTGGTCATTTAGCTTTGTCACAAGATGTGCAACTTCCTGCACTACTGGATACTTCTTCAACTTGTCAATGTCCATGCCACGTGGACCCTTGGAATACCCCAACACCTTCCTCATCTTTAGGATTGTGGCTTTATCCATTAAACCATTATCCAAATCCAACCCTATGGCCCTCAGTCCTGTCACTGTTGAAATCAAAGTAGATGTGATTCTTACCCTCCGTCTGGCAAAGTAGAAGAAGTCCTCATGGAATATCCTCATCAGCCACCGATAAAATGGTTCATACTTTCCAAAATATGGTAGCTCATACAGATGGTAGACTCCATTATGCTTTAGCAAATTCTCACCAGCATCATCATATACTGACATATCCTTTGTCATGTGCTTGTTTGTTTTCGTGCTCAGCAACGCATCAAGATCCTTCTTATTATCTAATGTTTGATGGTTGTAGTCATTGATTTTACATTGGTGGATATGGGAATCCAATTCTTGCCCCATAATCATGCCCTCTAGATACTGTATTTCTGAAAAATTACTCTCGGGAGCAATCTCTTGTTCCACTTCAACCTTCTTCTTCCCTGTATCTCTTGCTGCAGGTGCTTTCTTTGGTTTCATTTGAAAAATATCTCTTTTCTTCCATCTGTAGTTGAGTAAATTGAAACCATAACTTAAATCTCCATGCCATAGTAGAAATCACGCACCCTACCTTGTTTAGAATGCATCTGATTCTCTCAAACCCTTCTCCTATGGGAACACAAGCTTCTCTAGTGCACAATCCTTCTCCCCATGTTTGGTTTCACACTCTATGCACCTCAACATTATTTCTTGGCTCGTTATCACTTAACACTTTTCAAATTATCTCAATTACAATGGTGAAAATAAACTCCCATCCCGTCCTTGAATTTTAAAAAGTTAGTGCATTTATTGCTCCTCCACCTACCAATAATCCTCTCATTAATTGAACATTTTCATTATTTCCCGCGGTACATCTTCCTGCCCAAGCTATAACCTTCTAACGTGCCCTCCTATATTTTAGCTATGGACTTCTCTTCAATGTTCTTCCATGTGCCTGAGTACCTCATCACTGTGCCTTCCACTGATAGTCTTCCTAGCCCCTGCTTACCTCGTGTTATACTTATTTCTTCATTCCTTTCTATCTATGGTCCTTGTTTTTAGAAGAAATCTTTTTTTTTCAATTTTCCAACCTTGAATAGCACCCATAGATAGTTCCTTTCATGTGTAATTATTTGCAATAGTCATGTACCTGAATATCAACAACCTACCCTACACTAAGGGTATGTGCAGTCCTCTGCACATAAAATTTATTCAAATAGTAATTAGCTTCTTGCGCATAAATGCACTTATTACACAAACACACCAACTAAATTGTAAAAAAAACATAACAACAAATAAATAAATACATTAATAAAATATAGAATTGAAAACCTAATCTAAATGGCAATACTACCTTATTACAAACACCAAGAAGACTTATTTATCATAGGGCTTCAAACTAATCCCATTGAAGTAACCGGGTAACCGTATTCCATCAACGTCCTCTAACTAACAAGTACTTGATTCAAGTATGTGAGTGATAACATATGGCCCCAACCAATGTACTTTGAGTTTTCTTAGATGGTGTAAAAACTTAATCATAAAGGAGCACCATCTATCCTATCCCCAACTTTTTATCCCTATTGTGCCTGTCATGCCATGCTTTCTGCTTAGCCTTCTCTTGTTTTTGACTCCAACGTGTTATGGCTCAATGTAAATCCAATTTGATTAACTGTTTAATGTGTTCTTATAATGCTTTCTCATCAACAAGACCTTCAACACGTGAAATACTCAAAGAAGGTAACATACATTCCATAGGAATAACTGCTTCTACACCAAACACTAATTGAAATGGTGTGGCTTTGTTCAACCTTTTATATGTTGTCTGATATGCCCAAAGTACTATAAATACCTCATCATCCCAATCCTTTCTTCCAATATCACAGATTTTTTTTCAATGTCTGGCTCAAAATGTTATTGAAATCGTCAATAGTCCCATTTACTTGAGGATGATAGGGTGTACTCTTATTATGTGCAATCATGAATTCATCTAATAGAATTCTGATTGTCTCATTAAGAAAATTTATGCCCCTATAACTGGTCAAAGTTAAAGGACATCCATGCCTTGTAATAATATTTTACAAAAGAAACCTGGCTATTGTGGCTACTGTACAATCCTTTGTAGGTGTTGCTTCTTCCCACCTTGTCAGATTATCTGTGCAAGTTATGATGGAACGTGATCCAATTGTGCACGAAGCTGGTGAAATAGGAACCAAAAAATCTATAGCCCATTTCTCAAATGGTTATGCGCTAGTAATTGGTCTTAGAGGCATTTCATCTTGTTGACCTAGTTTCCCAAGGTGTTGATAATGATCACAAGCCTTACAAAATTCCTTACAATCTTTATACAGGGTCTCCCACCATAATATAGCAAGTAGAATCTTATGCACAGTGGTATCACCAGCATAGTGGCCACCTGCAATACCACCATGAGCTTCTTCCATAATATTAGTGCACTCATGTTCCAATAAAAAATGGCGTAGTACTTCATCTTGGCCTAATTGGTATAGGTAACCATTGATTAACATATAGGGGTTACGCATATAGCAAGTTGTTTCTTCTCTAAGGATTTCATTCCTTCTGGTGTCATCCCTGTTCATAGAAAGATAACAATGTCTTCTAGTTCTAATGGTGCTCATTGTAACCTGTATAACTGTGCATCTGACATGGTATCCTCAATTTCCTGTGGTTCTGCTCCTGACTGTATTCCGGATATATCGTCTAGTATAGAATTTCTTTTCCCTATTTTTATCACAACTGTGAAATCAAATTCTTGAAATAAGAGCACCCATAAACATATACGCCCTTGTAGAACAGGTTTATTTGCCAAATACTTCAATGCCATGTGATATGTATAAAAGACAAATGGTGTAGCTAGTAGATACTGGCAGAATTTATGTAGCGCATAGATCATTGACAAAGCTTCGCACTCTGTAGTTGTGTAATTCTATTTTTTAGGAGTCAGCTTCCTGCTAGTAAAACAAATAGGATGATCTATAGTACCTTCTCTAGGTTGAGCCAACACCACGCCAATGGCCATGCCAAAGGCATCAACATGTACATGAAAGGGTTGGTCACATGAAGGAAAACGCAGAATAGGCATGGTAGTATGTGTAGACACTTATAACTACACCCGAACAATTTAAATACTTAAATTGTGCTAATTATCTCCTTTCGCACAAATTGACGACATATTGTCAATAGCGCTCATCTTCTCTTCTATCATCATTAATTAATTACACTAAGCTAATTAATTAAGTTACCTATCCAACAAATACCCTAATTAACGACCTTGTGTTAATAAATTACCCCTTCTACCTAAACTAATTAATTATTATTAATTAATTAGCTTTCCCTTCCATTTAGCCAATAAATCAATGTTTAATTGATTTAATCCCCTTCTAATAGCCTAAACCATACTAATATTCCTCTAATTAGCTTCTATAAGCTTACATCTACCTATTAGTTAATCACCTTTGATTAATTAAAACACCCCCCAACTCCCATGACTTGCTAATTATAAATTAAACCCTTCTAAAGTAAGGTTACATTTTATAAAGCAACCTTATCCATTCCTAGTCGTGTTTTACCTTTATCCCACATGCAAAGGGATGAAGTGTTTCCTTTATCCATTGAGCTATATAAGGAGCCCTCCTTCTACCTTTATACCTACACCTAAATCTCTCAAGAGACAAAAGGAAGCACATAGTTTCATACTAATAGCCTTTTGTCATTCTTGAGCCCTCCATCCTCCATTCTTGAAGAGCTAAGCCTCACACGCAAGCATCCATGAAGGATCAAAGCAAACAATATTGTTGATTGCCATTGGACTACATAGGTACACTTGATTTAATTAGGCATTTAGAATAATAGAGTTTTTGATTTGCATTATACTTGATTTCATTATTTCAAAGTTATGATGCTAATGTAGGCCTTGTTCATTTCTTCATCTTGATGGTACTTTTTTCTTGTTTCTAGCTAGGTTAGGGAACTATTTTAGGTGGTAGTTTCTTACTTTCAATCTAACTTAGGAAAATAATAAGTGTACACATTTGGCACGCCCGGTGGGACCCTTAGTCCCATGGCATTTTAGTTTAAGTTTCATTGTTTTGGCTAACTTTTTGATATGCACATGTAGTAATTAATGTCCATTTTTTAGAATTTTTTCTCATTTAATATGTGTAACTTCATGTTTATAGCCTTAATTTTAATTGGTCATTGCCATTTTTAAACTAACTTGTCAAAATTTAGAGATATTGTGAAGTTTTCTATGTTTTTTCCATACTCTAGTTACAGGTCTGGCGTAGGCACGATTTTAGGGGCGCAGGTATGATTTTAGGGGCGCAGGGATTATTTTCGGGACACACACATCTCTCTGGTAGGATAGGTGTACTATTAAAATATATCATTCTATCTGCCAACCCCTGGTGCATGCACACTAACCCTGGCGCATATAGCCTAACTAGCGCGTAGGTGCACTAACCCAGGCACACACGTCTTTTCATACTGTACCTTCACTGTATACTAAAACCTGTCAGATCGGTGCACACGCCCTAACCAGGGTGCACATGTGGTTTTAGTGGCATAGGTATATTTTTTTGGTAATATGGTTATTCTATCTATTTTTCTCAGAGTAGCGCATATGCTGTTTTCGGGGCGCACACATCTCTCAGGTGGTGCATGCATTTAGTAGATCTAAAAATTCCACAGAGTGGCACAGGTACTGTTTTAGGGGCACAGGCATGATTTTTGAGGTACACACATCTCTTCGGTGGTGCAGGTACACTGTGTGCCATAAATAACCTTTGGTAGCGCATACGCCCTAACCTGCGTGCAGACACTGAAAAAGGGGCACATGCATCCTTTTGCATTTTTTGGAATTAAAGTGTTGATGTGGTAACATTCTTACAAGTTTATCTAATCATATATTTGTCTTTGCAGGATGTTTTTTTCATGTTTGTATTTGATTAGATGATATTTTGCATGGTTTACTTATAGGAATATGGATAACGTATGCTCGTCCCTCACATCCCTTGGGACGATCTCACGAATCAAAAATGATTCTTAAGTCCTTTTAAAATGCTTTGAGATTGCTAAGAGTATTTGAGTTAGAATTGGTTAATTTGGCATTATTGAATTAGAGTGTTGTTCCATTTGGTTATCTTGTGGGATTTGTGAGGACATCACATATGCTCTTCTCTTGCATCCTTGGACGATCTAGAGAATAAAAAATAATGCCTTCTCTTTTGATGGAAAACTACTAAAAATCAACATATAGGACCAAAATGCCATCGTTTGTCAAAGAATGGATGAATCCAAACAAAAGTCAGAAAACTACCAATATAGTTGTTATACAGGTTACCAAATCGTTTTCGAGTAAACCACATCTAATTAATAAAGATAAAACAAACAACATATTCAAAACACTGTATTACTTGTTTTGGAAAAGAGTATGTCCCTCTTTGCTTAACTAGAACATAACCCCTTTGGCATAACGCCTTAAGCGACAACAATGGGGGTGGTTCTAGGAACCCCAAAGTAGTCCATGCAAGAGGGAACCTTGTGGAAAAAACGGGAAGTGCCCCGCACTGCCTATCTGACTAGTGATTCCTTTGCGAGATATCATTACAATTTGTCCCTAAGTGACCCTTTTAAGTACACGATGGATGCATTTACTGCTCACTATGCTTGAAGGGGGAAAAGTTGAGATACTCCTAAACTAGTCAGTGTGACTTTTTGGGTAAATCATCCCACTCGTGGATAATATTTGTAGCACCTAGGACGAGATAACCACCTAGGAAAATATACTTTGGCCAGGAGCCCACTTTTACCATTCTATAACAGTGTTGAGCTGTGAACAATCTTTTTATTGCGAAACATGTGATGCGTTACTTTCACTTAGTTTTTACTTGCCTTAGGGTGAGGTGAAACTCTGTTGAAGTGAAGCCAACATTTTTCATTCCATTTTTGATTCACTTCCTTCACATTCTTTTGACACTTTGTTGATCAAAAGAAGGGTGACTACCTTTGTGTTACCAATCGGTTGTTTCTGCCACTTTTTTGTCTGTTTATGCCCATCCATGTTTGTGGCTAGGTAAGTTAAACATCTAAAGTGTGCGGAGGCATATTTATATCATTAATAGCCTTTGTGATCTTGATACCCATGTCAAGATCATCATCATAGTTTAGATTAATTCATCATTTGATCTCCCTTTGACATCTTACCTTGTGTGCATTATCTCGATACAATTAAGATACTTATGTCATGTTTTTTGTAAATGTGATCTAAGTATTCACATTGTGGTGTTATGATGTGCACATTTTAACACATCCTCAGTATACCTTGACTTGGTTTGGCTTCAAACATTGTCTAAAATCTTGAAGAGTTTCACTTACTTTGTTTGCATCGTTTCGATACCACTTTGACACTAATATCTTGCTTCTTCATAAAGCTTTATTAACGTGTTCAATTGGTGTGGTTACGTGGCTTACATTTGTAATCCTAACCCTTTAACATTTAGGACTTGTTGGTTGTTAAACTTGTCATGGTATCCTTTGATTGGGAGTCGCATCTACCCTTTGTTAATATTTACGCCTTGTTCATTTTGAGCTTGACGTAAATATTGACATTGTGTTGATCATTTTTACATCGGATTATCACTTTGCACATGCATTTTTATGTGGTTTATTTCCTTGTTGATTTGATTTGTGTTTCACACTTGCATGATTTTTCCTTTTGATTATTCATTCAGAAAAATCATTTTCTAGGGAAATCACTTTTGATCTCATTGAGATTACATCATCATGATGTTTATTTTCCTTAGGCCCCCTTTGGAAAATCACACATGCATCTCCATACTTACGAAATGTCTAGTTGGTTGTTGTTATGCTTCCCAAATGGACATAGCACCTTCTTCACTTTGAAGAAGTTTTATCACACTATCCAGGCCTAGATATTTGAGATTAAAATGATGACAAAAATGACTAATTATCATGTAGTTCCTCATTCTTACGACAATAAGGAATTCAATTTTTGGTGTTCACATCAAAGAATGTCCATCACAACTAAACCTCATTTGGTTCTTCGTGATAGAGAGCCCATACGGGTAACTTGTTCCCCACCTTCATCTCATAGTTGATGGTATGATTTGGACACGTATGATCCAAATTATTATTTGAGTTCCCCCCACTCTTCTTCTGATTCTAATGTAAACATTTCCTCTTCTTTTGAGGATTCCAATCCAAACATTTCTTCTGATTCTTCTGATGATTCGGATCCAAACTACTATTCAGATTCATCTAATTCGACTCTTAAATCTTCTAATACAACTCCTATCTCATTTCCCTCCCTATCTTCATAGGAACCTCTTCATCATACATTTAATATGAATCCTACATTATGGTCCTCCCTTTCGTCACAAGACCCCTTTTATCAATCGCCTCAATGATGTCTTCTTCCTTTGAAGATACGTGCGACTCCAAATCCCTCCAATCAAACATCTAATACAATTCTTGAATCACATTCCTCTCTTTCTTTACAGGACCCTTGTTATTATTCATCTAGTGTGATTCTTGAATCATGGTCCTCCCCTTCTTCACAGGACCTTCTTCATCATTCACCCCCAATAAGTCTTCCTTCTTTGAAGGTTCATGTGACTCAAATTCCTTCAATTCAAATGTCTGAATTGACACATGTGTCGCAATCTATAGAATTTTGACTTAACCCTACTATTTTACAGATGATATACCATCGTATAGGTAGGTCCACACCACCTTCTTCTACTTCTGAGACATCTAGCTACACATCTTATTTGTCTCTCATGTCATCTTCTTCTATCAATCATCATCAAACATCTTCTAAGTCTTCCACACCAAGTGAACCTCTTTCTTCCAATCAATCCCTGTGGTCGATCAAAAAATCATATTGATTGACCTCTTCAGAATGAAGAAACAATCAAGGCATTTATAGGGGCACATGAATATATTCCTTTAGAAGATTACGAGAAAGGATTCTCTTTAGACTTCGATGCATCCACATATTCTAAGAAAAATGTTGATTCCTTTTATCAAGAAATAGAGGAAGAGCCTCAAAACATGCAACTTGATCCTCCTCTTATTCTTCCATCTTCACATTCTTAATTAAGTGAGGAAAATCCTAGGTCTTACATTGATCCATGGCCTATCTTCTCATCACTCAATCACTCTTTGTCTATCATAATTCCTCAATCACAATCTCTTATGGGGTTAAGGACAAGTATCCCTTCATCTTCATCTAGGTGTGGGTCACCTTCTAACAGCTCTTCCTCTACTATTTTTGGGAAATTTTCGAGTAGCCCACTATCTTCTATTCTTGGGGCATGTCTGACTAGCCCCTTGTCTTCCAGGTATGGATCACCCTCGGTTAGTCCATAATCTTCTATTCTTGGGCCACATCCTAGTTTCCCATTATCTTACATCTATGGGTCACGTCCTAGTAGCCCTTATTCTTCTATTCTTGGGCCACATCCTAGTAGCCCTTCATCTTCTATCTATGGGTTACATCCTAGTAGCCCTTATTCTTCTATTCTTGGGACACATCCTAGTAGCCCTTCGTCTTCTATTTATGGCTCACCTCCCAGTAGCCCATCATCTTCAATCCTTGGACCATATCCTTTTCATCAATCACATCATCCTTCTACCAATGACAAGGACAAGCCCACCATCATTTCTATCATTCCTATCATCAATCATAAATGTTCTCTTTCTTCTCCTTCTCGAGGTCATAAAAGTCACAAGTCAGCTTATAAGAAACCCAAACAGTTTCTTAATCAAGCTCAGATCAAAACTGCAAAGAGCTCTATATCTCCCAACAAATAAAACAATCTTGAAATTCTAAATCAAGTGCGATTCAAGAATGCACACCAACGTAACCATCAAGTATGGTGCAAAGTGCATAAACCTCTGGATGGTGAATTAAATCTCCCACATATGAAATCCATGTTTTAGAGCAAATCAAATTCATTTATTGAGTGTGAACTCACCTCGATCATAGAGATCGGGGATAATATCACTCTCGATAAACAAACATGCCTAGTATCCCTTATCAAGGAAGTCACAAACATTCTTATTGGATCTTACCACACAAAGTGACTTTGTTAGTCCCAACCTCTTAAAAATGTGAAAAATCTAAAAATAAAAAACAATTCAAAAATACAAAAAACATTGAGAAGACACAAAAAAAATTAAAGTTACAAAGATCAAGCATTACAATCAGGTATTGTGTACACATGGATGTTTCTTTCTTCCCTTCCTTACTATTCTTTTGCAAGTCTCCCTACTATTTTCATCCCTTCGATGATGTTTTGGTTAGCTTATTCACACGTATTTTTTGACATTTATCTCTATGGTATCTGTTTGACCTTGGTATTTTATCACCTTGGTAAATTAAAGAATGACCGACCTCTTAGAGATCCTATCACATTCAAAATCTAATAAATTTGTTGCGAAGAAATTTTGGACGTATTTGTTGACACTAGCCAATGTCATCATCGTAAGCACTTCCACCTTCTCCCATCAAGCCATCAATGGTTCTTAACCCCTTGGAAAACAAGAGAGCTGAAATAAGTTTTCAGAAAGCAAAAGAATCAAAATCAATCAAAAATCAAAAGCTAAAAGCTACAGAGCAAAAGAAAATTGATATATTACTCTCTCTTGGGGTATTTCCAATAATCTCCATCAAGGATATGGACACTTGACTGGAAATAGAGAAATTTTGTGATTATAATCAAATACATCTTTGTCGGGGCTATGGGCACCTGGATGGCAGTGGAGAAATGTACGGCTATCCTTTCACCATCCATTCACAAAATTTCCTCTCACAATAAATCATACCTACACATTGGCTATGGTTTCTTAACTTGTCTATTAAATCTTCACTTCAAGAGGTAATTAAATTCCACATCCACACACTGGATCTCTATGAGTAAATGTTGTCAAAATTTCCCCCCCCCCCAAGGTTGAAAAGAGAAAGTTCTGAGAAAAGGTGAAAAAGTTGCAAAAGCAAGCTTGGGCCAGAAAAAATCATGAAAAATATCTAAGTCCTAGTCCTCGCAACAGTTAGGACGTGAGGGACATCTGGGCGCGAATCAGCCAAAAGGCCGCCAGGCAGTTTGCAGAGCAAAGGAACATCTGGGCCGTCGGGATGCGGAAAGCCGGTTTGGCCGAAGGAGAAGAAAATCGACTAATTGCTCTGGGACATTTGGGACAAGAAGACGTGAAGGACGCGAACCATCTGGTTCGGCCGAAACAGGGAACTTTCACACTGGGACAGTTGGGACAAAAGGACCCGTGGGACGCAGATAGCCGAAGGAGCCGAAAGCCAATCAAACAACGCCACGTCATTAGCCGAATTTGGGACAAGGAAGCCCATTTCGGGTGGATCAGAGGTTTTTGTCCCAGGAAGTCTTGGGACATCCGGGACAAAAAGACGCGGGAGATGCGAAAGAGCCGGCAGACCCGCGGACCAACCAAATCATGACACGTGTCACAAGGAGAAAAGTCCAAAAGTTCAAAGGGTGAGGTTTCAAGCACTAACCCGAGCCAATAAAAAGAGGACAGTTGTCCAATGAGGAAGGGAAGCTCAGAGCTCGGGGAGGAGTTAGAGAATTTGGCAAGAAGTTCACCCAAAAGCTAAAAAGTAAAGGAAGACCCCGCGCCCATGTCCTCCAATCAATGCATGCCACGTGTCCCAAGTGGCGGGGTGCGGAGGAAAAGTGGAAAATTTTCCAAAATAATCAAAAGTCAAAATTCAAGAGAAAACCCATGGGTGAGTAGAGGAGAGAGAATTACACATCCAATCAGCACTTGACACGTGTCGTCCAGGTGGCAAAGCGCGGGAAAGATTTTTAAAACACGTTTTCACCTGTTTTGTGCCCTAAATCTTCAGATATCCATATCTTTCGATCCAAAGCTCGGATTTGCACGTTCTTTATATCAATGGAAAGATGATGAAATTCTCTACATGATTTCAGGGTCAATATTACATTTTGGTTCATTTTGGAGAGAGAAAATAAAGAAACGTATATGGCGCGTAGTAATGGCCAAAAGCGACATTTCAACAACCAGTTTAACGGAAATGGGTCGCATTCTTCTTCAACACGCCCAGAACTAACGTTTCAACTACCGATTTAATGCACATGGGTCGCATTCTTCTTCAACATGGCTAGAAGTGATGTTTCAACCACCGATTTTAATGAAGAATGCGTTTTGGTCAATGGTTGGGCTGCTTGCATGTTTTCCTATGTTTTCTCTCTCCTGGGCTCGACCCATGCAATGTAAAAGCCAGATTTGGCTCATTTTAAAAAGGGAGATTACAAGTTGTTCATCTTTTTGGCTCTGCCCTCCCTTCTTTTCTTCTCCAGGGTTGAAAATGGAGTTTGAACCTCCTCCCTTGCTCTGTAATGGCATTTTTTCCTTTTACCATTAAATGATGTTCTGTGCAAACTTCTGGAGCAATAAAAAACGTGTTTTGTGATGCATCTGTCCATCCCAGCTCATTTTTTTGCTTGTTCTCTTCTTTCCTCTCTTCATTATAGGTATTTGTGCATGTTCTAATGTTCATTATAGGTTTGGAGCTGTGTTCATGGAGTTTTGGAACATTTTCTGTGTGAAATCTATCCTTGGGCCTATGATGCATCTATCCATCCTTCCCATTGCTCACCTCTCCTTGTTCCATGGCAGTTTTGATAGATGTTCAACATTCTCCTTCTCTGGTGTATCAACGTTTTAGTGTAGGCTTTTGATGTTTTTCCCTTCTCTCTCTCTCTGTCTCCTTGGCATGGTTAGATTAGGTTTAGATTAGCTTGCCTACACTGGAATAGCTTATGACAGGTAGTTTAGGAGCAGGAACCAACCTTCTCTAGAGATTCCTTTCTCATTTCTTGCAAGTCCCACACTTGGAGAAAGGATTCAATGTTGTGCAATCACACTGGATGCATGAAGATCAACTTAGAAACCTAATTTGCATCCAGGGGTGCTGTGATTTTGCATCAACAGTTTTGGCACACCCGGTGAGACCTTAGAGGTGTTCCACTTCATCTTTTGCAGGTTGGTGTGTTCCTGTGAAGATTTCAGCCTTTGGAGGCACTTGCAAACACATCTGGCGACTCCATCTAATCAGCAACCCATTTCTGAAGTTGCAGACCCATTTTCCATCCATTTACATCCGTCCTTCTTTCCATCCCTTTCATTCTTTTCCATTCCATGAAGTTGTGCAATCATGACTTCATTTCCATCATGGAATTCACATCAACAACAGCAGTATATCCCACCTCTAACATGTTTTACAAATCCCCAAAATCAGCATTTTGAGCAGATTCAAGATCAGTATGCATACCCATATGAGCAGCAGTGCCAAAGTCAGTTTGGATATGAAGCACAACAAGAGCAAGAGTATGCATATAATGAAGAAAATCAGATCCAAGATGCTGGTATGTTGGAGAAAATCCAAAATATGGAGGTAAAGATGGTGCAATCCAGAGAAACAACTCAAATGAGAGCTTTCAGAATTGGTTGCAGGACTCCTTTTCCATGGGGAGGCCCTTTTCCAAGACACTTCAGCCCTCAGGAGAAGCTGGACTTCATGATGAAGATGCTGGCATTGCTTGCAAAGTGGATTGAAGAAATAGAGGTGTATGAGAGGAGTATTCAGCAACCTTGTCAATGGGTAAACACGCCATCTCATTCCTTTCTTTTTCCTCTTTCCCAATCTGTTTTATCTTAGCAGTGTCAAGTTCTAAACTCTCCATCTGCTGTCCCAAGTGTTGAGTCCATTTCTCTACCTCTCAGTCTTCCACCTCATCTCAATTCTTCTTTCCTTTTTCCTTCCAAACAGTCATCCCCTCCACAAGAGCTAAAAGAAATACACCCTCCTCCAAAGAAACAAGAGTTTCTATCTCCACCACCACAAAAAATTGCCAAGCCATTTGAGCTACAATCCACTTCTCCTCTTGCATTCCCAAATCCATGTTGGGAGGATGAAAATCAGAATGCTAGTCAAGAAATGACAGACAACTTGAAGAGTTGGGCTGTTAAATTTGGGATGACAAAGATCCCCTTGATGGTTAAACCTACAGAAGAGGCTAAGGTTGAACAATTGGTGGCCAGGGCTGATTTTGTTGCAGCAGAAGAAGTTCTTGCAGTCCCAACTTGTCCTCTAGAGCAGTAGATTGAAGAGTTTGACTTGAAAAAATTCATGCTGGAGGAGGAGTTCATTCAAGAGCAAGATTGTCTTCAAACATTGGAGGAAGGAGAAGCTGCTCCAGATCCAACAGAAGGGGAGCACATTCTAGCTATGGAGGAGAAAATTGCAGATCCAAGGGCTTTGAGCACAAAGTAGGCTATATGAGAACCTTCAGTTCTTCTTTCTACTTCACCTCTCTCAAGTTCTAGTACTGAAGAGGAGTTTGATCTCTCAAACTCAATATTGGAGGGTGAAAGAAGCCATGGTGGTCAAGTTACAGATCAAGAAGACACCATGGAGGAAGTTGAGCATTTGCAACAGGACAGACATGAGGCAGTTTATCTATCAGATTTGGAGGACTGTTTTGATGAAGAAGAGCCAGTTGAGTTTCCACCACTCTCTCTTTCATCATCCACATTCCAAACAGTTGAGTCTGCTGTCATGAAGGAGAACATTCATTTGCAGTAGCCTGTATCTTATAGCAGCTCTTTAGAATTAAGATTAGAAGATTTAAATCTTTCATGTTCTTCACTGGAGGAAGAGAAAGGACAGAGGAATTTCACCATTTCTTCCACACCATCCATTCAGGAAGGTCTACAAGAAGACTCCATTTTTGGAGTTGAAAATAAAAGCGATGGGCATATCAAATGGATTAGACCTTGCCCAATTAGGTATTTGGCTTCATTGGAGTCAAAGGAGAAGCCACAACCAGTCATGCTTGCTTCTAAGCATGAGGATGAGCTGCGAAGTACCAAGGATCAGCTGTCATACCTCTTCAATCCAAATGTAGAGCAACTAAAAGAGGTATTGAATTTTCCTTCAGCTGATACCTTGATGATTTGGGTGGAAGACCAGCTTCTTGTTGATTTTCCACTCATCCTAACAGCCATGATCAGCTCCAAATCAATTGCATGGCTGCCACTTTTGAGAAAGGGAAGCTATTTCTCACAACCAATCGCAGGGTTTGTTTAGGTTTCCTTTGCTCCCAGTTAGAGTAGAGTAGGTAGGTTTTCTTTTAGAAGAAGAAGTGCTTGTGCACACTCTGCATGTTCCATTTAGAGCATGTATGATTTTTAGTTCTGTACATAGTTTTGGTGTTGCTGGTTCTGCTCTTGTACAGTTCGTTTCAGTGGCATTTTGGTGAGAACAACTCTAAGTTCAGTGGGTTTTCAAACGGTTCAGAGGGAGGTTTTCAAAGTTTAGATCAGTTTGCAGGCTATAACTCATGACTCCATGCCCAATGGATTGCTTCAGGCTACTGATCATTCATCTAGCAGGCAGATAACCCCACTGAGTCGTCAAAATTGTTGTCAAAATCCCCCCCCCCCCCAATGTTGAAAAGAGAAAGTTCTGAGAAAAGGTGAAAAAGTTGCAAAAGAAAGCTTGGGCCAGAAAAAATCATGAAAAATTTCTAAGTCCTAGTCCTCACAACAGTCGGGACGTGAGGGACATCTGGGCACGAATCGGCCGAAAGGCCGCCAGGTAGTCTACAGAGCAAAGGAACATCCGGGCCATCGGGATGCGCGGGATGCGGAAAGCCGGTTCGGCCGAAGGAGAAGAAAATCGACTAACTGCTCTGGGACATTTGGGACAAGAAGACGCGAAGGTCGCAAACTGGCCGGTTCATCTGAAACGGGGAACTTTCACACTGGGACAGTTGGGACAAAGGGATGCGTGGGACGCAGATAGCTGAAGGAGCCGAAAGCCAATCAAGCAATGCCACATCATCGGCCGAATTTGGGACAAGGAAGCCCATTTCGGGCAGATCGAAGATTTTTGTCCCAGGAAGTCTTGGGACATCCGGGACAAAAATACGCGGGAGATGTGAAAGAGTCAGCAGACCCACGGACCAACCAAATCATGACACGTGTCACAAGGAGAAAATTCCAAAAGTTCAAAGGGCGAGGTTTCAAGCACTAACTTGAGCCAATAAAAAGAGGACATGTGTCCAATGAGGAAGGGAAGCTTGGAGCTCAGGGAGGAGTTAGAGAATTTGGCAAGAAGTTTGCCCAAAAGCTAAAAAGTAAAGGAAGACCTCGCGCCCCTGTCCTCCAATCAATGCATGCCACATGTCCCAAGTGGCGGGGCACGGAGGAAAAGTGGAAAATGTTCCAAAATCATCAAAATTCAAAATTCAAGGGAAAACCGGCGGGTGAGCAGAGGAGAGAGAATTACGCATCCAATTAGCGCTTGACATGTGTCGTCCAGGTAGCAGAGCGCGGGAAAGATTTTTAAAACATGTTTTCACCTGTTTTGTGCCCTAAATCTTCAGATCTCCATATATTTCGATCCAGAGCTCAGATTTGCACGTTCTTTATATCAATGGAAAGCTGATGAAATTCTCTACACGATTCTGGGGTCAATATTGCATTGTTGTTCATTTTAGAGAGAGAAAATCAAGAAACGTCTCTGGTGCGTAGTAATGGCCAGAAGCGACGTTTCAAAAACCAGTTTAATGCAAATGGGTCACATTCTTCTTCAACACGACCATAACTGACGTTTCAACAACCGATTTAATGCACATGGGTCGCATTCTTATTCAACATGGCTAGAAGTGATGTTTCAACCACTGATTTTAATGAAGAATGCGTTTTGGTCAATCGTTGGGCTGCTTGCACGTTTTCCTACGTTTTCTCTCTCCTGGGCTCGACCCATGCAATGTAAAATCTAGATTTGGCTCATTTTAAAAAGGGAGATTACAAGTTGTTCGTCTTTTCGGCTCTGACCTCCCTTCTTTTCTTCTCCAGGGTTGAAAATGGAGTTTGAACCTCCTCCCTTGCTTTGTAATGGCATTTTTTCCTTTTACCATTAAATGATGTTCTGTGCAAACTTCTGGAGCAACAAAAAACGTGTTTTGTGATGCATCTGTCCATCCCTGCTCATTATTTTGCTTGTTCTCTTATTTCCTCTCTTCATTACAGGTATTTGTGCATGTTCTAATGTTCATCACAGGTTTGGAGCTGTGTTCATGGAGTTTTGGGACATTTTCTATGTGAAATCTATCCTTGGGCCTGTGATGCATCTGTCCATCCTTCCCATTGCTCACCTCTCCTTGTTCCATGGTAGTTTTGATAGATGTTCAACATTCTCCTTCTTTGGTGTATCACCATTTTAGTGTAGGATTTTGCTGTTTTTCCCTTTTCTCTCTCTCTCTGTCTCCTTGGCATGGTTAGATTAGGTTTAGATTAGCTTGCCTGCATTGGAATAGCTTGTGGCAGGTAGTTTAGGAGCAGGAACCAGCCTTCTCTGGAGATTCCTTTCTCATTTCTTACAAGTCCCACACTTGGAGAAAGGATTCAATGTTGTGTAATCACACTGGATGCCTGAAGATCAACTTAGAAACCTGATTTGCATTCAGGGGTGCTGTGATTTTACATCAATAGTAAACATGATTAGTATGTTACCAAGTGTCTTTTTTGGACCTTGTTCAGACTCTTACTCTAGTCTGTATCTTGTCTCACGATTTGTGCCTTTGGCTAATTACTTCTTCATCACGAGGCTTATAAGCTACATTCATATCATTCACATCGTTCTTCTACTTCATTTAGAACATCCATGTGTATAAGATTACTTTTTGCCATGTTTTTGGGCACCTTTTTCCCCTTTGGCAAAAATAATCTTCTCCTTCCTTTCTATCATGTGCTTTTAGGCCAACTTACATTGGGGGCATCCTTGCTTCTTCCCAAAATTTCATTGGTTTATGTTCACCATCATGTTGAACCTATCCATAATGGCCGTGGGTCCCGCTTCTACATATGAAGAGTTTTCCTTTGAATACTCCCACCTAATCATTGGAGCATTTTTGCATCTTCACCTTTCTCGCACGCATGTGGCCTTATGCCCATGTACATCCCATCTATCACTAGGGGCATCCATGCTTCCTTGTCTTCCTGTACATAGTTTCATAAAAATTTCAAAATCAACCAAAACATTCATATATGTTAGAAAAATTATCAAAAAACATTCAAATATGTCTCAGAAAACTTCTAAAAATTGAAAATCAACCTACAAAATGTTTCTCTTTGGTTCTCACTTGTTCATGTGTGCAACTTGTGGATCATCTTGATCTACCTCCATCAACAAAAGTTAGGCTGCTTACTTTGTCTATACTCTGTGGCATAATGAGTTGCCTAGTACTATTTTGTAGTGCACATTGCTTTTCCATCAGATCCAAGTGTCCTCCATTGTTCCCCTCACATGTATCCTTGCTTGGGGCACCATCATCAACCCTTGTCATTAATTTTCATAGCTCGTAACTGAAGCTCGATAATAAAAATATTATATTATGTTTCTCTATGAGTTGAGCTTGTTTACTTTCTCGTATTGCATTGCATTTTGTATGTTGCATGGAGTTAGGAATATTTTACTTTCTCATATTGCATTGCATTTTGTATGTTGCATGGAGTTGGTGTTTTTAGCAATGGAAAATCATTTGTAGTATGGCTTTTCATGTCGTTCTACCTTTGTCATATGATTATATTTTTCATAAGGACCGATGATGTAGTTCCTATGGCAATATGATGACATCCAAGTTGTGCCAATACATAGTGGCTAGAGGCTAAGCTCTTCTCTCCCCTCCTCCATATTTCTTCTACATCACTTTCCTTTCACCCCTAATCTTCCCTCTCAGCACACCATCTTGCCTCTTCCCCATTCTTTTGCCTCTCTCTCCTTTTTCAATCATCTATCGACTTCTTTCATCACCCCATCAACATTCAAGGGGGCATCTCTCCCTCCTAATAATTTTCTTCTATCCCTTCCAAATTTTCTTTTGTCTACTATCTTTGAAGTGGCGTCACTTACACCACCCCAAAGAGGGGCAAATATAGATACCTATAATTATGCCCAAACAATTTAAATACTTAAATTTTGCTAATTATCTCCTTTCCCGCAAATTGATGACATATTGTCAATAACACTCATCTTCTCTTCTATCATCATTAATTAATTACACTAAGCTAATTAATTAAGTCACCTATCCAACAAATACCCTAATTAATGACCTTGCATTAATAAATCACCTATTCTACCTAGACTAATTAATTATTATTAATTAATTAGCGTTCCCTTCCATTTAACCAATAAATCAATGTTTAATTGATTTTATCCCCTTCTAATAGCCTAAATCATACTAATATTCCTCTAATTAGCTTCTATAAGCTTACATCTACCTATTAATTAATCACCTTTGATTAATTAAAAAACCCCCCAACTCCCATGACTTGCTAATTATAAATTAAACCCTTCTAAAGTAAGGTTACCTTTTATAAAGCAACCTTATCCATTCCTAATCATGTTTTACCTTTATCCCACATGCAAAGGGATGAAGTGTTTCCTTTATCCATTGGGCTATATAAGGAGCCCTCCTTCTACCTTTATACCTACACCTAAATCACTCAAGAGACAAAAGAAAGCGCATAGTTTCATACTAATAGCCCTCCATCCTCCATTCTTGAAGTGCTAAGCCTCACACCCAAGCATCCATGAAGGATCAAAGAAAACAATATTATTGATTGCCATTGGACTACATAGGTCCACTTGATTTAATTAGGAAATTAGAAGAATAGAGTTCTTGATTTGCATTATGCTTGATTTCATTATTTCAAAGTTATGATGCTAATGTAGGCTTTGTTCATTTCTTAATCTTGATGGTACTTTCTTCTTGTTTCTAGCTAGGTCAGGGAACTATTTTAGGTGGTAGTTTCTTACTTTCAATCTAACCTAGGAAAATAATAAGTGTACACAGTATGTTTTTCCTTTAACGTCTCAAATGTGCATTATTGTGGTTATCCCTAGTAGAACGTACCTTTCGCTTTCAGTAACTCTTCCAACAGAGTGTAAATTTTGGTATATCCTTTGATAAACTTCCTGTAATATCCTGTATGACCGAAAAATCCATGCACCTCACTCTGACTGGTAGGCTCCCTTAGGCCTATAATGACTATAACCTTGGCTGGATAAACCAACAAACGCTCCTTGTAGATTATTTGTCCTAGCATTATCCCAAATGGTGTAAAAAATATGCATTTCTTGATGTTTAGTGAGATACTCAACTGCCTACATATTTCAAACATTAAGAGTAGATTGTCACAATGATCCTTAACTAATCCATACACAGTCCAATAATCTAAATATAACTGTAAGAAGTTGTGAGTAAATTCCTTGAATGCTTGAACAATTATGCGCGAAAATATAACAAGCACATTTTTCAGACCAAAAGGAATTATAGTATAAGTGAAGCTACCCCACTCAATAGTAAACGTAGTATTTTCCTGATCCTCTTGTGTAATCTGAACTTGATGATACCTAGAGAACCCATATATGAACGAATATATTTCGTACCCTGCAATGACTTCTAGTATTTCCTCAGTGAATGGTGTAGGAAAGGGATCAGTCACACATGCAAAATTTAGCTTCTTGTAGTCCATGCAAATATTAAATTGTCCATCTTTCTTGATACTGATCACCATTGGACTAACCCATTCTGACTCATCAAGGGGATTAATAATTCCAAACTTCAACATTTTTTCAATTTCTTCTTTGACCTTTTTTTGCAAGTTGGGGTTCATCTTATAGGGTCTCTTTCTAACTGGGTGCACACCCTCTTTAAGTTTTATCTTCATCTCCCCTAATAATTAATGCATGCATTTAAGTTCATGGTACCCCCTAGGGAATAAGTCCTGGTAATCCCTTAGTAACTTTATGATATTTTCCACTTCAGAGTCTGACCAATAGTCCCCAATTATGGCTTCCTTAGGCTCAACCTCTGATCCAATATTCACCTTCTCTGTCTTCATAGGTTCATGATAGGTGCGTGTGTTCTTATCTATACTATCCAACACCTCCTGCCTACCCATTGAATGATTTACATCTAGATTTTATACTTCTCCATCATCCACTAAGTAGACCATTTTCCTTTTTCTTTCTCAAGGCAAGCGTATTGAAGTAATGTTACATCGGCCTCTATCTCTTCAACAAGACGCACTCCTGAGGCTCCTAAATATAATAACTCATAAAGGATTTCTTCAGCCTTGGAACTATCTCACATAGTTAAGCACTTTATGTATTTCAAGGATTCTTCCACCAGAGGCTTTGTACATAAGAAGTCAAACATCTGGGTTATTCTGATAATTAAATCTTGCCAATTTCCGTTCTCTCTATGGAGTTCAACATATACATACCAAGAACGTGCACATCCTTTTAAAGTGGGATAAAAATTGTGCACATATATTGAAGGTGGTAAAGCTTCCTACCCTTTTTTCTAGAGTCTCTCACACTTCTCAACGTGGTGATGAATAGGTTGATTACCTTAATAAGTACATATTTGAGTAGGGGCATTACTCTTGAGGAACCTAGTAGCAAGAGAAATCCTAATTTCATTCCATCCTACAAGATTATCCTTGTGGGCCATCCACTAGCGTGGTAGTGTGCCACATAGTGTATATGCTAGAATATTTCTTCTTTCCAACAGGTCTATCCATTTTTCTTCAATGGCGTGCAGGAATACCATATGATCTCCTCCTCCGATGTAACAAGGTACCGCGTTGTTACCTATTCTCCTGACATAACGTGGTTCTTTTCATCTAGGAAATATGCTCTTTAATTCGTGCCCTACCAAATCATAGGTGTTATGTCCCCAATTATCACAAGCAACACTTGTAGTATCATTAATAGACTATGCACCCTCCCACTCAATTATTCCTTCTTTAGTTGGCTCAAGTATCTTTGGATCTTAGATGACACATACATAAATCCTATTCAGATCTTCTTCACTCAAGGGCTCAACATAGGGCACATATTTTCCATCTGTTAAAGGGATAATAACTCTCTCCTCCTTGTTTTTGAAACTGATATAGCACTTGTTGAACTGAATATTAGCATTATTTGCATAGCACCAAGGATGCCCTAATAAAGCTGGGAAGCTATTTGATTTTGCCAATGCTAAAACCTCAAAGTCTCTAGTGAAATTGGCCACTTGTATAGTAATGGATGCATCCTTCAAAACCCCGATGGGAGTGGCCTTAGTTTGATTATCTATGAACAATATATTAGAGGATGGTTGCAATGAGGGTCTTCCCATTTGTACCCATGCATATAAGGTAAAAACATTGACTTCCGCACCTGTATCAATCAGTATATTACTCAATATCCAACTATCCACAAAATCATTTAGAGTGATTTCCTTATCATAATCTAGGCTATGAGGGGGAAGATTCACATGCAGGATCTATCATCCAGTCTCAATACTTGTGTGCAGAGTGTTTCCCTTTAACAAATCCCCTAACAATGGAATGATATTTTCTTAGAGAAACATTTTACACACTTCCCTTAAGTCATCTATAGCAGTTTGGACCATCTCTTATACTTTATTTTGCTCAATGTTCCTTGATTTCTATTTTAAGTACTGTACCTCACCTTGAAGATTCCTAAAAAATTCCTTGGTTTCTTAATAGAGCTCCTTTTGATGGGCAGGATATGGGTACCATGCATGTAGAACCTCCTCCTTAGTGATGGTAGGATTTTTCTATCAATGTTTCTCTGACGCATGTGCCTCCTTAGCGCGGGTCATGATCTTCACTTCCAACACCTCAGACTCTACTTCCAACTTAGGCATTCATTGATTTTCAACAATGCGTTATAATCCTTACCATCCATGTGCCTTTGTTTTCTTGTTTATGATGTTTACTAATATGCTCATATAAGTCTGGGCACTCCTCAATGCTATGGTTATTTCCATAAAAATAACATGCAATATTCTGAGTGACATTCAGGCCTATAGTGGTCAAGGAGATCTGCATGTATACCATATGTTCCATGAAAGGAAACTCACTTCTTTCACTACCACGACCTCATCCTACAAATCCACTATGCAGTATCCTCAACCTCTGTACCATGCACCACCTTAAAAATTCCCTTCATTTTGATCGTAGCATGCCTAATTTTGATCCCAGTCCTGATGCTCATTCTTTCCCTTAGAGCTATATGAAACTCTTGTTTGTCATACACCAATATCTATAGTATCATGGATCTAACCAATCAGTTGGCATTCTTCTATGTCATGAGTCCATGGACCTATAGATTTTATAGTAGCTTGAAAAGTTATTCCTTATCATACATTATAATAATAGGGAAGCCGATGAGCATCATGGTTTAAATGGCATATCTCACAATCCAACAAAGCAACGAGCATACTGATCTGCAATGACAACTATCCTTTGTGTGACCTTCTTCTTCACAATCATGTATACCAAATCCTTGTCTAAATTTGCTAAATTTGCTAAATTTGCTGATAGTTTCTCCAAAAAATTTTCTATAGCTATGATATGTGCTTTTAAAAATGGGCTCACCCTAGTATTTATACTTCAAACTACCTCAGTGCATAATCCTACTTCTAGTGCTTTCGCACGAATCAGTGTATGTCTTGTGTGATAATTTACTTCTAAAATGGGTAATTAGGCCCCCAAAAAACCACTTTGCATGTTGGCTTTCATGTATATCATAAGAAAGATTAGATAATAACATTTTAAAATGGGCATCATACTCTCTAACACTATCAGTAGTTCCCTGCTTAATATCCTTGATTGCACTTATACTCTTTTTCTCAAACTCAGGGATGTGAAACTCTTTAAGGAATGCATCTTTTAAATATTTATAGTCTACGTAAGTCTGATCAGGGTCAAAATTTATGTACCGGATATGTGTGCGTGCCCTTATAACGTAGTAGAAAATTAGCTTTCCCCATGCTCAAAAGCCATGATCCCTTTTGCGTACCACAATATTTCACACATATACACATGTTCATTAGCATCATTCTTAGATGCCCCTATAGTTTGGAAGATGAAGAGACATCTCCATGTAAATATTATGGGGTTTTGTTACAGACCTTGCCTACCTAATCCAGAACCTCCTGTGTTTACCCTACCTCTAGAACCACTAGATCCACTGGAACTAGAGCTACCTATGCCTCCTAATCCCGTACCTATATTTGGTGTCAGACCAGAAGATGTGCGTTCCCTATGTCCCAACAGGAGAATTGAACTGTACACAGACATTCTGTGAAGCATTAACACTTCCATAGAAGTTAGTCTAAAAATTGGCATGCACCCTGAGTTTTGTGCAGATGATACACCCAAAAAAGGTGCTCCCATATAACAAAAAATGCTGTTTGTGCTGCCATCACTATGCCTTTCATAAGTACTTGCTCCTACTCTTCCACTACTTGAATTAACTTGTTGAACTATTTTTTGTACTAGATGTTGGAAAACCAAGCATAAGGGTAAGGGTTTCCAGGTGGATTTAGATGTACATGTCCTATAGCCCAAGTCGTCTCTTCTAGCGCGCTTCTTATGTGAGGCCGAGGAGGGTTCCCTATCTTGTTTTCCCCAAATGGGGGAGTTCCTGAGGCTCGGGTTCCACGTCTTCTACGTGAAATTTAACTCCTTCCCAAAATATATTTCTCCACAAATGCCATTTTTTCTGGTAACCTCCCGCTACTTATGTACCTCCCTACTCACGTGCCTCATTATACTTAATCTATCTTCTCCTCTCTCTGCCTTTCTGCCACTAAATCTACCATCTTTCACTAAACATTGCTCCTTCCCCCCACATGTGGTGGGGGTTTAGTTAGCCATTATGTTTACTCTCCAAATTCAAAGTTATGATCACGATCTTGATTGCACTAAGTGGAATGCCTTGCAGGTAAGTTCCTCTTGGATATCATAAAAAACTAGAATTCAGCTACCTCTGGACACAAATAAGTGGAAATTGAGTACTCCAAGATATAACTGTCTAAAACACCATGGAACCATGTATCTAAAGCTCGATTCCAAATCATATCAACATCATAAAGGTCCTAATAATTCTTCCTATGTCTATAAAAGTACACGATACCTCTAATTCTGCTTAGATTCATACACAATTAGGCAACTTGTATAATTCTACTGGAAAAGATAGCGAAGAAGATCTCATATAAATTATCATACATGTTCTATGTTCCAATCCACATGCATGTGTTAAAATCAGATCGAATGCTAAACTTTCATGTGTATTCTTCTTCCAGATCATGTATCTCACTCTTCAACACTTGCTAAGGTAAACCTGATAATGTCTTCATCGCAAACCATCATAAAAATAACTTAAAAAGAGATCTCAGCAATGGAACCAATGATGCAGCCTAGAATTTAGCAATACAAGCCCATGCATGCTAAAACATCACTCAAACTAGACTAAAGTGCAATCAACCTAAAGTGCGCAAAGGTACTAGGCACCTCTTTAGGGTTCCTATTTTTGCAGGATGTTATCATGATGAAGACTTTAATCATGCAGAACTATAACTAATATATCTTTCATAAAGTGCATATTCAGACCTGGATCTAGAATCATAATAGATCTAACAGATAACCATAATGGAATTAAGCATGCAATACTAAATTATAACCATAAGAACACCTTGTTTTAGTCCATAATCACCATTATATTAATCATCAGTAAATACACAGAAGCTTCATTACAATAACAGTAGTACACACTCATGCACAGTAACAAATCTAGTAGTATAATCTCACTATACCCTAGTTCTCACATGTATATCTATGCTGTCTCTATCTCTGTTATATCTACTACACATATCACTACACTATCTATATAAGGGTGGGGACTTTCCCTTCACCGCTTATATAATCCGAGAATAGGTCACATACTATTATGAGTCCACAGCGTCGTTACAAAAATAGGCTTACATGTAAGAGTGTTAACAATAGATCTCTCTTGTCAACTATCAGTTCACAATTCTATCTTTAGCTTGCATTCATGGAAAGTGCTTCGTAGCTGATCATTGAAAAACTTCCAATGTGTGATGAGAAATTATCCAATCGGTTTGAGTGCTCCACACGCTATCTCTAAAAATAGATCATCATCATGAAAAATGGCTAAGTCCCAAATCTGTCTCTGTTCTATGCACGATCCTCTGCGATGCTTCTGCACTTTTGAATGGACTCTGTTCTCCCATACGAACCTTCAATATTTTCTTCACCAAGTGTCATATTTTGATTGATCAACAACTAGGCTCATACATGGTTTTTTTATCTGGTCTTCCATATACATTGGGCATAGGAAGTGAATCAAACATGAGGAGGCGATACTCCCCCAACAAAAGATGCTCCATAACTTCATCAAGGGAGGATTCATCTAGTAGTTTGGATGATGGAATGGATGTGTTGGTAGATACCTCATCAAAGGAATTTTATTTTGGAACAAGGACATCATTTGGATTACATGTCATATTGCAAGCGCTAAAGGGATTAGGATTTGGAGGAACCGTAAATGTTTTACCCTCATGTTCGTATTTAAGGCATTATTACACTATGGAGGGGATACAACACACAACACGTATCTAGGGTTGAACTAGCACTATGTTGTATTGGAACTCTACTTCTATGAGATGTAAGTGTTAAAAAAGTGTTTTGACAGCAACCTTGAGTGGTAAGATGACTATAACTAGCATGGGAGCAATTATATCATAGAAGGATCGGAGTACAATTGGTGTTTGGTAAGAGAATTTTGTTGAAGGCATATGAGGATAAAATATTGATCAGGACATCATTATCAATCATGAATCTTTAAAAATAGACATCAATTACTTAGGAAGTGATAAAGAGGGGAAGGTTGTGATATTTTTGCTATAGGATGGTATTCTGGATGTGTTAAAGGAGATATCAATGGAGGTCTAGAGAGTTCCCACTATGTTTGCAAAGGGTTTTGAATACTCTGAAGAATTTCATTACACAACGATCCATCCCAATAATTATTTGATCATAAGGTACATATTTTAGTTTCAAATAATAAAACGGAATCAAATTTGACAAGGGGCTTGTGCACATTTCTTAAGAATTGAGTTAAATAGGGCAACAAGTTGAATTAATTACACAGTCCCTAATTATTAAATTACAACCTTGTTGTTATATTTTCTTAACTACACAAATCTAAAACTCATCACTGAAGTATACAATCATAAACATCCATAAGGTTTACATACTTAGGAATGACTATTAAACTTCCTCAATACATATGAGTCAATCATATGTAATTTTAGTTACACATAAAATATATGAACTGTATTCAATTACTAAAAGTAAAAGTATATTTATAATCCACTAGATCCATTAATAATGAAAACATGCATATATCATTATTTAAATACATCACACTTATGCACTTAATAATATAACTTATTAATTCACATAATTTTCCAATCATGTAATCAATTAATATAAGAAAACTTACATCTAATTTTATGATGCTATAAGGACCCAACTAATCAATGAATTCATATTTCTTAATTTCCTTTTTGAAATAGATATAAAAAGGATAGGCTAAATTATCCTCTTAATCAGATAACAATACAACAATATTTCAATCAATTGCAAATTCAGTATTTAATACAATGCAACTTCTATCATTTAAATTGAACAATTACATTCTTTCAACTTCATTCGCCCTTTCAATTTTTTAGTATTCCATCTAAAAAATGTTAGCAACGGTGAATTCAAAAGAACTGTCATGATAATACCTATTTCCCCCTTAATAGTTTATGAAATTTACTATCTAAATAAATGAAATGCAGAAATCCTATAAGTCAATAATAAGACCTCCTAAAAATCAAATCCTAACTATACAAATCAAATAATTTACACACCCTTTATTGTTCACTTTCTGTATATCAACTTACACAAGAAACATAATTTACAGGTGAATGAATACACATCAGCTTTCAACAATCATTCATCAATGAGCCACAATAATAAGGAAACCATTTATATCGATATTCGGTAATTATCATTATTGACATACAGTTATAAGAACAATATTTAGGTTGGTACTATATAATCACATTATCCTATACCAGTATCAAGTAGTATGTATCTTTCAATTATTATAAAGATATTGAATTAAGTATGGTGTCGAATAGTATTAAATCACATAGTAAAATACAAGCATCAAACATTATCTCAACTCTTAATGAGATGCAAGTATCAATTATAGTTATCTCTCAATAATAACCACTATTTATATTAGCAGATATTTCTCCCATTAACCAAGTATTAATATGACATAGACACCATTAAGATTTATCTGATAACATATCTTATATATTTCATGCAATATAACAGTCAGACAATACTATATTATAAATCCAAAACTATCGAGGAAGACATTTTCACTAACCAAGACCATCACCTCGTGGTCTACCTAATCATACCATCTCAATATATCCAAGTAATAAGGTGTAAAGTTTTACAAGCAATGTAAATTTTATTTACCTTAACATTTACGAAATGTCAAATAAATAAACATCATTTACCTAACAAATCATGTCATAATTCCCAATTAAATACATGTTCAAAAGAATATAATCACTCAAAGAAACTAAAACACATCTTCCCCTACATGCCAATAGATCATATTAAGTTACAACTGCTAAGGAGTGGGTTATCATAGTTAAGCGTCAAAGCCTAAGAACCAGTCCACAATATTGTAGTACAGTGGCTCATGAACAACAAGGTGAGTTCATTGATTCAGTCACCAGTCTAGATTTGAAATAGATAAATGATACTTTGAACCAAAACCCTTAGAGAGAGATAAGGTTTGACTATTTTGACCTAACGAATGCCCAATACAATGAGAGGTAACTGAACCGGTCGAACGTATACACAGATAGTATCTTAAGAATGAACCAAGAATATATACCTGAGATTGAATATGAGGATTCACTGCAGACTTATATAATATCAACAACACCCATATTTTTCTGGTTAGTACTTCTATAAATACAAACCGTGATATCCACTATAGAATAACAAAATGACATAGAAACTAATAAATAAACCAAAAAATATATGTGAATATTTATATCATTCGACACCCTATGCTTCTGGGTAACTTATTAATGAAAACCAATCATGGATATACTTACACGTACACATGATACAACACCCATATCTTCTAGGTTGATCTCTCTACACGAAAAAGTCAAGATATATTTACATATTCTTAGAAACCCAAAGGATTTCACTCTATAATAATAACACAACAATAGCCAATAATCACATGAGACATTTCTTTCAACACAAAATCCCAATAATAATGAAAAATAATAATATAAATAAGGTATTATTTCCTACTACACTCAATAAAAAAAAATCAAGCTACAAATAATGCAAGATCCCATTTATCTAAATAGTAAACAAAGTAAGCCACTAAGAGGAGAATAGAGCTTATCATGCCTGGTAGTGTGTCTCTTTCCTTTTCCTTCTTCTCTAATTTCTCCTCCACAAAAATAGCTTGAAAGATCGATTCCACAGTAAGAAAAAACCTCCAATAGTCTCCATGATATCTATATTAAACCCAGAAATCAATGATTCCCCAAAATATCAACCTTTTTAACTAAGAATAACATGTAAGATCAAAAAAATAGAGAACCCAAAATGGTGCAATCTTTGAGCATGTAGAGTCTAAGCATAACTTCAAGCATGTAGAGTACCTATTTTTCCCCAAACCAGCTTGATGTTTCCCCCGAGGTCGTAGGGTAGTTTTAATATCATTAATGCATGGCTAGGTGGTGGCAGCTCCCTCTAAACTCACACCACCGACTTGTCCTCTATTAAATTTAACATATCCTATTTCTGTTTGCAAACCAACCACTAAGTGTAGTTAACCATCTTGATAATAGAACCTCTATCAAATTTATCTTTATAAAAAGGGTAGTTGACGATGTTAGATAAATGCACCAAATAAATATAAAATCCAATACATGCTATTAAGGAAGTGGGTAAAAAATCACCTTAACAATATGCCACAACAATTTTGAAACATAAACCATAGTCTAGTATTACTTTAGGCTCCTCAAAATCATGCCCTAGCTTTATGAGTATAGGCCTAAGCCTTAATAATTTTGAAAGATCAACATAACTTGGTGTATGTTAGGACCCCCTCTTAGAATTGTGTTATGAAATAAACATAAGTTTCATCAATATTAGGGATAAATTTAATCCTTATCTTAGGCCCTTGAATTATTATGGCCAAGATTTGCTAAAGCACAACAATGGTGGTCACCTTAGAATTATATTGAAACATATTCCCACCCTTGATTCATGCACTTTTATAATATGATCATCACACTAATACCATTGTTTATTTATCTCTTTTTATTAATAGAAAAGGTCTCTACATGAAACCAAATTATTCGATGTGATCATAAAAACACAAGGTGAGTAATAGTAGAAATATTATCATGGTTCACTTACCTCGACAAAAGAATCTTGTTATTTTAAATGTTCACAGTCACCCAGAAATCTGGTAAGGAACATATTGCAGCTTGAGACAAGTATGGGTTATAACATACACACTTGCTAAGCTTAATCCAACAACTTAACATCCAAGTATAGAATCTCATTAACAATGATACAAACATATGTTCCATCAATAGAGCACAAATCACATTGTCCCAAAATGCTACAACAATGGACTAACATTTAGACCATGCATAGAAAATGAAACAGAGTGAGAGACTATTGTAGAAGCATGCCAATAACCAACACTCTTACCATAACATAACTAATAAAACAACAAGGTTATTACATTCCCCTTTCTTTCATATTCTATCTCAAGCTCATTTTGTATACCTACAAAAACACAACTATACACATTATTAGATTCAAAATCTTGAGGCTTTGCCCTATAAATTATTCCCTTCTTGTCATCACTTCCCTTTCTTCCTTCTTAAATTCTACTCCTTGTATCTCTGCATACTAACTTATCTCATCATGCTCATCCATCTCAACATAAGATAAAAATTCTTGTATTAATGTTTCTTCTTCACTGTTATCCTCTAACAACACCATCTCTTTAATCACCTCTATTTATCATTTACTAATTCTCTTTTCCAACTGTCTCAATATTATTTCTTGTTGTCTTATCCTTGTCTTCAAATTATTTATTTGTCTCTTTTCCATAAAAAATTTAACTGGCCACTTGGTTCTCTTATTCATCACCATCCCTGTGTCTTGTCCTTGTTCTTCTTTCTCTCTATCTATGAGCACCATCAACTATGCTACTTCTTTCTTCAACTCCGTGATCTCCTACTGAAACCACATCTCTCTTTTATTTCTCTTTTCCTCTTTATTTTTCCTCTCTCTATCTCTTATTTTTCTCTCTTCTTGTACCTTATAATCTCTATCAATCCATGTATCACCTCTACTATTGGTTCTTATTCCTCTTAATCATTTGTCAAGTTTGATTCATGATACTTAATAGATTTTAGCTCTCTTTCTCTACATTTTTCCTTGTGTTCATCACCTTTGTTATCCTTCTCTTATGATCTTATTAACTTATTTTCTCATGTACTTGTTTTAACCTATCCTCTTCTCTCTCTGATACTAATTTCTTCATCTGTTGTGGAAATTTGTAACCATGATCCATGATTGATTTCACATACCTCTCTTCACTCAATTCATTGTCAATATTTTATCTTTCTTCCTTAGTAATAGATCAAACCTCTTATTAATTTATTCAACTCATATTCCTTCTTTGATAACAAATTATGTATAGCTCAATCTAACTTAATAAAATTCAAATGTCACAATTTATTCAAAATTCAAATTGTGATTACTTGGCCTTCAAAATTGGTTTCCTTCTCTAGTTCATAAGCCCCTTTCAACATGAAAAATATTTATTCTATATTTAATAATATCATCCAATGCATACACCTTGTTCCTACAATCTCATTTAGTGTTATGCCATCCCTTAAATTGAGTCAAATAATTCAAAAAAATCAATTAACTTATCTAATGGAAATTTTCCTTTCCTGGCTTCTTGAACAACTTGCCCCTAGAAGGTTGACGTTGGAGCATTTGTCACTTGCCCAAAACCCACTAGTAAATTTTTATAGTACCTTTTAGGTCCATTGAAATGTGTGCAAAAATTATGGTATAAATTCCTTCCTTAACCCATTTTTCTAACAAGATCCTCCTAGCCTTACTTAAGACTCCTCTTAGCCATAATCTCACCTTTTTCCACCATAACTCTTATTTCAAGAACTTTATTAGAAAACTAAAATCATTTAAGGGCACAAATTTGAATTATTAAATCATGTACCAAGAATCATCATCACCTTCTTAATAGCATTCCCCTCAAATTCCTTGTTTTCCCTTTGCAATTAGGTCTTTTAACTAGGTTTATAGTTAATGGAGAGAGTGATAAGGAAATCCTTAAAATGGTAAGATATTACCTCCTTTAACCACTTGAATATTATTTAAAATCATCCTTAGATTTTATATTTTCAACTTGGTCATCTACAATCACTAGATAAATTTCTTACTCTTCATATATAACCTACTCTTAGTTCCACAATGCATTGCTACAAGATTGAGTGTACTAATTGATAAAATTTGTAGATGATCAGGTCCTCCAAAGTTCTCCCTTATACCTATCCTCATTCACTATCCCCTTATTAGATTGGTAGATTATTCAGGTTTCAACTTGGATTCCACCTCACTTAACCTGTTACCCTTTCACATTGTCTCCTTAACATTATACCATATAGTTTACTCAGACCATACTATCATGCTTAACTTGTATTTAATAACCTCTTAACAACCCCAAAATGTAACACCTTGGACAAATTGTTTCATTTATCTTTTGCATTACAAGTGTTGGCATGTCATTTCTTGAATGAGGTATGTTCCCTTGATTGTTGAAAATCATGCTTGTTATGGATAAATCATTTCTGCTCTTGGATTATTTAGAACGGAGTGATATGGCTTTAAGGAATCCATTTTCACTTCTTGTTGATAAGCTGCAATTGGATTTTGAGAGTTGTAATCTTATCTATTATGATTGATTCATCCTTGTATCAATTTCAGTGATCCAAGGAATGTTTTAAATCTTCTTAACAGACTGAATGGTAAATTGACATTCAATAGTTTGAGAGACATAGAGAATTGAAATTTTGTATTTTACAAATTTTATGGTCTTGTGTGAACATGCCTTCATTCGTTTATATGGTTGTGCTTGGGTCTTTGGGATTGATCTCTGGAGGACATTAAGGTGTAAACAAAATATAGTCTACATCATGACTATGGAGAGGTTCAAAATCCTTAAACTAAAGGATTATCCTAAAGGTATCCTAAGCTAGGTAAGAGCACCTACTTCCTAGCGATGTCTAATTATTTGGGTTTCAGTCTAACCTAAGCTTCTCATTCTATTTTTTTAGGATGGCATCCTAACCTAAGTTCTTGAGCTAATGAATAAAGGAGAAAATTGCTAAGGTGATACTAGATTATTTTAACCTAATGCCTAATACTAATGGTTGTGAATTTAATCTAACCTAAGATGGAAATTACCTATGGCAATGTTTAAGACCTAAGGTAATTATAGTTAGACTAACCTAAGTATTGGGGAAATCTAGCCTAAACTATTAAAAAGGAACCTAAGGATTACATAGCACTAAGGCGACGGTTCCAACATAATTTAAGTGATTTGATTGGGTTTAATGCATGAGGTAATTCCAGTCTTGGCAAAGGCTAGTTAACTTTAGTGGGGGATTACGTGGAGGCTTCACTAAATATGGAATTCCATATTAACTTGGAAATAGCATTCATCGATTTTGGGAGGCAATGGCAAGGAGAGATAAGTGGGAGATTTGAGAGTAATGACATTTATGGACCTCGGTTTTTTTGTGCAAACCATCTTGGAAACAAGGTAGGTGGATTTGTGGGAGGTTGTTTGGTTTTGTATGTATCGCAAATTTTTCTCTACATGGAGTTATCTGGTTCTTTGAACCAACAGTTTGACTTCCACTTCTTGGCTATTTTTGGTTTCTCTTGTCTATTTTCGATCAAAGGAATGTATATGAGGCATTAGAAGGAAATACTTTTGGTTGTTGATCTTTCATGGAGAAGAAAAAGAGTGGGAAGCTTAGCTGGAAGTCTCCTTCGAATTTGAAGAAGTACTATCAGGCATGATAGGCTCTATCCATTAATATTTCTTTCTTTCTTCTAAATGAAAAATTAAAACAACTTTTCTTTCATGAGATAATTATTTGCATGATTTGTCTGGTTAATTACTTGCATGTTTTTATGAAATCTCTATGATTTTGGGATGAAAATCCATTGCATAGTAATGTTAGTTTTTGGGAAACTTTCTCTATGCTAGTTTAATGGTGACATGCATGTGAAACTTGTGTTTGAAGCTCTGTATTTCATTCTAAAACTTGTATTCAAGGTTGGTGTTGTTCTCAACTGTCATTTGTTGCCTAGTATGGTTCTAAACTTTTATTGGAGCCTTGTGTTTTGTTAGAACTTGTATTGGGGATTTGTGTTTGTTATGAGATTGTATTGGAAACTTCGTGTTTGTTCTGAGTTGTTTTGGAATTTTGTATTCTACACTTTTGTAATTGAATCTTCAGTACTTTGTATTTACTTGAACTTGTAGTCGAGTTGATGATTTTTGTTTCTTACTTGTACTCTGAGATGGAAGTTTTATTCGTATTCAGGGATTTGAAAATGCTTGAACTCGTTTTGGGAATTGTCTGCTCGAAAGAGACTTGAGAGATTAGTTTTGGTTTTAGTTGTTTTGTAATCTCTTTTGAGATCTTCTCTGTGTAACTTCATGAGTGGGAATGGTTTTGTTAGTTTTGTCTTTTAGACTGTACCCTCCTTGAACTTAAGGGCTTGTAAGTATGGAGGAATCTCTCCTCATCTTTGAGAAATCCCGCTTGAAATATTTGTTTTGTTTGAGGGATTAATGGACTAGAACTACATCTTGTTATGGGTTTGGATGATTTATAGTTTGTTTGGAATAGTTGTTAACAGTTTAGAGGCTTATGGAAATGTAGTATTTACTCTCCTTCTTGTAATAGATGTTTAAAACAAATACCTTCCTTTTCATAATATTTTTAAATGGAGCTTGAGAGTCCTTGTTTTGAATTTTGTTTCCATCATGATTGGAGGTAAGTTTGGGATAGTACTTGTCTTAAACGTATATTGGGTTTTCTTACTTACCTTCAGATCCTCTAAAATAGACTTCTGGTTTTTAGGGAAAGAAGAGTTGATTACTCTCCCATGCTGAATCTTGTTGATAGGATTTATCATCTCTGGTTCAGGGTTGTCTCACTGATTTTATCTTCACGATGACCACATACTTTATGTCTCTGTTATTTGAAGCTGTGTAGGACCTAGAAGTTGAGAATATTGTATCTATTGAGATCGTGGGTTGTATTGAACCTTGTATCTCTTATATTGTTTGTGAATTTCTATTCCTTGATGGATTCATTAAACGAATCTCTAGGTTTTAAAAAAGAAAGGAATATGTTCTCTTGGGGACAATATGATGTTTAGGTACTATACTGTGTACTTCATTCTGATATTTGAATTCAAACTTGTGTTTAATGAATGGGAATAGATAAACCAGTTGGTAAAGATTTGTAAGGGAAAATTAGAAGTGTGCTTTCTTTCAACTGTGTGTTTGGTTTTGTGTTCTCTCTTGGGAGCTAGTTAAAGAAATTTTAAGTTTGAAATAGAATTGGGAATTCATTTGATGGTATAAATGAAATAAATTATTGATTGGCCCTTTTCTAATTGAGGTCCCTTTTTACTGTTGTTTGGATAAGTTCATTTGATTGAACTTTTCTGTATTCGATTCTCTTCTGAGATGGAAATTTATTGTGGATTGTATGGTCTACTTTGTGTAAGTCATTGGTTGTCATGATGTGGAAGGAAATTAGCTGAGTCGGTATGTTGGAAAGAAAATAATAACATGCTTAGACCGGCTGTTTTGCTTGATTGAGTCATACTCCATTGGGATTGATATTGGAAGGTTGTATCTTTTTGCACTCTGTCTTATTATGAATCCTTCTTGGATGGACTAGATAAGAGATTAATTCTGTGTGAGTCTAGCTTGGGTTGTGGAACATTTGGTTTTAGATTTTTGAATTATATCTTCTAACATGTGGAAGTTAGTTTAGACTTACAGGAGGATTGTTTTGACTCTCTACCCCTACTTGGATTGATTTGGGATTCTTGTTAGATGTTTTTCCTATAATGTTGAATCCTTTTATAGTTATCTTTGAACTGAGGTAGTTTGTGTGTTCTAAACCTGTTTCTATCTTTCAGATGATTAGTGTATGGGGAATAAGTATGTATTGATTCTTCTTCTTTTGCTGATATGGAAAGATGAAGCATCTTAATATGAGTTATGTTGTAATTAACTTCTTTTGCTTCTTAGTAAAGATAAATGTGTATTTCTATTCTTATAGAACTATGAAACAATTGGATGACAAGACTTGTTGATTGTTTTAAAGTAATTGATAGGATCAATTAAATCTTATGATATAATGCAGATGTTGTGGATTATATTATGCTCTTTTCTTAAATGTGAATTCAGACTCTTTCATTGTACTTATTTTCTAGATGTTATTACTTATGATTATTTGTATGATATATTAATTGTTTCATTAAAGCAAAGTTGTTTTAATGGAACAATTAGTGGAATGCACTTCACTTTAATGCTTAGTGCTTATCATGCTTAGTTCATTGAACTAACCCGTGCTAGAAATTTTTGCAGATGGACATCGTAAGTGATAAAGAAGGAAAGAAATTTTATGATGCATTGGTTTATTTAATTTTGGATCTTCTGTAAAGAGTTTCAATTCATTCTTGAGTTGTATTGGAAAAGAAAAGTGATGTTCTTTTAAGATCTTAATTCTGATTGACATGCAAAATGTCTGAAATGCATAGTCTTGTAAATGTATATTTATCATCATGAATTGAAAGGTTTTGAGTTGTACTCAAATTTGTGGTGTGAATTATTTTGTACTTGTATGACGGAAATACTAGTGATATCTTGGCGGTATTCTTTATATCTGTTGTATACTATTGTTGTTATAAGATAATAAGTTGGATTAAGGAGATAGTATAATCTCCCTTATTATAATGAACTTGTTAAATTGTAAAAGATGTCATTCTCTAACTACACAACTATAGTTTAATAATGAAATATTCTTGGGACATACAATTAAACTACATGAGTAACTGATAAAAAGGTTATGTTAAACCTTACATCTAACCATGTAGAGGAAGACTCTTCCTCTCTGAAAGAATGAAAGATAAAAGGAATAGTGGTTATGATCTTTAATCTTTATAACTTCATTTATAAAGTAAACACTAGTTGAATCTAGGTGGATGACACACTTGATTTGGATAGCTAGGTTGCATTAGGAATTAAACGTTGATGTTTGTTGTCCTGTTTTTGGGATAACTGCTTGTTATGCCACGTTAATGAACAACAATGCAAATGTTATTTAATGAAGTTCTCCATATCTAATCAGGCTAGTTATGGGTAAAGAACTTAATAAATGATGGAATTAGGGTTAGGCATGGTTGTTGTAATCTGAATCTTAATCCAATATTAATTATGATTAATGACCACTAAGGGGGTATGTACATCTTGATGAATCAGTTCTAATAGATGTTGGCACACGCCAACTGTAGGAATTGTACCCTCGAGAAGTCCCATTAGACTTCTCAAGGATACAATGTTGTAGTTGACATGTGGAAACACCCTTCCGTATTTGTTCATCTAGATCTACACATATCTGGACTTGAACTTAGTTTCTCTCTAGGTCAAGTTAGTAGCATGTTTAGGATAGGTAGTAGCTTCCAATGACTTAGGGTACCTTGGCACATTCGGATGACCTAGGTCAGCCGAGTATGCCCATATACCCTAAGTCATCGTGAGCATCTTCTTATAACAAACTATGATGCTAATCGGGGCTAGGGTCAAACCTTGGGCAAGTGGACTGACAATAGTCAGTAAAGACCATTCTAGATAATAGAGGAGTGAGGTGAAGGATGTATTCCAGAATGATGAGTATGTCATCTAGGAATAATAACATGAACAATATGTTGAAAATATTTGGCCAAAGTATCACAAGCTACTAGTTGTGTTGTCCTATGTCACCTAGTTTAAAGCAACGTGATGTTAGATGAATATTGGTAACAAATATTCAGATAGGTTCTTTAAACAGATCACTCAGTACCCGGAATAGGGTAGGAAACCAAGTATACATAGTATACATAAAGTATTCTATGCTTTAAGTTAACATGAGAGATCGGTTTGTAACCGAGTCATGGAATGAGAGATCAGTAGTAAACTGAGTCATTACAGCTGCATATGGTTATCTGTTATGAGATTGATTGGCATGGAATGTGTTCTAAATGATTTTTTATTTAGAATAGAGAACATTGTGTTTCAAAAAAAAATTCCCTTGTTTCTAAAGTCTTAAAATGGGAATGTTACATCTTGGTATCAGAGCTAAAGGTTGCAGCTCTTGGACCTATTGTGTCCATAATCTGATGAAACTTAAATTTTCTTGTTAACAGAAAATGGTTAGAACAAGAGGAAATGTTGCAAATAACCCTCCACCTGAGGAAGGAGTAGTAACTACCCAAAAACTTGATGAGATCCTTGCTACCCTGTTGGACACAAGAGATCATTTGGTTGTACTTGAACAATAAGTAATGGGAAATGAGGAGGAAGAAGATGCTTGTAATAATAATCAGCCACCTCCTGAGGACAATGCCAATTTAGGTGTTGATAATAACAATGTGAACATACCTGATCAGCCTGAGAACAAAAAGGCTAGGCTGGCAGCTGAACTCACTAATGATATAAAAAGGATAATTCCACCTAAGTTTGATGCACCACATTAGGAGATGGGGCTGAGAATTGGCTCAATGAAATGGAGAAATACTTTGCAATAAGGAATTTCTCAGAAGAAACAAAGGCCATATGGGGAGCATATCAGCTTTCCCATGAGGCATCTTCATGGTGGGACAGCCGTAAGGCTGAGTTAAACATTGATGAAACTAATATCACATGGGATCAATTTAAAGGTTACTTTAGGCAACATTGGCTGCCACAAACTTTACTATGATAAGAAAATGACTGAATTCCAGAACTTAGCTCAAGGAAAGCTAACTGTAATTGAGTATTGGGAGCAGTTTACTAAACTCCTTAAGTATGTACCTCAGTATCGAATTGATGAGAAGTTAAGGATATAGAAATTAATCATGGGATTGAATCCCATTATAGGAGGAGAGGTGGATGTTCATAACTTAACCACAATGGAAGGGGTTATTGAAAAGGTCATAAGGTAGGAACAGAAATTGAAGGCAATTTCTGCTCATAAGGAGGAAGTAAGGAAGAAAATCCCCAACTCTTCTTCATCATCTCTTGCACCTAAGAAAGGACCATGGAAGAAATTTGGAATGAAAAGTAAGTTTTTATCTGATACTAGTAAGAAAGCAGCAACAAATAAGTCTACTGGTAATGCATGGAACAACTTTGTCAAAGAACAATAATAATGGAAAAAAGTCCTATGGAGGTCAGAATGATAACTCTAAGGCTGGAAATAAATATGAGCCTAGAAAGGGACCTGTAGGAGGCTGTTATAACTGTGGAAAATATCATTACGTAAATCAATGCCCTTTGAAAAAGGATGATCGTAATCAACAACACAAGATACACGCTACAGTAGCTGACAAGCAGGCTGAAAAACATGCCATGCCTATAGAGGTTCTGGGTGAATTATTCGGCATACCTATAACTATTCATTTTGATACCGGAGCTATTGAATGTTTTATTTCTAGTAAATTAGCATCAAAATTAAAAAGAAAAGCTAGAAACATGGATAAAACATGGACTGTACATTATGGAAACAATGTTGTTCATACAGTTAGTATGTGTCTTTTTGGAGTAGTCCTTGACTTACCTAGTTTTTCCACTGAAGTTGATCTTTATGTTGCACCTTTGGGGTCTTATGATGTAATCATAGGTGTGAATTGGTTAGCAGAACATAAGGCTAAAGTGGACTGTTTTGAAAAACACATTAGTTGTTTAGATGACCTATAGAAAACAACAGAGATTCAGGGTGTGAAACGTGAGATTTCTGTTAGAAAACTGTCAGCTATGCAACTTAAAAAGGCCAAAAATAAAGGTTGTACCTTATATGTAGTAAAGATTATAGAAACAACTGAAGAGAACAACGATGTCTTGGAATGATATCCACTATTACAAAACTTCAGTGACATGTTTCAAGAAGAGTTACCAGGTCTTCCACCCAAAAGGGAGTTTGACTTCACAATAGAGATCAAGCCTAGAACCGAGCCTATTTCTAAGGCACCTTATAGAATGACTACTATAGAATTAGTAGAGCTTAAGGCTCAGTTGCAAGAAATTTTGTCTAAAGGTTTGATTAGGCCAAGTGTTTCACCTTGGGAAGAAACAATAATTTTTGTGAAAAAGAAAGATGGAACACTTAGATTGTGCATTGATTACAAAATGTTAAACAAAGCAACAATCAAGAATAAATACCCACTCCCTAGAATATATGATCTATTTGATCAGATGTGTGGAGCATCGATATATTCTAAGATAGATCTTCAATCTAGATATCATCAATTACGGATTAAGGATGAGGACATTCATAAAACAACTTTCAGAACAAGGTATGGACATTATGAGTTCACAGTTTTACCTTTTGGATTAACAAATGCACCTGCAACATTTATGAATTTAATGAATAATATATTTCAAGAATACTTGGACAAATTTGTGCTCGTATTCTTGGATGACATTCTCATATATTCCAAAAGCATAGAGGAACACCATGAGCATTTGAAGATAGTTTTGGAAATCTTGAGAAAGAGACGGTTATATGGTAAGTTATCTAAATGTTCTTTCTATGACATAGAAGTGCACTATTTGGGACATGTAATAAGTAAGAATGGAATTGTTGTAGATCCTTCTAAAATTGTAGCTATAACTGAGTGGCCTGCACCAAAGAATGTACATGAAGTTAGAAGCTTCATGGGGCTTGCTGGTTACTATAGAAAATTTGTAAAATATTTTTCTAAGGTGGCTGCACCAATAAATTCTTTACAGAAGAAGGATAAGAAGTTTGTTTGGAGTGAGAAATGTGAAATTACATTCAAAACTTTGAAGAAACAATTAACTTCAGCACCTATTCTAGTGGTACCAAATCCTAATGGAGACTTTATGGTAGTAACTGATGCATCTGGTGAAGGTCTAGGAGGTATTTTGTTACAAAATGATCATGTCATAGCTTATGAAAGTAGAAAACTAAAGTTACATGAGTTGAATTATGCTCCACATGATTTAGAGCTTGTTGCCATTGTTCATGCACTACAAGTTTGGAGGCATTACCTATTTGGTAAACCTTTTGAATTGAAAACTGATCATCTTGGGCTGAAGTATATTTTCACTCAGCCAAATCTAAATGCAAGACAATGAAGATGGTTAGAGTTTTTGTCTCAATATGATTTTGACATCAATTACATCAAAGGTAAAGAAAATAGAGTGGCTGACTGCTCTAAGTCATAGGAAGCACATTTCTGCTCTTATAACACTGAAAACTTAGTTTTAAGGATGAAGTAAAAAGTGTTATGGAATTTGATTCTTACTTTCAATAAGTAAAGACAACGCTTGCTGTAGATTCAAATGATGTGAGGTATAAAGGTTTTCACTTTGATAATGAAGGAATCTTAAGATTTGAAAACAGAGTATACATACCTTTGCTAAGTGATTTAAGAAAGAAATTGTTAGCAGAATTTCACAATTCACCTTTTTCTGGACACCCTGGTATTACAAAGATGCTTGCTGATATAAAACAACAATATTTCTGGAAAGGAATGAAAAAAGATGTTATTGATTTTGTGACACATTGCCTTGAATGTCAACGTGTTAAAGTGGAACATATGCACCCAGCCAGTTTATTGTATCCTCATAGCATACCACAGTACAAATGGTGTAGGTAAAAAGCATGGATTTTGTACAAGGGTTACCTATGTCAAGAAATAAACATGATGTTATTTTAGTAGTTGTTATAAACTAACGAAGGTAGCACATTTTATTGCTGGTAATCTAAAGGATGATTCTCCTTTATTGGCTAAAAGATTTGTACACAAAAATTTTAGATTACATGGATTACTTGAATTAATCATATCTGATAGAGATCCTAGAATGACGTCAAGGTTTTGGCAAACACTTAATGCAGCCCTAGGAACTAAGCTAAATTTCAGTTCTGCGTATCACCCAAAAATGGATAGACAAAATGAAAGAGTTAATCAAGTTTTAGAGGATATGTTACGAATGTATTGTATGGATCAGCAGTATAAGTGGGAAGAGTACCTTCCACTAGTTGAGTTTGCATATAATAACACATATCATGCCTCTCTTAAGATGGCACCTTTTGAAGCATTATACGGAAGAAAATGTAGAACCCTTGTTAGTTGGGACAACATTGAGGATAGAGAGGTAATTGGACTTGAAATCCTTACAGAAATGGAACAACAAGTTAAAATGATTCGTGAGCGCTTGAAAGAAGCAGTAGATAGGCAAAAGAGTTATGCTGATTTAAAGCAGGTTGACAGGAAATTTGAACTTGGTGAGAAAGTCTTTCTTCAGGTTAAACTGAAAAAGAGCTCTATAAATTTTGGCAAGGCTTCCAAGTTATCACCTCATTATGTGGGACCCTTTGAGATAGTTGAAGTAATCAACCTTGTAGCTTACCATTTAGCATTACCTTCTACTTTGTCATGAATGCATGATGTTTTCCATATTTATTTGCTTAAGAAATACGTTTCAGATTTATCAATGTGTTAAATTGGAATTCCTTGCAGGACCAAGACCTAGGAATAATCGTGGTTAAAACCATACGAGTATTGGAAACTCGCCAGTTGCATTTAAGAAATCATGAAATAAGTCAATGTAAGGTCGAGTGGGACCAGTTTAATGAAGAAAGTGCAACCTGGGAAAACCTGGAAGATATGAAAACTACTTTTCCATATTTATTTGATCAGAATTGACTATGATGACTGATAAAAATTTGTGATTTTATCTTTATATGTCAATAAGTCTACCAGTTTGGGGCAGATAACTATTTTATTTTTAAATAAACAACCATGTGAATGCTGATTCTGGAACTTTAAATTCTGATATTGTTGCAAACCTATGTTAAGAAAGTGAATAAATTGATTATCCTTAATGCAATGATCAAAATGAGATAATCATCAGGACGATGATTCTTTTTAGGAGGGAAGTATGTAACACCTTGGACAAACTGTTATATTTCTCTTTTGCATTACAAGCGTTGGCATGTGATTTCTTGAATGAGGTGTGTTCCCTTGATTGTTGAAAATCATGCTTGTTATGGATAAATCATTTCTTCTCTTGGATTCTTTAGAACAGAATGATATGGCTTGCAAGAATCCATTTTCACTTCTTGTTGATAAGCTGCAATTTGATTTTGAGAGTTACAAACTTATCTCTTTTGACTGACTCATCCTTGGATCAATTTCAGTGATCCAAGGAATGTTTTAAATCTTCTTAACAGACTGAATGGTAAATTGACATTCATTAGTTTGAGAGACATAGCGGACTGAAATTTTTGTATTTTACAAATTTTATGGTCTTGTGTGAATGTGCCTTCATTCGGTTGTATGTTGTGCTTGGGTCTTTGGGATTGATCTCTGCAGGACATTATTGGCATAAACAAAATATAATTTTCTTATGACTATGAAGGGGATCAAAATCCTAAAACTAAAGGACTATCCTAATGGTATCCTAAACTAGGTAAGAGCACCTACTTCCTAGCTACGTCTACTTAATTGGGTTATAATCTAACCTAAGCTTCTTATTCTATTTTCATTTGGAATGGCATACTAACCTAAGCTCTTGTGCTGAATGAATAAGGGAGAAAATTGCTAAGGTGATACTAGACTATTTTTAACCTAATGCCTAATACTAATGGTTGTGAATTTAATCTAACCTAAGTTGGAAATTACCTATGGCAATGTTTAAGACCTAAGGTAATTATAGTTAGACTAACCTAAGTATTTGGTAAATCTAGCCTAAACTATTAAAAAGGAACCTAAGGGGTCGCATGGCACTAAGGCGATGGTTCCAATGGCATTCAAGTGATTTGATTTGGGTTTAATGCATGGAGGTACTGCCAGTTTTGGCAAAGGCTAGTTAAATTTAGTGGGGGCTTAAATGGAGGCTTCACTAAATATGGAATTGCATATTAATTTGGAAATGGCATTCGCCAATTTTGGGAGGTGGTGGTAAGGAGAGATAAGTGAGAGATTTGGGAGTAATGAAATTTATGGACCTCGGGTTTTTGTGTGCAAACCGTCTTGGAAACAAGGGAGGTGGAGATTTGTGGGAGGTTGTTTGGTTTTGCATGTCTCTCTGAATTTTTCTCTGCATGGAGCTATTTGGTTCTTTGAACCAGATAATTTGACTTCCACTTCTTGGCTATTTTTGGTTTCTCTGGTCTATTTTCGATCAAAGGAATGTATATGAGGCATTAGAAGAAAATTTATTTGGTTGTTGATATTTCATGGAGAAGAAAAAGAGTGAGAAGCTCAGCTGGAAGTCTCCTTTGAATTTACAGAAGCACTATCAGGCATGATAGGATCTACCCATTAAGATTTCTTGCTTTCTTCTAAATGAATCATTAAAACAACTCTACTCTCATGAGATAATTATTTACATGATTTTTCTAGTTAATTACTTGCATGTTTTTATGAAATCTCTGTGATTTTGGGACAAAAATCCATTGCATAGTAATGTTAGTTTTTGGGAAACTTTCTCTGTGCTAGTTTAATGGTGACATGTATGTGAAACTTGTGTTTGAAGCTTTGTATTTCATTATGGAACTTGTATTTGAGGTTAGTGTTGTTCTGAACTGGCATTCATTGTTTAGTATGGTTCTGAACTTTTATTGAGGCTTCGTGTTTTGTTCAAACTTGTATTGGAAACTTTGTGTTTGTTCTGAGTTGTGTTGGAGCTTTGTGTAGCTATGAAATTTTGTTTTAATTTATTTGTATTCAACACTATACTCATATTCAATACTTGTGTATTCTGAACTTGTAGTTGAGTTGATGAGTTTTGTTCTATACTTGTACTTTGAGCTGGAAGTTTTATTCATATTCAGGGATTTGAAAATGCTTGAACTCATTTTGGGAATTGTCTTCTCGAAAGAGACTTGAGAGATTAGTTTTGGTTTTAGTTGTTTTGTAATCTCTTTTGAGATCTTCTCTATGCAACTTCATGAGTGGGAATGGTTGTGGTACTTCTATCTTTTAGAATGTACCATGTGTTCTTGAACTGGTAAGGGCATGTAAGTATGGAGGATACTCTCTCCTCCTCTTCTTTGAGAAATCCCACGTCTTGTGGAAAGCTTGACTATTTTGTTTGAGGGATTAATGGACTAGAACTACATCTTGTTATGGGTTTGGATGATTTATAGTTCATTTGGAATAGTCGTTAATAGTTTAGAGGCTTATGGAAATGTAGTATTTACTCTCCTTCTTGTAATAGATGTTTGAAACAAATACCTTCCTTGTCATAATATTTTTAAATGGAGCTTGAGAGTCCTTGTTGTGAATTTTTTTTAAGTCACAATTGGAGGTAATTTTGGGACAATACTTGTCTTAAACATATATTGGGTTTTCTTACTTACCTTCAGATCCTCTAAAATAGACTTTTGGTTTTTAGGGAAAGAAGAGTTGATTACTCTCCCATGCTGAATCTTGTTGATAGGATTTATCATCTCTAGTTTGGGGTTGTCTCACTGATTTTGTCTTCATGATGACCACATGCTTTATGTCTCTATTATTTGAAGTCATGTAAGACCTAGAAGTTGAGAATACAGTATCTATTAAGATCGTGGGTTGTATTGAACCTTGTATATCTTATATATTTTGTGAATTTCTATTCCTTGATGGATTCATTGAACAAATCTCCAGGTTTTAAAAGAGAAAGGAATATGTTCTCTTGGGGAAAATATACTATTTTAGGGACTGTACTATGTACTTCATTCTGATATTTGAATTCAAACTTGTGTTTAATGAATGGGAATAGATAAACCAGTTGGTAAAGATTTGTAAATGAAAACTAGAAGTGTGCTTTTATCATAGCTATGTGTTTGGTTTTGTGTTCTCTCTTGGGAACTAGTTAAAGAACTTATAAATTTGAAATAGAATTGGGAATTCATTTGATGGTATAAATGAAATAAATTATTGATTGGACCCTTTTCTAATTGAGATCCCTTTTTACTGTTGTTTGGATAAGTTCATTTGATTGAACTTTTCTGTATTCGATTCTTTTCTGAGATGGAAATTTATTGTGGATTGTATGGTCTACTTTGTGTAAGTCATTAGTTTTCATGACGTGGAAGGAAATTAGATGAGTTAGTATGTTGGAAAGAAAATAATAACATTCTTAGACCGATTGTTTTGCTTGATTGAGTCATACTCCATTGGGATTCATATTGGAAGGTTGTCTCTTTTTACACTCTGTCTTATTATGAATCCTTCTTGGATGGACTGGATAAGAGATTAATTCTGTTGTGAGTCTAGATTGGGTTGTGGAATGTTTGGTTTAAGATTTTTGAATTATATCTTCTAACACGTGGAAGTTATTTTAGACTTACAAGAGGACTGTTTTGAATATCTACCCCTACTTTGATTGATTTGGGATTCTTGTTAGATGTTTTTCCTATATGTTGAATCCTTTTATAGTTATCTTTGATCTAAGGAAGTTTTTGTGTTCTAAACCTGTATCAGTCTTTCAGATGATTAGTGTATGGGGAATAAGTTTGTATTGATTCTTCTTCTTTTACTGATATGGAAAGATGAAGAATCTTAATATGAGTTATGTTATAATTAACTTCTTTTGCTGCTTAGTAAAGATAAATGTGTATTTCTATTCTTATAGAACTATGAAACAATTAGATGATAAGACCTATTGATTGTTTTAAAGTAATTGATAGGATCAATTAAATATTATGATATAATGCAGATGTTGAGGATTATATTATGATCTTTTCTTAAATGTGAATTCATACTCTTTCATTGTACTTCTTCTCTGGATATTATTACTTATGATTATTAGTATGATATATTAACTGTTTCATTAAATCAGATTTGTTTTAATGGAACAATTAGTGGAATTCACTTCACTTTAATGCTTAGTGCTTATGATGCTCAATTCATTAAACTGACCCGTGCTAGCAATTTTTGTAGATGGACATCGTAAGTGATAAAGGAAGGCAAATTTTTTTATGATGCATTGGTTTACTTAATTCTGGATCTTATGTAAAGGATTTCCAATCATTCAGAGTTGTATTGGTAAAGAAAAGTGTTGTTCTTTTAAGATCTTAATTCTGATTGACATGCAGAATGTATGAAATGCATAGTCTTGTAAATGTATATTATCATCATGAATTGAAAGGTTTTGATTTGTACTCGAATTTGTGGTGTGAATTTTTTTGTACTAGTATGGTGAAATTGGTAGTGATATCTTGGTGGTATTCTTTATATCTATTGTAAACTATTGCTATTATAAGATAATAAGTTGGATTAAGGAGATAGTATAATCTCCCTTATTATAATGAACTTGTTAAATTGGAAAAGATGTCATCTCTAACTACACAACTATAGTTTAATAATGAAGTATGCTTGGGACATACAATTAAACTATATGAGTAACGAATGATAAAAAGGTTATGTTAAACCTAACATCTAACCATGTAGAGGAAGACTCTTCCTCTCTCAAAGAATGAAAGATAAAAGGAATAGTGGTTATGATCTTTAATCTTTATAACTTCATTTATAAAGTAAACACTAGCTGAATCTAGGTGGATGTCACACTTGATTTGGAATGCTAGGTTGCATTAAGAATTAAAAGTTGATGTTTTTTGTCCTGTGTTTAGGATAACTGTTTGTTATGCCTTGTTAATGAACAACAATGTAAAACTGAATTTATGAAGTTCTTCATGTCTAATCAGGCTATTTATGGGTAAAGAACTTAATAAATGTTGGAATTAGAGTTAGGAGTGGTTACTATAATATGAATTTTAATCCAATATTAATTATGATTAATGACCACTAAGGGGGTATGTACATCTTGATGAATCAGTTCTAACGGATGTTGGCACATGCCAACTATAGGATTATACCCTCGAGAAGTCCCAAGACTTCTCATAGATACAGTGTTGTAGTTGACATGTGGCAACACCCTTCCATATTTGTTCATCTAGATCTACGCATATTTGGACTTGAACTTAGTTTCTCTCTAGGTCAAGTTAGTAGCATGTTTAGGATAGGTAGTGGCTTCCAATGACTCAGGGTACCTTGGCACATTCAAATGGCCTAGGTCAGCCGAGTATGCCCATATACCCTAAGTCATCATGAGAATCTTCTTATAACAAACTATGATGCTAATCAGGGCTAGGGTCAAACCTTGAGCAAGTAGACTAACAGTAGTTAGTAAATACCATTCTAGATAACATAAGAGTGAGGTGAAGGATGTATTCCGCAAAGATGAGTATGTCGTCTAGGAATATTAACATGAACAATATGTTGATTTTTTTTGCCAAAGTATCACAGGCTACTGGTTGCGTTGTCTTATGTCACCTAGTTTAAAGCAATGTGATGTCAGATGAATATTGGTAACAAATATTCAGATAGCTTCTTTAAATAGATCACTCAGTACTCAGAATAGGGTAGGAGAACCAAGTATACATAGTATACATTAAGTATTCTATGCTTTAAGTTAACATGAGAGATGTTCCTAATATTTCATAGATTATTTATTTTTAAAATACTTCAAATGTAAATTATTCTTTGTCTCTTGTCAAACCCCTTCCCTAATGACTACCTTGTATATTGTCCTGAACAGTAGCTAGATGAGACTTATTCATGGTTTCATACTAATTCTGATCTAGCTACCATTTTTCCAGATTTCATATACTAGTTAATCCATTTAAGTATTCAAATGGCCAATTGACCTTAAAACTTAGGAGGATTTAGACTAAAAATCTAGGAATTTTGCTATAAGAACCTCTAAGATTTTCTTCATGGCTAGAGACTCTTCCTTAAAGTATGCATGGACATTATAAAAAACTATATCTTACCATTGATGAAAAAATACCTCTAATCCTTGAATATAGTTACAAATTCCACTATCCTTCCTTGAAATTAAAGTGTTTCATAGTCCTCAAGGTTTCCAATGACCAAAAGATGGGTTTTTATCACTATGGATGCTTAGAATATGTTTATAAAGTTTGGATACCTTTATAAACCTTACCACCCTTCCATATTATTGAATCATACACCAAATATTCCATGCAAGGAATTTAAGGGGTCTACTATAGTACCACCTTCAGATTACTTGCCCTATAAATCTTATCAATCACAAGGTACCTTCATAATTCATTCTTCTCATCTCTTTATACTAACAGTGCACTTTCCTCCTTTGTCACGTAATTGATAAGAAGTGATAGAACCAAAATAATGACCAAATAGAATCAAATTTATGAAAATAAATTGTTAAGAATAGAGTTCTTATCTTACCAACCAAAATACCATCATTCGCTAGATTCATCAACTTGAAATATAACCCATGAAATAAGCATCATACACAGATCCTACACAAAGTAAGTTTGCAAACTCAGACTTTCTTTAATTCTTGGAGCCTCTTCACACTCCTTTTTTTATAATTTGAATAATAGATGATAAATAGTTACATTTGGCTTTTTATATCCTCTCAAATTAGTTTTGAATCAAATAGGAGCATTTTGAGACCTCATGGTCATATGGCTACCTTATACACAACATTGAAAGTTTCTTGGCTCCAAGACCTTGACATCTAATAACATGTTATTACACCTAAACCACCTATTACAACTTTTACACATTAAAAATGACTTTTAAAGTTCTTCAAGCTCATAGGAAACCCAAAACTAGTCTTAATTGAATATTTCCTTTTGAAGGGAAATACACATTTCAAATTTTGAACATCCAAAGACCAAGATAACACCCTAAGTGGATCATAAACACTTATTAAACCTATAAACCCACCTTCAATAAATTTTTTGATGATCTCATGCCTTATTTACAAGACGAAGATGATGTTCCTACATCATTGCGGGGCCATCCTTGAGTGAGGGTTTCCTTCCAATAATTTGATGAAAAACATCATGAACTCATCATTCACTCTTGAAAAGTGTTGGTTTAGTTATTTCAAAGAAAAGTGTGGATATTTATTGTATGTAGGTCACTAATGATTTGGCCTCAATATATCATATGTCTACCCTCAATGATGGTGAGGATGAACAATTCCATCCAGTCATGGAATTATCTTATGGTTTCTTCTCCTATTATCCAGTTTAAGAGGATGATTGCACCTGAGAATCCCTCATGAAATTAACTTTAGGAGAGAGACTTTGACATACGGGATGGATTTATTCCTTACTTCAACCACGAACCAAATTCAAGGCCTTGGATATAAGAATCTATATTGGACCATTCACCATATTTGACATCTTTTGTATGAAAATCATGTTATTCTAGACTGTAATTTACATAGAGAGATAGATTTCCTTGGTAGTAATAACCACTAGGATTGAGTTATCATCAACTCTTATAGAATGAGTTTCCATCTCATAGTGGTGAGAGAATGCCAACACTAACTTTGTGCTTTTAATGGACACGAGATGACAACCCATAGCATATAATCTACTCTCTTATACTTTATCATTGAAATTTTCCTTGTTTGTAATCAATTTTTATACCCCTTAACAAATAAGGACAATCCCATGCACGTCGACCTATCACCCAGTGGGTGCTGGGTGCTCACCCGAGGCACGCGTGGGCATCGAGCCCCTCTTTTATGTGAGTTGTGTAAGAATGTACCATAGATGTGAAATTGAAAGACAAAAGAAACTCCTTATTCAACTGAGAACTTCAAGTAAATGCTACACTAATGTATCCATTCAGACAAGAAGCACATTGACAAAGGATAGATCTGAACCATGCGGGAAAGAGGATGCATAATGATTATACTCATTCATATGTAACATATTGAACATAACAGAAAGAGATGTATGAACCGTGAACCACATATATTCATATTTGAACATGTCCAATAATCACATTACATCTATTAGGGTCATTATAGACCAAAATGATAGTGTAGATTAGAACCATGTAGCAAGACTGGACTTACGTCCCTTATAATGCAAAATAAAAACATGTACCCATCCCTTGATACATCATTCTTCCTACAGATCTCCTAGCCCAACCATAAATCTCTTCACGTATTTCTGTAGAGCTTCACCTTTCATCTATTCTCTCTAATCCCCCCTATGTGTATCTCTATGTCTCTCTCTAACCTCTCCCCCTTTCCCTTTATCGAGCGCTTGTATTTATAGCCTTTCTCAACACCTTCAAGCCTTCACGGGAGTTGCAGATCCGTTGCCAAGTGTCTAAGGTGGTCCTCCATGGGAGCATGCTTCTTCTAGGCTCAAGCTCTCCACTCTTTGCAATGATGGCCTTCTAGAATCTTCCATCGTAAGGTATATTACTTCCTAGGCCAGCCTATTGCCAGGATGGCACCTTATCCACTCCAGATGCGTAGTCAGGTCATGATTTTCTTGTGTTCTGTCTGATATGCCAAATATGGCTAAGTCCCAAAACCTTTTCTCTACCTTGCGCGCGTGCCACTTGTTCTACTAAAAACCCTCCTAGAACCCTGTCCTACGTGCTTTATCCTTGCGTGCCCTTCTTTAAGTAAGTCCTATGCACCCACGTGCTTCTCTGTACTTAGAAATAAATTAGGGGCCCATCATCACCCCACACTATGCCTATTCTCTGCCCTTGGAAACACCTTTTCCAGAAAAAAAAAGGACTTTCCTTGAATTTTTTGGAGAAAAGATACAGGGATGAAAGAATGGGGAAACTATGATTATTTCTGCAAGAGGAGAGGAAAATATTTTTTCTAATTTTCCTCCAACTTATTCCAGGTATTTACCTCACTTTGTGGTTTTTGACAGAGGTTACCAACTAAGGTGCTTACCTCTTCAAAGCTTAGCCCTTCTCCTTGGGTATCAATTGTTTCCACAATCCCCTCTAACTATTTTCCTAAATCCTCAAGCGCATCCATTCTTCGAGTGATTTGGGGATATAACTCTTTCAGCCGGTTTTTGATTGAGCCCTACAAGGTCTCAATAGCCTCTGATTTCTTCTCAACCTCAGCTAGAATTTTGTCTCTTTCAGCCCTATTCCCCTTGTTATTTTCTTGAAACTCCTTGAGCTCCACGTCATGGTGGGGAATAGGATACTCACCACTCTATCTCTATTGATGGATTTGTCATAAGAAGCCTCAGAAACTTGGGTGGTGGATTTCACATCCACGAGGACTTTCTTGTATTGGGCCACAATGGCCATAACCTTCATCTTGTCCTCCTTTTATCTACACGCTGATGCCTCCTCTGTAGACTCTAAGGCCAGTGGTTGTCTTTCCATTGTGAGAATCTGAGTTAAGTATTCTAGGCATTACAGGATTGATTCATATCTCTATGTGGATGGTATCGAGTCTGGATGCTTCAAGATAATAAAACTTGTGATCATCTCTACCTTCTTGGAGGCTTCGCCATTTATTCCTTTAATTCATGCCTAAGCTGAGCGCTGACTAGCTCCTCAAATTTTAACTCCTTAGTTCTTTTCTCTAGATCCTCTTCCTTCTTCTCCAGCTCTGTCTCTAGAAACTTCACTCTGTCATTCCTCCTGAAGATTCTAGCCTCTACTTCCACATAAAATTTATTCAGCATGTTATAGATCTGTTCATCTGATAGCCACTGAGTGTTTACCAAGGGGTTGTCACCTTTTGACTCTGGTACCCTCATTATTGCCCCTTGGCTCACTTTGAATTCCGGTTCATTGATGTGGGACTCAAATGCCCAAGAAATCATTTTCCTTTTTTGAGGGTATGCACCTTCCTCATCAAATAATGACATAGCCAAGAGTGGCTCCATTGGAATGGTGTTTTGAAAGCACATGCGCAACACCTGCTTTAGGTCATCAATATAGCCCATCCTCTGAATATGTGATGCTTTTGTGCTTTTTATCCCTATGCGTGCGGCCTTAGGATATCTCACAGCCAAACTGGGATCTCCTCCCATGCTACCATATTCATTTTGTACGCTTTCCTCCTCTTCTTCCTTCATCACTAGGTCCGCACCACGTTCCATCTCTTGCTCCACTAAGTCTTCAATGATCTAGGCTAATTCCTTCTCCGCAGCCTCGTTTATCTATTCCTTAGTGAGGCTTGGGGTCCTTTGTTCTTTTGTGACTTCCTCACTTACCCCCATGTCCTGAGTATCCTCTTATTTCTTGTCATTCTCCCTCTTGACAAAGATGTATTCATTTTATTCTTCCTCTCCTTCATCCTCTGTGTCATGAACCTCATAGACAAGATGGTCCTCGCCTTGTAGTGCATCTTCTTCATCATCATCATCTCTCTCACCTCTATAAGCCTCCAATCTCTCTGTATCATCTGAATCATTTTATTCTATCATCTTCTACTTCTTCTTGGCATGAGATTCTTCTTCCTTCTCCTCCTCCTTTTGTGACCTCTTCTGGGTGATGGGTTCCTCATGCTCCGGTTCTTCTTCCTCTGGAGTCTTAGCTTTCACTGGAGACTTATTTCTCTACATGTATAAGTACTGGGCTTAGTGCTTGTCCCTAATTACCACTTGTGTATCCTGAAAACTTGGTGCTTTCTACCCCTCTTCCCTTTCCCTCTTCTTAGGTGCAAGCTTCTTTCTACATGTGGGGTCCTCAGGGATGGATACATAATTTTCCAAGTATGAGCCCTTTTCAAAATTTATCCTGATGCAAAGATATATTCTTGTTTCATCCCTCCCATTGATTGGAAAAATCACTGGTTTTATCATTTGTATCTCATGGGAGACATATCTCTCCATGTATGAATGCTTCTTGGGGTAAACCAACTTCCTACGTAGTTCTCTGTGGTCTTGATCTACTTCACTAAGGTCAAACCTTAGTCTCTTGGCCTATTTAAACCTATTCACCCCCACTTGGAAGTATTACACAGTGAAAGAGAAGGGAAGCTTGCACCATGGGCTCATTGTTTCATCTGTCAACCTAAATATGCCAATGTAGAAGTAATGATATACCATGAATTCCACTTCTCTTTGCACGAGCATAGTTAAATACTCTAGAATTCTCCATTCCACCCCAAACACGTCCCTCATGCACTTGTACCATTTCTCTAAATGTGACTTATGAGTCACTATCATGGTCTCGCAAGTATATTTTGTGAACCGCTTCATGGACGAAGGATCCTCTTCTGGGTACTCCCAAACAAACCTCTCCAGCCCATCGGGCACTCTGATTTATGAGAAGACAATAGTGAGGAGGATGTTGCCAAACAATATTTTTCTACCCTCCTACGTGCTACTTATGATTTCATTTGTATGAAAGTAGATAAATTGTAGATGGTCCCCTCAGCTATTTTCTGGCATACATTAAGCCATGCCTTGTTCACCTGCATCCATCTCTCCTGATCATTAAGCTTCATAACCAAGCACGTGCTCATCCTCATCATGGGGTATAGGATCTTAGAGATGTCAAAGTATCACAACCCTTTCTTGTAGGCGTATGCAGCTATTGTCTCTTTGATGGCCTCCTTGTCACTCAAGTCATCATCTAGACTCTCTCCCTCATAGGTAAGGCCTGTGAATTTTGAAATTAACTAGGGAGTTATGCACATCTTGCATCCTACGAAATAGAAATGATCCTCATGCACACGCACCATTAGCCACTAGTAGAGGCACTTGGGATTTTTGAAGTATGGAAATTCATAAAATTGCAACAACCCTTCCTTCTCCATCTTCACCTTTATGTCATTGTCGTAAATGGGCATGCCTTCTGGCATTCTCTTGTTGGTTGGGTGCACCAACTCCAAGGCCATCTCTTTCTATGTTATAGTTGTGCGGTGGTTATAATCACTCACTGTCATCTTCCTTAGGTGTGATTCCTATTATTTTTCCAGTAAAACCCCATATGGGTACTGTATTTGTGCGTACCATTCTTCATTTGTGATCTCAACGGCTGTTATTTGTTTTCCCTTTCCCTTTTGTTTCTACTTCTTTGGTGAGATGGTTAGTTTTATGGGTTCCATATTTCTAACATGTTTTAGTACATAGAACTTATCCTTCTTGTTATGATTTACCACTCTATCCAGCCCCAAGCTCGATCTTCACAGAAAAATCCTTCTAACTTCGTGCCCTAGTCGCCAAACCCTAACTGGAAAAACCCTTCCACAAGATGGTGCTTACTTAACTTCTCCACGCCCGTGTCCTCCTTTCCTATGGGTTTGCGAATTTAACCTATCTATACACTTCATATCTCTCAAATTTTTCCTTCATCACAAATATATTGCTTTAGATGCCTTAGTTCACAAGATATTTCTTCCCTTCGTAATCGTAATGCAAATAATGAAGTGCTCGACCTCTTATTTATAGTTTTTCTCTTTTCCTAACATGAAATGATCTCTCACCTACCACTATACTTTGACCTTAAATGCATCATTTTCCACTAATCAGGTCTTAAGCACCTTTACTTATGTTCCCAACCTTGTGCGAAAAACTTCTACAACCTTCTGGTAAACAATCCATCCTAACAAAAGACTCTTATGCACGCATTAACAGCACCGAAGGCACTTCTTCTGTCCACCTAATTTTTTCTCTCACCTACCTAGTGTTATTCCATCACTTCTCTCTATATGTGGTTTCTCTAAGGCTTTCTTGACACCAACCATTCACATCCATCTCTTCTCTACGCACCTATTAACCTTATGTGCCTTTAGTTCTTTTAACCGGGCCATTTACCGCAACTTCTACTGCCAACACACACTTTTATTACAGGCCCATACTTCGCATCACTCCACCCCACACTAAAAAATATGTGTGGTCCTCTATGCATGCACAATGTTCAAAAAGTAATGTGGTTACTGGTGTGCATGGCATGACACAAAACAACAAAGGAAAAAACAATGAGAAAGGGAAATACAAGAAAAGAAAATTCATTAAAGGAAAGTCTATTCTAACTGGAAACACTGCCTTATTTAAAAACACCAAGAAGACTTATTTACAGTAGGGATTCAACCTACTTCCATTGAAGTATACTGGTAATCTCATCCCATTCAATGCTTGTAACTGGCACGTTCCTAAATCAAGGATGTACAAGATGATTTAAGGGCCCAACCAATGGAATTTTAGCTTCCAAGGATGGCGTAGAAACTTGGAATCATATAGCAAAACATATGTCCAACCTCAAACTTTTTGTTCTTGATGTGACGATCATTGCATGCATTTTTTTTTCTTTTTCAATCTTCTGGCTCCACCTAGCGAGTGGCCATATTTCATTCAACTGCATTAATTTTTCAATCCTTTCTTCCAGTGCTTGCTCATCGGCTAATCCTCCTACACGTGCATTATACGTAGTAAGGTAACATGAATTCAACTGGTAGGATAGCCTCCATGCCAAACACCAATTGAAATGGTGTGGCATTATTTAAGCTCTTGTAGGTTGTCTTGTATGCCCAAAGAATGACTTATACTTTGTCATCCCAATCTTGTCTACCAACATCACAAATCTTAGTTAAAGTGTGACTAAGTATTTTATTAAATGCCTTAGCAGTTCCATTTACTTGAGGGTGATAGGGGGTGGTCTTGTGATGTTCCACCATAAATTCTGATAACAGAATCTTGAGCATCTCACTAAATTCCAATTAAAATGGTGTGGCCTTATTTAACCTCTTGTAGGTTGTCTTGTATGCCCAAAGAACAAATTATACTTTGTCAAATCTTAATGGGTGTGACTAAGTAGTCTATACCTTAGTAGTTCTGATTATATTTTCCCATAAAAATCTAGCAGAGAAATTGGATACCTCTATCCCTTGTCAGGCATCCATACATGCTGATACAATCTAGTAGCCTTGTAGGTGCTGCCTCTTCCCACCATGTTAAATAATCAATGCAAGTGATGATATACCATGAATATATCTTCACGTCATTGGTGAGATTGGTCCTACAAATTTGATAGCCCATTTCTCAAATGGTTCTGTGCTGGGTATTGGTCATAAGGTAATATCATCCCTCTTTCCATGTTTTCCAATGCACTGGAAATGGTTATAGGCCTTGCAAAACTCAATACAATCTTGGTAAATGGTTTCCCACCAAATCCTTGCAAGCAGAATCTTGTGATTGCATTTCCCGCATAGTGTCCTCCTGCGATCCCACCATACGTTTCTTCCATAATTGCAATGTGCTCATGTTCTAGCACACATCAATGTAAAACCTCATCACGACCCAATTTGTATAGATCTCTACTAATCAGCATGTAAGGCATGGTGCGTATGGCCAATTTTTTCCTCTCTAAGGCCTTCACTCCTTCTGGCACCATGCCTGTCTTAATAAATATTGCAATGTCCTCCAAATCTGAGGGCGTGTGCCATAACCTAAATAGTTGTGCATATGGCATAGTCTCCTCAATGCTCTATGCATCCTCCCCTGAGTCAATCCTAGACAAATGATTGGGGCATCAAAACTACGATGAACTCAAATTCTTGAAATAACAAGACCCACTGACATATGTGCCCTTAAATAATAGGCTTATTAACTAATTATTTTAATGCCATGTGGTCCGTGTAGAATATAAAGGGTGTTGCCAATAGATACTGCCTAAACTTATGCAGCACGTAGATCATGGATAATGCTTTTTTCTCAGTAGTTGTGTAATTTTTCTTTGCTGGTGTTAAATTTCTGCTGGAAAAACACAAGGGATGATCAAAAATCCCTTCACTAGGTTGTTCCAGTACTGCTCCAATGGTTGTGCCTGAGGCATCAACATGAACATGGAAAGGCTTATCCCAAGAAGGGAATCATATTCTTGGTGTGGTGATAAACTTATTCTTTAAAGTATTAAATGTCTCCTACTCTACCTCTCCCCAAAGGATGGCACTCTTGTGTTTAAGAAAATATTCTAAGAGCATGGCTATCCTGGCATATCCCTTGATGAAATTTCTATAATAACCTAGATGCCCATGGAATCCGTGCACTGTGCTTTGGTTAGTAGTCTCCCCTAACCCCACAATGACAAAAACTTTGGCAAGATCTACTAGTGAGCCCTCCCTACATATGATGTGCCCCAATAATCTTCCAAATGAGGTAGCAAAGATACATTTCTTAATGTTGAGGGATATTCTCAACTACCAACATCTCTCAAACATTAATCTTAAATTATCACAATGGTCCTTCACTAGCCCATACACTGTCCAATCATCCAGATAGACTTGAAGAAATTTATGGATAAAGCCCTAAAATGCTTGTACCACAATGCACAAGAACACAATAGGCACATTCTTCAACCCAAAGGGCATGACCGTATAGGAAAAAATTCCCCACTCAGTAGAAAATTTTTTCATCTCCTGGTCCTCCTTTGAGATCCAAAACTGGTGGCACCCTGAGAATCCATCCGTAAAGGAATAAACTTCACATCCAACCACTCCTTCCAAAATTTATTCAGTGAAGGGGGTCGGAAAAGGGTCGATGACATAAAATGCATTCAACTCCCTATAGTCTACATTTATCCTTATCCTTCCATCCTTTTTAATACTAATGATCATTGGACTTACCCACTCTGATTCTTCAACAACTTAATTATACCTGACGCTATCATCTTATCTATTTCTTCCTTTAACTTCATGTACAGGTTATGATTCATTCAGTATGGTCTCTTCCAGACTGGGCACGCACCCTCTTTCAACTTGATCCTCATTTCCCCAAAGGGATGGTGAATTCTGTTGAGCTCATGATACCAATGAGGGAATAAAACCTGGAACTCACGTAAAAAATCAATGATATTAGAGAACTCCTTCTCTAACCAATAATCCTAGATGATGTCCTCATTAGGTTCCTCTTCTATACTAATGTTAATCTTTTTTATCTTTATCGGCTCATGGTAGGTCTGCACCTATTCATCAACACTATATATCACTTCATGCATCCCTACAAAATGGTTAACATCCAATCTTTCTGCTTTCTCCCCATCAATTACATTCACTATCTTCCCTTTTTTGTTTTCCATGCATGCACACTCAAGTTGTATCTCTTCTAATTCTTCTTTGTCAAAGTGCACCTCCAAGCCAGGTTCTCCTATCAACTCTTGTATTCTATCCTCTGCCATAACACTATCCCCTATTGTAAGGAACTTAAAAACCTATAACACCTTATCCACTGATGGATTTGTACTATGATATTCAAATGCTTGAATGAGATCAGCCATCAATTCTTTCCAATTACAAGTCTAGCAGCGTGTTTTTGAATGGATATACCATGTATGTGCACAACCTTGCCGAGTGGAATCCAAATTATGTACCCATAATGATGATGGCAAGACTTCTGCACCTCCTACCCAAGCATTCTCACATGATTAGATATGAAATGAGGTGACTTATTTACCATGGTAGTCTTAAATGACCATAGGCACGTTGTTCCTAGAAAATCTTATAGAGAATGTGATTCTTGCCTCATGCCACTCTTGAAGGATCTCTCGATGTGTAGCCCACCAGTGCACTATAGTCCTGAGTAGGCTATAACTGAGCATCCCTCTTCTCTCGTCCTCATTTTTCTGCTAAGTTTCCATGTCCCGTAAGAAAACTTCAGGGTATGCCCCTCCAGAGTAACTTGGTAACTTCTTTCCTCCTAGGTGCTTGAGTGAGCATGCCTTGGTCACTTTTATTATAGACCCCCTCAATTGTCACCTAATTAACTCATAGGTCCCATGTGCCCAATTGTCACACACCATGCTTTTGGTATCACTCATAGAATGGGCATCTTCAAATTGGATAACTCCTTCTGTAGGGTGAATTATCTCTGGGTCTCTAATGAAGCACACATAAATTCTATCGAGGACCTCTTCTCGCAAAGGTTCAATGTAAGGTGCTGAATTCCCATCCGTTAGAGGGATTATGACCCATTATTCCTTATTTTTGAAACTGATATATCCTTTGTTAAACCTCAGGTCAATACTATTATTATAGCATGATGGGTGCCTAAGTAATGCTAGAAAATTATCTTCCTCGACGAGTGCCAAGACTTCAAAGTCTCCAGTAAACTTGCCCCCCTGAATGGTAATCACTGCATCCTTTAATACTCTAATGGGCATTTCCTTAATTTTGTTTTCCATACACAGTACAATCAAAGATAGCTACAATGCGGGGCTTCCAAATTTGATGTCATGCATCTAGTGTAATAACATTGACTTCTGCTCCCGTGTCAATTAATATGTTGCTTAGAAGCCAACTATCCACAACTCCGTTCGGTGTGATTTCTTTGTCATAATCAAGGCTATGGGGAGGGAGGTTTACATGTAACACTTGCCTTTCATTCTCTGCTCTAGTGCGGGGCATATTATATCATAGCCATTCTCATAGCAAGGGAATAATATTCTCTTTCCTTAACATTTTGCATAATTCCTTGACCTCATCTAGGTCCTTCTACGGAGCCTTAACATTCCTTCTTTTCTCTTGTTTCTTGGACTGATCCTTTGGATATTGGATTTCCCCCTGTAAAATCCAAATGAAATTCATTACCTCTTGATAACTTCCTTCTGGTGGGAAGGGTCTGGATACTTCCCATGCACCACTTCCTCTCTTGAGACTAGATTCATTATCCTTGGTAATTATTTGGAGCGCACAACTTCTGCTCGTGTTGTCACCTGAACAGGTTCTAACCCTGACTCATGTGCCACTCTAGGAATCCACTGAGTGTTGGCATTCTTTATACTTACCATCACATTGCCCTTGTATTTTTGGTGTGTCTGGATCATGTGCTCAAAGAACTCAGGGCACTCCTCATACTTGTGCTTCTTTTTGCACCACAAGCACTGCAATAACTCTAGGCACTCGCACCTGTAATGTTATGTAGATACATAGTTATAGTAGGTTCCTCATGGGAACTCACTTTTTCCTCCTCCATAGTTACTGTGACCATGGAATCCTTTGCAAGAACCTATTCCACATGCCCCTCCATCCATGTGTCCTTGATAATGGAGTTCATCTTCCTTGGAACCACTGGAAAGGATGGTCTGGCGCACACCATGATCAATGGCCTCATGGATCTGGTCAATAAGCCTACAATCCTTAGTATCATGGGTCGTAGAGGTGTAGATCTTATAGTAACAAGACATATTCTTCCTAAATGCACTTTGCAATAAGGGAAATCTACTCGCATCATGCTCCCCATGACGGATTTCACAATCTACTGCTATGATGTGTACAAATTTCTAGGGGCAACTATCCTTGGCATGCCCCTCTACTTCATAATTTGTACACCACATTCCACTGTGAGTCTCATGGGATGATTTCATAGATAAATTTTCCAGCTGCTTAGCCATAGAAGAAATTTGAGCTTCTAGAAATGGACTAGCACTAGTATGAATGCTCCTAACAACTTTAACACGCAGAGTAGCTTCTAACACCTCACATGGGTCTGTAAAAGTATTATGTGATAATGACCTTCTAAATGGTGTTATCAACCCTCCAAAAAACCATTAGGCATGCTATGAAGGGTGAATTTCATATGAAAACTTTGACATGAGGGTTTAAAATCATGCATCATACTCTCGTACATTCTCCGCCATTCTCTACTGAATCTCCTTCATAGTGCTGATGATCTTCTGCTCAAACTTAGGGATGTGGAATTATTCTAGGAAGGAATTTTTAAACATGGTGTAATCTACCACCATTTTATGGGGGTAATACTTCCTATACCATCTATGTGTATGCCCCTAAAACATTTGTGCAAATTGACTAGCCTTCTAATCTAGAGTTGTGCTCCCCTTCGCGCGCCATAACAATTCACACTTGTGAATATGCTCTGTAACATCCTCTATACCCTAGCAGTCTGGAAAGTGTAAAGAAATTTCAAATATTACCTGAGGAGGTGGCTGAGGCCCCTATTCTCCTGATCCAAATCCTTGGTTTCCTCCAGTGTTCCCTCCACCAGACCCACTAGATCCACCATGTCCCGTGCCTCCTGATTCACCAGTTTCACCTTCAGACCCTCATGTGGCTAGTAATGGGCCTGAAGTGGTCACGCCTACTATCCCTAATGTCTCTACTAAACTATGTGCCAATGGTCTGTCAAGATAATTCCACTACCAGATGTGTGTCCCGCGTCACTCCCCTACATGTTGCCCAAACCTTGTGTATTTTCCCCTTGCCGAAAAATTCCTCCAAACAATGGAATGTTATGTGCAGCCATAGAAGTCCAAAATGAGAAATTATATCTTTTGGGTGCTGATTGGTCACTCCCACTAATACCAACTAGGTTATCAATACTCCTTATGATTTAGAAAACCAAGCACCAAGGTCCAGTCACTAGGTGGGTTTAGATGCGCGCCAACGGGTCTTCTTTCTCCACATGAAAAAACTCTCATCAGAAGCCGAAGGGGTCTTAATCCTATGCTTTCCAAGATGGGGTAACATAGACTGCTCAAGGTCCATGTCATCTACATGAACCTCAACTCCTTCCCACAACATATACCTCTATGAAATCATCACACTTGCAATCTCACATTTTCTAGCAATCTCCCTTTCACGCACTTCACTATACTCGATTCGTCTCTCTTCCCTTTCCTTTTCAGCTGCAATGTCTGTCATCTTCCTCCACCCTGGCTTCCTCACCCAATGCTCAGAAGGGTTTAACCAACCATTGGACATGCCTCTAAACTCAAAGTAATGATCAATATCTTCATCGCCAAAGGATTAACATGTAGAAATGATCCTCTGGGCTCCCTCAAAAACTCGAACTTAACAACTTCTAAACAAGATTACGTAGAAATTCCATATTCTAAGGTGTATCTAGCTAGCACTCCCTTCCACCAATGATCCACAAGATGATACTAGGTCAGATCTGCATCTTGCAGCCTCTGGTAATCATTTTGGGTCCACACACATTCTCTATAGTACTAGCTTGATCTAGACGCATATGCTGAGAGCCATTCATATAACTCTACTGGGAAGAAACAAAGGAAAGTTTCATATAACTCATGGTATAGGTTATCTTCTACCCATCTACATGTGTCAAATTCAGGTCCAATGTTGAATCTCTTAGAAAATTTGTCTTCTGTGCTCTTGAACCATGTTACAAAACTTCCCAAGGTGAAATGCTCTGTCATCACATAGTATAGATATACAGATGCATACCATTTATTTCAACAACTTCAAAAAGAGGTCCCAGAAATGGAACCAAGATGTAGTCAATTTTTATACCCCTTAATAAATAAGGACAATCCCATGCACGTCGGCCTATCACCCAGTGCACATTAGGAACTCATCCGAGGCACGCGCAACTGTCAAGCCCCTCTTTTATGTGAGTTGTGTAATAATTTAGCATATATGTGAAATTGAAAGACAGAAGAAACTCCTTATTTAGCTGAGAACTTTGAGTAAATACTACACTAATGTATCCATTCAGACAAGAAGCACATTGACAAAATATAGATTTGAACCATGAGGGAAAGAGGATGCATAATGATTATACTCATTCATATTAAACATATTGAACATAACAAAAAGAGATGTATGAACCGTGAACCACATATATTCATATTTAAACATGTCCAGTAATCACATTACATTTATCAGGGTCATTATAGAACAAAATGATAGTGCAGATTAGAACCATGTAGCAAGACTGGCCTTACGTCCCTTACAGTGCAAAATAAAAACATGTACTCATCCCTTAATACATCATTATTTCTACAGATCTCCTAGCCCGACCATAAATCTCTTCACATATTTCTATAGAGCTTCACCTTTCATTTGTTCTCTCTAATCATCTCTATGTGTATCTCTATGTCTCTCGCTAACCTCTCCTCTTTTCCCTTTACTGAGAACTTGTATTTATATCCTTTCTCAACACCTTCAAGCCTTCACAGGAGTGGTAGATCCATTGCCAAGTGTCCAAGGTGGTCTTCCATGGGAGCATGCTTCTTCAGGCTCGAGCTCTCCACTCTTTGTAGTGATGGCCTTCTAGAATCTTCCATCGTAAGGTATATTCCTTCCTAGGCTACCCTGTTGCAAGGCTAGCACCTTATCCACTCTACATGTGTAGTTGGTTCACGCTTTTCTCATGTTCTATTTGATATGAAAGATATGGCTAAGTCCCAAAACCTTTTCTCTGCCTTGCGCACAGGTCACTTGTTCTACTAAAAACCCTCCCAGAACTCTGTCCTGCACGCTTTATCCTTGCACACCCTTATTTAAGTAAGTCCTGTATGCCCACATTCTTTTTTGTACTTAGCCAATAAATTAGGGGCCCAACACTGGGTCCACCTAACATTCTATTTTTGAGGTCCTCGAGATCCATATGCGTGACATTATTATGGCCCATACTTGATTACTCTAATGAAAGAGCCAAAATGGGCTCAATATTGGAAAATTTTAATTTCAAACTAATGAAAAGAAACAAGATGATCTAAAATGGATATGACTACAACTTTTTTCACTAAAAACTGGAACTTTCAATTTCTAGCTGTTGGGATTCCAGAGCTACTATTTTAGGAAATCTAGATTTTTGACTTGAAATCAGTTTTTTGGACCCCTAACATGCTAGGAACACTTTCACAAATATTTCCTTACCATTTTAAAAAAAAATCTATTTTTAGAAAGTTGTTTTTTACTTTTTGCTTTTTGGTGCTTTTTACTTTCTTAGCCCGAATTTCCTAGTTTTTCATCTTTGTTGATTTTTGAGTTCACTTATTTGAAAGGTTTTTGTATTTAAGGAATGTTTCTATTTATAGTAAGTATAAGAAGTCAATACTTACTTGTTTTATAAATTTTTCTTCCACACCTTGGATTGAAACGAAATCAACTTCTCTAGAATAGGTTTTTCTTCTAGACTCAGTGCACAAAATTCTATCTTGAAATGTTTGTCAGAATGGTGGGAATTTGAAAAATCATGAACTAGGGTACAAATATAAGGTTCTCCACCATTAAAAATTACGTTCATCTATGATTTTTTCTATTTCTTTCTTCTTAAAGGATCCTGTGAAATAGAGAGACTCTAAAACTTTACTATGATTCCCCTCACCAGATTTGGAGAAATGAGTTTTTCATGTTTTTGGTCATGGAGTCATTTTAGAAAAAAAATGGGCATGGTGTCTCATCAAAAAGAAAGATATTGGGTGTTTTTCAGAAATGAACATGAAGAAATGGAGGAAAAAATAAGTGAAGAAGGATGGAAATGACACTTATAGAGTCTTCTGACAGCACCTTTTTCACACACACATGAAGGAGGAAGCACGATAGTTAGTAATTTTGTAAATTTTGGATTCTAACATCTTATTAGGAGGGAGTGAAATTTTATGCCCCAATTTTACCAAGGAGATGAGACATATGGTAGAAAAATCTTCCCTCACCTGAGCTTGATAAGTGGCGGACCATGATTGCTTGGTGAGGGAGAGAGAAAAATCACTTTAAAAGCTCTTAGGGGCTGAAAATGGGTAACATGAGGGACATGGGAAATGGCTGGACATGGGATCATTTTTTTTCCTAACTATCCCAAGGGGATGGGAGAGATGGGGCAAAAAAATGTTCCCTCACCGATTCAATGAGGCAGAGAGGAGAGGGGGCTGAAAAATGACATATAGAGCCTTCCTGGGGTCACATGGTGAATCAAGCACCAACATGGGCATGGTGAGAATTTTATGTCCCAACTATCCTAAGGGGACAATATAGATAGGAAATGAAATTACACCCTCACCTAGAAGTGATAAGTGTCACTTCATGATTGCATGATGGGAAGAGATGAGAATAATTGAGAAGGGGCTTACTTGACAACTTTGGGTTTCGTTGATGTTGTCCCCTCAAAATTCCCCTCTTTTGAAAGTTGAAAATTTTGAAAATTTTGAGTTGGCACCCTTTAGTAATGTTTTAGTGAAGAGGAAATTTGAAGAGATAGTGAAAATGTCATTTCTTGGGGTCATTTTAAGTAACTTGTGGGTCTGTAGGACATTTTTGTCCCTCACGTCCCAAGTTCCTATGGGCTTCATGTTCATTGATTCCCTGCATCGTCCACATCAGTTGAATTAGATCTTCTTGTCCCATATGTCCCAATTTCTAGCAGACCTTTTGTTCGCCGATTGGTCAATTTTCCCACAAGTTCTTGTTTTTCAGATTCTTCATGCTTTTTCGGCCCATTTATCACAAGTTCACCCAGGATTCTTATTCCCTAATTTCCCACATCACCCGCATCAATCAAATCAGGTCCTCGCGTCCTTCACATTTCTATGTCCCTGTACCTCCCTTGCTCTTTTGGTCCACATCGCCCGAATTAGCTTTTTGTGTCCCACATGTCCTAATGTCCCATGAACCGTTTGGGCCAGTTTTTCTACTTTTCATGCATAACACCTTTTTGAGTCAATACAAGGGGTATTTACTACACATTTATGATATTCTCTCTCCTGAATGACTATTTAAACAGACCACCGTCTATGCATTTGTCACATTACTTGCTTGTTATTTATTTCCCACATTCTTACAATTGAGTCATTTTCCTATATCCCTTTGTGTTTTTATTGCGGATATGTTCTTTGAAGGCCGTTCCTCTGTGCACTATGAAAATGAAGATAAAGTTTCAAGGGAACAAGAATTTGTCACCTCTAGAGACCTTTGTGCCTAATATCGGGGATAGTGAAGATTGACACTTATATTTTGATGATTTTTGGGGCAGGTTAACGTGTGACGACCCTGCTCCCATGGCCCAAATGGTCAATGATAGTGGAATCATGTATGCTTCTAGTTTTCCAATCTTTGTGTAGTGTTTCGACACCGTGCTCACCGATGGAGCTCATTTCAACCCAGATACCAAGGAATTTATTAATGTGCATGTAGAATTGATTGCAAAACTCAATGTTTCCACCATCACCGCTGCCCTACGCATTCCTGAGACAAAAAACTCCATTGTTCTCACTCTTTCTTAAGCTCAGGCTCTGTTTGATAAGGACAACAATAAATACAAGACATGAGTGGCTAATTCATGGTTGAAGTGTCCTAAGAAGGGAGCATCCCGACTCTCCAAAGTGTTGTACAGGGTTGATTTCAATGAAGAATTATCAGATTTCATCATCTTTCTCACCCGTATTATGGGGATGCCCTCTACCAACAACTTCCATTTTTGGATGTGTCTTTCCATAAGGATCATCTGTGAGGGTAAACAAAACCTAAACTAGGATAAGATCATCTATATGAATATGACTAAACAATTGACAAATGTTCAACAAACTAAGAAGTTCTACATGAATTCTTATCTCATGTACACCCTAGCAGCATCTTGAGAGTGGTTTGGCTTCACTTAAATTGAGGGAAATAATGATGAGCCCATATACACATATTGCCCTCAATCTACCCTTAAGGAAAACAATCATAATTTTAGAAGGGTGAATGATGCTTTCACCATGTACATTGTGAGACTTTTGGAGGGTGACACTTAGGAGATTTTTTTATGAGGCTATGGCTCTAATAGCCAAGTATGGGGCTTTCTTCATCTAGTTCAGAAAGTTCTCATACATTAGATTGGCTTGTTTTGAAAGTGCATCTTTCAAGCTTCCCATGTTCTGTAATGATAAAATGGCTCTAGTTGAGGTGTGCAGGTAGTTGGAAAAACTCCATAGAAATTTTAGAGATAAGAAGATTACAGGTCTTCATTTCCCTATCTCCTTGGGGAATTATACATGCAAGATAGCCCTAGATGCCCAAAATATAGAAAGGGCTATTACTCCTCTTACTGTTCATTTCTTCAGGTCTAGGAATTGTTTTGATCTGAATAAATTCATCGATTAGAATCTCAAAATAACCTATTATCATCATCTTGACACCAAGGATTATTGGGCTAACTTTTTTGATGATTTTGAAGCTAGGAGGAGGCATTTTGGTAGATTATCTTTGCAACAAGTCTTAGATCTTAATCTCTACTAGGTTCCTGAAGGGCTTGTGGTTGATGATGAGGGCTTGCAATTTTTTGAGTATGAATGAACCATCAAGCACATACCTCTAGAAACCCTGGATTGGTATGTGAAGGATAAGGATGATTTGAATGAGATAATTACCCCTATCATCATCATAACTAAGGTTTGGTTTGATAGGAAAGTTCGTGAATTCTATAAAAACCAGGGTAGATCTTCTTCAAGATAAACTTCCACACCTGTGAAGGAAGTACATACACCTAGTAGTAAGGTACTTCAGAAAAATCCTCCTTCTTCCTCATTGAAAGAGCCTAAAATGTCTACTCCTTCTTACACTCGAGTGTATCAAAAGAAGGTCAAAGAGGTTAAGCAAGAACCAATTGAGGAAGAGAATTTCCTGGATCACTCATAATTACCTATTGGACTAGAGAAAATTATTTTTCTAAGCGAGAATGAGGATGATGAGATAAGAGGACCAAAAGAAACCCTTGTAACCACTGCTGAGATGGAGGAGGAAGAATCAAGAATTGAACCTCCAAGTTTAAAAAATTCCTCTTCAAAGGAAATTCTTGAGGTTCCATGCCCTTCCCCACTAGAGGCAACAGTAGTTCAGACTTTGAGTTCCATGAGTTATCTTACACTTGGACCCCTTGACTCCTTCATTTCTTCTTCTTCCTTTTCCTGGGTGCAACCCCTAGTAGAAAGTAGGAAAAGAAAGTCTTCTTCCTGATCAACTGGGCTTGATTTTGATGTTGTGGAAGCTTTACTTGGTACTACTCCTCCTCCTCTAGGAAAGAAAGTAAATACTACTTCAAGGTTGGTATCTAATGCTCAAGTTCAACAGTTTCTTGAGGTTTCCAGACCTAGGGTGGATAAGGAGGAGAAGGATCTTTTGATCTCTAAATTAGAGCTTTCCAGAATTCCAGTGGGAGAATCTACACCTGAGAGTGAGGTTCATAACCTTCAAGAAACTATCACTAAGGTTATTGAATGGGTTGAAAAAGGAAAGCAAACCATGGAGAATTTGGAAGAACAAAACCAAGTTCTTTCCAACTTTATCAAATCATTATTAACAAAATATAAAGTTTTGGTCCAGCTCCATTGGCTACTCTCCCACCTCCCATGGTTCTTAGTCAAGATGAGGTTCAAAGCATTAAAGACATACATAGGTATTCAACTTATGGGAAGGATGTTGAGGCCATGGTTGATGATATGACTATAGCATGTTTGAATTTCATTGAGGAAGCCTTCAAAACCAATGAGAAGGTGATCAATTTGCAACAAAAAATCACTTCCTCAATCAAAGCCATGGACAAGGAGATGAAGGTTTGAAGTGGATGTATTATAGACCTCCGTCTAATGGGCCAAAATGATGAGAAGATCTTGTTGGCCAAAAATGTGTCTGATGATGCAAAGAATAACTTGTCAAGGACATGAATATTCAACATTGAGTGGAGGATAAAGGTTCTGAAGGAAGCATTGGGAGAAATGAGAAATGTGTGGCAAAAAGGGGAGTCCTTTAAAACCTGTGTTGTATCTACCTTCAAGGATATTCACTACTATCTTCAAGATGAAACTACAAGTGTTTCCGTTTCTATGAAACTACAGGTGTTTCCTTTTCTCTTCAAGAAATCAAGGCTCAGTTCAAAACCTTTGTCAAGGAGGATCTATTAAAAGAAGAGTCATTCACTAAGGAGAAGATGAAAGACATTTGTTCTCTTTACTCAACTATTGCTAAGGCTAATAAAGAATATCTAGAGCATACCAAGTTTGATAGAGCTATGGAGAAATGTCTAGGAACATGGACACATGATACTTATAGCACAACAATTCCAAGAGGCATGGAAATAGTAGAATTATTGAAAAGATTCAGGCATTGAATCCTCAAATCAGTGGGCCCTCCTCAGTCATAATCAGACGTCTCTACTTCTAGATTTTCATTCTCTTCTTCTATTTTTAGTGTCGAGCTCCTTGTAATTTAATTAAGGACTTTATATTGTACATTTCCTTAATTAATTGTTTGGTTACAAGAAACGGTTACCAAATGTAATGACTTTGTAAGCTATTTATTGAGCTCTCCTTGCCATTCCAAAGGGCTCAAACTCTGATCATTTTTGAAAGTGTAAAAGGACTTAAAGCTATCAATATAGAAGATTTTCCCTTACTGTTTCCATCTACGTTTATTTATTCCCTCTTGTCTAAAGTTGTTGAATCATTAATCTATTTGCATTAAGAAGCTTTGTATTCTTGTGGATGTCATCTCTAGAAATTTTTGTCTGTGAAATAACATCTAGTGGTTTTAATATGAATGATTATGTTCTATATATTTTCCTTGCTCAACATTTATAAGGAACTATTTTGCTATCTATAATTCTTGAAAGTGTTATTCTACCTTTTCCCTCCATTAGTTCTTCTGTTCTTTTGTATTGGTAATCTGTCTTAGCATCAAAACACTTTCATGATATCATATTTCCTCATCAAAGTTGGAAGTTGTACATTTGTAAATAGTTAAGTTGTTTGCTTTGAATAAGGGAACCTCTCCCATTAAAGAGGAAGGACTTTCTATCCCCTGACTGTTGCTTTCATTAAAGTTCTAATGTGACAACCAACAATCAGGGTCACATGATGATACACAGAGCTTAACTGGGCATGGCCACATTTTTTTGTTTCCTAAATTTCTGAAGGGGACGGGAGAGGTGGAACACAAAACTATGTCATCACTTCGTGATGACATGTTTCCACCCTTGAAATTGGCTAAGTCCCAGAAGTTTACCTTGGAGAAAGACTTGAAAAAAAGTTTCTAGAACATCAAGATGTTATTTTAGGAACTTATTTATATTAATTTGACAAAAATCATCATTTTGAGAAAAATTATATGGGCCTCATGCTCTGATTCTACCTGCTAATCCCTAAAAAATAGCCTTTATTCTCAGGACCATATATTGTGTTTGCTGAAAAAAGAATCTAGGAATAATATCCCATGTCTTGTGAAAAATTTGAAAATAACATCATTTATAGGACTCAATCATACTTATAATGGTTTCTTATATGACCTACAACTCATTATAGAGCTCCTAGAATCACTTCCCAAAGATCAGGTGCTATTTTGAACTGTAAACTCCTCCACCTTCAAAAAATTACTTTCATTGAAATTGTTCCCAAAAATTCAAATATTCCCTAAATATTCCCAAACAACTTACACAATTTTCTTACTTGGTGGTGTAAATCAACTTGCAGCAATTAATATACCGTAAATTTAGTTACATTCATTTAGTTTTCAGACCAGGGAGCATATAACTGAAATACTGTTGATGTTGTATGCACAATTATAGTTGATTTAAGAGGTTCAAAAGAAAATAATTGTCACATAATAATGCTGGAAGTAAAAATAAAAATCATACTTGAAAATGAACTATTTCTAAATGTTATTACTGAAACAAAGTTGCATTTTCAGAGAGAAGGTTGTTCCTAAGGAAATATGCATGAACTACAACAATGTAGGAGATTTAATAGACCTCAAGTGGGCCCTGATTTGGGTGCTAATACCTTCCTAACTCTATAAATAAAAACTAAATGATAGAACTCATATTTCTTTATTGATTTGAATAAACCATTAAATTTAGGAACAAAATTTTCAGAGTAATCTCTTTTCTCTAATTCCTAATCTGAATTACTAACTTTCTCCTATTACAAGGCACTAGCCCTTTACTTTATATCTTATCATTTAAAGAATGTGTGAAGAGTAAGAATATAAGAAATATTCAACAAAATAAGTTAGATATTGAATATGTGTTTGAAACATACAACAATTTTTCAACTAACAATGAGTTCTTCACTAGTTCTTAATCAATGACCAAATCAAAGATTGTTTTGTTTCTCAATGTTCCATATCTCTGTTGTAACTAATTATCTAATGGTGAGTAAGGAATTAGGTGTCATCCCTTCATGTTTAAATATATCTTCATAAATGTGGGTTCTTTGTTGTGAATTATTTCCTTATGCTGCGAATAAGTTGCTGGAGATAATTTATTTGGTTGTAGATGAGTTGATGCAGACAGGTTCCTTTTCTGCATATGAAAAAGTGCTTACAACCAAGAGTGGCATCAAAAAATATAATCATCCCAAAAATTTATTGGAATAACAAGAATAAATGCACATATAATATCAAAAAATAAATACAATTAGATATAACTATATCAATTAGTCATTATGTCAAAAATTCATGGTTGTAATAGTGATTTTTAACAATGTACTTAAGAAATACATAGACATTTCTACAATGGTCTTATAAAAATACAAAATATGAGTTGTTATGAAATCAATTAATATATCTCATCACACCCCCATGCTTAAACACTTCAATGTCCTCATTTAAGAGATTCATATCTTTTCTACTGGAGACTACATTCTCTCTTGAAATCTATGGGTATTCTTGTTCCTTCCTCTTCTAAATAGAAATATCCATAAATCCTCCTCAATCTATCCCAGACTCTTTATTACACCTTCTGATTGATTGGTAAATTTCTTGTCTAAGGTAAAATTGGGAAATGAAATATTGGAGGATGATAAGCTATAAGAAACCAATCATCCCTACATTCATTTGTTATTTCAATATATATTTTTACCCTTCATAACATTGGAAGTATATTTGGATATGATTGAATTTATTTTGTTTGAAGTGCAGGTGATAAATCTTTCCATCTAATTTTGCATGACATCATAACCTTAACTACATGTTCTTTGATCATGTTCTTGACTTTTTTTTGGGATTCCATCCTCAATCTCAACACTTTGTCTCTAATTTTATCCACTTCCATACAGTTGTCATATTCTTCTACAATCTCATATGTTGTTATTTCCTCCTCTCTAGTATATAGTGGTGTAATATTTTCCAAATGTCTATATGCCTCCATTTTACTAGATATTTCCATTTCATTTGAAATATAAGAATATATTGCCTTAACTTGTACATCCCCAATATACAGAATTGGGATACAATATCTGTCATATGTGAGGGAATAATTATGTAAATATAGCTCACATAATAGATTCTACAGTTCATGTGTACTATGCTGATACAAAGTAAAAAATTTCCTAGTTGATCTAATGTCATATATCATATCATAATTTATGCAAGTAAACTCGTGGTACAACATATTTTCATTTACGTATATGGCATAAACATTTGATAGATGTCTACAATTCAACATGTAAAATTATACCTTCAATGTTTCCTTTTTTTTTGTTTCAACCTTCTAATATCCTTTTATTTGTCTTCCATTTTCTCCTTATGTTTAGAGATAAGGTCTTCCTTATCCTTTTCCCATTTCTTCTTGAGCCTGTTTATGTAAACGTCCCTTTGTAGCAACATATTTTCAATATTGGGTGCCATGGTTTAAGTTACCATCTCAATGTAAGATTGGTTTTAATTTTCCTTTATGATAGCATGAATAATATTTGGGGGATGCATTGGTTCTACATTTTCTTCTTGAAGATTATCAATTTATGATTTTTCAACAAATTTCTCAAATACTTGTTCATTGAGATCATTTGTAGTCATTTTCTCTTGTTCATTTGCTCCTTCCACTTCCTCTTCTACTTGTCTCACTTCGTGACTCTATACTTCATGAACTATTCCCTCATTTTGATTTATTTCTTCTTATCATTTCTTTAGTTGTTCATGGTATTCAAGATCTTGAGTTACTATGGGAACATTATATCTATACTCTTTTTCTAATGGTTCAATCTTAGATTTTTTCTGTGGCTTCCAAATCACTACCCAATGAGATGGGTTGAGATTTTCTTGAACTGGAGGCTTTTATCCTCTTTTTCCTAAGTCTATAGGAGCACCTAGTTTGTTTTGGAGAAAAATAAGTATATTTCCTTTTAGTTTTGGAAGTGGAGGTTTTAGGGGAAGAAATTTCTAATAAATTTTCATTAACAAATATTTTCTATGGTCAAATAGGTGCATGGGTTTCTTCTGTGGAATGCAATATTTTAGAATTTATTACTTCTTTAGGTGGGGAAGAGGGTGGTGTAGCTTCTAGAATATTTGAAGTAAAAATTTCAGTATTGTTTATTCTTTTTCTCCTCTTTCCCAATAAGGTTTCAATATTGTTCACTTTGACAAAGTCATTCCATGATATCTGAGGTTGTTCCCTCTGAAAAGTGTGCTTGACCACTAGGTTTATTAGACAGTGATGTGACATGGCTTCTCTATCCCGTTGAACCTCTTTGCTCATTTTCTCAAGCATCTCATAAAAGAAATTTAGAACATTCACTTAATGATTGTTTTACAAATGATTTAACAATTTGAAATGCAATATATTTAACCTTGAATATCTCCCTTCATAAGTAAAATATTGAATGAAAAAATTTGAAGCTTGTGCCCATAAAGTTTTGAGAGATGTTCTAAAAGTACCTTGATGGTCTGAGATGAACTCCTCGTCATTATCTATAAATTATCTTCTTACTGCTTCTGGGTTAGATTTTTCTAGAAATGGATCTTCCTAAGCTAGTAAACCATTAACCTCTGCTAAAATCTCACAACTTACACTAATTATTAACCCTTTTACCTTTTCTTCTCCATTTTTAGGGTATTTACAAATTCTTCCACAACTGCCTCATCAAATCCTTAAAATTTGTTAATATATTGCATCCAACCATGATTCTCAAAGTCATACACAATCTCAGGATGTTTCAGAAGTTGTAAATGTGAAAAAGGTTCATATCTAATTAGGTCACCTCCCATGGAGGATACAAAACTTCTCCTAGGTGTAATACATAACTAAACAATTTTTCCTTGAAAGTACTTTGCAAAAATGAATTACATTGATGGTTTTTCATTACTTTAAAATTTATTATCAAGGTAACAAGCAATACATTTAAGGGTGATTAATAATTAAGAGGATGTGAAAAAATTGAGTGCATGAAGAAAAATGATGTGACATTTTGGCTTATGTTGAGGGTTTATATGGACATATCATAACTGAAAGGTGGTGGTATTTTAGTGTGTCACATTATTTATGACTTAGAATAACTCATAATTAATCTAATCATGATTTATTAAAGTAATAAATGCATGCACGTATCTTGTTGTGGCTTGCAATGATTGATATGCATACTTTATTGAAATGGAGTCTTAGTTGTATGCAACTTCCTTGTGATATTGTTGATGTTTAACTTGTTTTTAGTGATCCGTAATACAAACAAATGCTTCCTAGAGAGGGAACTCCAATTGGTTGGGGTTCAAATCATTCTTTGTATATCATCCAATTATGCATGCTTCAAACAAATAGGATCTTATTTCTTGTGGCTGCAAGTTGAACTCTTTGGCATTTTATTCTCTCCGTGTGATGGATATCATGTTATCCTATAATAACTTATCAATAAAACCTGAAAAACTAAAACTTATAAAAAAATGTTAGTAGAATGTTGATGATCACCCAAAAAGGTAGATATCAACACTTTTATTTATCTTTGAAGTATTCAGAAAAAATAATGGTCTAAGGATATTTAAATGTCATCAATTCTCCACAATCCCAAAAGGTGAGCCAATAGGCTCAACCTATGAGGTTAATTCTAATGTTTCTTTCTCCATTCTTCTTTGATCTCCTATGAAAAATTCCATAAATGATAATTATCAACTGGAATTTTATAAAATCTTAACATGTGGCCATTCACCAAAAACTTGAATCTCACAGGATCAATATTAGTAAGCTTCATAACTCGATTAGGGAATATTTTATCAATTTCATAGGGGCCTAGTCACCTTGTTCTTAGCTTCCCTAAGTGATCCTTGTATTTTGAGTTACAAAAAGTTCCTAGTCACCTTCCTAGAACAATCTTGTTTTAATATATTGGTCATATGATTTGATTTTTTTTACACCACCTTTTATGTCATGAATTGTTTTCTCTCTCAATTCATCCAACTTATTGAGTTGGAGAATTATCTATTTTTGAGCTTCTGATAAGTGTATTCCCAACTCAAGTGTAGTTCTAAACGTTTTATGTTCAAATTCTATTGGTAAAACAATAGTCTTGCCATATAATATTTTAAATGGTATGAAGCCATTTGTGGTCTTCTATGTTGTATTAAATGCACAAAATAATTTTGGAAGCCTGTATTCCCAGTCTCTTCTATGGAGTGCTATAGAAATTTTCAATACGGCCTCTATCTCTTTGTTTATAACCTCCACTTGTATATTAGATTGGGGATGGTATGGTGTATCCTTTATATTCCTGATTTCATATTCATTGACCAAATCAACAATCAAATCAACAATCAAATTTGTAACTTGGTTTGTCACAATCTCCCTTCGGATTCCATATCTAGTAAAGATGTTCTCATACATGAATTTATCCACCTTCTCACTATTCAGTTTTTTCAAATTTTTTACCTCTTTCCACTTGGTTAGCTAATATACACATACTAGAGTATACTCTTTCTGCTAAGATGGAGGGTCTATAGGGCCAAAAAATTATAAGTCCCTCTAATCAAAAGGTTGAAGAACCAATTGAGGTTGCAATGACATCTCATTAGACTTAGTGGCATTTCCCATTCTCTGGTATTTTTCACATCTCTTAGTGTGTAGTGTTGCATCCTTATGTAAATTTGACCAATAGTATCTAGTAGTTAACACGTTCTGTGTCATTATCTTTATATCAAAATTCCCTCCAAAAGGTTCATTATGACAGGATATGAAGACATCAAATATCTCCTCATCATTTATACACCTTCTCATTACTTGATCCTGACATGTATACAAGAGAAGTCCAACTAGCCAAGAACAAGGTAAACTCTTTTCAACTATTTACCTTTTCTCAGAGGATGAAAAATGTGGAGATTTTTTACCTGAGGCCAAGTAGTTGGTTATGTCTGTACACCAAGGTGTTCTTGTAGAAATAGAAAACAAGTGCTCATCTGGAAATGAATTATCAACTACTTGTTCTTCACTATTTCTCTCCATCCTTGAGAGAAAATCTTCCACTATAGTATCTTTACCAAGCTTTTCCACTATGGTGACATCAAATTCTTACAAAAGGAGCATCCAACTTATGATTCTAATGCTTACTATTGGTTTTTTTACCAGATACTTGATTGTAACATGATTAGTGTGAATAAACACTGGGTATTATGTGATATAATGTCTAATTTTTTTTATAGAATATACTAATGCTAGGAACTCTTTTTCTATTACTATATATTTTAATTCTACATTTTAAAAATTCTTACTAACATATTATATTACATAATTCATACTACCATATTTTTTACCTTTGATAGCTCCAATATCATGATTTGATGCATCTATGTGGATGTGAAATGGAAGGTTCCAATCAAGTCCTATCAACATAGGAGCAATAGTTAACATCTCTTTTAAATTTTGAAAAACACTTTTACAGCATCCATTTCATAAAAAAATAGCATTCTTTCCTAGCAATGCAAAAAGTGGCATTGCAATTTTGGTGAACTCTTGTATACACCTTTTGTAATATCCATCCTAGCCTAAAAAGATTCTAACATCTATTTATTTTCTTGGTGTGGGTAGGTTGACTATGATAGCCACTTTTACTGGATCTACTTGAATTCTTGCTAAGGAAGTGCCCTAGCACTATAAACTCTGACATCATCACATAACACTTCTAATTTATTAGGAACAAATAGTGATCCTTCCATCTTCTTAAGACCTTATCCAAATTTTACATTACCTCCTCAAAAGTACTGCCATAAATAATGAAGTCATCCATATAGAATTCCATGTAGTCATTTGTCAAATCAGAGAAGATACTCAGGAAAACCCCCTGGAATGTTGTAGGTGTGTGATGCCCATTAAAAAAACCCACTTGAGACTGAAGAAACAACCTAGGGTTAGTTAGGAAAATTATGGAATAATTTTTTTTTGAATAGAAGTGTCCACAACTAGGTTGCAAGAAAATAGTTGACACTAACAAGTTTCGGAACAAGTTTAATATGCTAGAACATACTTTTATTTTATTAACAATTATCAGAGGTCACAAGGTCTAAATTTTAGGGTTAGAAGTTTCAATTAGGTTCAATGGGGTAAATAACACCATATACACTCTCAAATAGGCTCAAAGTTTCAACTTGATTTTTCTCACACTAAAGACAGTCAAAATTTCCCTAAACCATTCCCATTGGATAGGAATTTTTTTCACCTTTCCAACAATATAAATAAGCCCTCCTAACTCCTTATAAAAATATAGTTATGGACCGGTGGGCCTTAGGGGTCAAATTTTCCCCCAAGGGGACACGTGTCGAGCGGGGATGAAGACCCTTTGTCGGGTTGGTGGGTCACGGGGTGGTATTTGGAATTTTTCCTTGCACAGGTGCAAAGTTCACAATTTTCCCATGCCTCTCTGGGTCCTCCATGGACACGTGTCAAGCTATAAGACAAGGAGGGAGAGGATGAGGGAAGGGAAGGGTGGTAGTAGCGGTAGCGATAAGGAAAATTCACCAAAGGGAGGAAAAAGACCATTTAGCACCCACGCGCCCATGGGTCCGCCAGGGACACATGGTGCTCAATGAGCCAAAGTGGGGAGAGAGAGGGATGACCAAAGTGGCGGGGAAAGTTGGAAAATTTTGCCAAAGGCAGGAGAGGGGGTACTTAGCATGCGAAGGTCTGTGTGCCTGCGGAAGGGTCTTCATCGAGGCAGGGCGAGAGTGCAGCGCCGCGGAAGGAAACACAAAAAGTTTCCAAAACAAAAATTTCAACAGATAGAGTTGCGAGGGTTTCCCCACCCTGCTTTCACCCCATGTTGCCATGTGGTAGCCTCTGGTTGGTTGCAGGCCAGTGGGGGAAATTTAAAAAAAAATCCCCAATTTTTTTTTCAAAATTTTCTAAGGATTTTTCAACGGGAAATTTTTCGGGCCGCGGGCCCGCCAGGGAAAATTTTCCCAAATTTTCCCGCCAAGGAAGGAAAACTTCAGAGGGCCATAAATTTTTCTAGAAATCTCAGGTTTGGGAAAACAAGGAATTTCTGGAAAGCTATCGATTCCCTCTTTGTAGAGGAATCATAAATTTTACATTTTGATAAATCTTAAGGGGTCAATTTTTTCAAAACTTTCTGTAGGATTTTAAAAAAGCAACTAGTAATTTTCAACTTATAAATTTGATTCAATTTGATCTCCTCCTTCACTCAACATGCCCAAAAGACATGGGGGATTGTTCTAGGAAGGGTTTAGGATATTTTAGGAAGGTGAATTTGTTCAAATGGTTTCAATTTGAATTTTTCCAACAATTGACAGAAAATGGCTGTAAAAAGATAGTGAGAGGTTTAGACCCAATTTTGCTATGTTTTAAATTGTTTTCTTAAGTGTTTCTATCAATTTGAGTTCATTGATGTCATAACATGCTAAATTATAACATTTCCAAGTTGATTATTATGTGCAGGCCCGAACTGTACATTTTGATTAAATTTATTTTCCATTTTTAAAATTTACAGCAGAGATCCATTTTTAGAAAATTTGTTTATCAATTTCATCATTCAAGGGTGGAAATAAATTTCTATTCTATTCCAAGGCATTTAGTTGTTTATAAAAAAATCATTTCAAAGCTAAATTGTACAGTCTGATTTCCAATTCAATATATTTCAAAAAGGGACAAAGTAATATAATTCCTTCATACGTATTTCTTTCTTTTACATTTAAACAAAGATTCCCAAAACATGTACATGATTAGAATTAAATTTACAATGCAACTTGGAAAGAACATTTCATTCATTCATAAATTTGCAATGGCAGTTTAACAACTTCTTTCTTTATATATTATCAAAATACAACATATAGAATACATGTCTTTCTTTTCTAAATACAGAACTGATTACAGAGCATATCTCTTTTATATTTAAAAATTTACAACTCTCACAACTGATTATAACATCTTTTCTTCACAAAATGCATTGCAATTTCATCCACTTCAAAGTGGGAAAGGTTACAATGAAATAAATTTCACAAGGGACTATCAAAACCACATTTTCCTTTGCTCCAGAATAGCAACATGTAAGTTTCCTTTTTCTTCCAATTCGATCACAACAAAAGTGGGGGAAAGGCAACGCTCTCGACCAAACCAAAACATCCAATGAAAGAGGAATCCGTCCTTCATCATTGGCCCCCGAGCCCTAACAACAAAACAATAAAAGGTGTGATTCAACCCATGGTAACAACTGGCTTCCAAAAACACACAAAATTATTTCAACATACATAATTCAATATAAAACATAGTCCAAACAAAAACAATAGTTTGTAACTGCATTTGCAAACATTCAAATAGAAGTCAGGCTTGATCGTACAAGCCAAAGGAGCAATGACTATGGGGGTAGCTACTTATGCCTCTCAATGGGAATTGGACATCCACCAGAACAAACCGCTAATAAATTTCACCACACATATCCTTATGCCCCTCATAATCCCTACTTATGCTCCCCCACAAATTTCCTTATGCCCCTCATAAAGTAGGAAATGCAATCTATTTATTTTCCATGGTGGATCCCAAACCCAAACTCCCTCCAAAAATATGATGCCACTGGCATTCCCTTATGCCTCCCACATAGATTCCCCATAGCATTCTCCTACACCATCCCTATGGAAGTCTACCCAACCATCCAACAATTACACAAAGCACATACACCATTCATACAAACACAAAAGAAATAACTGCAAAAGGAAGAGCTAGGCTCCTACCTCTCCATTGTAGCTTTAGTTTCCAAACAACAAGGTCTCAATGCCAAGAACATAGTTCCAAAATAGAAATACCAAGTATGAAATTATCTCCAATCTCTTCCACAATCCACAAGAGCTTCAAACAACAAAAAATGCGCCCCAAAGAAGCAATGCAAAAATGATTCAACAACCCAAAACAAGCGAAGAGTTTGAATTTTATAGAAGAGGGACGAGAAGAGCATGATGTGGATCCATGTAGGATGCCACATCACACATCGTCAACTCCAAACACAAAATAAAAAATTTCATTCTCCCAAGCACAATAAAGAGGTGGGTGAAAATACGACAAATTACTTGCACACTCCAAAAAGCCCACACCCCAAAGGACTGAATTAAATAAGATGTAAGAGAGTGCAATCAATACTTGTAACATGATTAATAAAATGCATTAAAAATGTCTAAAATAATCCTTCCAACCATAGGAATGGTTGGTAAATTAAATTGAGACGTATAGGACAAGTTTTACTTGTCCAACAAGCCTCTAAAAACAGCCCCCAAGGACAAATTCGAATTTCCAAGGAGTCGGAGTGTTTCATACTCCAAAATCAGACTTACACAACTCTTACACAAACTTACACATCCCTTACATACTTAATACAAAGAGCCAAAACTTCCATTAGTACCTTCTCATATCCCAATTTGATTTATTTAAATTTTAACCATATGATTTCTCACATTAATCTACCACAATTTTAATTAAATAAAATAAAGGGACACATCAATAATAAAATACATACAACAATAATAAAAAGGGAAACACATAATAAAATATACAAAACCCATGGTCACATATAAGGGAAATTCCCCCCATGGGAATCCCTAGCAAAATACAACACACATACACACACAAAACATGTTGCCATGGTGACCTTGTTGAATTCACCTAGAATTCCATTGTGGTTGGTCTCCAATCCCTCGATGTTTGTTGTGATTTTTTAACCTATAAAACACAAATATCTCCTTTAGCCTTGTGGCTATATCAGAACATCCAAAATGAATATAAATATAATCACAAAATCATCTAAATATGTGAATCACAACAACATTAAGGCAATTTAACATTATCACATACAATTTATATCAATAACTATATCTTCATCATATAATATCCATTTTCTAGATCTACACTTATCTAAAATCAGATGTCTGAACAACATCCATAAAACATCCATGTGAAATAGTATATCATCATGCATCATAACCAAACCAAGATCAACGATAATTCATGATCAAATGTCTAACATCATACTAAATCAAAGCATAATAAGTTTTATAATGTAATCAACAATATCAACATAAGTATCAAAAGGTGTCAAAGGGAAGTGAGCACTACAAGGTGCATTACACAAACCAAATGGGAGAAATGAATAGGAAAATTTCCCCCATGGTTATGTGAATGTAGTCTTATATTAGTCCTCTGGTGGAATCTAGATCTTATTGTAACCTTTTTATCCATCAACAAATGAGAAGTACTATTTACCAGCTAGGGTATGAAGAAACTAATCAATGAAGGGAAATGAGAAGTGGTATTTCTTTGTGGTTGAATTCAATCCTCTATAACCCAAAAAGATTCTCCATTTCCAATTCTTATTTGGTACAATTACTAGAGGTGATACCCACTGGCTAGCTTATATGGGGTATATGAATCTAGTATCTAACAAATTTTATAGTTCACCATTCAAAATTTATCTTACTACTAGGTTCATGCGCATCTATCGATGTCTGATTGGTTTACATTCTTCTTTAATATAAAATATGTGAGTAAAAATCCTGGGATGAATCCCACGCATATCACTATAATCCCAAAAAAATGTTGTATTGTGTTTTTGAAGAAGAGCAATCAACAATTTCTCTGATTCTATATTAAGCATCTGGCTTACATTTATTTTCCTCCCTGTTGTTACTTCTACTTGCTTGGAGATATCTAGCATTGACAATATGTTGTTATTAAAAAAATTTATTATGTGTTCATAAGGAAGAAGTTGGTGAAAAATATAATTTTTAACTAGAATACTCATGGTGCTCTGTTGTGTTAAGAATTGGTTTAAAGGACAACTCAAACACCTCAATCTGTCATAAATTTATTCATTAATTCCATATTTGAACTGTAGAATATTAGAGAGAACAACATCTTTCTCTTGATCTTCAATATTGAAAGAATTTTCCAACATCATTAGTTGTTGGATAGAGCATTGATCAATTTCTGGTTATTCAACCCAAAATTTTTGTTCCTAATCATTTAATGGTTTATAAGGAGGATAAATTATAAGTTTATTGGTGTCATTTCCATTTGAGATGATCATGTTTCCAAACATGAACAAAATAAATGCATCAACAGTAGCCAATCGTGAACTTCTTAGTATAAGAGGGTAACCTCCTAGAATTTCCTTTTCTTGTAGGTTAATGAAATCAGTAGGGTATTCCCTAGAGTCTTCCACCTCAACAATGTCCTCAAGGAATCCTTCACACATTACTATTGATCTATCCACTAGTTTCAATACTATATATGTTAGCCTTAGTCCTTCCAACTTTAGGTCATCCATGAATTGCTTGGTCATGACATTGATTGTTGCACCTAAGTCAATCAAGGTATTTTTCATTATAGTTCTATTGATAGTATATTCACCAAAGGACTACTTGGATCAATGTACTTATGTAGCACAAAGTTTATAAGCATGATGCCATCCAACTGTCCAATGACTTATACAATGGATGGATATTTTATTTTTATTCTTGGCATCTTTATACATAGATCCTTCATCAGCTTGTTGTAAATAGTCACATCCTTGATGGCTTGAATGAGTGGAATTTTTACACAAATTTCCTTCAACTGATTGATAAAATTAGAATCAAAATATGGTTTAGGGTCAAATTTTCTCTCTTGTAATCTTTTTCAAAATGGGGTTCCATTGAATTACATCTTACTTTTTCTGTAATTCTGTTCATGTTGTTGTAGATAAGCTTGTAGTGTCTTCTGGCTTTACTGTGGATTAGCTTGCACTAATTGTGGTTCATTTGGTATCTCCATGATTAAAGGTTTATTTTGTGGAATAATTGTTCTTCCTCAATGGAGATGGATATTATTGACATAACCTGACTAAGTGGAGTATTGAGTTGATTAAGTGTTATAGGATAGATGAGAAACTTTATTATTGGGGTTAGTTGTAGGTTGATCTAGCAATTGAGTAGTTTTTGGTTGAGAAAGAGATTGGAGGTTTGGCATGAAATATTTTTGTTGTGGTTAGGGAGGTTATCGGTAGGGTTGTTAGTAGTTAGGAGGTTGATTTCTCGATTTTTGTCTTCCTTTGTAAGGTTGACGCTATGAATAAGGGGGATGATGCCATTGTTAGCCTAATAATTGAGGTTTCCATGACTATTGGTATTGGATAGAGTAAGGAGCCAATCCTTGCTTAGTATTTTCCCAAGGTGAGGGTTGCATATTTTAATATGAACTAATATCCCAATTTTTAAAAGATGGCATGAGATCTTGTAAAATACCTCCTTATCTTTGCAGCTATGGCTTCCTTTGGGAAACATAGAAAATTTCCCCGTCCTTCAATTTTATCATTTTGAACTTTGATGCAACCTCCTTTCCTTATGTAATGTTGGCTCGTCCCTTGCATGTGAAATTAACTTTCTTTCTTTTACAAGAATTATAGAATTATGCAAGTGATGCCTCTGCATCCTATCTCTTCTTCTTTACATATAGAGCATCAAACTAGGTGGCCATGTCATTAACTATTTATTTTTTCATGTTCTTAAAAATGTTTACAATTTATTATTTAGATATTTCCTCGATTCTTTTGGATTTTTCTTCACCCTTTGATCTAGCAATTCTTAATATTTTTGTGTTTTCTATAAAATAGTTCATGCAGGCTTGAAAAATATCCTCAAAAGTGGCTTTGGAGATGTATCTGGATCCTATTAATAAAAAATAATCCATATCTTTCTCACTGATTCCTTTTAAGAAAAGTAACTTGAGAGACTCAAGAGGTAACCTTGTAAGTCTTGACTTTTGAACAAAAAATGGGAATCTCTCCAGGTAATATTCTATTGGCTCATCTTCATTATGTGACATCTTAAAGAGTTCATCTCCTCTTGTGATACTTGGCATGTAATATTATTGTTACTTAGTTAGAAACTTTTCATTCATCCCCTGCCAAGTAGTAACAACATCTCTTCCTATGTTGATAAACCATCTCAAGGCTGCATCCTTGAGTGTAACAAGGAACAACTTTAGATTATTTACATTCGTTGTGTAGCCATAACTCCTACATAAGACATAAAACTTAAAGAAGAAAGTTTTTGGGTCTTTATTCATAGATCCATGAAAATTAGAACGAGCTGATGGAGAGTTGTTCTTCATTTGAGCAGGTTGTTTTTCATTAGAGATAGGAAACTAAAATGAAAATTAGAACGAGCTGATGGAGATTTGTTATTCATTTGAGCAGGTTGATTTTCATTAGAAATAGGAAACTCTTTCCAGAAGAGGATGTCTCTTCTTCAGAATTAGAAGTAATTTCTGTTCTTTGAAGATTGGTTAGGAATCTACCATAGGCATCTCTATGATGGTGTATACTTTAACTGACTTAACTCAATAAAATCTATTTAGTGGGGGGTTTGCAGGTAGAATATCTACAACCTAATACGTAATGAGAAATTCAAAAATGCAAAACCTCAAATACTCCTATAAATTTGGAAATATCCTTAGAAACAATGCCAAAAATGGTGGTGTAAATCAACTTACAACAATTAATATGTTGTAAATTGAGTTACATTCATTTTCATACCAGGGAGTGTAGACTTGAAATATTGTTGGTGCTATATGCACAGATATAGTTGATCTAAGAGGTTGAAAAAGGAAATATTTATCATAGAACAATGTTAAAAGTAAAATAAAAATCAAACTTGAAAATGAACTATTGCTAAATGCTATTACTGAAAAAAAATGTCATATTCAAAGAGAATATTTTCCCTAAAGAAATATGCATGAAATAAAACAATGGAGGGGATTTAATAGACCTTAACTAGGCTCTAAATTGGGTGATAATCCCTTCCTAACTTTGTAACTAAGAAATAAATGACATTACTCATATTTCTTTATTGATTTTAATAAAATATTACATCTAAGGACAAAAGAGTAAGATTAATCTCTTTTCTCTAATTCCGAATATGAATTACTAAATTTATCTTGTTACAAGGCACCAGCCCTTCCCTTTATATCTTATCATTTTTATCATGTGAGAAGAATAAGAATACACCAAGGAGTCTTCAACAGAAAAAGTGAGAGATTCAACACATGTTTGAAACACAGAACACATGTTCAACTAAAAATCAGTTCTTCACTAGTTCTTAATCAATGATCAAATCAAAAATTGATTTGTTTCTCAATTTTCCACATTTCTATTGTAACTACTTATCCAATGGAATTAAGTGATATAACTTCATGTTTCAAAATATCTTCATAAATGTGGGTTCTTTGTTGTGAATGATTTCCTTATATCGCAGATAATTTATTTGGCTGCGAACAAGTTGATATGGATAGGTTCCTTTATTGCATATGACAAATAAATTTAAACCAAGAGTACCATCAACACATATGATCATCCAAACAATTTATTGGAATAATAAGAATAAGTTCACACATAATATCATAAAATAAATACAAATAGATATAACCATATCAATTAGTCATTATGCCAAAAGTTCATGATTGTAATAGTGATGTTCATCAATGTACTGAGGAAATACATAGACATGGCTACAATAGTCTTATAAAAAAAGATGAGTTGTTATGAAATAAATTAATACATCTCTTCATAGATCTTCTATAACACTTCCCTATGAATTTGGGCTTTCAACTCTTCTCTAGTGATGCACACTTGTCCTCGAAAGGATAAAAATTGTCATTCTTGATTCATTGAAGAATCTTCCTTGAGAACTATTGCATTAGAAGAACTCCGTGATATTTTTTTCACCTTTAAAATAAGTGGGAAAGGTTATTAAAACACATATGAGTACTTTTAGGATGTGGACAGGCATGACACAGAGGAAAAATTTATCTAGAGAAGTGCTTTGGAGGGATTACAAGAAAAAAAATGTATTAGGGTAAATTTCTCATGTTTTCATCTTGAATTTTTCCCTTGCAAAAACACATGATAAACAATTAGATCTCACTTGGGGAGTTATCTTGGATCAAAAAAAGTGAGGACATTGGAAGTAGGAACCCCAAAATATCAATACATGGCATGGGCCAATGCCTTATCCATTGGGCTATACGTAGTCTCATACAAGAAAATATAGACTAAAAGGACACACACACAAAAAAAGGGAAACACACCACACTGAAAGGGAAAAACACACACAATGGGAAAGGGAAACACACATAACGTAAGTTCACCTATGATCCTTTTATGTGATAACCCGCATTCATTATTTGTAAAACTTAAAATATAATTTTTTGCAGGGAAATTCCTAATATGTATCATCTAGATAAGAGAGGTAATGAGAATTTTCACCACAAGATTCCTAAATCTGGAATGTTCTCTCAATCACAAGGAATCAAACTTACCATGTCTTCCATTTAGTTCTCTCCTTTTATCCCATAATAGGAAAATATCTCCAACATTCAAATCTCTGGCCTTTTCTTTCTTGTCAAATAAATTCTTTACCTTCAACTGATGCTCATTTATTCGATCTACCACTTTGGATATGTCTTAATCAAGATTTTTTAGAAAAAAAGATAATCTTATAAAGGGAGTTATCATATTGGCCATTTTTTATTGATTTGATTAATTAGAGTGGCACCAATAATTCCATAGTGGATAGAACTCTGTATTGATCTTGTAGAGAAATTGGGATGGTGACATACCAATTTCCTTCTTAGGAGTGATCTGGTCTACCCACATTACATCATAGATCTTCTTGTGCTAGTTTCTTTAGTTCTCATTAACTAGCTTCTGGATAATGGTCATGATATTCTTATTGCTTGATTCGGCCTGACCATTTCCTTACAGGTAGTAGTCTATTGAATGTGAAAGTGAGATTCTGTAACTATATAAAAATTTAGTAAAATCCATGGAATAAAAATACGTGATATTATCAACTACAATCTTCTAAGGGATACCAAAATGGAAAATGATGTTCTCCTTGATGAAATTACATATCATTTCATAATTTACTTGATTGGATGTAATTTCCTCCACCCGCTTTGTGAAGTATACTATTTTCATGATCAAATAGATATACCCTACAATTGAATGAGGATTGAGAACTCCGATGAAATCCTAACCCCATTATTGAAAAGGTTCTTCTATCACCACTAGCTGGAGGGGAAGCACAAAAAGTTGTGGTTTCCCAAAAAATAATTAGTGACCCATTCTTTAGCATTTGCAAACAAGGTAGGACAATAATACCTACCATGAAATTTTTTTTGAGTAGTCACCATTGTAGAGAGATTCCCACCAGAAGCATGATCATGATATGCTTTTAGCAACTTCTTTTGTTGCACTTTGTCCACACACCTTAGAAAGAATTAGTCAAGTCCCCTCATGTATAATGCATCATCCCAAATGACATACCTAGATAACATGAGTTTGAGAATTATTATTTTCTTGTATATAAGGTGAGTCACGAATTCACCATAAGTAAGAAAATAGGCAACGTCAGCATACCACTTTTTTGTGGTATTTACGAAGAATAGTTAGGGTAGGTCTTTACTTACACATTCATAGCACAAGAATTCCTTTGTATCATTTTGAGTTGAGAGGGATCCATCCTCTTCTATGAGTTGACATAGACCATTTCCTCATACACTTGAATTCTAGCCACCAAATCACCTCTCTTGGCTCCAGGATCCTGTTGAGTTACGATTTAATTGATTGCGGAGCCTAGGACCATTACCATGGTGCATGAGTTGAGTATGTAAAACCTTAAAATACTTATTGATTTGACTACAACATATACATGCTTCTCCATTTTATTGTATCTTAACTCATGGTTATTTAATGGGTTACTCATGAAAGCAATGGGTGCTTCAATTTCTTCTTTGTTCTTTTAGACTAGGATGGCTGAAAGCATGTGCTTTGAAGCATAAAAATATAAAATAAAATATTTATCGAAATGTGGACATACAAGAGTGGGATATTTGGCTATTTCTTCAAACTCCACTTTTCCTTCAGTGTTCCATTTGAATCTTGTTTGAGGATTCATCATACTTGTGATATGCTTGGTCAACTCAGAAAAATATTGGACAGATCGGCAAAGGAAATTTATCTTGCCAAAGAAATAATTAACTCCCTTATTTGTTGTTGGAAAGGTAAATTATTAGATTCCCCTTATCCTCTAAGGATAAATTCTATCCCCCTAATTTTTCACAATGATCCCAAGTAGTTTCCCTTCATTAAAAACGAAGATACAATTTTTTGGGATTTAGAGATATTCCATATTATCAAAACCTAGTAAGAACGTGTTCTAAATGTTTTCTATGATCTCCTCACTACTTTGAAAATAATTTGAGGTCATCACAATTGAAAAAAATTCAATTATTGAGGTCTTTGAAGTCAAAATTCACTCCTCATTGAAATTTTACTCCAGCATTGATAAGACCAAAAAGAATTTTACTGTAGGAAAACTTTCTGCTTGAAGTTGTAAAGGTTGTTTTAGATATATCTTCTTTACCTACCTTGATCTGGTTATACCTAGAGAATCCATCCAACAATGAGAGAATCTTTGATCTTGTGACCTCTTGTAGGTTGTGATCCATGATAGGAAGTGGGTAGTTATCTTTTAGTGAAGCTTGGCTTAAGTTGTGGAGGTCCACACATATCCCTATTTCTCTATTCTTCTTTCACACTGGGACAATATTTTCCACTTATGTGGAGTGATGGATGGGAAAAATGATTCTTTCATTCAAAATTTTCAAGACTTGATATTTTAATGTATTTCAAATCTATGGGTTATATAGTCATTAATTTTTATAGAAAGGCTTGGCTTTGGGCTTCAACAGTATTGAATGATACATCTCCTTAGGCTTGAATAACTTGAGCTCATTCTAATAATATTCCAAAACATCATAATATTTTCTCAACAATGAGACAAATATTCTCTTCTCTTCTAGTGAACAACACTTGTCAATGTATACCATCCTTAGCTACTCAATGGTATTAATTTTTTCTCTTTAAAAATTAGTAAGACACCGAGAAGACTCTTTTTATCTTTCCTTGATAAACTTGTCATGCTTATCGAACAAATCTTCAAGAGACAAAGGACCTTTTGGGATCTTGTTTCCTTTCAACCTGATGTAACCTTTTGATTCAACTCCATCTATCCTTTATTTATCTTCATCCATAATATACTACCAATTCAAATTATCACTTCCCTCATAGAAGAGACTGTTGAAGTTATCTCTTTATTCCAAGAAAAAGAGAAGTTTACTATTGTTGTTGAATACATGTTGGTGATTAACATTATCTGATACACTTGGCCTGAATATTATTTTGACATTCACTATTTCCTTATTGAGGGAAAAATGTGGAGTCATCAAGGAAGCTAAAATTGCAAGAGATTCATCTTTTTCATTTTTCTTTTCGGGAACAGTTTGGATAGAAAATGCATCAAAAAATTTGATGCAATCTCATAACCAATTCCTATAATGTTTGAGTCTTGGGTTCTTCACCTAATATTAATTCCTTACTTTCTTGACAATTAGCTTAGTGTCACTGAGACATTTTAGTTTATTGATGCCCATAGATTCAGCAACATCCATTCCAAGAATAAGGGCCTCATACTCTATGGTATTATTGGTGTTTTCAAATTGTAATTTATAATTAATAGAAACAACTCACCTAAAGGGGAAGTTATAAATATGTTGGATTTAAATCCTAGACTAAAATGACTTCCATCTAATTCCATCATCCATAGTTGGCCTTCTTCATCTTCCGCGAGGAGAGGTTGATTATCGTCTCTTTCATATGTAAAGTAGTTACCTGACCACTATCTTGGAACAAGATGTCAGTTTTTGGATCTTTAGACTTTTGGATGGTGTATTTCATCCTTCACGTGGGAAACAACTCCATTTCACCCTTCACTAGAACTGTTGTAGAAGACCAATACATTTATATTTCTCCACCCAAGTCTCTATAGAATCTCTTTCTCAACAACATGAAAAAATATGTTCGGATATCTACCACAAAATAGCTAGTAAAACCTTCTTGTCTTTGAAATCCAAAAGGTCCACTTGAGCATATTTGATTCTTCCTACTAGTTACACCTCTTTGGACTTAATAAAATAGTAAGATCCTATTACTCATGTCAAGGTGAGTGGTAAACAATTAACAACTTTGATTTCCATCACATTATCTGAGGATTCAAAGTCTATTATGCAAGTATTCAATTAGTGGCCTTTGATCATGAGGGAAAGGTAGAATGGTTCCACTTTATTTGTTTTGGATGCACTTTGCAAAAACATGTTTTGTGTTGGTAGGATGGGTGGTGTCGGTAGTAAACCTTTGTATTTGGGATTGGAAGCATTGGGATTTGGGTTACAATCATTTATATAGCTGAAAAACCATTCAAATTATTCAAGGTGTGTTTGTAAAAAGTTAAATTCTGAAATCTAAACTCTAGACTTGTTCACATTCTCAATTATATAAAATAGAGTAGAGGTGGATTGTCTTGATAATTATGGGACAATGGAAAATTTTCATGGCAGAGGAGGTGTTTCCTTTGAATATTTTATATTCTTAATAGATGGGGTAGTTGGTTGAGAGGTAGCGGTTGATTTTAATGAAGTGGTGAAAGCTTTTGCAAAACTAGCTTTAGATACATAATTATAGAGAGGAGAAGTGTTAGATGAATTTATTGGTGTAAAAACTTGCATCTTGTTTATTAATGGATCTAGTTTCTACTTCCCTTATTCAATTACGGGTGGGAGTGGGGATCCCATATTCATTATCTTGTTTTTTGTAGTTTCCACCTACGGATCATCATTTTTATTCTTTTTTGTAGCCTCTTCCAAGGAAGAAGATACCTTTTGAGATTGATAGTGAGTAAATATGACACATGAGAAACTTAGTGCCTTTTCATCATCATCATCATCATTATCTCTTGAAGTATACTCAAGGAAACCAATTTGTGGATTGTTTTTAACTTATTCAATCTCAAGAACATTTCCATCTTTATTATCATATTCTAGTTCTTCATTTTCTTCTTCCTCCTCTTCTACATCACAAGTTGCATTTATATGAGCTTCCTCAAGATCAATCCTGTAGGGAGACAGAGCAATCCTTTTTCTATTTGGAATTTTTTTTATTTTTTGGAACATTCCTCAAGGTACTTTGTACAAGTTATTTCTTGAGTGTAATCACATCATTCACTAATTTTGGAACTAGGGGAAGAATTGGAACTTTGACCTCTTTTATTTGCAATCATATTTTTTACATTTTTAGATTGAATTAGATCATCTTATGTCTTAATAACATATTAGTAAGCTTATTTAAGATTCATAATTAAGTATCTTCAAATAATGAATCCCACCTTAGGTAGTTGAGCGTTGATGAAGAATATCTTTATGTTATCATCAGATGGCATAACTTCAAAGGGTGTCATTTGATCATTCTATTGTATCTAGCTACAAAATCCCTTATAGTATCATTACATTCCTTCTTCATTTGTACCATTTCTTCCCCATGGAACAATTGGTAGAGGTCTCTCTTTATTCTTTCATTATTATTTCTTCTTCAGCCTCTACTTCTACTTATTCTTCTTCTTTGACTTCTTCCTTTGTAAATTCCTCAAATTCTTCTCTAATATTTGGGAACTCTATATCCAGTGGATTTAGAGAAATTCGAGAAACCTAGGATGAGGGAAGATGGGTGTGATTAGAATCTTCACCACCATTTGACATGTAAATTCCAAAATTCATGTGTGGGAGGGAATGCCATAGATTGCTAATTTTCTCTCATCGTCTTTAGAGTTCCTCAAAGATAGGGTCAAGGGTTCCTCTTTATCTCTCAGACCTAGTATTTTGATGATCATCTAACTTGCAAAATTATAATTTACTTAAACTCTCCTTTATCTAAGTTGGTCTTGTCTTTCCCTTTCCAAATCCTCTACATGTTTTTCTTCAGAATCAAGAACACTTATAGAAATGAAATAGTGAGATAAGTTTTCTATGTTATGACTAATAATTTCCCTCAAGTCTGATGTAATATTTTCTTGGATATGAAGAAGCAATTTAGGTCTTTGGACTAGAGGGATACCCGAAATATCAATTAGAAGACAGAAGGCTCATTGATTTTCAAATTTTCATGTTTTTTTGGATGTTTGAATATATAATGTTATTGAATTTTGTTGAGTATTTTAGTTGTAGGATAGAAAAATCAGCCCCATGGTGGGCATAAAAAACTATTGGAGAGAAAATGTGAAGATAGGACAAATTAGTGGATTTCCTCCAATTATCTAGCATTAGGCCCCTCTTCTTGAATGAGCAGCTCCATTATTGTGTTTAAATAAAAAAAATAAAATTTGGTTGGTGAGGAGGTCAAGGATCCAATAGGCACACTCCACTACACCTACGAAAATGCTTACAATTTGTGCAAGGGATAAATTTTATAGGATGTTGTGAAAGTGGGTGTGGGAAATTAGGTGAGGGATTAATATAATAAGTAGGAAAAAATTAAATTATTGTAAGAATTAACCAGATGTATTAACACACAAAATTAGAGAGAATAATGACCTTACTAGTTATATCAATACAAGATGAAACCATGAACATAAATTTCAATTTATTCAATCATCCAAAAAAACATGAAACCCCTTTCTTTATTGACATATTGGAAAAGATGTATAATGAGAGAGATGAAAGAATCATATGAATGGGAAAATGGAAGAATGTGTTATAGTTTTCTTTTTCTTAGTATTTATATACTCATGAACATACCAAATTGAGAAACCTTTGGAATGGGGAAGCCATTACAATATATAGAATTTAGAAAGACTCTTCACCTACCCTGCACACGATCTTTCATTTGTCTGTTACAACATGTGACTCTTCGTATTCCTAGGAATAAAAATTAAGTCCCCTTTTTATTAATTGAGAGTGGCTTATTATAATGTCAACTATGGTCACATAAGACAAAAAATAATAGGAAAAAAAGAGAATAATACAAAAATTAAAAGTGCAACCCCCTTTAATGAAGAAATAGAACATGAAGGAAGAGAGGGAGGGGAGAGAAGAGAGAGAACCAATCAGATGGAGACAATGCCTTTTTTTATTCCACTTCACTCTTAGGTGAACTTTTGCTAAGTTCCCCTAGGAAGATATCCAGTCCTTTGACTTCTATGATATATCGAGTCATTGTAGGTGTAAATTTCTCATCCTAGGGAATGTGAAAAACATTCAATGACTTAATCTAATTGTCTGAGATGGAATTGATGTTTTTTACGCTTTGTGATCCAAGACTAATGTTTCTTTAGATTACTTGATATCACATGCCTTATCTCAACAAGAGACTCCAGTGTTCCCCAATTGAAGTAAAAGGGATTTTCATCTTCTTTCTTGAAGTGTTCTTCAAATGGCTGCAAAAATGCATCCACAAAGGTGGTTTCATCAATTGTAAGTGATCTAAGTTTTTTTAACTTAAATTTGACATCATCATGCATCTTGGAAGCACATTCATCACTCAAATTCAACTCCTCCATAGCATGGTTCAACATCTCATACTGGGTGACAAAAGTTCTAGCCCATACCTGTGAAAAATCCTCAGATGGAGAATTGGATACCTTCCTATCCACAAATATGTGAGAATGAGCTTATCCCATCTTCTTCACTAGTGGAAACACTTGTTCCCAATGTTCCTTTTCTTTTTCAATTTAATCCCTTGTCATTTGAACCTTGGTGAATTTCACTTATATGTATTTGAGAAATGATGTCATATCTAAAAGTACTAATTTCCTATATTTAACAATCATGTTTACCCATTTGTCATTTTCTCACCCTTGTATAGTTAAATACCATGTATTATAGATGGAATCTAGATCAAATCTACTGATGGGAGTAACTTATTCAATTGGAAAATATGAAGTGGCATTCAATTCAATTCAATGAAATTTTTCATGTACAAAGTAAGTGTTTTCACCTGATCTTCCAACTGACAAATTTTATCCTTGTTCTCCTAATTTATCACCAAATGGTGGGTAGAAGATTCTGTAAGCAAATGTGTGTCTCCCTTGTGAGTTTATAGACTTAGGGGTATGGTGCTCATCTCATAGTCATATGGGGTCATTTCTTAAATGGGATTTATTACCTTTAGCTGGACTACTTCTACATATTGATTTCCTGAAGCTCTGGTGAAGAAGTGTGACGCTGTTTGAGCCAACTTTTCATTCTTTCCTTTGAACATTGAGGATATAGCTGAGAATTTTGGGACTTCCACCTATTTAATTGTTTGATATTATTTCATGATCATTTATTGCACCCATGGAAACATATCATTCATCTCAGGCTAGGAATTTGGCAAGATTGCAGTCTCTTACTCATAGTGAGAAGGGACATCTTATGTAGGATGGGTTAGTGTGGAAGAAGATGATGAGAATATTTTGGATTACTGTGGACTAAGAGATAAACTAGATCACTTTCCCCTTGCTCTGAATTCACCATAGGGTCCTTCATTGTCCTTACCTTTTTATGCAACATTTTATAGTGAGGAGCTTCTAGTTCCAATGCATTGCTCTTTGAGATTTCTTTCGAGTGAGTTGAGCTACGAGATTTCATCATGAATTTTATAGAGGAATGATGGGATTCCTACCATTAGAGAGTTTTGACTTTACATAATTTAATGAGGGAATCCCTCTTCTTTTTGAACCACTCTTCTAATCTCTTGATGACGGCCTCAGTCTTCTTGTTTATATCTCATGACTCATGAATTCTCCAAGATGCTTGTGGAAGGGGTGAGGATTTTACTTCTTGATATTTTGGGTCATACATATCCATACCATTATCTTGAATTCCATTCTCATAATAATAAAGCTTGAATATCCTCATTTTTTTAAATGTCATCCTTGTATGATCTTGTTCTCTGACGTCAAAATCATCAGCACAATTCACCTAGTATACTTCAATTTGTGAGACATGGTCCAAGTCAGGGAGGTGAAAAGTATGTGGATCACTTCAAATATAAAAGTATACCTTTAGAGTGTATGAATAAATGCTCATGGGAGAGAATGCATATTCCATTTTGGAAGCTTCATGGGAACTTTTGGAGGAGAGAATCCTTGGGGAGATAGGGAAAGAAACCATCTTCTTCTTTCAGCTTCTCAACTTACTATTGATATGGACAAGCTTTCTACACAACTTAAACAACACGATCTTGTCACTGAGGCAATGTCAAAACCTTTATAAATAAATTTCAAAACCAAACACTTATATGTAGGAAAATTTTGAAAATTTTATGAAAAAGGACACATACCTTTTTATTAGAGCAACATCTTACAGGGACATCCTTGAGTGAAGGTTTCCTTCCAATATTCTAACAATAAACATGTTGTGAATGTGTCGTTCACTCTTACAAAGTGTTGGTTATTTTATTTCATGGCTAGGTAAGGATATTTATCATATACAAGAACGTTCTAAGAAAAAATTTGGGTGAGTTTCAAACCCCTGAATGGTCTCATGCTTGCAAGGGTGTAGACTAAGTATGAAGTCATGAAGAACTCTTTTTTTAAGATGACACTTGAAGAAGTTGATGGTGTAAGTTATCACTGATGATTTTCCCCCAATATATCATCTGTATACCCTGTATGATGTTGATAATGAAAAATTCCATCTATTCATGGTAGTCTCTTGTGGTGTATTCTCCCATTATTTGGATTAGGAGGATGATCGCATCTGAGAAGCCCTCTTGAAATTTACTTCAGGAGACAAACTTTGACATATAGGATGACTTTCTACATTTCTTCAACCATGAACTAAGTGCAAGGCCTTGGTTATAGGAACATTGCTTGGACTATTCACTCGATGTGACATCTTTTGTAATGGAAACCATGTTATTCCGGATAGGAATTTCCATAGTGAGAGATTACCTTGGGAGTGAGAACCACCAAGACTGAGTTATCATCAACTCTTATGCTTCAGGAGTCTAACTCATAGTGATGAGAGCATACAAATTATAACTTTGTTCTTTTAATGGACATGGGACGGCCACCTATAAGATATAACCTACTTGTGTTGAATTTATCCTTCCACAGGTTCCCTGGGTCCACTAAACATCCTATTTTTGAGGTCCTCAAGATCCATATGGGTAACATCACTATCAGCTACACTTGAGTACTTAGATGACAAAGAAAAAATGGGATTTACAATAGAAAATATAAATTACATACTGATGAAAAGAAACAATATGATCCAAAATGGACATGATTGCCTATTTTTGCACTTAAAACAAAAACTTTCTATTTTTAACCATTAGGATTCAGGAGTTTCTATTTTGTGAAATATTGATTTTTTGACTTGAAATCAGTTTTTTGGAACCCATAACATGATAGGAAAAAATTCAATGATGTTTCCTTTCCATTTTTAAACACTTTTTGTTTTTAGATTTTTTTTTTTTTGCTATTTACCTTTTGGTGTTTTTTCACTTTTTAAGCCTGAATTACCTAGTTTGTCATCTTTGTTGATTTTTGAGTTTACTACTTTGAAATATTTTTCTACTTAATGAAATTTTATATTTATAGTAAGTGAAAGAACCATGTACTTAATATTTCTATACACTATTCTTCCACACTTTGGATTGAGACAAAATCATCCTCTCTAGAGTAGGTTTATCTTCTAGACTCAGTGCTCAAAATTCTAGTTTCAAATGTCTACTGGAATGGTGGGAACTATAAAAATCATGAGATATTGTAGAGATATAGGTTTTATACCATTAAAAATTAGGGGAATATCTGATTTTTTTCCTACTTCCTGTAGGTACCTCGGAAAGAGAGAGACTATGAATATTTTGTTTGAATCCTCTCACTGCATTGGGATATATGCATTTTTCATGTTTTTGTTCATGGAGTTATTCTAGAAAAAATTGGGCATGACGTTTAGTAAAAAAACAATTTCTGGTGTGTTTTTCAGAAATGAACATTAAGGCATGGAGGGAAAAATGATTGAATAAGGATGGAAATGGATTTTATATATTCTTTTAGCAACACCTTTCTCACACACACATGAAGGAAGAAGCATGACTGTTAGTATTTTTGTAAATTTTGGTTTTTTATATATTCTTGGAAGGGAATGGAATTTTTTGTCCCAAATATCCCAAGACGATGTGACAAATGGGGTAGAAAAAATCACCCTGACCTTAGTTTGACAAGTGGTATACAATGATTTTTTGGCGGTGGAGAGAGAAGAAACAATTAAAAAGTTTATGGGGTGGAAACTTGGTCACATGAGGGATTTGGGAAAGGTTTAGACATGGGAAAAAATTTTCATCCCAATTTTACCAAGGGTATGGAACATATTGGGTAGAAAAATGCACCCTCATCTCAAGTGGTCTGATTTGACGAGGCCAAGAGGAGAGGGGACTGAAAAGTGGTCTGAAGAGCCTTCCCGGGGTCACATGGTGAATCAAGGGCCAACATGGGAATGGGGAAATTTTTTGTTCCCAAATAAATCCTAAGGGGATAAGATATATATAATAGGAAATAACACCCTCACGTGGGACTGACAAGCATCACTTCATGATTGGAAAATGGGAAGAGCTGAGAATAGGTGAGAAGGGGATTAACTGACAAATTTGGGCTTCATCGGGGTCACATGATGATCCAATAATTGGGTATGGGTGAATTTTTGTGTCCAAAATTTCCCAAGGGGAAAGGAAATATTGTAAAAAATAGTGTTCCATCACTTGGTAATGACATGTGTCCACCCTTGAAATTGGCTAAGTCTCGAAAGCTTACTTTAGAGAGAGACTTCACAACGAAGTTTTTGGATCATCTGGAGGTTTTTTTTAGGATATTATTTATATAAATTTGACTGAAAAAACCATTTTGAGAAGAATATGAATGGACTCATGCTCTAATTCTTCCATTTAAATCCCTGAAAAATATCCTTTTTTCTTGGGACCACAGGTTGTGATTGCTGAAAAATAGATTATGGGAAGAAGTACATGCGTCTTGTGAAAAATATGTAAATACCATCATTTAGAGGACTAAGTAAGATTTTATAATGGTATCTTGTTTTACCTCTAACTCATTAATAATCTCATGAAATCACTTCCCGAAGCTCAAATGCTATTTTGAACTGCAAGCTCCTCCACCTTCAAAAACCCACTTTGATTGAAATTGTTCTGAAACCTTAAAATATTCCACATTTTTTTCTAAACCAATTTCAAAAGTTTATTATCTCCTTAATAGAAATTTTTGATTAATTCTGGCTTTCAAATTTTCTTTGGGATGCACACTTGTCCTAGAAAGGCTAAAAGTAGTCATTCTAGATTCACTAAAGAATTTGTGTTAAGAAGTACTGCATCAAAATAACTTCATGATATTTTTTCACATTTCAAGCACATAGGAAAGGTACTTATAACACATATGATCACTTTTAGGATGGGGATAGGATATAAATAGAGGGAAAAATGATCCAGAGAAGTGCTTAGGATGGCTTACAAGTAAAAACTTTGACATTAGGGTAACGTTTTCATCTTTTCATCTTAAATTTTGGAATTTGTAAAACACATGACAATATATTTATGATGATAAAAGGAGAGTGAGTAAAATTTATCTTTTGTTTACTACTCATAACTTATAACATAAAACTTACTTTATTGTTGTTTTTGAATTTAAAATAGATATTTAATTTTAAGATATTTAGAGCTTAGCTCAGTCGCTAAGAAATGCCTCAACAAACTATAGACTAAAAACGGGAAGGATAAATATCATTTTTGAATAGAGAAATACCAAGGACCTATTATCTATTAATATTATTATTTGTGTAAATTAAAAAATCATTAGTAATGTAACTTATACTAAAGTGTGGAGAAAAATTATCAAGTAGTGAAAGTATCAAATTTCATTAACACATATTAAACATCTTATGATTGTATCAGATGTGTGGCTATTAATTATGCTATGTGACATAAAAATAATTTTCATAAAAAATATTTCCATCATTTTCTTGTGTGGAATGTAATAATTTACATAGTGGTCACTAATATCAACTGTTTGGTATGTTTCATCAAAGCATTGTAATACACATTGAGCTTAGCAGCTAGTAGGATTGGAATATCATGTTCGAATATATAATAATAGTAATAGAGCTTAGAGGTAAATAAGTAGTGTATTTTATGCAAGATGAAAAACAATGTATATAATATTCATTTTGTAGTACACATGATTATATTACTTTAACAAATCAATGAAAGATATTTAGAGCTTAGTAGTCACTAGGAAATGTCTCAACAAACTATAGAATAAAAATGGGAAGGAAAAATACTATTTTGAATAGATCAACAACAAAGAGCTTATAACTCTTAATATTATTATTTGGTTACAATAAAAAAACATTATTAATGGAACTTATCTAAAAAAATTCAAGAAAATGTTCACATACTAAAAGGATCAACATTCATTTTCACATATTAAGTAGATTATGATTGTATCAAATATGTGGCTATGAATTATTTTATCTGACATACAAATAGTTTTCATAAAAATGTATTTCCATCATTTTCTTGTGTGGAATGTAATAATTTACCTAACATCTGTTAATCTCAAATATTCATTATGTTTCATCAAATCATTGTAATACACATCAAGCTTAATGGTTGTTAGGCTTAAAATATCAGGTCAGAATATATAATCATAGTAATGGAGCTTAGCGTTAGCTAAGTAGTGTTTTTTATGTAATCTGAAAAAGTATGTGTATAATAGATAGTATGTAGTATATAGGATTGTATTCCTTTAAAATATCAATATAAGATATGTAGAGCTTAGCAGTCACTAGGTAATCCCTAAACAATTATAGAATACAAATTAGAAGGATCAATATTTTTTTTGAATAGATCAACAAAAAGGAGATTTTGTCTCTTAATATGATTATTTGGTTAAACTCACAAAACATTAGTAATGGAACTTACCCAAAAGTGTTCACGAAAATGTTCAAGTAGTGAAAGCATAGGATTTTATTAGTACATATTAAACAGATTATGATTGTGTTAGACATGTTTCTATTAAATATGTTATCTAACATACAAATAATTTTCATAAAATTTCTTTTAATAATTATCTTGTGTAAAATATAAATTTTTTCCTCATGGCCACTAATCTCAACTATTCATTATGTTGCATCAAATAATTATAATACACATCATGCTAAGTGGTTGTTAGGATTGAAATATCATGTCAGAATATATAATCGTAGTAATGGAGCTTAGAAACTGCTAAGTAGTGTCTTTTATGCAATCCAAAAAATAATGTGTATAATATACATTTCATATAAATCATGATTATATGCCTTTAATGAATCAATGTAAGATATTTAGAGCTTATCGGTCGCAAGGCAATTCCTCAAAACAATATAGAATATAAATGCAAAGGATAAATATTTTTTTTTAATAGATCATCAACAAGGAGTTGTTTTTTCTTAATATGATTATTAGGGTATATTAAAAAACATTAGTAATGGAGCTTATCCCAAAGTGTTCAGGAAAATGGTCATGTACTGAAAGGACCAACTTTCATTTTCAAGTATTAAGTGTCTAATGATTTTATCTGATGTGTGGCTATGAATTATTCTATCTGACATATAAATAGTCTTCATAAAATGTGTTTCCATTTTTATCTTGTGTGGAATATAATAATTTCCTATTAGATGCTAATCTCAATTATTCATTATGTTGCATCAAAGAATTATAATACATATCGAGCTTAATGTCCACTAGGCTGGGAATATCATGCCATAATATCTAATCATAGTAATGGAGCTTACCATTATCTAAGTAGTTTATTTTATGTAACCTGAAAAAAAAAATATGTGCATAATTTACATGTTTTAGTATACAAGATTATATGCCTTTAACGAGTCAATATAAGATATTTAGAGCTAAGTGCTTTGTAGGATGCCTTAATAAGCTATAGAATACAAATGGGAAGGATAAATACAATTTTTTAATAGATCAACAGCAAGGAGTTGGTGTCTCTTAATCAGATTATTTGGTTAGAATAACAAAACATTAGTAATGGAACTTGTCCTAAAGTGTTTATGAAAATTTATAAGTAGTGAAAGTACCAAATTTTATAAGTACATATTGAAAATATTGTGACTATGTTGGACGTGTGGCTATTAATTATGTTATCAGACATACAAATAATTTTTTTAAAAACATATTTTGATCAATTTTTATGTGGAATGTAATAATTTTCATAGTGGCCACTAATCTCAATTATTCGCCTCATGTTGTATCAAATAATTGTAATACACATCAATATTTGTGACCCCTAGGTTTGGAATATCATGTCATAATATCTAATCATAGTAAGTGAGCTTAGTGATAGCTAAGTGGTGTATTTTATGAAAGTGATTAAGATAAATATGGAAATATATTCGTAATCCGATTGTTATTGTAGTAGTAAATAAATAATCAATTAAATACATAAATTAACCCAAATAAACTAAGTAATAAAATGTGAAACCCTAGTTTCAATGAAGGTAATAAGAGCCTTAGCTAGTTTGCATTGAAATATGTACTATGCCAAAGTTTTGACCGAATGAATGGAGAGGGAGAAGAGTCACACATAACATCATAAAAGTGTGAAAGATGACGATCTGTCTGGACTGGGGCACCTTGATAGGGATAGGGGTATCTGTGGGTTGCCTAGACATGTTTCTGGGTTCCTATGTCTATGTAAATTCTCATGAGACCTCATCTCAATGGTCCCTAGGTATTCGTAGTCTTTCACATTTTGTTTCTATGAGGTCGCACAATGATCGCCGACGTCATTGGAAACTTGCAATGAAGTAATGACCTGTAAAACATGCAAAGAGACATCAAATCCTAGAAAATAAAGATGTAAAATGAGGCAGACTATCCTCAATTATCACAATGGTGAGATTATGACTGAGCATTTCACTATATCTCATACCCAATGTAATTATATGTGTGTGTGTGTGTGTGTGTGTGTGTGTGTGTGTGTGTGTGTGTGTGTGTGTGTGTGTGTGTGTGTGTGTGTGTGTGGAATTGTGCCCTAGCTGGCTCTTGTGCATGTCACACTTGATAGCGAAAAAATAGCTAGATGTACAGAAATGTAATAGATGTGTGTACGGAATAGAATGAACTTCCATCTTATGAAGTGTATGTAGAATAACAAGCTCTTGTGTCCCTTTAATGGTGTTATATGTATGTAATGGAGCTCTTAGATTCTTGATGGATGCAACCTTAGGTGGTGATAACTAATGTTTAGTGCTTTTCCCTTTATTATGATCACATACCTTTATATTTATATGATTCCTTTTCTTGAATTTCATAATTAACCCCAAAAAAGCCTTCTACAAAATAGATAAGATGATCAAACGGATAGAAAGGACCTAAAAAGTGTGAAAAAGTATGTTGAGGTTAGGGGCTCCCAAAGGGAACGAAGGCACCTGGTGTTGGCGTCTTGGTTGGACGTTAGTGTCTAGGATGATAATGCCAAGGTATAAAATTATAGAATTAGAAAGTAAGGGTGCAAGACCAAAAGTGGCACTAGAAAGCAATGAAAGGTATCCAAATACATGAGTTAATTTATACTTTTCTTACTTAGGAATCATATGAATAGTAGTGTGCAATCATGACTAATTTGTTACCCAAAGTGCATGATTTTATGTCTACATTTACCCCCACTTTATGTTGTTGAGTGAAAGATCAATAACATAAAATGAATAAGATATGTGTACCTAATAATCATGTAGATCAATGATGACAGCGTGCCGAGGGACAAGACAAAGCGTGGAGTGCTAAAAATCTAAAGTGTGGATGCTAAGGAGGAGAGAGTAAAAAAAGTGATCATGAAAGTTATTCTAGGGTGAAAATTCATGTGTAGATGTCACGATATGCCTGATCTCGATGTCGATGTTGATGTCAATGTGATTTTTATTGTTGATGTTGTGAAGTTACTACCGCTTCCCATAAGGATGGACCTACAAAAGAGAAGAACAAACAAGTAGTTAGATATGCATGTATATGATGCAAATGTGTAAAAAATATGTAAATAAAGTATGTAAAATATGAAAATGAAAAAGGAACATGTGCACCTGATCCTTGATGATAAAAAGGGTGTAGAAAGTTTCCTGAGTATGTTGTAGAAGAATGATTTTTTTTACATTCTCATGCTAGATACGCCGACCACGAGTATTGGGGTGATCTCTTGCAAAGTCATGGAATAAGTGTAGGGAGAAAATTATGGTGTTATCCTCCAACTTTTAACTGCTTCCTGTAATGTGGAACACCACTACAGATGGTGTGTAAAAATTTGAAAAATTGGAACAATTTAATCAAATGTGAAAGTAAAAAGCGTTGTGTATTGCATGCATGCTAAGTGCTAAGGACCGTGTATCTTACAAAATCCATTATGTGGAGTTTTTTAGTTTGTGTTGAACTACTAAGTGGTGTGTAATTTCCCCTTGGTAACAGGAATCTAGGAATGGTCAGGGGCGTCTAGGAACTACTCTCTTGGTCTAGGCACTATTGTCTATGTTGTGCTAAGGACCTAAGTTTGATTCTAAGCCTTGTATGATGCTAATGACTCTGTTGTACCAATATTGTGTTATGTTATTTGATGACTATATAACTTTGTATGGGGTGACTCACTCACCCAAATGATGTATCCCCTTGTTTAGGGTGCATGTGATGTCATTGAAGGGGCATGCAACCCAAAGGAGGTCTGAATGCTCTGATGAAATTGTGCCCTATAGGGGGAAGGGAATGTGCTTGGTAGAAACAAAGGAACACACAAACAAAGTGGCTAGGAGGAAAGTGCCAATACAAGAAAAGATAAACACACATGTAGAAGACAAAATTTAAGATAAGAATACAATATGTAATCTAAGATGTAACAAGACAATATACAAAACACAAGAAGACAATGTAGACCATGAGAATAAGGTTGTAAAACATGGGACACCACTCACGATGTCGCAAGGCAATCAAGGCTGAAAAATCCAAAATCAGACAGTGTATAAACAATACAAAGGGAAAAGCCCATAAATAATGGCATACAAAGAGAAAGAAATGAAAAGCAATGTAATAGGAAACCATGGAAGAAAATATACCTTCATCACAAATGTTGGACATGAAGCACATGTTAGCATGTTAGAAAGATAAAGAGTATGTCAAAACATGTATAATATGATGTAGTAATGTGCTATGAAATAAAATGAAACAATAACACCTAAAATGTACAAAAGTGGATGCCCTAGGAGCCGTTATGGGAATAGTAATAGGTATTGTGCCAAGAATCCATTTTGCATGTAATAGATTTGTATAATATGTAATCACAACTAGAAAGGAAAGTGAACACGCATGTGTGTATCATAATGATAATGAAATATAAGATATATATGTAACATGTGTAATAAAGTGTACATGTAATAATTAAGTGTAAGCATGACTAAGTACGACCAAGATATGTAGTATATTGTGGATGAGTCAGAATGTAATACAGTGTGAATGATAGGAGCCATATGCCCCCGAGTGGATGTGTATACATGAAATGAGGTTCATTTTTATATTCCCTCTCAATAGTCAATAATGAACCGTAAATGAGAGTGCGTCATCAGGAAATGGTTTTATGAGTACTAAAAAGATAGGATCGTAAAAGCGCAAAGTGTAGGGTGTAAGCATATGATTGAATTAATGTGTGAGTAAATGCACGAGTGTGGTGAGGTCCATTTAAGATATAGATGTTCATTAGTCAAGTATGGATCATGGAACTAGAGTGCATCATAGCATAGTGAGTGCGGTGCACAACAGTGTAGTAGATGATGTGATAAGAGGATGTCAAATGTGTATAACGTGTGTTATGTGAAGTGTGTAATGTGTTATTTGTGCATTAGATAAGGATTTCATGAATATTTCACTTTTTGTGAAGTTATATTTAATGTTGTTAATAGAAATTTATTGTGGGCACAATGAGTGTGCAATTTTTTTTGTTGAGATAGATGTGTTTTGAATGCATTGTGTGTGTTGATTGCACATAAGAAGGATGTGTCATGTGATTTAAGAGGGGTATGTTATTAGAGCACTGATTGTGTGATAGGTTTTAAGTATGCCGAGTGTGTGATATGTTGTGTTGAATACTTGTAAAGAGTGGGTGTTGTTATCGTGTTGAGTTTACTATTTACAAATAAGTGTAAGAAGTATGTATTGTGAGTGTGTCAAGTATGTTAGAGGATGTGTAAAATGTATATAGTAGGATAAATGTGTCACAAGCATGTTGACTGTATGGTGAAGACTATGTGTGATAAATATGATGATGTGTGATGCAGTGTGTAGTGTTTGAGGTTGATGTATATAGTATACCCTCAACAATCAAGTGTGAACAAAATAATTAGAGTGTGTCATTGGGAAATGATGATGCCAATGTATATAGATGTGTATGATGAATGTATAAGACTAGATGTGATATGTGTAATATGGAAGATAGCCGATGATACACGAATATGTGGGGAGGAATTACGATGCCTCCCAATTATATGGTGATGAGTGTGTTATTTGATGAATGATGTTTGGTGAAAAATGATGAGAGAGTGTATTATATGAACAAATAGATGGCGATAAATGTATGCATGTATGAATTAGTGTGTAGAAAATAGATATAATGGGTAGATAAAATGGGTTCTTATTGTAAGATATCCATTAACAATCATGTAATAACTGTAAGAACATGAGTGTGTCATCAGGAAATGACGACAAGAAATGAATTAAAATGTGTAACATGTGTTTTAAATAGTAAAGACAATATGCACAATATGTAAGAGGGTAGTTGATGTTATATGGGGGGAATAAGGTGATACCCCCTCGAGTTTATAAGAATAAGAGTGATAAAGTAACGTCATCTAGAATTTCGTCATTGTCACAATCAAAACTAGAAGGTAAAGCATCTGATACATGATCAGTAATAGTGTCGAGTTGATCACATAGGGAGCCATTACGATGAATTTTGTACATTACCATTGCGTATTCTTCATTGGTGAAAGAGGGTAGTGTAAAACCATGTGCATACGAACGTGTAATATTTTTTTAATAGACAAGAAATGAATCATTACAAATGAAGAAATGGAAAAAATGCATAGGAAATGAAATTTCAATATGATCAATATCTAAGGTGCCCCAAATATAATCAAGCTAAGACTATCCAAGCGTTAGTGAAGCAGTACAAGGAGCTCATGCAAGAAACATTGTTAGATGAAAGATGTGAAGCCCATAAACAACAATAATGGGAATGAATCTATGATAACGCTTAGGATCATAGGGTGGAGGAAAGATGTCATCAACTGTAAATCCTATTCTAGCCAACCCATAATGTGTGTATATAGTGTCATCACAAGTAGAATCAAATGGAATACTATCCCAATAAGAATAATTCATGAAGAGTTTACATGTGAAAGGAGGTTATGCTAATGATTATTTCTCATGTGACAATGTAGTAGGTTTAATGTTGTTTGATGTGTGGATAGGCCCCCTATAAAGTACTATAACATTTGTAGTAGTAAGAGGGGGTAATGACGTTGATGGAACAACATCCAACATGCAAATAGTAGCTTCTAAGTTAGGTTGAGGATCCATAGGCTACGGCTCATTAGTAGTGATAAATTGTGGAGTAGGGATCATAGTGGTGGGATCATGTTTGCAATATTTGAATGGTTCATGATCAATAATAATGGTGTATTCAATACCATGATGTAATAGTTTGAAAACATCTATGTATTGTGGAAGGTACAACTTGCATTGCATGAAGCCGTGGTCTACCAAGTAAGAAATTATATGAAACTGGGAAGTCCATGATAAAGAAATCTGTATTAAGGGTTATTGGCCCAAGAGTAATGGATAAAGTAATATGGAGATGCATGAAAAAATGGAACCATTGTATGTGTAGAGAGAAAGAGATGAAGAACTGACATTGGTAGTTAAGATAGCTAAAGCCTTAAGAAAGGCTAGAGTACATAAGTTAAGTTATGATCCATTATTGACTATAACTTGCTTGACACCAATATTATGGATGCACATTATGATGTATAAAGGAGGATAATTTTCAAAAGAAACCAGATCAGTAGTAGGATTAGCTTGAAAAGAAATGTGCTAAGAAAATGCATCTGTAAATGTAGTGTATACAAGTATGGATGGATTTTAGAAGGAACGTAAGTAGTAGTCAAGAAAGTGATGATCTTAGCCCTTAGGTCGGGATGGAGGAATAAGAAATCATGAATATAAATATTCATGATGAGAGGATTTTAGAAATATGTAAGAAACAATAAAATAAATATCCTAAGTTTGTTTGAAGAAGTTGAGTTCACCAAAATGATTAAGATAAATATGGAAATATATGCCTAATCTTATTTCTATTGTACCAGTAAATGAATAATTAATTAAATACAGAAATTGAACCAAGAAAAATAAGTAATAAAATGTGAAAACCTAGTTACAAAGATGCCAATAAGAGCCTTAGCTGGTTCATAGTGAAATATAGATTGTGCTTAAGTGCTCGCTAGATGAATAGAGAGGGAGAAGTGTCAAACAAAGCCTCATAAAAAGTGTGTGAGATGACAATATTCCTAGATTGGGGCACCTAGATAGGGATAGGGGCACCCGCGTGCACCCTAGACCTTTTTCTAGGTGTCTATGTCTACGGAAATTTTCATGAAACCTCCTCTGATTAGTCGCAAGTTATTCCATGTTTTTTTCATTTGGTTTTTATGAGGTCACACAATGATCACTGAAGTTACCTAAAACCTACAATGAATTAATGACCTATAAAACCCTCAAAGAGACAACAAATCCTAAAAAATAAAGATGTAGAATAAGGGGTTTGATTATCCTTATTTGTCACAATGGTGATCTTATGACTGAACACTACACTACATCTCATTCCCATTGTAGTTCTATGTTTATATGTGTAGAATTGTTCCCTAGGTGGCTCTTGTGCGTGTCGCACTTAATAGCGAGAAAGTAGATAGATGTAAAGAAATATAATAGATGTTTACATGAAATAGAATGCACTTCTCTCCTATGAAGTGTATGTAAAATAAATATCCCATGTGTCCCTTGTTTGGTGCTAGATGTATACAGTGGATCTCTTAGATGCTTAATGGATGCAACCTTAGGTGGTGATAGTTAATGCTTAGTGCTTGGTTCTTTATTATGATCACATAAATTTATATTTATATGATTCCTTTTCTTTAATTTTGTAACTAACCCCAAAAATGGTGACTACCAAAAACATCAGATTCTCAAATGGCTAAAAAGGACCCGAAAAGTGTGAACAAAGTATAATAAGGTCAGGGGCACCCATAGGGGACTAGGGAACCTAGTGCTGGTGTCCTAGCGAGGCACTAGTTTCCAGGATGATAAATGTTGAGGTATAAAAAGTCAGACTGAGAAAGTAAGGGTGTAAGACCAAAATTGGAAACAGAAAGAAAAGAAAGGTGACCAAATACATTGGTTAATTAGTATGTTTCATACATAGGAATCATATGAATAGTAGTATGCAATCAGGACTAAATAGTTACCCAAAGTAAGTGATTTTTTATCTATTGCAATCCAAAATACAATATGTGTATAATAGACATTTTGTATTATAAATGATTATATGCATTTAATAAATCAATGTAAGATATTTATATCTTAGAGGTCACTAGGTAATGCATCAAAAAACTATAGAATACAAATGGGAAGGACTAATACTATTTTGAATAAATCAATAAAAAGGAGTTGTTGTATCTTAATCTGATTATTTGGTTACACTTACAAAACATTAGAAATAGTAATAATCCTAAAGTGTTCAGGAAAAGTTTCACGTACTGAAAGGTTCAAATTTCATTTGAAAGTATTAAGCAACTTATGATTGTATCAGACACATTGCTATGAATTATTTTATGTGTCATACAAATAGTTTTCATAAAACGTCATTCCATTATTATCTTGTGTGGAATGTAATAATTTACCTAGTCACCGCTAGTCTCAATTTTTCATTATGTCGAATCAAATAATTGTAATAGACATCGAGCTTAGCAAACACTATGCTTGGAAAATCTTGTAGGAATATCTAATTATAGTAACGGGGTTTATCATTAGCTAAGTAGTGTTTTTACGCAGGATAAAAAAAACATATGTATATAATATAAATTCTATAGTGTATTGGATTATATGCCTTTAACAAATCATTGTAAGATATTTAGAGCTTAGCAGTCACTAGGAAATGCCTCAACAAGCTATAGAATACAAATGGGAAGGATAAGTACGCTTTTTGAATAGATCAAGAGAAATGAGCTTCTTTCTCAAAATATGATTATTTGGTTATGCTCACAAAACATTAGTAATGGAATGTATCCCAAAGTGTTCATGAAAATGTTCAAGTAGTGAAAGTATAGGATTTCATTAGCTCATATTAAATAGATTATGATTGTGTCAGACGTGTGGCTATTAATTATGCAATTTGACATACAAAGATTTTTCATAAAATTTCATTCCATCATTATCTTGTGTGAAATGTAAGAATTTTCCTATCATCCACTAACCTCAACTATTCGTTATGTTACATCAAAGAATTATACTACACATTTATCTTAGCGGCTGCTAGGATTGGAATATCATGTCGGAATATATAACCGTAGTAATGGATCTTAGAAATTGCTAAGCAGTGTCTTTTACGCAATCCTAAAAATATGTGTGTATAATATACATTTCATAGAATACATGATTATGTGCCTTTAAAAAATACATGTAAGATATTTAGAGCTTGGAGGTCACACGGCAATGCCTCAAAACACTATAAAAATACAAATGGAAATGATAAATACTATTTTTAATAGATAATCAAAACAAAGTTGTTGTCTCTTAATCTGATTATTTGGTTACATTAAAAAAACATTAGTAATGGAACTCATCCCAAAGTGTTCTGGAAAATGTTCACATATTTAAAGGATAAGCTTTCATTTGTAATTATTAAGTGGCTTATGATTATATTAAACATGTGGCTATGAGTTACTCTATCTGACATATACATAGTCTTCATAAAATGTCTTTCCATTCTTGTCTTGTGTGGAATGTAATAGTTTTCTTATCAGCCGCTAATCTCAACTATTCATTATGTTATCTCAAAGCATTTCAATACACATCAAGCTTAGTGTTTGTTAGGCTTGGAATATCAGGTCATAATATATAATTTTAGTAATGGAGCTAGCATTAGATAAGTAGTGTATTTTATAAATTATGGAAAAACATATGTGTATTATTGACATTTCATAGTATAAAATATTATATTCCTTTAAAAAATCAATGTAAGATATTTAGAGCTAAGAATTTTTTAGGCAATGCCTTAACAAGCTATAGAATACAAATGGGAAGGATAAATACAATTTTTGAATATATCAACAACAAGGAGTTGTTGTCTCTTAATCTGATTATTTGGTTACACTAACGAAACATTAGTAAAGGAACTTATCCCAAATTTTTTAGGAAAATGTCCAAGTAGTGAAAGTAATAGATTTCATAAGAACTTATTAAATATATTTTTTTTTATTAATTCCAAAAGGTTTTTTGATCGGGATCCTACTTAGGATACAAGAGGCTTAAGCCCAAATATTCAAATATATACCAAACAAAAAGAATCATTACATAGGAGAAACACAACGAAGGAGGAACAAGGGGTATGACCATACCACAATAAAACACTAGATAAACCTCAAAAATACCACAAAAACATCATAAAAAAACTACAAAAACAGGGTTGTACCAGATTAGAGAAATTCAGTATAAAGCATCTCCAACTACTGTTTGGTGGTATTTGAAATATTCTTTATGAGGGTCTCACGATTATCTATGATGTCTTTGATTGAGGTGTCATCCTTGGATTTTTATTTCTCTTTACTATTCTCCAACATGGTAGTGATTTATGATATGATATAAATGTTTCCCTTAAGTAAGGAGAGGATGTCACATTGTCTATTTTTGAACTTTTCTTGCTCCTCTTCTATGGCTTTGATTATTTTTTCCATCTCCTCCATCAGTTTTTCATCCTTGTTACTACTCTCAATGGAAAGCTTGAAACTTCTAAATTTTTCTTTCAATACTTTAAACTCCTTCCTGAGCCATGTGAGCATGTCATTGTGTAGGTCAAGTTCATTTCTTATGCTCCCAATTTTAGCTTTGCTAGCAGTCTCTCTATCACACATAGCTAGAATAATAAGGGCAGAAACACCCTCACCAGTGGGAGAAGAAGAGGGAATGGGGGTTGTGGATAGGTTAGGTTTGGATTTTTTTGTGGAGGGTGCAGTCATAATTAGGAAAGGGGTCACAATAGGAGGGGGTCTCTTCAGAGGATTATGAGGATGAGGGGGATGAAGAGGAGGAGAAACATGGGTGTTCACAATAATTAGGTCAAAGTTATTATAGAGGAGAAAATGAAAACATGGTGAGAGGGATAGGAATGTTTCCCTTAGATAATAAGGCTCACCGAGTGATTAAGGGATTGGATAGGGAAAAAGGAAAATTGACTTCCACATTTATTCTAAAATGATTTAGAAAAACTAGGTGAAAGTAAAGAGTAACTTTAAACCAACCATCCAAACTAAGATACTTCATAATCACATAATTGACCTTGTCATAGGGTTTAGGAAGTGACTCGAGAAGAAATCCACTTTTTTCTTCAACAAGGATTTCTTCAACTTCCAGGAATTTAGCTTCTTATTCCTTTCTGTCATAATCATTCTTGAAAAACTGCTTTCCTTTACGGTGAAGACCTATAACTAACGATATCAACTCTTATGTGATGAGAAATTCCTTGTTCCTTTATCTCACTTGACACTCAATCCAATTCTTAACCAGATGCTATGAAAGATAAAACTCATGCCCCTATACGACATTCACAAAGTGGTTAAGACTATAGACACCTATAATTTGGATCGAGCAATTTAAATACTTAAATTGTGCTAATTATCCCTTTCCTGAAAAATTGATGACATATCATCAATAATGCACCTTTTCTCTTCTATCACCATTAATAAATTACATTACACTAATTAATTAACCCTCTTATTGATCAATACATCGATTAACAACCTTTTGTTAATTAGTATTCCTTTCTATCTATATTAATTAATTATTCTTAATTAATTAACTTCCCCTTTCATTAGATCAAAAAATCGTCATTTATTGAATTAAACTCCTTTCATAATCCAAAGCATACTAATTTTCCTCTAATTAGCTTATATAATCTCACACCTATCTATTATTTAATCACTCTTGATTAATTAATAAACTCCCCTCAACTCCCATGAGTCACTGATGACTTATTAATCTCTTCTAAATCAAGATCTCTTTATCTAAAGCAACCTTATCCATAACTAACCTAGCTTTACTATTATCTCACATAAAATAGGATGCAAAGCTTCTTCAGACCAAAGGGTTATATAAATAACCCTCCTCCTACCTTTATTCTCACACATTTGCATGGATATAACATAAACTATAGGAATTTTGATCTTTGAGAATCCTCCATTTGTGTTGAGCTAGGTATCTTCATCTTGCATTTCATCCATTAAAGTTTTTGAGTCATATGGAAAGAATCAAGATCATATTGTAGCCATGTATTGATGAGACTCCATTCTTGAACCCTTGGGATAAAAAAACAATCATATTTTTATTGCCAAGGATCTACATAGGTCAATTTCTAGTTTAGCTTTTAAAGAGTAGAGAATAATTCTTAACATGTTAGTTTGATTTTCCTTCAAATTTCTAATGCATGTTGTTGATATTTAGTTTCTTTAAGATTTTTCCATGATGATACTTGTTTAGTTATATTTGTTTTGGAACTATTAGATGTTAGTTTCAATTCTCTTAGCTTAACTAACAAGTACATGGATACATATGGCACGACCGGTGGGACAGAGTCAAAGTCTCTTTGATTTTAATGTGTCTTACTAGTTTTTCTCAAGCTTTACTAACCCAAATCATGAACATGTGAAATAATTTAATATCCTTAGGTTATTTCACTAAATTTATATGCATTGAGTCTCTCTTATGGATTTTATTGTGATGGGTTGTCATTATATTTGAGCTAAATTAGGAAAAAATTGACCTTTTTGAAATTGTATACGTCCGAGCTCTGTATTTTGATGTCATCTATAGGTACATGCACAGGAAAATTTTGCATAGGCACACACACATAAATAACTTACATAGGTTTTCAAAAGAGCATGCACACAGAATCTGTTTCATGCACGCTGCTAGTTATACCCTGTCTATGTTCTCGGTCAAACCCACACATGCATTGAAAAGGCCAAACACACACCTCTCTTCCTGCGCACACAATGATTTTTCTATATCTGTTTTCCTACAGTTTTGTTTTCCATGCACACGCTTAAATCCACGTGTAAACATATCTCTGGGCATGCACACATTTGTTAGGCCTCTATTTTACCCTTTGTTTGATAGGCGTATGTACCTGTCAACTTTCCCATGCATGCAACTCTCTGCCCATGCACATGCTTTCTCACTATCATTTTTTGTAGAGATGCAAACATACTGTTATCCACGCACACACATTACTAAGGGTGTGCATACACTTTGAAGGGTACAAAGGAGTCGCAATACAAATTTGAATATTATTTTAAAAATTACAAAATCTTGTGTTCTTGATGTGCTAACTCCTTGTAGTTTTATTTGAGATTAACTTCTATTTTGTAGGGTATATTTTCATGATTTTTTCTCATTTAGCTTGTTTAATGTTAATGAATGTTTCAAACTTGTTTATGGGATTAGATTCATGTATGCTCTTCCCTCACACCTTTTAGGTAATCTTGGGAACTAGAAACGATTTCTACATATTTTCTATGCTTTGGAAAACATCTTATTATTCTTGTTGCTAAAGGAATGAATGTCAAATTGGCTAAAATGAACAAATTTTGTGTTTAAGTTAAGTTTTTTTCCATGTTGATTTATTATTTGGACCCAATGTCATGTATTCTCTTCTCTTGCATCTTAGGACGATATTATGAATCAGAAACAACATTTTTTCCTCTTTTTATTTGTGGAAAACTACTAAACTCTTTGTGTAGGACCTGAAAACGATTGTCAAATAAAGGAGAATCGAAGGAAAATTTTCTAACTATGCATGTGTTACAGGTTTCCAAACAACTACTGAATAAACCACATTATGTCTAAAAAATAAAAAACACACCACATTCATCACACTGTATATGTAGGTTTGGATAAGGGTACACCCTATCCGCATAAAACTAGGACATAACCCCTTTGGAATAAGCCTTGAGATAAAAAAATGGGGGTGGTCCTAGGAACCTGAAAGTAGTCCACGTAAGAGGGAACCTTGTGGATGAAATAGGAAGTGCTCCGCACACCTACATGACTAGTTTACATGTGATATTTAGTGTCAAATTTACCCGTATTGGGACTCCGATGAGAACATGCGATGAACACATTAATTTATCACTATGTTTGAAGGGGTAACATAAATCGGAGATACTGTAAGACTAGTTAGTGTAAATTTCTTGGTAAATCAAGCTTGCATTAGATAACTTGTGACACCTAGTTGAAGGAACCTCCTAGGAAGCTATCTTGACTTGGAGCCAACTTGAGTGTACCCAAACAATTGTTATTGAGATCCTTCATGAAGGGATAAATTTCTTGGATTTGAAACTTTGTTTATCAAATAAGGGGAGAATCCATAAAAGTTAAAACTACGTGTCATTCACCATGAAATTTTTGAAGCATTAATTTCTTTTAGTTTTTCACTCACCATAAGGCGGGGTGTGAATTCGTCAAAGTGAGGCCAAAAAATTTTCAACCCCACTTTATTTACTTCCTTTTGCTTTATTTTGAAACTTTTTTTATCAAAACAAGAGTAAACATACGTGTGTTATCAATCGATCATGTCCATCACTTTTGCACCTATTTACATTCGTCCTTTCTTGAGAATGAAAGGTAAATGTTGAAATTTTGTTAGTACATTTTCATATCTTGATGGCCATTTTATTTTGATAACCACGTCAAGATCATCATTGTAGTTAGGATTGATTCTTCACCTGATTCTCCTTTGAAGTGTTCCATTGCTTGTGTCGTATCCCCACAATTTTGATACTTACATATTGTTTCTTACAAACTCGGCCTTAGTGTCTTGATTGTAACATTATGCTACGTGCATCTTAATAAGTACTTGGTATACTTTAGCCTTGGTGTTATTTTAAACATTACCTCGATTTTGAAAGGTTTCTTTGTTACGTTTGTGCTCATCTTACTAATATTATTTTAATACTAATACCTTAATTTTTGTAAAGTTTGGTTAGTGTATCTTAGTGGTATTTTTGCATTGTTCATATTTGTAACCTCCAATTTTTGAAATTTAGGTATTTCTTGGACATAAACTTGCTTTAAGTATACTTGGCTTGGAAATCATGTCAACCTCTTGTTATTACTTACGCCTGGTTCATTTTTGAACTTGACATAAGTCCTGACATTTTGTTGATCATTGGACATCAAACTACCATTTGGAAAAACTTATGAATTATTTAATTGATTGATTAGTTTAAAAAAAACCTTTTGTGATGGTGTCTTATGATTATTCATCATTTTGACTTATCCATTTAAGACAATAACTTTTATCCCTTGATTCATTGACATTCATTATTCTTTAGACTATTTACATTCTTTGTGCATCCTTAGTAAATATCTCATTCTAGGTTTTCACTTAGGTTTTATTATACCCTTGGACGAATTCAACAAAACACCTTAGTGAAATTATCATTTGTTATGGCCCCCATAGCAATAATGGGATCCAAGAGACAAGCATGGGAAAAATCAAACAAGCAAAGGTTGAATCCCTTTATCAGTCATGATTTAGGAACTTTATTCTCCACATCAAAGGAAGAGGACGAGATGGTAGACCATAGTGGTGATGAGTTGGGATCACCACACCTAGATTTAAAATTTTACCCCACCCAATTAGATGAGTTCCTCTTTCTAAATAAATATAGAGTGCTTACGATAGTTGTGAAATTAGGTGCAAGAATGGCAACAGAGGATGAAACTATTCCACCTACAAATAATTCTAATGAGGAAGAACACCCCCTCATTAATGTGGGTGACATTTTAGGACATGGAAATGCTTCCGCCTTGAAAAATGGAAATGACAACATGGGTGGTTTTAAAGTGTAACCCATCAGAATGCAACGTAGGGTAAGAGAGGAATATGAGAACACAGAAAACCCCCTTCTCCATGAAAATGAAGAGGAACCTCATGATGAAGAAGTCACTATACACAAAAAAATTTAACACATTAGTCAACAATTATCTTTTCTAGGATCCCATTTACAAAAAGAGACAAACAAAAATGTACATTGGGAGAAGTCGAAGGTTATAAATAGTGAGCTTCACATAGAAAACCAAGAGGGAGAAATGTCGAACAATAGTTAAGTGTATATGTCATCTTCCCCCACTAAGGAGTAACTTCTTTCCCAACAATTACAATCTATGAAATAAAATCTCACAATCCTTCAAGAAATCAATGTAGGACATAACAAGAAGTATCAATATGAAGAGCTATGTCCTTATCCATTTAATGAGACTATGTTGCTCCACCAATTTCCTAAGAAATTTGACATCCCAAAGTTTGAAACATATAAAGGGAAAGGTGATCCACGAGATCATCTAAAATATGTTTACATGGTATGTCAAGAAGTGACGTACAACAACAATTACCTCATATGACTATTTCCAAAAGGTCTAGGAGGACAAACACTAGAGTGGTTCATTCGGTTACCTCATGGATCTATCTTCACATGGCTAGAACTAGTGGAAATATTTATATGATATTTCTCATTTAATGTTAAGAGTGACATAACCATACTAGACCTATGTAATTCCAAACAATGACTAAATGAAACCATTGCAAGTTTCCTACAAAGATGGCAGGGACTAGCTAGCCTCTTCCCTTGCTCGATCCCTGAAAAACAACTTGTTAGAATCTTTGTACCAAAATTAAATCTATACATTTCCTTTCATCTACAAATTCATTGTGTTTGAAACTTTGAAGAGGTTATCGAGAAGGGCACATAAATATAAAAGGCTCTAATCACAAAAGGGACACTCAAACCATTTTCAAAACATAATTTGTCTTAAAAACCTATGGACAAGCCCAAAAAATTTAATAAAAACAAGAATGTAAGAGGAGATGGAATCACATATTATAAACTAATACAAGTAATCCAATTTGGTCCACCTTTTAAACTTACCAAAGGGCCAATCCAACCACCAATTAAATGTAGAGCATTCACTCCTCTTACAAATTCCTTGTCCGTAATATTAAAACAACTAGATGTAGTGAACATGGTGACATATCCTATAATGATACCCTTTGATTAAAATTATCCTAAAGCTTTGTGGGATAAATAACATGAGTATTGTGATTTCCATCATGTAAAAGGACATAAGACAGATAAATGTTTAAGACTACGCCAATTCGTCTAAGATCTTATTTATAGTGGGGAGATACAAATTGATTCACCATAATCAAATCAAATTCCAAATCAAAGGATGGGAATATTTAAGGAGCCTTACCCAAACCATGGTAAACTAGGTGAAAAAATCTAGATTAGGGAGAGTCTTCCCAAAGCTATAAAGTCGTGAATTATGTTTATATAAAAAAATGATAAAAATCAATATGAATCACTTATTGGATGTGTTCACTCTTCTTACAAGCATGTTAATACCATTAGGATCAATGGATGAGATTGCGCTGCGGTAACAAGGTGTACTTGTCTCATGATTCGAGAACCTCCTCTGTCTACCCTTCAGGATAGTCAGTACAATATCTTAGACCAACTTGAGAAGACGTATGCTAAGATTTCAATCTTAGATCTTCTTAAAATATCAAACATACATAAGGACATCCTTTATCAAACTCTCCACGAGTCAGGAGTGTCACCTGAAGTAGATCCTTCTCACCTATATGCTATTGTGGACAATATTGCACCAAGTGAACACATTGCATTTAAACATAGTGAAATCCCTAATAAAGATCATACACATAACCTTCCTCTTTACATAAAAGTATTTTATACTCGCCAAAATATAAAGAGGGTTCTTGTGGACAATAGGTCACAGTTAAACATATGCACATTGAAGCTAATTAAATAGTTGGGATGAACATAAGAATATCTAGCATCCCACTTAATGACCATAACCACATATGACAACACATAATAGGAATCAGCTGGAACAATAACACTGCTGATGGAAGTAGGGCACACTTGTCACAACATGAAGTTTCATGTCTTAGACTTGGAGCTTTCACACAATATGCTTCTTGGTCACCCATGGATTCATGTCATGTAGGCCATACCATCGACATTTAACCAATGTATTAAGTTGAAATATGAGGGACACAGTATTAATATTCAAGGAGATCTACAACCTTTCACACACAATATTAATCTAGATACGACTATCCCTCTGCCAATATTGTTGTCCCCCTTTAGGAATAATCTCTTGAGTCATGGGTAGATTTAAACTCTCTTAGTTCTTGTGCTTGTGGTGTTTCTACATCATCCTCTCCCTTTTATTCATGGGAGACAAAGATTCTTGAGTATGGTTCTAGAGAATATAATATTCAACAAGATCTCCTAGTCTCAGATCTATCCTTTTCACCTAAAAAAAAGATGAAAACCCAATTATCACTTCAAAATACCTCGACATGAACAAACCATTGGGAAATTCTTATTTGGTGGTCTACTTGCAGAAGATAAATTGCTATACCATCCTATAATTTAGCTCCTTGAGGAAACTAAGCCTATCTGCTATAAAATCCCATAATACACAAAATCTAGTAGAATTATGTATTTCATGAGTTACAAAGGACTTGGATGTGGAAAGTTTGAACAAGGAATAAGAGAACCAACCCCACTTCTACATTTAAAAAAAAATGGTATGGTATCAGTATTCAGCCCTATGGGGTGCACCCCATAGACCAAGCTACTACCTACTATGAATACAAGGATATATTGGTTTATTCGAATAGTAACACAAATTCCCAACATAACCAATACGAGGATCTTGCCTCTACAAAACTTTTTATGGATACTGTTATCCTTACCATAATGTCTTACGATAAAATAATTTACCTTGTATACCCTACCCTTTTCAATTGGAACCAATAACGCCATGTGACACTAGACCTCTTTGAGAATGATGAGGCTATTGCAAAATTTATGGCATGAATAACACTATTCCTATCGGAGACCATAAGAAGGGTTTATTCATTGACTTGGATACTTGCACGTACTTTAGGGAGGAAGTTGAGATTCATGGTAAGAAAAATATAAGAAAAAGTGAGGGAAAACGTTCCTCTACAAATCCTCAACAAGAATATAAGTCCAAGTCACATAGTGAATACCTCTTTAAAGCATTGGCCGACCAACAAATAAAAAAATCAATGGAAAACATAAGTGACCATCCTAAGGGTGAAATTTTTGATGAGATGCCCTTAGATGAATATATCAACCTCCCTCCCAATCCTATGTGTATGGAGGATATGTCAAAGATTCTTATGGAAGAAACTTTGACATTAATATTAGAACAGAAGAGCAACCAAAGATAGTCAATATGGGAGCTTCACTTTCAGAACAAGAACATAGAACTTTCACTATGATTCTTAGAGAATATGTGGACATATTCACATAGTCCTATGCAGATATGTTGGGATTAGATCCATCCTTGGTAGTGCATAAATTAGTTGTGCATACATCCATGAGTGGCCCTTACGATAAAAAAAGAGTTAGAAAAATGGCCAAACATCTACATGATTGTCGATTCAACTGTAGGATATGAAATGATATCTATTATGGATGGATTTTCTGGCTATAAACAAATCAAAATAGAAGAGGAAGATCATTGTAAAACGAACTTTACAACCCCTTAGGGGAGATTCTATTATCAGGTAATTCCCATCGGCCTTAAAAATGCAAGCGTAACTTATCAAAGGGAGATGACCGTAATATTCCATGACATGCTTAACAACATCATGAAGTACTATGTGGATGATATCCTAGGAAAATCAAAGACAAAAGAACACCATCATGAGGTCTTGAGGCACATTTTTGAATGTATCTGAGAATATAACGTTAGGTTAAATCTGAGGAAGTGTGTCTTTGAAGTGTTATTAGGGAAGATTTTAGGATTCATTATATCAAGAAGGAGGATTGAGGTAGACCCTGCTAAAGTGACTACCATTACTTAAATTCCTCCTCCCAAGAAAATCAAGTGGTTTCTCAGCTTACAATGGAAAATACAAGCCATCCGTTTCTTTATCTCGCATCGTGCCAACAAATGTCACTCCTTCACCCAATTTCTTAAAAAGGATATTGACTTCATTTGGGGACTAGAGAAAAAACAAGCATTTTCCGTAAGAAATATTTGGAAAATCTACAAGTCCTCATGCCGCCAACCCCAAGTGAGCTACTTTTATTATATATATCTGCAACCCAATTTTTTATTAGCGCATTAATATCTCAGTATGACCAAAGCTAAAGATAAAAATAAGTGTACTATCTCAGTCATACCCTAATTGCATATGAGCTCAAATATCCCCAAATCAAAAAATATTGTTTGGCCATTGTTTTTACCTTCCAAAGACTTTGCCATTATCTGTTGAATACCAAAACCAAAATTATTTCCAAAGTGGACCCGCTCAAATATCTATTATAAAAACCCACCCTTACTGATAGGAAGGCTAATTAAATCATTCTACTCAGTGAATTTGATAATAAGTATGTGCACCAAAAGTCAGTAAAAGGACAGGTGCTCACAAACTAGTTGGTGGAGGCACCTTTACCAAGAACAGAGCCTATGTGTTTGGACCTGCAAGACGCATCATTAATGTACATTGAAGAAATTTTCATATGGCAAGTACATTTTCATGGATCATTTACTTTCCATGGTTCAGGAGTAGGTGTAGTACTAATTAATCCTAAATTTGACCCCATACCCCAACCCTTCCCTCTCATATTTCCATGCACAAATAACATTGCAAAATATGAAGCACTCATCATTGGGATGAAGCTGGCCATAAAATGGAATATCCACCACCTTAAGGTCATTGGTAATTCACAACTGATTATCAAACAAGTCAATGAAAAATACAAAGTAGAGGATGAAAAACTCATCCCATATAAAAGGTTGGTAGAAAATCTAAAATAATATTTTGTACACATCACCTTTGAACAAATTAAAAGGGTAGAAAACAAATCCATAGATGCAATGACAATAGTGGGTTCTATGCTATGGATTCTGGAAGAGAACAATGATATACCATTTTTTGTTGAAAATCAACATCAACCTACATATGATATGACAGAATCATGCCTGGCAGGTGAGGTTGTTGGTCCCTTCTCCCCATGGTATGAACCCATCTGTAACTACCTATAAAGTGGTACCTTTTCTCTCAACATCACCCATTCTGAGAAAAAAATCCTTATCCATAAATAGCTTGTTACACCCTCCTAGGAGGCACCCTCTACCATCATGGCTATGATGGGAACATGTTGCATTGTTTACATATAATAGAGTTAGTACAAGAAATCAAGGATGTACATGAAAGAGTGTGCAGAGCCCATACAAATGGGATGATTTTAGAAAAGAAGTTATTAAGGGTAGGCTATTACTAGCCTACAATGGAAATAAATTTCTACAATTACGTGAAGAAGTGTGTGTTATGTCGTAAGTATGGGAACCTCATCCATGCATCGTCACAACCTTTACAACCAATCACAACACCGTGGCCATTCTCTAAATGGGGATTGGACATAATAGGGAAGCTTACCCCTACTTCATCCGATGGCCATACACACATTATAACGTCCACAAAATACTTCACCAAGTGGGTGGAGGCTATCCCATTTACATATGTTACAGCTGCTCAAATATCAAAGTTCATTATGAACACCCTCATCTGTCGTTATGGCATTCGTGCCACCATTTTCGCTGAAAATGAAAAATATTTCAAGAACAAGATGGTGAAATCTCTATGTTAGCTCTTTCAAATAAAATTAAAGTGGTCCATGCTATGTTAACCTCAAGGTAATGGGAAAGAAAAGGCCACTAATAAAAAACTTGTCATATTATGGAGAAGATGGTGAGTAAAATAGGTCACAATTGGCATTTGCAAATACACCCTGCCCTCTAGGCTTATAGGACCTCCATTCACACCCCTACTAGAGTGACACCTTATTCCCTAGTATTTGGAACTGAATCCATCATCCCCATGGAAATAGAACTTCTATCCCTGAGAATATCTCTTAGGGACTATCTAGATAAATATAAGGATTACAAAGTGGTTAGATTGGCAGGAACTGGAGCTACTAGATGAAAGGTGCATCTGCGCACTCAACCATCTCAAAGTGTATTAGAACATAGTGTCATTGAGCTACACAAATAGAATCATACCTTGTCAGTTTGAGGTCAGATATTTGGTGTGGAAGGAAAACCAATTTAACAAAGTGAAGGAAAGAGAAAAGAATGGCAAGTTTGAACCTCATTAGTTAGGAACCTATGTCATTATGGCCAAATTTTGGTCAAGAGCATACAAACTTTCCTATCTTGATGGAGATATGCTACATGAACCAATGAATTCCATGTACCTCAAGCGGTTCTATGCTTGAACATGGTGTCAAAATTAGAAATCAACCAAAAAACTAAAAAATCATTAAAAAAAAAAAAGAAAAAAAAGAAGAGAAAACAGGTCATCCAAATGTGAAAACCACACAATTTTGTCTCTTTGGATAGGTCCCTTAGTGAAAACCAGTTTCTGGCACCTCAGGAGGATTCTTTGTTCACAAGCATATTACATCTAGGGGGTATCTTTACTTAGCTTTTGAGCTAGTTCCACACCTACATCCGAGATTCCTTGTGAGCCTATCCTGACAAAGCCTTGATCCAACTAATTCTCCCCTTGTTTTTCTATGAAGATATTTCCTTCATATATTCCCATCTAATGTTAGGGTCATCTTAACAACTTCACATCCTTGTACATAACACATGGTATCTGCATTTTTCTATTCCCATCTAACGTTGGGGGCATCCACGTTTCTTGGTCTCCTGTGCATAGCTTCGGAAAACTATTATAAAACACAAAAACATTCAAATATGTTGAGAAATCGCAAAAACATTAGAATAGGATTGAAAACCCCAAAACATTATAAAACAAGAAAAAAGGTTATATCACAAAACTTCGAAAAACAACACAAAACACTTTGAAAAGAATCTTACTCTTGGGTAAGAGAAATTTACATACTAAAATGTTCTTCGTATTAATCCAATGCTACAATTTTACAATGTAATTATGGCTATTATATAGCCATTTAAATAGGAAAATTGCTTCGTGCAAAATAGGAAGTCAAGTAAACAACTTACCGGTTTAAACATTTTACGGGTTTAACAAACTAACCACTAAACTATATGAGTTATTTAAATAAAAACTCATTTACATCACAATATTATATTTACTAGTACTTAACTATAATTAACCCATACATTATAAAATAACTCACACAATAATAATGTGAGCACTAAAACAATATTTTCCTAATGTTGCCCCCCTTAGTGCGAACATGGGAGAAAAAAATTGCACTTCTTCTGTATCTTTCCACTCATGCATCCTCATGATCTAGATGGTTTTTCAAAAAAAGGAACAACGTCAACAAGGATGGTTTTACAGGACAACCAACAACGTCAACAAGGATGGTTTTACATGACAACCAACAACCTTAACAAAGGATGGTTTTACAGGACAACCAACAACCTTAACAAGGATGGTTTTACAGGATAACCAACAACCTCAATATAATGATGCTACTTTTCCTTATGCTTTTGTCTTTCCACTATGTTTTTTCTTTAGGGAATTATGTAGGAAATACTTCTCACTGAATACAAATATGAAAAGAGGAAGAAATGAAAATGGAACATTGAAACCATGTTCCCCGCCTCAATGTGAAATTTACACCTATTCAACAAACAACAAGAACTCTGAAATCATACTGCACACAACTGAAACAAACTACAACTTTGGAAAAAACAAAACTCACACACACAATGTCACCACAGCTTCGTGCGGCCCTGTCATTGGTGACTGATGAGAGGTCGTTGATTGACCTCCAGCCTCCTGTGCCTCCGTCCTCTAGTAACATGCTACTAGCTCAGTTGGATTGGACTTGGATGCTCAATAGTTTCCACATTTTTATTATTATTTTTCCCCCCCCGTAATGTGAAACATTTTATTTTTCAGACATCGGGTAATACCGAAAATGCGTCCGGAAGGCAATTTTTTTTTCTTTTTTTAATATTATGACTCTTGACTCAATGAAGTGGATGTGACAACAATAAAATTATTATTTCAAAGAGTGACTCCATATAAACACATGGAAGACGATGAAAATGACAATACTAACTTTGATTATGACACTTTGATAACTAAGGACTAAATGACTCGAATTTGGGACTAATTAACAAAATAAATATGGATGAATATTTTGATTTTGACTTAACAAAAAGAAAGTTATAAAAATGACTTACATATAACTTTTTTTATATTGTGTGATTACATAAGATATTCAATTTTTAATATAAATTTAATTACAAATCTTAGGGACAAACAAATGAGACTATTATCTTGGATTTGACACAAAAATGATTATGAAGAGTTTGAACGAGACAAAGAATTATTAACATTGAAAGAGTGATAACAAATAATACTTCATTTCAAGTGACTCAATTAATGACACTTGAGGACTGATTTGAAAATCCCAAAATAATATGTAAAGAAATAAGAATACTAGAAACCTAAAAACAAAAGCCTTAGAAGCTATTGGCTATCATACAAGCTAATCTTGTGAGTAGAACCGAAATCAGACAATGAAATTTTATTAGAGGAAAAGCCACAGACACGTACCACCATAGGTGTTAGTGAAATCGGGATAATATGAATATTAGGATAGTTTTGACACCGAGATTATGAATATTAATCACCGCACGGGTTTCCATGCTTGTGCTTTGTTGTGTGCTCAATCCACCATATGCTAACTTGATTCCAATGAATAATATTGAAAAGGTCGATTCAGTTCGCATTCCAGTATAGATCCGAGTTTTGTGAAAGTTTTGGGATAGGAACGTTGAGGATACGTTGGTCAGACATCTACCACCATGATTCATTGCCAAGGATTGACAATTCAATAATTTTTTCGTAAATACAGCTTGATCAGACCATGCATGTAATTTACACCTGAGAAGATGTGCTTTATCCCATGGTTGACAACTTAAATTCTCACAATTGGCATTGTGATCCTCCAGAAATATTGAATGCTTGATAATAATGTTATATTAAATTATGAGAAAGAACCATACATTGTATGCTATCACACTGGACCGAATGCTATTGAAACCATTTTTGAGCCAGATTGCAACAAAGTTGATATATATACCACAGACTGATTGATTGACGGTGATGCAAACAGACATGTGGCCTATAGATATGGATGTTCAACATTCTAATTGAAGATAAAGATCATAATGTAGATACCAGTTAACACCTTCCCAGAAAGACGAGTCTCAATGTAGGTGCTCGAATGTAGTTCGAGGGTCAAAGTAGATGACCAACAAGATATAAATCATTTTCTTCACCAACATGAACAATAACAGATTTGGGTGGACATTAACACAAGTAAATTTTTGAAATATGCATACTGGAGATGCTCGACCTTGAACACAACACAAAGAGAAAGATCAAGCGCTTAGACTCTTTTCATGAACACAGTCAGGAATGGACTGATCTGATACCAAATCTTGGGTGAGAGCAATTTACACAACAAAATGTTATACATATTAATCTGCTGCTGCAATTTTACAATGTGAGTATGGCTAATATATAGCCATCTAAATAGGAAAAAATATTCCTACTAAATAAGAAGTCAAGTAAACAACTTACCCATTTAAATATTTTACAGGGTTAACAAACTAACCACTAAATTATATGAGTTGTTTAAATAACAACTCATTTACATCACAATATTATATTTACCAGTACGTAAATATAATTAACCCATACATTATAAAATAACTCACACAATAATAATGTGAGCACTAAAACAATATTTTCTTAACACTTATAACAAAAACATAGTAGTAGTATACTTTCTTGGTTTCCTTATTTGTTTCTTGCTTTGTTTGTTTTTGTGTACATTGTTTGTATAGTTTTTCTTACTGGTACATTTGTATTGTGTGTTGCTTAAACATATCTTTTAGATTGATCTTTTCTTGATTCGATTAGCTTTTTTCTTATTTGTACATATGGAGTGTGTTTTTGCATTCTTGTAAATAATTGTGCATAGTTGTGTTGTTAGGTTGTTTAGTGTGTATATTTGGTAGATTTGTTAACTTGCTTATGATTGCTTTGTTACTTGTACATTGTTTGTTATCACATCATCATCTATTTCATCACATCTAACATCATATATCAATAAAATGCTATGTCTACATCATACATGTATGCTAAGCTAATCATCACATATCGTATCATCAATGGGGCAAGAGGGGTCATAAATATAAAAATCTACCCCCCACACCAATATCATAAATATCATCAAGTGGGATAAAAAAAATCTCATGTATAATACAAATGATATCATCTAAGGATATATCATAAATCAAAAACATGTGATACATTAACAACAACATCAATAAGATAGAGTCCAATCATCATAATAATCATATGTGTCAAAATCAAATGTCCATATACATATGTGTCTCAAAGTATACAACATCGAGATACAAAATCTTCCATCATAAACATGAATAAAAAGGAGCCTTCATTGTGAGGAGTAATAAAAAATGATACATCATATACATAAATAAAAAATGAGCCTTCATAAGAGGCATACATATGATACATACATCTATAAATATATGATAAATAATACAGAGTCAACCATGACTCTCACCCTCTCCTGGATTGCCCAACCTAGGGCCCTGAGCAGGAAGTTGTTGCTAATGTGATGGACCTATAGAAGCCAATGCACTCTATTGTACTATAGTCTGTTGCACTGATCAGATTGATTTGGAGGTCTTCTGAGACCTAGATCGTAACCTGTTAACATCTAGTTGATAAAATGGAGTGACCCTCTGCCCATCTGGAAATTCCTAGTGGTATGCGGCCTTGTGAGAGGAGGCCTCACCGCTAGATCTCAAAATATCGGATAACATATCCACCATACCAGTTTTTGAAGATTCCCGCAAGAGAGCATCATGTTCTCCTATAACCTTGACTACATCAGCTTGATCCTATGTACACTATGTAGTCAACTAATCTCTCTCCGCAGTGATAGTTTGTACCTGATCCTAAGCCTGGTCTCTCTTCATAGTCAATTGTTGAACTTGGGTCATAGAATTTTGTAATAGGATTGTAATTTTTGTCATTTGAGCCACTAGCTGCTGGAACCATGTACACCATCTCCCCTACCACCCAGATTACCATCACCCCCTCCACCTCTTGGCGGACTATGTGGTAGACTACCAATCAGCCTTTGCTGTGGTGCTCCTCTCGGCGGCAGACCTTGTGGTGCTACTCTCTACAGAGGCACCTATTGTAGTGGTGCATGTATCCCACATGGTATACCCACTTAGGGCATATGTATCTATCGATAAACAAGGATCTCTCTCTCTATCTAGGCATCTACCTCTATCCCTATAGCTGTAATGGTGGAAGACCATGTCTACCTCTGTTGTCATGACCTTAACCATCAAACCCATCATCTTCGTCGTCGTCATCGTCAGTTTCACTGTACTCCTCAAGAGGTGGCTTAACCCTTACATCCCATGCGGCCTATAGAATGGCAAGATGACGAGACAACATTGTCAAATACCAGGGTGCATTCTTTTTTGTAACTCTAAGGTCTCTGATATATCTCAGAGGATCCCACACCTTTGGAACCATCTGGTCAAAACTATCTTGAGCCCTAGCTATCAGGATCGGTGGTCCCATATCAAATATCTCTGCAGCTCAATGGGCATACCACATATTACGACAAAGTACATCCTGCACTGCACCAAACTGTTATAGACACTGATCTACTTTGTAAAAATCGGTAATGTAGCCATGACTACCAATCAAGGGGTGCTCTACCATAGCTATACTCATCTCATCTGTATCCTTAACCCACTGATAATGGTGGTAGGGCCTTCTTACTATCATATTCTACTGAATATCATTAAAAATGCTATGGTAATGGTAGGTATCCCCCATGTGCCCGTGGATGTCATCTCCAACTGAGACCCATCCCATCATTGATGGCTCATCTGAATCCTGGGCTCATAGAAAACTTGTAGGATGACCAATGGTTATGTGATGCCATGCCTATATATGCACTAGCATGGCAGGACCCATGATATTATGACCATGGTAGGTAATTAGGTTCAAATCCCAATATAGATGTGCCAAAATGCAATGGCCTTAGTAGTATCTCTCACCTCACAACAATCCTCATATAACACCAATGAGGATGAGTGGAAAAGAAGTATCAGTATTTTCAGTAAGAAGAATGACACTGAAAAGAGCCATCAAATACATAGACATGCGTTGTAGACTGGGATTTGTAATGTAGCGGTGCAAGTGCACTTTCATACCTCAATGAGGTATATCATCATGTCCAAAAACTTTAATAAGGTAGTTTTTAACCACAACATCATCACTGATATACTCAATCAACTTCCCAACAATCAGAACTTGTAATATATGTAATACGTCCTCCAAAGTCATGGTCATCTTTCCAGTAGGGAGAGGAGATGGAAGCCCTGGCTCTCACTATGCCACCTCTCAGCCAAGGTTGTGAGTAGTCCATGGTCTAAGGTAATTGAGGGCATCTACACCATGTGAGTTAACCCCGTGACCTCCAGCAGGATGTCCATCATCTGCATATCTCACCGACAGAAGCTCACCTCTACGGTAGCAAGACAGATGTGTTGCTCTCTAGTCTATAACGATCATAGTCGTCTCTGTAAGATAACACACACTTGTTAGGAATTTTTTCTATCTAATTTTTCTTTTAGCAACCTTCTTCTAAAAACTAACTAGTTGTTCATCCACTTTATCATATTTATCAACTAACATTCTTCTAAATACCTATTGTTTTTATTCTAAGTTTCGAATTTCCCTTATTTAGCACATGCACACCCTTTTGGGAAAGTGTGCATCCTTTTTGGTATGTGCATGCTTAGCACATGTATGCATTGTCTATGGTGCATGTGCGCTCATGTTTTCATGTGCGTGCACAACCTAACTCTCCCACATGACTTGTGTATGGACAGACTTTCTAGCATGTGCGCCTGCGCGCAAACACTTTCCCACCCTGGATGCTTATGTGCCCATTTTTAACCTATGCGTGGGTGAACACATTTTTTGATATATGTGCGTACACACACATATATTTTGGATGCCTATGCAGAATTTCTATCATGTGCATATGCATGTACACACTTTCCCACACCAGAAACTTGCATGCCAATTGTTGTACCTACACATGCGTGCACACATTTATTGATATATGTGAGTATGCACACATAAATTTTGGACACCTGCATGTACCTGTGGACACTTGTGTGCCCCTAGAGCACACACACACATCCATAAATTTCTAATAAACCTCATAAATGTGATTAATTGCTAAAATTGACAAAGAGGAATGGGGTACTCATGAAGGGTCCACCATCCTCATCATGTATGTACTCCTGAATGGTATCAACATGCCTCCTATGGGTCTACACTCTTTCCATCTCACTCATATCTCACAATTAAAAATTGGTAAGGGTGTGGTAACAAATTAACTATTTGTAATAATTTACCCCCCTGGGGGGTATATTTAGTTGTTTTAACTCGTCGTGCTACCCCCAGGGCATGTTTCAACCATCATGGTCATTCTTACTTTTTCTTCTACCCGTCATGATAATTATTTTTATTAAATAAAATTTTTAACTTGTTTTTGCTACACGAGGAATATTTTTGCTATGTGGCACCCATTTCTTCTCCCTGGGGCATTTTTTCTGCTTTTAGGAAATCCTGCATCCTCTCATTTCTTCTAAAAAATAGAAAAATCACTAAAATTTCCAAAAATAAAAAAATTCAATCAAAAACTCCTAAAAATTTACAAAAATTGGTAAAAAGCTCATATGCGGCTGAAAATTGTGTCACACACATGGTATTCATCCCATATCTTGCTAGCCTTTTCACATGTTCTTGAACTAAATATAGACTGCTAGAATGTTAGACTGGTTCTTCGAACTAAAGCTAGACTACTAAACTACTTTACCTAGATCTATAACCATTTACAAAGCTATACTGCTTTCTTTGTCTATACTTTGGGGCACATTGAGTTGTCTGACACTATTTCATTGCACACAAAGCTTTATTATTGGACCCCGTATCCTTCATCAATTTCCCTTGCATGTATCATTTCTTGGGGAATCATTTTTAACCCTTGTTCTTAATCATGAACATTTAGATATTTTCAGCTTGATAAAAAAACATTTGTGCAACCGTCTTGACTGTTGTTGGCTTTAGTATATGTGTTTGTACATGTTTCCCTATTAAATGAGCTTGTTTACCTCTCATATTGTATTGCATTTTGTATGTTGCATTGAGTTAGTATTTTTAGTAATTGACAATTGTTCATATTATGGCTATTCATGTCATTCCAAACTTTTTTCCTATGCTTATATTTTTAATAAGGACTGATGACGTAGATCAATAGCAATACGATGACACAATTTTTTTTTCAATACACTGGATGAAAGCTAGTTCTTTTCTCTCCGTCTTTATTTTTCTTCTATATCATTCCCCAATCAACGTTATTCTTCTAATTCACATCAAGCATCTTGGCCCTCCTCATTCTTATATCCATTTCCTTCATCGTTTTGACCATTGATCAACCTCTTTCATCACCCCATCAACAATCGAGGGGGCATCCTTCTCCCCTCTATTTTTTCCTCTATCTCTTAAAAATTGATGTGTTTGTACTTGTTTACTATCTTTGAAGTGACATCACTTACGCCACCCCAAAGAGGGGAAAATGTATACACCTATAATCTGGATCGAGTAATTTAAATACTTAAATAGCGCTAATTATCCCTTTCCCACAAATTGATGACATATCGTCAATAACACACCTTTTCTCTTCTATCACCGTTAATTAATTAACCCTCTTATTGCTCAAGACACTAATTAATGAACTTCCATTAATTAGTATTCCTTTCTATCTAGATTAATTAATTATTCTTAATTAATTAACTTCCCCTTCCATTAGATCAATAAATCATCATTTATTGAATTAAACTCCTTTCATAATCCAAATCATACTAGTTTTCCTCTAATTAGCTTCTATAAGCTTACACCTATCCATTAGTTAATCATTATTGATTAATTAATACACCCCCTCGACTCCCATGAGTCACTAATGACTTATTAATCTCTTCTAAATCAAGATCACTCTATCTAAAGCAACCTTATCCATAACTAACTTAAATCTTTTCTATTATCCCACATACAATAGGATGCAAAGTTTGTTCAAACCAGAGGGTTATATAAATATCCCTCCTCCTACCTTTCTTCTCACACCTTTGTATGTATATAACATAAACTTTAGGCATTTTCATCTTTAATCATCCTCCATTAGTGTTGAGATATGTATCTTCATCTTACATTTCATCCATCCAATATTTTGAGTCACATAGAGAGAATCGAGATGGTCTTGTAGACATTTTTTGATGAGACTCCATTCTTAAACCCTTGGGATCAAACAAACAATCATATTTATATTGCTAAGGATCTACATAGGTTCATTTCTAGTTTAGCTTCCAAAGAGTAGAGAATAATATTTAACATGTTAGTTTGACTTTCGTTCAAATTTCTAATGCATGTTGTTGATATTTAGTCTCTTTAAGATCTTAGCATGATGATCTTTTTTTAGTTATCTTTTTTTGGAACTATTAGGTGTTAGTTTCAGTTCTCTTAGCTTAGCTAACTAATACATAGATACAAAAACCACCCTTCTTATGGATCTCCCACACCTTTGTGTCCTCCCTTCATTGGGTGTTATCATTTGGCTCCACTCTGCACATATCCCCCCATGGATGGAATGAAAACCCTAGAAGCACTGACATTCAAATTCCAATTGGAATAGTGAGGGTAGGTGATATGGAAAATGGCAATAAAGGAGTCCAAAACTCTAACATTCACCTCATGATTTTTAGTTTTTCTCCTTATTAATGATTGATTGGAAATTAAGAGGTAAGCATCTGACTTGATTAAAAGTTTTAAAATCATTAGCAAGGACTCCCATATTAGCTAAAGAGTTTGCAAGTTGATTTACCTCTCTATAATTATGATTAAAAGTGCATGTAGAGAAGGAGTTAGCAAAATGAGAATCCTCTTCAATGTAATTTTTAGTGGTCTAACTGACTTGAGGTGAGCCTCTAATATAATTGATTATGTTCATTGAGTCACACTCAATGATTAGGTTCTACAACTTTAGAGAACTAGCTAGTATGATACCCCAAAGAGCCACTAATGCTTCATTATCGTAATTAGTATTAATTCCCATTGGCCCTACATAAGCAACTATAAATTGACCACCTTTACCTTTGATACAACTGCCCCCACCAGAGTTCCCATGATTTCCATTAGAAGGTCTATCAAAATTAAGTTTGAAAAAACCACCAATAGGGGGAATCCATGTGACATGGGACCTATCAACCTTGGGAGGGACAATAGAACTGAGGGCACTAGACATATTCCACTTCTTGAGGCTTTCAGCCTCCTTTTTGATTTGATTATAATTCTTCTTGTGTCTGAACCTGGAAATATCTCATTTAATGCCTTTAAGGAGCTGATTAAATAGCTTGCAAATGGATGGTATTTTGTTGTTGAAGATGTTATTATTCCTTTCTTTCCAAATAATCCATATGACATGAGAAAAATACACCATTCAAACCATTTTAACAATCATGTGTTTGAAGACAGGATACCATTATTTCCAGGATGAGATAAGATTATCTAGAAGGATCCAACTAACCCCTATAAACATGAAGAAATATTTCCAAACGTCCACATCATAATTGCAATGAAGGAATAAGTAATTGACTATTTCCCCAGAGTTCTTACAGAGGCTGCACATATTTATAATATGTCGACCTCTTTTACTCTAGTTATATGTGGTTAAGATTCTATTTTTGATACAATAAAGGAGGGAATGGTGAGGGAGAGAAGGTTATAACCACTTTTAATAGAATATGATCCATCTAGAGAGTATTCCCAAATGAGTTCATTAGTAGTGTCATCAGCCTCAAGGTGACAAGCATTAAGGGTAAACTGCATATTATAAGTGGGATCTATGAGATTTTGATTTATAAAAGGTAATTGCACCCATCTTATACCTTCATCATTGACTCTGAAGTAATCCTTAACCTTTGTGCCAGTCAAGCTAGACTAGTGAACAATTTGTTGAGACCATTCTTCTCTATTCTTAAGTGGAGAACTAGAGATCCATTTATATTTCTAGAAATAGATATCCCTACCATTACCCAAGCTCCATTAGATGCCTTTTATTAGAAGATTCCTTGAACTAGTGAGAGCATTTAATAATTGAGACACCATAGGAAAATTCTCGCAGTGAAGCCAATCATTGCTCATGGAATTTCCTAAATATTTAGCTCTTACAAGCCTGGTCCATAGAAGGTATTCTTTAAATGTATTATGATTGTGTCAGATGTGTTGCTATTAATTATGCTATCTGACATGTAAATACATTTTATAAAACATCTTTTCATCACTTTTTATGTCAAATGTAATAATTTTCCTAACATCCACTAATCTCAATTTTTCGTTATATTGCATCAAAGCATTGTAACACACATATAGATTTGTGACCGCTAGTCTTGGAATATCATGTTAGAATATCTAATCTCAGTAATGGATCTTATCAGTAGCTAAGTAGTTTCTTTTATGTAATCAAAAGAGAAATGTGTGTATAATAGTCATTTCATAGTATACATGATTATATACATTTAACAAATATATGTAAGATATTTAGATCTTAGAGGTCATTAGGAAATGCCTCATAAAACTATATAATACAAATGGGAAGGATAAATACTATTTTTAAATAGATCAACAAGGAATTGTTATCTCTTATTCTGATTATTTGGTTATACTAATAAAACATTAGAAATAGAAATCATCCCAAAGTGTTTAGGCAAATTTTCAAGCACTTAAAGGTTCATATTTCATTTGTAAGTATTAAGATACTTATGATTATATTAAACGCGCATATCTATGAATTATTCTATGTGACATACAAATAGTTTTCATAAAACATCATTCCATCATTAACTTGTGTGGAATGTAATAATTTTCCTAGTGGTTGTTCATCTCAATTGTTCATTATGTTGCATAAAATCTGTGTATTAGACATTGATCTTAGCATCCATTAGGCTTGGAAAATCATGAAGGAATATCTAATCATAGCAATGGGGCTTAGTGTTAACTAAGCAGTGTTATTTATGCAAGCCGCAAAATAATATATGTGTAGTAGACATTTTGTAGTATACATGATTATATGCCTCTAACAAATCAATGTAATATATTTAGAGCTTAGCGGTTTCTAGAAAATTCCTCAACAAGATAAATGATACATATGGAAACTTGGATGAATACTATTTTAGAATAGATTAATAGTAAGGAGATGGTGTATCTTAATATGATTATTTGGTTACACTAAAAAATATTAGCAATGGAACTTATCTCAAAGTGTTTAGGAAAATTTTTACTTACTGAATGGATCAACGTTCATTTGCAAGTTTTAAGCAACTTTATATGGTATTGAGTGTGTGGTTATGATTTTTTCTATCTAAAATAAAAATACTTTTCATAAAACATCTATCCAACATTATCTTGTGTGGAATGTAATAATTTTCCTAGCAACCACTAATATCAACAGTTTGTCATGGTGCATCAAAGCATTGGAATACACATCAATCTTAGTGGCCGCTAGGCTTGGAATATCATGTCAGAATATCTATTTGTAGTAATGGAGATTAGTGTTAGCTAATTAATGTCTTTTATGCAAACTGAAATTTAACATATGTGTATAATATAAATTTCATATTACACATGATTATATGCCTTTAATAAAAAAATTCAAGATATTAAGAGCTTAGCATTCATTAGGCAGTGTCTCAACAAGCTATAGAATAAAAAGGGGAAGGATAAATATTGTTTTTGAATAGATCAACAAGGAGTTGTTGTCTCTTAATCTGATTATTTGTGTACATAAAAAAATATAAGTAATGGAAATTATACAAAAGTGTTAAAGAAAATTTTTAAGTTGTAAAAACTTGTCAGATTTCATTAGCACATATTAAATGACTTATGATTGTGTCAGACGTGTGGCTATTAATAGTGTTATCTGACATACAAATAGTTTTCATAAAATGCATTTCCATCATTGTTTCATGTGGAATGTAATAATTATCCTAGTGGCCGCTAATCTCAATTGTTTGTTATGTTTCATCAAAGCATTACAATAGACATAGAGCTTAGTGGCTTTTATGCTTGGAATATCATGTCAAAATATATAATCGTAGTAATGGACCTTAGTGTTAGCTAAGTAGTTTCTTCTATCCAAGACGAAAAAACATATGTATATAATAGACATGATTATATGCCTTTAAAAAATCAATATAATATATTTAGAGCTTAATGGTCGTCAAGCAAAGCCTCAACAAGCTATAGAATAAAAATGGGAAGGATAAATATTGTTTTTGAATCGATCAACATCAAGGAGCTGTTTTCTCTTAATCTGATTATTTGGTTACACTAACAAAACATTAGTAATTTTATTTAAATTATTACTCTTATTTCATAAACAAACTTAATATCACTTTGAAGTTGTTAGTTTCAGATATGTATGTAATTTGATACAATACATTAGACTTTTATATTGCTTTGATAAGATTTCAAATCCATCATGAAGCATGTAAAATAATGAAATTATTTGTTATTTTTTGTACTATGGAAAATATCAAAATGGGATTTTATTGGGGCCCTAACACATGAAGAAAAAGTTACATATATTTTCAAGAATTATATCAAAAAAGGGAAACAAGAAAAAGAAACCTAACCATCTACTACCATAGTCTCCTCTCTGCAAAGAGGAAGTTACTTCACTAGTCTATACTTCATATGAACAAATTTATATGTCCCTAATGTCATTTGAACAAAGAAAATGTCTCTTGCTAGTGTGTGAGGCATACCCAAAGACTTGAGTTCATCAATATTTTTCATAGATCCATCCAACAAACTGAGCAATTGTGACCTCCTCTCATAAGAGGAAATCTATTAAGTCAAGTCCAGACCTTCTTTAGGGAAGGGATTTTATCCTATTACTTTGAAAGTGGAGGATGGATTGGAACCCTTAGCTAGAAGTTCAACCACAAATGATCCTGGAGTAGATGGAGTAGGAGGCCTGGAGCTAGGTTCACCCTTATATTTCTTCATAAAAAATGGTGATGCTTCATGAGGCTGAGAAGGTATGGTCCCTAATGGTTTGTTCTCCAATATTGAGACATGTTTCTCCAGCTTATTCTTCCTTCGGAAAATGGTAGGAACAATACCTAATGAAATATCACAATCAAGTGCATAAGACCCTAAGTGGATATCCTTTACAGTAAGTGCTTCATTACAAATGAAGGAGAATTGGTAATTAGTCAAACCTTACACACTAGGTATACTCACAATCCAAAATTTCTTCAATATATCGGGAGTCTTTTGATGTTCCAGTCAGAAGTGATGAAAATACATCATTTGGAATGCATAAAAAATTGGAATTACCTTGATAAGCCTTGTAATCAACATAACCCAAAAAAATTGAGTTTTCAAAGGCTTGGTACAATCTTCAACATCAACTATCTCAAATAGCATTCTTACTAATGCCTCATTAGGGCATGATAGATAAAAAATTGAGTGCAAATCCTCAGTGGATATGTCTTTAAAGTTGGCTGCTACTGGTGTTTCCACCATATTGTAGATAAATTTCCCTAAATTCCTTACATTCAAAAAAGAAAATATGAATTTATGAAGGAAATAGTGTGAATTTAAAAGAAATTTGAGACAAGAAAGTTGAGTTGAGTATAATCATGGTACCATAATTTCTAAAGATATGAATGTGATATTCACACGGGAGAAGTAAGTATGAAGTAAGTTGATATTATGTAGAATATAATGGTTGGCTTGATACGGCATGATACATGTTAGGATATTAATGTTTACAATATACTTGTGTATTCAATAAGTATAAATGTTAGTAGTTATATTATTTTTATATAAACAATAATATATTATTGGAGTTGTTTTAACAACTCGTATGATTTGAGTTGTGTATTGTTACTTGAGTAACAATCACAACTAAATAGGATTATTGTTAGAGTAACTTCCTATTTTATAGGAGTTGCATATTCCTATATATTTTTAATCTATTCATATGGAGAATACTAAAGAAATATTATTGAGTGATTTATTGTTTATTCTTCTCCATTGCAGTAGATAAATCTATGCATAAGATCCAGTAATATCCTACATTTGGTATCAAAGCGCTTGAGATCCAAAAATGCCTCTTCCATAAGTCTGGTCTCCATTCTTTGAGCAAGGATCCATGAGAAATTATAGATTTGTGATGCAAGAATACTATTTTTTCAAAAGGAAGTGTCGTGTTGTTTTTCCTTGAGTAATGGAATTTTTTTGAGAAAATTATTGAAGCTTTCGTAACAAATTTTAGACTAGTTTTAGACCAGTATTCCATATTACTGGTCGTGGCCCTATATAATCTGTTGTATTTTGAAGATATCAAAGTATATTGGAGAAAATAAAAAGTGTTTTCTAGCTGTAGATCTGCGTCCTTCTACGTTGCGTCAACACTTTCACATTATTTACGATCTTCAACAAGAATAGTATCTATTCTCAGTCCTTGAGATTGATCTCCAAGCTCTCAATATGGTTCTCCTCATACATAAATATTGTGATTATGATTTGATTTGCTTATTTTAAGGATTATATTATTGAAATTATCTCTCCAGGTATTTACCTGTGCACAACTCACAGCATACAATGATCACGAATACTATATCATCATATCTATTTTTTAGCCTACAATGACTCCAATCCTGAGCTCGGTTGTATATGGCATTGGATCTCAATTAATTATTATGATTTCTTTCATAAATATGGTGCTGCAATCTCACGTGGTTATCTATTGATTGCCATGCCACCTTGGAAGTTGGACTCTCCTCCGTTTGGGAATACAACTTCACACACATAATACCACTAGGAAACCAAAATATTTTTACAAATGGTACAAACTTGGGGGGCCATGTGGTGGTAGAGAATTATGTACACTAGTTTTGCCACATTGGATCCCATGCATTTATTATTGTTGGTGCCTTAGTTGTTCGCCTATGTATGTGATGGTGGATGGAGATCATGCAGAACTTCACAGATTTTAAAAGTCAATGGTGAAGTTTAGTAAGTCATTTTGACAAGTTTTAAATAGTCTGTTTATTGTTTTAGTGTCCATTCCATGTCTTGGGTTGTTTATTCCATGTTTCTAATTGGATAGTATATATTGATGTTGATTAAGTCAAGTATTGTCTATGTCACAGGTTTTTAATTAATTAGTTGTTTGATTATAGTGTGTTGTTATTCTAAGTTTAATTTGGTCTTAGGTAAAAATTGAGTCATGTTTCAATATAGTTGGTTATAAAGAGATATTTCTTATTGTCATTGTAGGTCATTAAAATTATTAGGATTATTGTCAAAAGTGTTTGTAGATGGTGTAATCCAATATTTAATTAGATTTGGTTTAGTTTTAATTATTAAATTTGTTAACGACGTCATATATTCATGTTAAGTCTTATCGTTGTTAAGTCTATTTTGTGAGTTAGGTAATTATCATACTATTAATTTTTATGTTTATCAAGTCATTAATGTATTGTCAAAATGTGTTTAGGTGAACAATAGGTTATGGAGTACATTAACTTCAATTTGTTTTTTAATTTTTTTCATCAAATTGGTGGTCATAGTCTATACTGTCCAAGTGTCATAAATTCATCATATGTTATGTAGTTCTTGTTGTTTTGTCAAAGTCATGTCAAATAGGTGATTTTAGGTGGTGTTAAGAGTTAGTGACAAAATATTGAAAAAAAAAAATTGCCTCACAGATGCATTTTTGGTGTTACCCGATGTCTAGAAAAATAAAGTGTTTCACATTGTGGGAGGGAAGATTTAATAAAAAATGTGGAAATAGTTGAGCTTCATATCAAAATCTAGATGAGTTAGCAACATGTGGCTGGAGGATGGACGCAATGGAGGAAGGAGGAAAAACAATGTCCTCTCGTCATTCACCAATGATAGGGCCACTTCACTGCTTTGGTGACACGTCTCTTCTTATAGCATGTAGTGTGTTTGATTTCATCATTTCAGTTTGGTGTGGTTTTCAGTGTGGTTTTGTGAAATTCAATTTTTACAGTTTGCATTTTTCAATAAGTGGAAATTTCACATTGAGGAGGGAACATGATCAACATGGACCAATGTTCCATTTCTCATTTTTTAGTTATGTATGTGATTATTCCTATTTCCCCAATGCAAAAACATAGTGAAGAATAGATATCATAGTAAAATGCAACATCATGAGTCTTAATGAGGTAGAATAGTCAGATGTGTTCTTGTTTGTACCTAGGTTTGTGGTTAGCCTCCTGAAAACCATTGAAGGTTGTTCAAATGTGTTCCTTCTTGAGTTCCCACACTACTAGGTCAGATGTGTTCCCTAGAGTGACTGGTTGACAAGCAGATGATTCCTGAGCATGTTCCCATCTACATTGGTTGGATGTGTTCCCGATAGTGTATGTTCAATAATAAGTTGTTGTGTTCCTTCTTCTACCTTCAGTTTGAGTGTGTTCCAAGATCATGATCACGCAAAGGTGGAAAGCTATAGAGGAAGTGTGAAAGTTCTCTTATTACCATGTAAAAATTAAGGGAGGGAATGTTAGGATATTAATGTTTACATTATATTTGTGTATTCAATAAGTATAAATGTTTGTAGTTATATTATTGTTATATAAACAATAATATATTATTGGAGTTGTTTTAATAACTCATATGATTTGAGTTATGTATTATTATTATTATTATTATGGGTAAATAGTTTTGAAGGGACTATACCCTGTGTACAAAAAGGCTCAAAAGTCAGATATCAAAAGAAGAGAAACCAAACCTAGATATGCTAAACACCATAAACTAGGAGGCTCAACAGCTAGATAATACAATATAGGGAGCAAAACAAGATCAAGACAGATAGTGATCTGATTTGAGTTGTGTATTGTTATGTGAGTAACAATCACAACTAAATAGGATTATTGTTAGAGAAACTTTCTAGTTTATAGGAGTTACATATTCCTATATATTTGTAATCTATTCATATGGAGAATACTGAAGAAATATTATTGAGTGATTAATTTTTTATTCTTCTCCATTGCAGTAGATAAATATGTGCATAAGATCCAGTAATCTCCTATAATACATGTGGAAAAATCCCACCCAAAAATACATACAAGTGAATGTGTGTTTCCCAAGATGGATTCTCAAAAAGAGGAAAGGATTACATGTAAAATAAAATCACTTAAAGATGCTCATAAATCATCAAAAAGGGGTTTCTTTGATTGCTTGAAAATATAAATGATTAAAATAAACATCAAATACGTGACATGGCATCCTAGTCATTCTAGGATAATGGAAAATTTGAATGACTCATAATTTTCCCACCTGGAAACATAAAACAAGATATTTCCAAGAGAATAAAGATGGATTAGATTATTTGGTGTAAAGAAAGAATATTATTCAAAGATTCATACTTTTGGGGGGAAAATAAAGAGTGAGTAAGTGATTGATATTTGTATAAATGCGATGAGAATACTCTCACATGGGGGGGGGGTTAAAATTTTCTAAAAATTTTAGAAGAGAAAGGCATAAACTGAGAGGAACCATTTTCCAAGAACTTGTTTGAGAAAACTATTGATTTCTTTAGCTTTCAAATAGAATCATGTCAAGATGGTTGCAAGTGTACAACCATTGAGACTGTAAATGAAACTTTCCCTTACTGATGAATTTGACAAGTTTTGAGTTAATTGTGTTTAATCATGAGCATTGTTGTGTCTGTTATTAAGTTGATATGTTTCAAAGTAACTATTCATGTTCCTATCACAATCTTAGTTTAAGAATCCCTCTGAATCACATAAGATCTTTTCCTTGTGGTAGCATTGTGGTAATTAAAATTGTGTTATGAGAGGAGATTTCATTCATTGTGCAATAAACAATTCTAAATTCAACTTTCTTCCATTTTATTGATAAAGGTTATTTGTAAGTCTATGAGTGTATCATAGGCATGATATATTGGGGATTCATGATATTTTATTGAGTTTTTGGAAAGATATTTTATGTTTAAATTCTCAAAGATTGTGTGAAACCTTGTATTCTTAGGCTTCGATTGATGCACATCTTCTGGTTAAAGGTTTAGTGCTAGTTGTTTTAAGTGTTCTTATCTTCTCATCTGGTAGATCTTCCAACATTTGTTAAGAGTTCTAAAATATTTGGTATAATCAAATTTATCTTGCTTATTTCCCAAACAAAATACATCCATAACTGATAAATCCTATAAGAACCACCTCTTCTTGCACTGCTTATCCATAAATGCTAAGGATATTTGTTAAATTTATTCCCATCCTTTATACAAAATATGTAAGGAGCGAGATGATTTTATTGTTGTATTTAGTAACCTAAACCTTATATAGGAGACATATGCATTTTCTAGGGTGACAACTCGTGAGAGGTAGACTATGTTGCATTGACCATGTCTTCATCAAGGTTATTTCTCAATTTCCTAGAAAAGGAGAGTCCAATATTGTCTGGTCCATTCTTTTTCCCTTACAAATACATGTTACAATGCGGGTCCTCTCACCCTGGTTGAAGGAATAACCTAAAGTAGTAGGGTAGGTCAAACCCTTAGCAAGGTGTTATCATACTTTTTCCAAACTCAAGTAACAAAGAGACATCTAGATCCCTCTCTGGCTACAAAATAACTCAAATTTTGATCTATCTTTCTATAATCATCCCTCTCATCCTACTGATGATTCTTGACTACAAAGGGAGAAATGATTTGGGTACCAACACAAGTATGGAACCATTTTTGGGGAATATTTGTGTAAATACAGATAAATCCAACCTTTAGTAATGTATTAAACATGTTTAGATGCAAATACATGGTCTAGACATCATCCTTTTTTGAGCTTTACAAAAAATGAGCTTGATCATAAGTTATTTTCTTGATATTTTCCTAGTTTAAGCCATACTTCCATTAAATTTTTTTGGCTAGGGATAAATACTGACAAAGGATGCTAATATTTGTCAATCTTTGTTAAATTTGATCATTAATGTTTAGTTGAGAAGTCATTTGCAGTGATTTACACATTTAAGGTGCAAGAACTTGGTGGTGACTCCACATTATTCATAAATTCTGGTAAATACTAGTGTATTAAGTTTCAATAATTTAAAAATGTCATTAATATTTGTAAATATGGAAGGAAGAAGGTCCTTCTTCAAGAATGATCCTACTAGAAATTTGTTTCTAGAGCTTGGAAGGAAAATCCAAATAAGAAACAAATCTAGAGAGCTTTGGGAGATTAAAGTTCGGAAGAGAAAGTAGTGCATGTGGTTGAGAGTGATCAACCTTTAATAGAGGATTACTATAGTACCTCAGATAGTTTCTGGATCAAGTAGTCCATGTACCAATTTATACACTCCAACTAGTGAGGGGTCTTCAGTTGTAACTCATATAGGTATTCTTCATCTCCCTCATTTGTCCTCTTAAAATAATAGAGTTTTCTATGAAACTAAATATTTAAAGGATCGATACTTTGAGGATCATACACCATTACCTCAAAGACCCCCTATCCCACATTGTTTTAATCCTCCTATATGAATACCTCCTCAAAATAACATGGCCCATCCTCCACCTAGACCTTTGTTTGTTGTAATTTTCTTTAGGCCCATAGCGTTTCATGGTATGGTGGGTTATCCTAATGTAGTTCCATAAGAAGTAAGGAATAGGTTGCCCAATTTTCAGGGAAATAATGTTATTACTGGTGATCAACACCTAAGACTTTTTGTTAATATTATGGAGGATTTCGAGATTGAACATGAGGATGTCTATGTAAAACTATTTATTCACACCTTAGAAGAGGATGCTCAAGATTGGTATAAATCCTTACCAGAAAATTCAATTGACTCATGGATTGAGATGAAGAATGCATTTAGATCATAATATGGGGATAAGACTGACCCCAAATTTCTTTTATCTGAATTTGAGAACATAAAGAAGAATCCCAATGAGCCTGTTCAATACTTTAACACCAGATTCAACAAAACTTTAACTAGACTGCCCATAATTTTGAGGCCAAATTGTGAATCATTCCTAATAAAGCATTTTGATGCTTTTGATAAGAAAGCTACATATTATTTGAGGGATAAAAAAACCCTAGGACCTTAAGCCAAGCTTTCCCTATGACAATGAAAATTGAAAACACTATAAAGGTAGTAGGAAAACCTCCTAAAAGGGAGGGTTTCAAATTAATCAATCCTAAGAAGACTCAGACAAGTAAGGGAGTTTATCTATAAGAAGTGGTTAAGACTATGGTAGGAGCATTCAAGGAAATATTCTCTATAAATTGCTAGAGAAGATAAAGGAATATGACATAGACTCTCAGGGCCAGCACCAACCTTAGGGCTAGAACATATTTGAGAATTATCCTAAAGGTGTTCATAAATTATATTAGAGAGGAAAGGGGCCAATGGGATCAGGAAATAAAAAACAGCAACCAAGAGAAAACAAATTGGTCCCTGACCCTTTAACTGCTAGAGTTTCTATGATAGAAGAAAATCATGTTATTGAGTAGTGTGATAAATGTTTCTACCACATTCCCCATGTGATCTTAATGAATAAAGTGAAGAGGTTGATGATGATGATTCTTTTGGTGATGTGTGCATGATGGATTGCCATGATATTCCATAACAAGGAGCCACTTCTATTGAATTATTGAGTGTTAGGATTGTGGAAAGTTTTTGGAACTGCATAGACTAGGTATCTCCTCTTCCTTCTACTAGTGATCTTGATGTTGATATGGTTTAGGATTTTGACTTACCCAATCATGATTTTGAGTACTTAAGGGCATTGATGATTAATAAATATGATGGTGGAATCCCTTCTGAGGAGGATAGATAAATTGTTAATGAATGCAGTGGTGGCCCAAGAGACATAATATAATCTAAAAAATAAGACTATTTAAAATTGGAGGGCCACAACCCAAACCAAATACTTCTCTCCTCACTAATATTCCCAAGGATCCCCCAAGAAAGATGTGCTAAGCCAAAAATCCAAGATAATGCTAATAAACCCAACAACCCTTCCCAGGCCATGAAGAACCTTATACCACAAGAAAAAGTAATTACCCAACCTCTTAATACAACCTTACCCAAGTATACCCCCTGTGATATGGCCCAAATTTTGAGTCAAATAAGTTCACTGTACCCATTGTTGAGTTACTTAGGATCCCTAATCACAAAAGAAGAGCATTTGAGTACTTGGGATTTAAGGAGGAGGTAATGGCCCCTAGAAAAGATGTTAACAATGTAGATATCCCTCATGTCATTGAATAAGTGGAAGTGCCACATGCATTGGAGAATTTGGGGGAATCCCTTGAAGTATATATAGGCACTTCCCTTGTTGAATACCAACTTGACGTTGATTCATTTTACACTAATATGATTATTAAAGATAGACTTGTTCACAATTGTATGTTCGATTTAAGGGCTTCATGTAATGTGATGCCTCTTGAAGTAATGAATGAATTGAACATCAAGGTAACAATAGCCTTTGGAAAGTGCAGTGTTATGGATTCAAGGGAAGTACCAGTGATTGGGTATGTGAAAGGTTTAGTGGTGCAATTGGTAGCTTATCCTGGTAAGTTTTTAACCATGAATGTAGTCATTATGGATTTCCCTGTTAAATGGAGTATGTTACTGTCAAGAAAGTGGGCTACTAGTGTGGGTGGAAGTGTACAGATGGATATTTCATATGCCATCATACTAGTAGAAGGGAACCCTGTCAAGTTGTATGGTGAGAAAAATATGTTGCATCTGATTGAAGACCCTAAAAATGCTTCTTATGAATCATTATATGCAGATGTAGATGTTAACAACTTTATTGGTTATGCAGATTTTGAGTAACATGGTATTAATAAGAGTAAGTGTCTTTAACAAGTTGGCATCCCTGGACTTTTATGTTTGATGGAGCTTTCTCAAATTTGGGAAATGGTGTTGGAGTTATCCTTGTATCTCCAAACTAAGAGATTTTTAAATTCTCCTTTAAAATTAAATTTGAGTGAACAAACAATATTTTAGAGTACGAGGCATTAATTTTGGGTTTAAGGATTACATGGAGGTATGGTATTAAGGACATAGTTGTTAAAGGATACTTAGAGTTAGTGGTCAAATAAGTTAGAAAATGGTATGCTACAAAGAATCAAAGAATGAAACATTATAAGCATGCAGCATGGGATTTTATTGAAATATTTGAATCCTTAAACATATTATATCATGAAAAAACCTAGAATGTTGCAATAGATAGGTTGGCAGTGCTTGGTTCTAGGTTTGAAAATTACATTGTTTCTCCCTATTGTGATTATGATATTGAAGTATTGTCAAGACCATATGTCCTTGATAATGTGAAAAATTGGAAATTACTTGATGATGATGCCGAGGTTAAAAGTTGTTAGCAGAATGAAGGAGAATTCACTAATCAATGCATGGATTGGGAACCAATGGTTGCAATGTGTGATGGTAAAGAAACCCTATTTGGAAGGGATATAATTCAATTGAAAACCAATACAATTCCTAGAGGATTGGTGGCTTTAGAGTCTAATTTTGATAATGTTGATAGGGTAGTTCATAGATATATCCCTTCTTCAAGAGATGTTGAAGAATTTGATTTGGGAACCAGAGAAAAACCTAGAAAAGGATGGCTAGGAATTGATTTTAGTAACGGGGAAAAGCAGTCCTATTTTGAGTTGTTGAAAAAGTACAAAGACTTCTTAGAATGGTCTTACTCAGATTTGAAAGCATATAGGGAAGATATTTTTCCACATTAAATACTATTGGAACTTAATGCTAAACCATTTAGGCAAAATAAGAGGCTAATTAATCCACTTCTTTCCCTCAAAATGCAAGAAGAACTTAGAAAGTTAAGGAATAGAGGGATAATACAGCCAACAAGATATTCTTCATGTGTGTCAAATTTAGTGCTAGTAACAAAGAAAAATGGAGACATAAGGTTGTGTGTGGATTTTAAGAACTTAAATAAGACCTCATTTAAGGATAAATATTTATTGCCTAATATGGATACCAAGTTATAATTGATCACTGGGTTTGAGTTGTCCACATTAGATGAATTCTCAGGATATAACCAGGTGGTTTTAAAGAAATAAAAAAGAATCAAAACTAATTTCACCACTCCATGGGGTACCTATGTATATGTAATAATTCCATTTGGTCAGATGAATGTTGGGGCTACTTTTCAAAGAGCCATGGATTGTGCATTCTTAGGTTATTTCAATGATTTTATTGTTGTTTATCAGGATGATGTAACAGTGTTTTCTAGGAAGAGGAGTGATCATTTGGAACATGTGGAGAATATGCTTATGAGGTGTAGAGAATATGGCATCTCATTCAATCCTAAGAATTACCATTTTAGGGTTCAAAAGGAAAAGTTGTAGGGGAAAATTATGTCAAAATAAGGGGTCATAATTGATTCTAAAAGGGTGGAAGCAATTAGTAAAGTTCCTGTCTCAAAAAATAAGAAAGGGATCCAGTTCTTCTTTGGGTCAAATAAATTTCATTAGGAGATTCATTTATATATTTTTTGAAATGACTATCAACACTACAAGAATGTTAAATAAGGGCCATATTATCGAATGGGAGGAAGGATATCTCCAAGCTTTCATTGGAATTGAAGAAGCATTGAAATATTCTCCAGTATTGGTAGCTCCTGATTATAAGAAATATTTTCAAATATTCTCCTTTGCATCTGAAAACACTATTGCATATGTACTATTGTAAAAGGATGAAGAAGGAAATGAAAGGCCCATTTCCTTTTTCAGTAAATCATTACAGGGAGCTGAATTGAAGTATACCATCATGGAGAAGCAGACCTTTTCTTTGGTGAGAGAAACTAAAATTTTCAGGCCTTATATCTTGAGCTCTAAAATTGCTTCCTTTTTTCCCCACACTATCGTCAAAGACATTTGATCATAAATGGATATTTCTAGTAACAGATGTCAGTGGGTTAGAAAACTGCAAGAGTATGACATGGGTATAAAAACCACCAACCTGGTAAGAGGTTTAAGTCTTGCAAAGATAATGTCATAAAGAAACTTGGATGTGATAGAATTCAATGAAATTGAGGAAGGAAATATGGATGTCCATGAGAAGCCAATCAATTCCACATGGTATAAGGAAATAATATTTTACCTCAGGAATTTGGAGAGTTCAAGGTATCTAGATAAAAATCAAAGAAGGAAACTCAAACTAGCCTCCCAAAAATATATCATAATTGATTATGGCTTGGCTTGGAAGAATCCTAAAGGGTTTCTTTTGATATGCATCAAAAACGAAGAGGCTCCCAAATTGATTTCAAAATTCCATGGGGGAGTATGTGGAGGTCACTTTGCTGGAAGAGTAACTTCCCACAAGATCTTAAGGGTAGGTTATTGGTGGCCCACACTCTTCAAATATGCATCCTTATTGGTTAGAAAATGTGAAAGTTGTCATAGGTTCTGAGGAAGAATGAAATTTTTAGGTTCTCTACCCCTTCAAATAGTGTCAATAGAATCTCCCTTTAAACAATGGGGCATGGATTTTATTGGAGAGATCTCAGATCCCTCAAGTACAAGGAAAAATGGATACTGGTGGCCATTGATTACTTTACCAAATGGTTTGAAGCTATCCCCACTATAAAAAACCCATCAAATTGTCATGAATTTTATCCTAAATCATTTAATAAATAGGTTTGGAGTACCTACAAAAATATTCGTTGATAATGCCATGATATTTTGAGCTAAGACATTAGTAGCTATGTATCAAAAATATGGGATAAATCTGAAATTTTCATCTAATTACAACCCTGAGGGGAATGGTCAAGATGAATCAAGAAATAAGAATTTTCTTAAGATAATTAGAAGAACATTAGAGGTTAATAAAAGGAAATGGGGTGAGCAGTTAAAGTTTGATTTATGGGCAGATAGAATCACTTCCAAAAGAGCCACTGGAAAGAGTCCATTTGAATTAGTTTATGGAGTCTAGGATCTTTTACCCCTGTATATCATTTATGTTCTTATCAGTTCCTATAACAACTTGAGGATGAATAGGTGAACACCTATGAAGCTAGGATTAATCAAATAGTTGAGTTAGATGAAGAGAGAAGGGAGTCTCACCAAAGACACCTTAGATTTAGAGAGAAACTCAAGAAATTATTTGATAAAAAGGTGACTCCCAGAACTTTCAGTGTTGGAGATCTTGTCTTACTGTGGGATAACAGACATGAGGATAAGGGGAAACATGGTAAATCTTATGCTTTATGGATGGCTCCATATTCCATTGACATAAGAATTAGTGAGCACACCTTTTTATTGAAGGAATTGGATGTAGATTTGTTTGAATTTCCTGTTAATGGCAAGAATTTGAAACACTTCTTGGATTGATTTCAAACAAGGTATGAGTCATTGTAAATTTTATATTCCTTTGCTTTGTTTTTTACTTTTTATTTTTTGTAGTTGTTTCCCTTTTCATTTTCTTAGTCTACAGTGACTAGTTGCCTCAGTCTCTCAGTTGGATTTTGTGAAGTGCGTTGATGTTGTTTTACCTATTGTGTACTTTGAATGACTCTGTAACCCAATGGATTTAGGAAATTGGTCTGTTGTATGTTTGGTTTGTATGGTACTTGTGGCACCCAAGGGGGGTTCCCATCCCCAAGTAAGAGTCGGTGTTAGTGCTCGAATTGATCTCACCCTGTTTGTCCAGTGTATGCCCTCAAAATATTTACTTTGACAATTTTTATCATATAAAAAATGTATCTATGAAGATATAGTCATGATGAATGCAATTGAAAACCTTGTGTTTAGGATGTAAATCGTCTTTTCATTCAAGGAATGTAATGGTCATTGTTATTTTTTTAAATCCCTGTAAAATTTGACCGTGAATTGGGTGTAATCTTGAAAAATATCCTTGTGTATCATCCTTTTGCCATTGTTACAAATTTCATACTCTGATCCACCATCTGAAAATACATGACCTTCTCCCATTGGTTGCAGTGTTGTGGGATTAATTTGTAAAGTTACAAAAATTACATAATATTTACAAAATGTAAACTTAGCCCCGAGGCCTGAAGAATATTCTTGGGAATATTCAAATTCAAAGGAAGAAAAACAAGAAGTTGACCCTGCTCTCAAAGAGGTATACATGTTAAAATGTGATTGGAGCTAGGAATCGGGGCCAATAATGTTTTCTTAACATTAAGTCAACAAAGGTGAAAAGTGTATAAAAATCTCTGATACCTATCAAGGACATGTGGCGTATTCTTAAGTAAAGGACAAAGAAGTGAGGCCTCGAGTTAAAGTGGAAGTTTTGTGTTTCATCAGGAAAATGGACATATGTGCAAAAAGGGCTTGTAGCTCCACCACCTTCAATATTTAAACACGTTTCATGATTGTAAAAAAATTCAAGGATGGGTGATTGGGTCAAATGTGTAAAATTCTTTGCATTTTAAAAGTAGTATAAAAATACAAAAATAATCCCTGAGCCCACATAACATAGAATTTCTCCATGTGGATGATCCACATTTAAAAAAGGCGAGGTAGGATAAATGGTGAAAATTAAATGCATTTATGGTTACCACCATTAATATGTATTTTACACAAATCAAGGCAAGATTGTTTAAATTACTCGAACACTTTGAGATTTTTACTATCACATATGAGGATTTAGATACCCTTGCTATCTGAATTTTAAGAGGAACAAAGTAAAATCAACTAAAGAGCATCGATTGGGAGCTAAAGGCTTGAGAATATAAGAATAAAAGGTGAATTACATAGACATTTACATAGGAAACACGTAAGGATTTTACCACTCTCATATTTTTATTATTTTTACTCCATAATTTGCAAAGAGATTGAAAGTAGAAGATAGGGCATAAAAGATGAAGACATTTCCATCGGGTTTTCATGTCACATCTGGAGTTACCAATGAATTAGATAATATTACAGACACATTTAATGGATGCTGATTTGAATTAATTCCTACAAAGATTGAATAGCGCGAACAAAAGTGAACTCATGGAAGCAATCGATACTAGTAAAATTGCCTCAGTTGGTGTTATACCTCCCTATGTGTATTTCCCTTAATTTGTAACGCCCCTGCCTCGGGACACCAGAAACCACACAAAAATGTATCTATAAATTTGGGTATTTTTTAAAGATAACAATTACTACTAATGTTTTTCTTAACCAATTTCCATTTATAATTATTTTATATTAATTTTTTTTACCCAAATTAAATAAATTACTAGTCCAATACTCACTTAAATCAATTATGAAAACTAAAAGTTTACTAGGGTCACAATCAATAAGTCTACATACCTTTTAGCTTAATTAGTTTTTCCCTGTTTTAATTAATTTACCCACACACCCTCCTTTAATTTATTTTGCATTCCCATTAAATTCCCATGACTTAAAGTGTGTAGGGTTTACTGTGAACCCTAACATAAATCTAATCTTGGCCCTTGATTTGAATCTTGCCCTAAGGTTTCCCTAACTCAACTTAATGTTTTCTTTTCCTTTCTTTTCCTCTTCTCATTTGTATTTCATTTTGTCATTTGTATGTGCAGGTTGTTGAGGAGCTATGAAATCTTGCTTCCATGGAGTTTTTTTTATGGAATGTCTCATTACCATATTATATACTTTTTTTTTGTATTTCCACCAATGCATTATCTGGTTGGGTATGTGGGATACCCATTTTTTTTTAAAACGCAAATCTGACTGGAGCCCACACACACACACACACACATTAGTGATTGTAATATTTAAAACAATATGTATTTGAAAACATGAAAGAAAATAAAAGTCACAGGATTTGAAATTGGGGAAGGGCGGTGCATTTGGTGTGTGGGATCCATGGTGGAGTGTAGAGGTGGTCTGTGTGGAGGGGTGAGGCTGTGTGGAGATGGGGAGGGGGTTGTGTGGGAAAAGGGAGCGGTGGTTAGTAGAGTGTTTGGTGGTGATATGGGGATGGCCGTAGGTTTGGGGGAGGGGTTCGGCCTTCCCCATAATCCACTTTGTTGGATTTTAAAACAATAACAATTTTTACCGAAACTTTTTATTTTAATTTTTTTTCTTTATTAAAAACAATTTTTGTTTTTAATATATATGTTATATTATATATATATATATAGTGTATATATATATATATATATATATATATATCTCTGTGTGTGTGTGTGTGGGGTATCTTAATATATAATATAATAAAATATGATATACATATATATTTTATATTATGTTTTAACACATCCATATATTAAATCATAAATAACTATGTTTTGGAATAATATAGTTATATTATAAAATATAACCATCTAAAATATATTTTTAATATATTTGTCTTATTTATGAGGTAAAAATAATTTATTTCAAGTCAAAAAATACCAAATTTTATTTTTCTATCTTGGTGGATTATGAAAGTTTTTTTTTTTTTTCATATCTAGTTATGTAAAAATGATTTACATACTTTTGAGATAAAAGAAAAGTGACAAGGTATTTCAAGTGAGAAGAGAGGATTGGAAACAAATTTAAAACTTAGTGAAAAATGTATGATCATACTTGATTAACTATTATATCTATTTCACTAAGTTAGCAAGGAAAGAGAGTAAAAATAGTTTTATTTTATTCACTAGATTACAAAAATTACAAGATGTATTTCAAGAATGGTATTTTATTTTCAATTCAATAATGTTACAAGATTTGAAAATAAGGATACCTATAACAAGAATAACAATATTTCCAATAAATCAACTATCCTTCAAAAAGGACTTTCATCAATCCATGATAAAAATATCAACTATTTTACAAGATTTCATTTTCAAGGGCTTAAGCTCACAAATCCAACCTATTTCAAAATACATGAAATACTCGAGGAACCTCATTACAAGATTCTTTTCAAGATTGAAGGAAGATTACACAATAAAATGTGACTCAAGTTTACAAGTAATACCAAATACAAAATGGGGCTTTTACAAGATAATGAAAATCTCCACATAGCCATGTTCTTAGAGTTACAATGAAAGGTAACAATGAAGAACCATGATGACAAGTAACTCCAACTATCTTCCACTTGAACTCAAACTTCAAAAGTTTTCAACGATCCAACACAAGAAGAAAAATCTTGTTTAACCACCCAACATTTAGGTATCATTACATGCCATTCCAAAGTTGGAAGACATGCTAGCCTCCCCCAAGCCCATGGGAGAGAGGAATAGCTTCCACAACCTTTGCACAAGATTAAGGGAGACAATCAAACTTTTTTTTTTCCACATATAAGACAAGAAAAATACTATGAAAACACCCATTGTTTTGTAAAGAAGGAAAGGAGGAGAAACCATATTCGACCTCTAAAATGGGGAAGAGAAGAAAGAGATTTCGAAGTTCCAAAAGTGTATCCAACATGGGTTGTACATATACAATAATCTCAACAACCTCCTTATTCCTCCAAAGTCATCAAACCCTCCTTATTTCTCCACCCATTCACCAAAATCCTTCTTGGGAGGATTTTCAAACCCAATGGGTTTCCTCTCCAAGAATGGGGAAGGGGGTTCAAACCATATGAACCACCTTCCCCACCTCAAACCATTTGAGGGGAGTAAAAAAAATCCTACATGGCTTTCCCATCAAGCCATGAGGTTTGAGAGGGAAAAATCCCTTTCTCTTCCCCCAAAAACTCTAAAATCCATCATGCCATATGATGGATGGAGAAAAATAAAACAACAAACATAATCAACAATTAGCCACACAGAAAAAGCAACACACATTTTAAACAAAACAAGACTAAGATCTAACATAATATAAAACATAACATGAGCTCAAAGAACCTACCTCCAAAATCTCTCCAACACTCTAACTTTTCCACTTCATTATTCAAGAAGCTCTAGCTCCAAAATCCACAAGCCTCCAAGCAAAATCTCACAAAAAAGTTCTCTCCTTTCCCCATGAGGGAGAATTTGAAGAGAAGCCAAAAAAATCCACACAAATGAGGGAGTGACATGTGTCACCCCTCTCTTCCCTCAGGGCCAAAGATTCTCAAAATAAAAGAGAGAAAAGATAAAATAGATGTTAACCCTCTTCTCCCAAATTACCCAAAATGAAAAACAAAACAAACTTGTGCAACTTTTAAAAAAACACACATACCCATCCATCTTACATGGATGTGACAAAAGGGAGGGAAAATGGGAGGGAAGCTCCCTCTATGCCTTGGAATTAAGCCCCCCTACCTATTAGGTAGGGTCCAAGAGCCTATTTTCTTGCTAAGTGAACTCCCACACTTAAAAGGGGTCACTTAAAATGTGTAAAATAGCCAAATTTTGGGTTTGACACATTTGGGCACAAATGTAGAGGATGTGGGGCCCACCCAAGGTTTCACATGTGACCCTAATCCCCTCTAATTAACTACACCATTACCCAAACACAAAACTTAATGCAAGTGGGGACCATTAAGTCCCCAAATCAAGTTTACAAAGAAAACTAAACATCCTAAACAAGATTAATAATACAAGACATACTACATTACAAATGAGGGTCACTCATGGTGCCTAAAATAATGAAATCTAAGCTTAAGGCCTCATATAATAAACATGGTTAGGACTTAGCCCCGTGGGTTTCTTTTGCAAAATTTACATAGCTGCTCTAAATCCCACATTATCCTATGACCTGGTACCTACACACTCATTGCACACATTAAATGCACATGTCCAATACAATGTAAATCAACTACTCAATAAGAGATTAATGAAATCTATGCTAGCATATCATCATCCTGAAATCAAAAATGTGACAACATGCATAATTATACACATTTTACCACGAGTTAGCCATAAATATAAATAAAAGTGACATACATCCATAAAATCCAAACACGCAAATAAACTAAGTATCCATCATATTTAAATAAGGTCCAAACAAAATCATATCAGTTAGTATCCATAACATCATATGATAAGGTGTCAACATAGTAATCAAGTCAAATTGGTGCTATACACCCAAATATCCATACATGTATAAGGAGGTAAAATATCCTAACACAATGTCCAAAATATGTCAGAATATTTCTATGAGTAAAGAGAACAACAGATAAATGAGGCTATAAAAATGTGGGCACTACATCCCCCTCTCCGAAAATTAGACTTTCTCCTAGAAGTCACTGAAATAGATAGGGATATCTTTCCCTCAATGGTGTAGCATCCTCCTAGGTAGCTATTGTCTTAGCATATTTGTCCCACTGCACTCTAACCTGGTCTAAGTCTCGACCTTGAATGGCCAACCTCCGGTGCTCCAGTATGTGGACAGGCTCCAGTCTCCACTGCCCTCCATCCTCTACCTGTAATGCTAACCAATACAAAACATGAGAAACATCTGGTACATATTTATATAGTACATAAACATGAAATACATTGTGGGCCCATGCAAGGCGTGGTGGAAAAGATAGGCGATAGGAAACTAGACCGATGACCTCTAAAATATCAAAAGGCCCCATAAAATGAGGTGATAGCTTATAACCCTATCCATAATGGATTGGGCTCTTATGAGGACAAACTCTCAAGAATTTTTTTTCACCCACTGAGAAGTGACAATCAGTCCTCTTGGTGTCTACATATGCCTTTTGGCATGCTCTAGCCTACTCAAGATGTTGTCTAATCAAAGCAACCTGCTTCTCTAAGTCTTGTAGGTAATCATGGTCCAAGAATAATCAAGTCATCTAGTCTATCCCAACTCAGAGGTGTCCTACAAGGTCATCAATACAAATCCTAGTAAGGAGCCATACCAATGGAACTGTGATAGTTGTTGTTGTATGCAAACTCAACTAAATGAAGATAATATTCTCACTTCTTATGCTGGTCTATCACATACATTCTCAACATGTCCTCCAGTACCTGATTAACCCTCTCTGTCTATCCATTTGTCTCTGGATGACATGTTGAGTCGAAATTAATCTACGTACCCAAAGCGGCCAGAAAGGAAGTCCATAAATCTAAAGTGTAAATGGTATCCCTATCAATTATGATGGTCTTTAAAATCCCATGCAACCTAACAATATCCTCCATAAATACTTTGGTGATGGCCTATGCATTATAGGTGACTTTGGCTGGTGAGAAATGCGCAACCTTGGTCAACTTATCCACAATGACCATAATGGCATCATGATGGTAAGAAGATAGAAGGAGTCCTATTATGAAGTCCATAGAGATCACATCCCATTTCTTATCTGGAATATCACGAGGATGTAAGATTCTTGCGGGATGAGAATGTTCTACCTTGACCTTCTGACACTCAAGGCATCATGTAAAAAAATATGCTGTCTCATCGAAGACATGGCCAATAATATAACTCCCTCAAATTGGCGTGCATTTTCTTCACTTTTGGATGTGCCACATAAGGAGCTTGATGAGCCTCTATGAGGATGAAGCTACGTAGATCACCTAACTTAGGCACATAGATGTGCCTATGAAACCAAAGTAAACCATCTATCTCTAAAATGCACCCTGAATATCTTCCTTCTAATGAACCCAGTGAATCCAACATTTGTCTAGCTCCCTCATAAAACTTGTACTCTGGAAGATGCTCAAGAATCCTACCTCTCAAATATGACTGTAGCGTCAATGAAGCGAGTACATGTCGTCATCTACTAAGTGCATCTACAACAACATTTTCCTTCCCTTTGATATACTGCACCTCCATGTCATACTCACATAGGAACTCCATCTAATGCCATTGTCGAGCATTGAGGTTTAGTTGTGAGAAGATATGCTGTAAAATATAGTGGTCAATCCTCAAAATGAAAGGTCCACCCAAAAGGAAATGATGCCAACGCACAAGCACATGAATGACTACTGCAAGCACATGAATGACTGTTGTAAGCACTAAATCATGGGTAGGATAGTTAAGCTCATAGTCTTTGAGCTTACGCAACTCAAAGGCTATCACCTGACACTCCTGCATAAGAATAACTCCCAAACTCTCTAGTGATGTATCAGTGCAAACAACAAAATCCCCTGTTGCATCTAGAACTGCTAAGATGGGTGCCATGGTTAACCTTTCCTTAAGCAACTGAAAGGCCTGATCACACTTTTCTGACCAATCAAACTTATTCCCTTTTATCTAAAGAGAATTAATAGGGTGAGAAATCCTAGAGAAATCCTGAACAAACCTACAGTAGTAACCTACTAAACCCATGAAACTCCTCAACTCAATGACTAACGTGGGTGTTGGCTAATCCATGATAGCTTGAATCTTAGAGGGATCTACTAAGATACCCTCTCCTGATATGATGTGACCCAAGTACTGAATCTCTGTCTGAAAGAAGCTATAGTTTTCAAAGTTCACATACAACTGCTCTCTCAAAACCTATAGTACCTGTCTCGAATGCTCCACGTGTTCCTCCTCGGAATGAGAATATATCAATATATCATCTAGGAACACTAAGACAAAGTGATCTATAAAGGTCTTGAATACTCCATTCATGAGGCTCATGAAGATAGCTGGGGCATTAGTCAAACCAAATGGAATAACGGTGAACTCATAATACCCATAACGTGTGTGAAAAGTTGTCTTATGAATGTTTGCATCTGAAATGTGCAACTGATGATACCCTGACTTGAGATCGATTTTGGAGAACACTCTAGCTCCCCACATCTAATCAAACAAGTCATCAATCCTAGGAAGTGGATAATAATTCTTTATTGTGACTTTTTTGAGCTTCTTGAAGTCTACACAAAGCTTGAGAGAACTGTCCTTCTTCACAAATATGAATGGCGCTCCCCAAGGAGATATCACTAGGATGAATGAGACCCTTCTCCAACAACTCCTCTAACTAAATCTTGAGCTCATGAAGCTCTGGAGTCGTCATCCGATAGGGTTCCCTAGAAACTGGTGTGGATCTTGGTACTAAATCAATGGTGAAATCCACCTCTTTATAGGGTGGTAACCTTGGCAGCTAACCTAGAAACACATTTGCATACTCCCTCAAAACTACATGATCATCTAAGGGTGAATGCTCTAGGATGCTCTCTTATCAATCACTAATGGTGATAGCAAACAATTGACAACATTTATGCATGTTCCACTTGAGTTGCTTAGTCGAGATCATACACAAATAGATAGGCCTCTACATCCCTGATATCACAACTACACTTCCAAGATCATCCTAGCACTCAATGACCATATTCCTGCAATCTACCCTAGCCCAATGAGCCTTGAGGCAATCCATACCAAAAAATACCTAATAGGATCCTAGAGGAATAACTCGGAGGTCAACAGTAGTGGAGAAGAATCCCAAATCAAGTACGCAACTCTCCACCTATGAGTCCATGGTGAGTTTGGTCCTAGAGGCCAACTCAACCTGCCAACTATCTAGTTTCCTAGCCACCACTAGCCCACACTAGTCCACTATAGAAGGAGATATAAAATAATCTGAAGCACCTAAATCAAAAATTACTGAGACAGAAATACCCCTGATAGTACTTGTCGTCTCAATAACCGTGTCCTGGTGCTCAGCCTGGAAGTTGTCAACCGCTGCATATACACGATGAGCACATTCTACGTCACCCACCATCTTCTCAGATATAGGATCTCTCTACATATCCATGGTAGTGGGTTTGTGTAGACACATATGCACATAATGATCAGGGGACCCACAAATAAAACATCCTCATATACCCCTCTAAGATGGGGTCCCTCCTGTACTCTGGTGAACTGATCCTACTGGCCCAACCTTAGCAAACTACTACATGTGAGATGGCTGTACCTGTTGAGTACCCTGTCTCCTATCCATAGCTCCACCAAAACCTCCTCTAGTGACACCTCTCTATAATCTCTAGGTTTGTTTAGCCCTCTGCTCCTGGTGGCCATGATGCATTGTCTACTACTGTGGATGTGGTCGAGCCCTCGTAGCTGCTAGTGGAGGCTAGAATCCTCCTCTGGGGGGTGGTGCTATCCCCCATGACCTCTAACTTTGAAAGGCTTGTATCCTATCCTAAAACTTTCTCTTGTTCCTATCTCGGTGCTCCTATGCCATGGTCTTATTCTCCTTAACTAAGTAGGCCTTCTCAATGGCCTTCTCAAGCATGGGAGGAGATAACATCCTAACTGCTCCTACTATGTTTACATTCAGACCCTAAATAAACCTATTTACCTGCATCTTTTTCACCTTGCAGGTAGTCCACATACTGTAGAAGATCAAGGAATCTACTGTCATATTATGCTACTGTGTCAGAGCCCTATCGTAAGTCATGAAACTCATCAATCCTCTTCTACATGAAATTATTTGACATATAACGAGCCCTAAAATGTTTCTCAAATAACTCCCAGGTCATTGTCTCTCTAGTCAAATGGAGCTTCCACTCCCCATTCCTCCACTAAATGCCTGGTGCGTCTCAGAGGAGGTGTATAATGAACCTGGTTTTGACATTAATCTCATAAGAGTGCAATCCAAAGTATTTATCCAGCCTAAGGAGCCATGACTCAGCCCCAAATCCATCTGTAGAGCCAGTGTAGGTAGGTGGCTACAAGCGAAGAAGGTCTCTAATCACACTTCTTGTATCCTGATCCTAGCGATGCAGTCCAACAGGTGAAATGGGTCATCTATCTTCGAAGCTGTGTGAGTGGCTACGATGGTATGATACCACTCTCTCATGGTGAATGGAAGGGCTATGTGACCTCTCCCATTTCATGGTATCGTGCTCTGGCGGCTCTGAGTGCACGTCCTCATCTCCTAATAGGATCTCCTCCTCTCTCACCTCCTGTGGTGGTGGGAGGTGCTGCTGCACAACACCGATCAACTACTGAAGAGCCTCTATGGTTTGAGGCCCTAATTTACGTGCTTGCGGTTTGGGCGTATGTAAAATACATCCCAAACTCCTAACCGATCGTCACCTCATGGGTGCCATCCTATGAATGAAGTACGAAAAAATGGTTATTAAATTATAATGGTTGCGGGATGTTTTAATCAATGATTTTATTTATTTATTTATTATTATATATATATTGTGTTATTAAAATATCGTTGACTATTTAATTAATTACCCAGAGTGTCTGTGTGTGGGAACCTCATGCTCTGATACCAAATGTAACGCCCTCACCTCGGGACACCAGAAACTACAACAAAATGTATCTATAAATTTGGGTTTTTTTTAAGAGAACAATTGCTACTAATGTTTTCCTTAACTGATTTATGTTGATATTTATTTTATATTAATTAGATTTACCCAAATTAAATAAATTACTAGTCCAATACCCACTTAAATTATTTATGAAAACTAAAAGTTTACTAGGGTCACAATCAATAAGTCTACAAACCTTTTAGTTTAATTAGTTTCCCCCCTTTTTAATTAATTTTCCCACACACCCTCCTTTAATTTATTTCACATTCCCATTAAATTCCCATGACTTAAAGTCTGTAGGGTTTATTGTGAGCCCTAGGATCAATCTAATGTTCGCCCTTGATTTGAATCTTTCCCTAGGGTTTCCCTAACTCAACTGAATGTTTTCTTTTCCTTTCTTTTCTTCTTCTCATTTGCATTTCATTTTTTCATTTGTATGTGTAGGTTTTTGAGGAGCAATGGAAGCTTGCTTCCATGGTGTTTTTTTTATGGAAGGTCTCATTACCATATTATATACTTTTTTGTGTATTTCCACCAATGCATTATCTAGTTGGGTATGTGGGATACCCATTTATTTTATTTTTAGAAGGCAAATCTGCCTGATTTATATACACACACACACACACACACACACACACATTAGTGATTGTATTATTTAAAACAATATGTATTTGAAAACCCAAAATAAAATAAAAGTTGTAGGATTTGAAATTGGGGAAGGGTGGCGGATTTGGTGTGTAGGATCCGTAGTGGAGGGGTGTAGAGGTGGTCTGTGTGGAGGGGTGAGGATGTGTAGAGATGGGGAGGGGGCTGCGTGGGAATAGGGAGAGGTGGATGGTAGAGTACTAGGAGATGGTATGGGGATGGCCGCAGGTTTGGGGGAGGGGTTCGACCCTTCGTATAATCCACTTTGTTGGGTTTTAGAACAATATTTTTTTTTACTTAAACGTTTGATTTTAATTTTTTTTAATATATATATATATATATATCTCTGTGTGTGTGTGTGTGTGTGGTATCTTAATATATAATATAATAAAATATGATATACATATATATTTTATATTATGTTTTAACACATCCCATATATTAAATTATAAATATGACTATGTTTTGGAATAATATAGTTATATTATAAAATATAACCATCTAAAATATATTTTTAATATATTTGTATTATTTACAAGGTAAAAGTAATTTATTTCAAGTCACAAAATACAAAATTTTATTTTTCTATCTTGGTGGATTATGAAAGTTTATTTATTTTTCAAATCTAGTTATGTAAAAATGATTTACATACTTTTGAGATAAAATAAAAGTGACAAGGTATTTCAAGTGAGAAGAGAGGCTTGGAAACAAATTGAAAACTTAGTGAAAAATGTATGATCAAACTTGATTAACTAATATAATCTATTTCATTAAGTTAGCATAGGAAAGAGAGTAAAACTAGTTATATTCATTATTCACTAGATTGCAAAAATTACAAGAAGAGATGTATTTCAAGAATGGTAATTTTACTTTTCAAATGTTAATCAAAGCTCCATGTTACAAGATTTGACAAGAAGGAATCACATTTTCTTTTAATGCTAAAAAATGTAACAAGAATAACAAAAGATAATATTTCCAATAAATCAACTCTCCTTCAAAAAGGAATTTCATCAATCCATAATAAGGGATATAACCTATTTTACAAGGATTCATTTTCAAGGGCTTAAGCTCACAAATCTAACCTATTTCAAATTACATGAAATACTCGAGGAACCTCATTACAAGATTCTTTGCAAGATTGAAGGAAGATTTCAAAAGAAAATGTGACTCAAGTTTACAAGTAATACCAAATATAAAATGGGGCTTTTACAAGATAATGAAAATCTCCACATAGCCATGTTCTTAGAGTTGCAATGAAAGGTAACAATGAAGAACCATGATGACAAGTAACTCCAACTATATTCCACTTGAACTCCAACTTTGAAAGTTTTAAATGATCCAACACAAGAAGAAAAATCTTGTTTAACCACCCAACCTTTAGGCATCATTACATTCCATTCTAAGGTTGGAAGACTTGCCAGCCTCCCCCAAGCCCATGGGAGAGAGGACTAGCTTCCACAACATTTGCACAAGATTAAGGGAGACAATCAAACTTTTTTTTTTCCACATATAAGACAAGACAAATACTAAGAAAACACCCATTGTTTTGCAAAGAAGGAAATGAGGAGAAACCATATTTTACCTCTAAAATGGGGAAGAGAAGAAAGAGATCTACAAGTGCCAAAAGTGTATCCAACATGGGTTGCACATATACAATAATCTCCACAACCTCCTTATTCCTCCAAAGTCATCAAACCCTCCTTATTTCTCCACCCATTCACAAAAATTCTTCTTGGGAGGATTTTCAAATCCAATGGGTTTCCTCTCCAAGAATGGGGAAGGGGGTTCAAACCATATGTACGACCTTCCCGACCTCAAACTATTTGAGTGGAGTAACAAAAATCCTACGCAGCTTGCCCATCAATCCATGAGGTTTGAGAGGGAAAAATCCCTCTCTCTTCCCCCACAAAATCCAAAATCCATCATGCCATATGATGGATAGAGAAAAATAAAACAAGCATAATAAACAATTAGCCACACACAAAAAGCAACAAACATTTTAAATAAAAAAGACTAAGATCTAACGTAAAATAAAACATGAAATGGGATCAAGGAGCCTACCTCCAAAATCTCTCCAACACTCTAACTTTTCCACTTATTTATCCAAGCAATGTCTAGCTCCAAAATCCATAAGCCTCCTAGCAAAAACTCCAAAAAAAAAGTTCTCTTCTTTCCTCTTGATGGAGAATTTGAAGAGAAGCCAACAAAAATCCTCAAAAATGAGGGGGTGACATGTGTTACCCTCTCTATCCTCAACGTCAAATATTCTCAAAATAAAAGAGAGAAAAGATAAAATAGCTTTTAACCCTCTTCTCCCAAATTACCCAAACTGAAAAACAAAACAAACTTGTGTAACTTTTAACAAAACACACATACCCATCCACCTTACATGGATGTCACCAAAGGGAGGGAAAATGGGAGGGAAACTTCCTATATGCCTTGACATTAAGCCCCCCTACCTATTAGGTAGGGTCCAAGGGCCTATTTTCATGTCAAGTGAACTCCCAAACTTAAAAGGGGTCACTTAAAATACCTTAAATAGCCAAATTTCTTGTTTTACACATTTGGGAAAAAGTGTAGAGGATGTGGGGCCCACCCAAGGGTTCACATGTGACCCTAATCCCCTATAAATAAATACATCAATACCCAACTCAAAACTTAATGTAAGTGGGGACCATTAAGTCCCCAAATCAAGTTTACAAAGAAACCAAACATCCTAAATAATATTAATATTACATCACATACTACATTACAAATGAGGGTCACTCATGGTGCCCAAAATAATGAAAGCTAATAATAAGGCCTCATACAATAAACATGGTTAGGACTTAGCCCCATGGGCTACTTGTGCAAATTTTGTGTAGTTGCCACGAATCCCATGTTCTCCTGTGACCTTTCACCTGCACACTCATTGCACACATTAAATGCACCTGTCTGATACAATGTAAATCAACTACTCAATAAACGATCAATGAATTATATGATAGAATATCATCATCCTGGAATTGAAACTGTGAAAACATGCATATTTATACACAATTTACCATGAGTTAGCCATAACGATAAATAAAAGTGACATACATCCAAAAATTCAAACATGCAACTAAACTAAGTATCCATCATATATAAATAAGGTCCAAACAACATCATATTAATTAGTATCTGTAACATCATAAGATAAGGTGTCAACATAGTAATCAATTCAAATTTGTGTTATATGTCCAAATCTCCATACATGTCTAAGGAGGTCAAATATCCTAACATAATGTCTGAAATATATCATATTCCTATCAAAACATGTCTTAGAGTAAAGAGAACAACAAATAAAAATGTGGGCACTACATAATTGGTGAGGCTTTGTGCCTTTAACTATAATCTAGAGAAGAGAGAAGTCTTAGATGGGATTAGCAAAGCAGTATTGACTTTAACACCCAAGGCCTTCAGGATAATGTTGAACTTACCACTGATTAAAACTTTGATAACCCTAGGTTTTTGAATTATCCCTTAAAGACTATGTAGCCAAGAAGAGAGACTGTGCTAAACTTATAAACACTAAGTGGTTGTTAGCAAACAAGAAGGTGACTACCAGAATTCCCAAGAAATTGATTAGGGCATAGTTTGTGGAAGAAGCGAAAGATGTAGTTATGCTGCTAAGTAGAATGGATGGTTTGAAAACAACAAATGGATTCAAATAATGGATGTTTCTATATATGTTGATTGTTTTAGAAAGGAAAGGGAGATTTTTTTTGGCAACCCTTATTGATTATTCAATTCATGAGCATCTTCTAGCACTAGCTACAAAGATCAAGATGGGTGGTGTTGGGGAGCTCGAGTTTTACATGATGACATATATAATTTACAATATTTCACACCATAGATGTTTCCCTGGCCTTATACCAAATTCCCCTTACAAAAAACACAAAATGCATGAGGTTTTTTTTTCCCAATTACAATTGAATAATTAGAAGGAAAATGTAATTTTGGTGAATGATACATTTTTTGAACCTTTCATATACTTGTTCAAACTTGAATGAGAGAAATATAGAATATCATAAGAAGATAGAAATACAATAATGGAATATGGTTTCTTCTTTATTCAGTATAGGAGATTCGCTTACATAAGAGACAGTGGATTTGAGAGACAACAATGAAAATTACCAAGCAATTTAGATGACAAGATGGCTTTATGTGAGTTAGAAAGAAAATTAACACATATTCATAAGATGATTATAAGGAGATATAAGAAAAATATAAAATTTCCCATTAGGATTGGAAGGTATTTTTTTCATCTATTATAAAATATAGGTTGATGGAGGAGGAAATGGAAAGGTTTGATATGGAGAAATTTGAGGCGAGGTCTAGTTATGACATTAGATGGTCAGTCAACACTTTAGAAGTTATTTTGAGCATGAACCTCACTTTGACGACTATTGGATGAATTACATAGATGGAGAAGAAGTCAGAATCAAGGATTTGTCAAGGATGACCCTCACACAGATGATTGATTTTAAAATTGTTGTAGTGCCTGAGGGAATCATGGATGACCAATTGTGAGTCAATTTTATATTGATCAAAATGTAGAAGGACAACCAATGACGCCCATAAAATGGGATGAGGAGGAATCAAATGATCATTATGGAAGGATTTTTCATGTGATGAGGAGAAATTTGACTTGTTTAAAAAAAAAGAACATATATTTATCCATTCAAAATATAAGGGTGCTTAACAAGTTCAGTGAATTAAATATTTTTAAGGAAGATCTTCCCCATTTGAAGGAGAGAGCTGAAAAGATGGATCCATTAGGAGTAAAATCCCCTCAGTTACCTTCAAAAATACCTACTTAAGGAATTTTTGATGAGTGGACCAGTGATTCTAGTGGGATAAGAACATCCATGTCTACTTTGAAGCATAAAACAAAAGAAATGCTTCTAAAATCTATGGAAAATGCTCCTATAAATTTTATAGTACCCATTGAAACGAAAGGCAAGGTCTTAGCTACACAAAAGGCCCCTCCAAAGGTTTTACGAAAATCCCAGAGTAATGAAAAATTTATGAGAGGAGCCATGAAAAGTGGCAATACCCAATCTAAGTCACAAAGTACTTAGGGAAGGGTAACAACATATATCAAATAGTTAGAAAGGGAAAAGAAAAGATACAAATTTGTATTTGAAAAACCCTTGGTAAGAGAAGGTGATCCTACATTTAAGGAAAAAAAGCATAAGAAGCTAAAGTGATTGATCCTCCCATGCTCACTAAGGAATAAGGAGTAGTTGTTTCAATGGTTCATCAAGAAACTCCACCCCTAGAACAAAAAGATGTTCAAGTAAGTCCAAATGTAAAACCAGTGTTTCCGGTGTAATATTTATCTCCAGGAAGAGTAATAGATGATATTGATCAAGAACAAGTATCCTCAAGTAATGTCCCACCTAATCAACTAGATAGTTTTGTGTTTGAGCAAGAGTTGAAGAAATTTGTTGTAACCCCAGTTGAAGCCGTGAGTATACATCTTTTTGATCAATTGCATGAATCAACAAAAAAACTGATTGAAATAGTGGACATAGATAGAAATGAGGATATTCTTGTACTCAACCTATTTGAAGTATCAGTTGAAAAAAAAGTAGTATAAGATATAGGTATTCTCCATTCAGGTGAAGGAGTGAATGAATCCACCCATGTGCCAATTGTTGAGTCAAAAATTCCACTGTCAGAAGTATCTTCTAAAGGCCAAACTACTTTAGAAATGAAAAATTCAGAAGTTCAAGGAGTTTCTGGTGGGGAAAGTATGGAAACTGGGGTACTATATGAAAATGATCCCTAAAAGGAAACCAAGGTTTCCAAAAGTAATGAATCACCTAAAAAATAAAACTCTACTAAAGAAAAGGTGATTGAAATTGCAAAATAAACCACTAAAAAGGAAAATATTTATGATAGTCAAAGTATGTAGAGTATTTATAAAGGTAAAGGATCAGTTACTGAGATCCAGTATACCATGCCAAAAAAGGGGATATCTAAAGAATAAAAGGAAATTGATATACCAGTTCATGAGGATATCTCCACCAAACAACAACCTCTAAAGGAAGTAGAAAATGTAGAAGAAAAAGAATTATATGAAGGAAAAACACCAACCCAAGAGGTTCCCAAGGAAAATGTAGAGGTTATGACTACATCAGTTGAGGAGATAAATAGATAACATGTTCCAAATGTTTATATGAATCGGAAAGAAGTTGGTCAACCCCAAGTTAAGGATTAAGGAAAGAAACAAGTAGGGGAAGTTCCAACACAAGATGAACCAAAGAAATCAATATTGGAAGTGGAAAAAGTGTAGCATAAAGATCCATTAGTAAAGGATGTTCAAGATATGTCTAATAAATTGTTGGTTTTCCATGAAAAAGAACAACTGACATTGTAAGAGATAAAGGTGGGACCTGCTCTTAGAAAAGGTTGGATAGGAGAGTTGATTTAAGAAAAAGAAGAAGAGTAGGTTGTACCTACGAAAGCCATAAATATTACAACCTTAGCTTTCCTAAAACCCACAAAGGATCCCAAAAAGGATAGGGTCATTACTAAAACTCATACTGACCCATATGGATCCAGAAATTTGGAGGTGGCAATTCCACATGAAGGAAAATCAAGAAGTGATGTAACAACAAATGACTATAATGTTTAACTCATTCCTTTGGGAAAACCTTCAAGAGATGCATTGAAGCAAGGATTCTCAAGAGTAGTCAATGATTTTTTACGTAAAGTATATGAGGACAATATAACCAAAATATAGTTGAAATAATAGGTCAAATCATTGAGTTCATGTATACAACAGTTAGTTGGCTTGTCCAGTGAAGGCCAAGAAGATATCTCCATTGTTACTCCTTAGGTTATGGAACACATTGATAATGATGTTGAAAAGGTTAAAGATGTTGAGACTTGGGTGGAGAAGCTAATGGAAAAGGGGAAGAAATCCATTAAGAAAGCTTGGAAGAAATATGAAAAGCTCAAGAATAAGCTCAATGAAATTGACGAGTTAATTGAACAGTGTGATAATGAGCTTTTCTATTTTGAGGGAATTCTCCCCAAGTTGAATCATATTAATAATTTAGATGAAGAATTAGTTGAGATAGAGGGAATTTTTCTAATTGAACACATGGCAACTCAGTATACAATTGAAGACTTGTCCAAACTCAAAGTTGAGGTTTTGAATGGAATCAAAGAAAAAGCTGAGATAAAGAAGAAATGGTATGAAAAAAATATGGACACTATTGATCTAAAGTTAGAATAAAAGGTATTTGATAAATTCAAAAAGAGTTATGGTGATATGAAAATTGATTTCTTAATCACTTCTTTTGAGAAGAATATCTAAAGAGAAATTTTTTCTTATGAATTATTTAATACACTAATGACTGTAGAAAACAAAATTGTATATTTAAAATCAAAACCATGGGAATATAAAAAAATATGGATCAATGTGTGGATACAATGAGAATGAAATCCTTGATATTTTAGCACCATATAGGCCTAGATGAAGATTATATAAAAGAACTATTCTAGAATTATGATGCATATGTGGATAGGAAACCCACAGAAGAATAATATGAATAAGATAAAGATACAAACATGAAGACTGATGAAAAAACATGGGTTTGTTTTCCTTGAACTTTATTTTCATTTTATTTCAATTATTACTCTTGTTTCATAAAAAAATTGAATATCACTTTGAATTTTTTATTTTCAGACATGTATGTAATTTGATACAATACATTAGAATTTTATATTGCTTGGCTAATATTTCAAATCCATCATGAAGCATGTAAACTAATGAAATTATTTGTTATCTTTTTTACTATGGAAAAAAGAAAAATGGGGTTCTGTAGGGGCCGTAGTACATGAAGAAAAGGTGACATATATATTCGATAATTGTATCAAAAAAGGGAAACAAGAAAAAGAAACCTAACCATATACTACCACAAAGTCCTCTCTGCAAAGAGAAAGTTTCTTCATTAGTATATTCTTCCTATGAATAAATTCCTCTGTCCCCAATTCCATTTGAACAAACACAATGTCTCATGTCAGTGTGTGAGACATACCTAAAGACTTGAGTTCATCAATAGTTTTCATAGGTCCATCCAACTATCTGAGAAATTGTGACCTCCTCTCTTAGGAGGAAGCCCATTTAGTCATGTCTAGACCTCCTTTATGGAAGGCCTTTTTCCCTATTTATTTGAAAGTAGAGGATGGCTTGGAGCCTTGAGCTAGAAGTGAAGCCACAAATGATCTTGGAGAAGATAGAGTAGGAGGTCTGGAGCTAGGTTTACCCTTATATTTCTTCACAAAAAATTTTGATGCTTTAGAAGGTTGAGAAGGTATGGTACCTGATGGTTTTTTCTCCAATATTAAGACATGTTTCTCCATCTCATTCATCCTTTGAAAAGGAAAGACACAATACCCAGTGAAATATCACCATCAAGTACTTAAGACCCTAATGGGATTTCCTTCACAGTAAGTGCTTCATTACAAATGAAGCGACATTGGTAATTAGTCAATCCTTGCACACTAGGTGTACACACAATAAAAAAATTCTTCAATATGTCAGGAGTTTTTTGATGTTTCAGTTTGAAGAGATGAAAATACATCATCCAAAAGGAAAAAAAAATGGGACTTATCTTGATAAGCCTTCTAATAAACGCAACCCAAATAACTTGAGTTGTCAAATGCCTAGTACAATCTTCAGGATCAACAATCTCAAATAGCCTTCTTACGAATACCTCATTAGGGCCTAATAGATAAAAATTGGAATGCAGATCCTTAGTGGATATGTCTATAAAGCTGGATGCTACTGGTGTTTCTTCCATATTGCAAATAAATTTCCCTAAATTCCTTACACTCAAAAAAGAAAATGTGAGTTTATGAAGGAAATAGTGTAAATTTATAAGAAATTTGAGATAAAAAATTTGAGTTAAGTATAATCATGGTAGCATAATTTCTAAAGATCTTAATGTGATATTCACATGGGAGAAATACGTATGAAGTAATATGATATTATGAAGAAGATCACAGTTGGCTTGATACAACATGATACATGCGGAAAAAATCTTCCCAGAAAGACATGAAAGTGAATGTGTGTTTCCTAAGATGGATTCTCAAAAAGTGAAAGGGATTACATGTCAAATAAAATCACTTAGAGATGCTCATATTTCATCAAAAAGGGTTTCTGTTGATCACTTAAAAAGATAAATGATTAAAATAAACATCAAATAATTGACATGTCATCCTAGTCATGCTGGGATAATAGAAAACTTGAATTACTCATAATTTTCACACCTGGAAACATAAAACAAGATATTTCTAAGAGAATAAAGATGGATTAGATTTTGTTGTAAAGAAAGAATATTCTTTAAAGATTCATACTTTATGGGGAAAATTAAAGAGTGAGTGAGTGATTGAGATTTGTATAAATGCAATGAGGATACTCTCACATGAGGGGGGTTAAACTTTTCTAATTTTTTAAAAAGAAAGGCATAAAATAAGAGAAACCATTTTCCAAGAACGTTTTTGAGAAACTTATTAATTTATTTATCTTTAAAATTGAATCATGTCAAGATGGTTACAAGTGTACAACTATTGACAAGCATTAAAATTGCAAATGAAACTTTCCCTTGTTGATGAATTTTATGAGTTATGAGTTAATTGATTTTAATCATGAGAATTGTTGTGTCTGCTATTAAGTTGAGATGTTTCAAATTATCTATTCGTGTTCTTTTTGAAATCTTACGTTAATAATCCCTCTAAATCACAGAAGATCTTGTCCTTGTGGTAGCATCATGGAAACTTCAATTGTGCTACTACAAGAGATTTCATTTCATTATGCAATGAGAAATTTTAAATTCACTTTGCTTCCATTTTATTGATAAATGTTGTTTTTAAGTATATGAGTGTATCTTAGGCATGATATATTAGGGATTCATGATGTTTTATTGAGTTTTTGGGATGAGCTTTTATGTTTAAGTTCTCAAAGATTGTATAAAAACGTGTATTCTTGGGCTTTCATTGATGCACATCTTCTAGTTGAAGGTTCAATGTTATTTGTTTGAAGTGTTCTTATCTTCTCATCTAGAAGATCTTCTAAAATTTGTTAAAAGTTCTCAAATAATAGGTATAATCATCTTTATCCTTCTTAATTCCCCAACGATATACATCTATAACTAATAAATCCTATAAGAACCACCCCTAATTACATTTCTTATCCATAACTGTTAAGAAGATTTGTTGAATTTAACTATCCTTTACTCGAAACAGGAAGGAGCAATCCAGTTTTATTGTTCTCTTTACTAACCTAAACCTTGTCTAGGAGACGTTTACATTTTCTAGGGTGAAAACTCATGAGATTTAGATTATGTTGCATTGCCCATGTATTCTCAAGGTTATTTCTTAATGTCCTAAAAAGGAGAGTCAAATATTATTGGTCCATTATTTTCCCTTACAAATACATATTACAATACAGTTCCTCTCACCCTAGTTAAAGGTAGAACCTAAAGTAGTAGGGTAGGTCAAACCCTTATCCCAGTGTTATCCAACTTTTCCCAAGCTCGAGTAATAAAAAGATAGTTAGATCCTTCCCCAATATAAAATTATTCAAATTTTTATTTATATTTTTGTAAGCATCCTGCTTAGCCTATTAATGCTCCTTGACTTCAAAGGGAGAACCAATTTGGGTAAAAACACATAAAAATAAATTCATTAATGTAACCTAAAAATATAATATCCATGGCTCTTTTCCCCAGCATTCATCAACCCAAATGACATTCTCACATATATATATATATATGTTCCCCATGGGGTGGTGAAAGAAGTTTTAAACCTCCTTGATTGTTTCACCACCACCTGATTATACCCTGAGAAGCCATCCAAAGTTGAGAGAAATTCAGATCTTGTAACCAACTACAACATGTTATCCATATTAGGCAATGTATAATTGTATTTGATTGAGGCCTTGTTCATATTTCTAAAATCTAAACAAATCCTTATATCTCCATTTTTCTTTCTCACTGGTACAAGATTGGCCACCCATGAAGAGTATCTTTTTCGCTGTATTATTCCTCCATCCCTCAACTTTGTCAACTCTTCTTGCATTTTAAGTGAGATAAGAGGATTAAAAGGCCTCTTCTTTTTCCTGAATAGATTAGTGTTAGGTTTTAAGGGTATTTCATAATGGAACAAGTATTCTCTATAAGCCTTGAGTTCTGAGTAATACCATGATAAGAAATCTTGATACTTTGTCAACAGTTTTACATAGGATTGCTTCTCTTATTTTCTCAAATTGCACCCTATCCATACCTTCCTGGGTTTCTCCTTGGTTCCAAAATTTTACTCCTCAATATCCCTTGAAGCAAAGATATGCTTATGGACCACCCTATATGCATTATCAAAATTATATTCCAAAGTAACCAACCCCCTAAGAATTGTGCTGGTTTTTAACTAAATTATGTATTTTTCAAATAAATTTTCTTTTCCATCACATGTTGAAACCATTGACTCCCAATCCCTACACTAATTTGTAAATTATCCTTCACTTTGCAAGAACCTCTGCACTTGGGAATCATCATCAAACACTTTCCAATGTTTTACATTAACAAGAACATAAGGTCTTGAAAACACCTCGACATCATAGTTACAGTAAGGAGAAACTATGCAATTATCAAACCGAGATGCAAGCACTACCATTTTATCAGCTATAACAGTATGAGCCCTATCATGGTACAAGATATTAAAAGACTTGAACATCTCAATGAAGTCCCACACTACATGTTTATTTTGTTTCATTCTTTGGTTTTTTGTTGCATATAGTTTTCTAACTTGATCTACCATCAACTCAGAATCCCCTTTAACAATTATGTACTTTATTCCATACCTCCATGTAATTCTCAAGCCTAGGAGCAGTGCTTCATATTCTACAATATTATTGCTGCATTCAAATTTTAGTTTGAAGGAGAAACTGAATGTTACCTTGTTTGGGAATTTAAGCATCACACCAACCTCATTACCCATATTGGAGCATCCTCCATCAAACATCATAGTCCAAGGGGAACTAGCTTGTTCCAAGAATGAACTCTCATTTATGATATGGTCTTGGTAGTCTGCACATCTCACATAATTATCAACAACCACATTAGCAAAAAACACTTCATAGAAATCATTTTTTGGGTCATCAATAAAGCGTAGAATTTTCTTATCTCCATACAAATTCACCAAATTTCCTTCCACAATTATGGTGGCTTAGGACATGTCCATTTGCACACTTCCTCCAACACTTACAACCCATTTTATAGATAGCGACATACCCCATTTAGTAGGAAAATCAATAATGACCACATTCATAGTCAAGTATTTTCCAAGATAGGCTACCAAATACACTACTAATCCTTTTACATAACATATCATTAGCACTTCTCTTGAATCCATGGCCTAACATTTTCTAAAATTTGTAGTAACTTTTATGTCTGATTCATTCATAAATTCAAGAGGCATTACATTACTTGAAGCTCCCCAATCAAACATACAGTTGTGGACAAGTCTATCTTTGTTGATCAGAGTAGTAAAAATGGATCCACATCAAGTTGAGACTCTACCAGAGAAGTGCCTAAATATATCTCTGGTGATTCCCCAAGGATTTCCATTTCTTGGCACACTTCTAATTATGCAATAACATGTGGAAGATCCACATTGTTAACCTCCTTACCTATGGTCACCAAATCCTTCTTGAATCCCAAGTACTCAAATGCTCTTCTTATGTACTCAAGAATCCTGAGAAAATCAACAATTGGCATAGTAACCTTGATCTGACTCAAAATTTGGGCCATATCACAAAGTGTATACTTTAGTAAGACTACACTAAGAGGTAGGGTGATTTAATTTTCTGGTGCTATGAGGTTCTTTATATCTTGAGAAGAGGTAGGGGGTCAGATTTGTTAGCAATAACTTGGCATTTTTTGGGTAAATATTTATTGGGGGAAGCCTTGGGGATATTGGAGAAAAGAGGAGTTTTTGGTTTGAGATGTGGCCCTAGTCCTTTGACCATCCTATTTCTCATATTATATTATTTTTCTTGGGTAAATACTACATTAATTAGGAGCTTCCTATCCTCCTCAGAAGGAATTCCGCCATCATATTTTTTTTATCATTAATGCCCTCAAATATTCAAATTCATGGTTAGGTAACTCAAAGACATGAACCATATCAACATCAAGAATTCTAGTAGGAGGGATAGAGGATACTTGGTGTATGAAATCCCATAAACATTACACATCCCTAACATTCAGCAATTCAGTAGAATTAGTTCCTTGTTGTGGAAAATAAAATCTTTCGATCATGCACACATGACCAAAGGTGGCATCATCATCAACCTCTTCACTTTCCACATTGAGATCACATAGGGAGTATGGTAGAAAGAACTTATCACACCACTCAAAAACATGATCATCCTCTACCATAGATACTCTAACAGTCAATGGATCATGAACCAACCTATTTTCCCTTGGTGGTTTCTGCTTGTTTCATGACCCCATGGGCCCTTTCCCTCTATCATTTTTTCTATGGTCACCCTAGGATGATTGGAAAATATATTCTTCCCTTGAGGTTGGTGTTGGGTCTGAGAACTTTGGCCTAGTCCTTTATCTTCTCTAGAAAATTTGTATGATATCTCCTTACCGCTCTTGCTATATTTTTTACCACCTCTTCTAGATCTAATACTTAACATTCCTGAGGATTTTCTAGGTTGATCAACTTAACTCCCTCTATAGACACCAAAATTGGGTCACACTCCCCTTGGTCCCCTTTTGAATAACCAACTTACACACATTCACCTAATCATGACCATTATACCCCACATTAACATTAATTTAATTATTTATAATTAAATTAATACCCATCCTCACCCCATTATTAATTAAATTACTTTAATTAAATGAATAGACACCTCACCATAGACTTGTTCATAGCATGTTTCCATAAATGAATAGGACTTCGTCTAAACCTAAAAATCAAGGCCTATTATTCCTTTAGCCACCTTCCTGCTGATAAAAATATAACGTCCATTTAGATCTGTGGATAAAGGAACGAACTTGATCTAAAACATGTGAGATGTACCTTTTTTATTAAACCTAGGGAATCCTGCCTTAACCGATGCCAATCATCACTAAACCAACACCATTCAACCTGGAACTACCGTCGGTTACCTTTTATTCACCTTAGTAACCTTGTTCTTGGGTTGTCACATTCTGAGATCAAGGAGAGGAGAAGAGAACTGCATGAAAGTAGAGCCAAATCCTTTTCACACCTACAGACTTCCATAGCTAGCACCAGGATAGATCCAGAGGTATTGAACTCATAGAAGAATTCTAGGAAGCATTGCCGTGGCACCAAACACCACTCTTCTGATCAACCACTATCACCATTCAGCCATCAAACCTACATCATAGTAAGTGTACCTTCTACCAGCATAGTCTATTTCAATATAATAGCCTTTGTTACTTTTCTTATCAGTTTATACTTTGCATATTCATTTCCCATCTTCTACCCACTTGTAGGCTCAGCCATTCCTATACCCACACCACCAAATCACCCATTCTCACCTATTACACACCTCTGAGTATACCAGAGACCTTTACAGATCTCCCTATTCACCCTTCCATCTCTATCTAGCTTTAGTTCAATCACCACAATCAGATCTCATTGTGGTGATTATCTTATTGTGCTTAAATAAAATACCTAAATCATATCAACTATAGTAGGAATTCTTTATTCCTCGCATTAAGTTGTTTTGAACAATAGATTGATAGCCATGTAGGGAGTATCACACTTCCCGTATCTAGCACACACTAGGCAGTTCACTGTCATATATTATTTAACTCTTCTTTTGTGGTCTTGTTTTCTATTTTAGGAAGTTCCTCCTAGCCAAAAGGAATTTCTTACAGTTAAAATTAGATTGGGAAGTCAGAATGCACACAACAACTATCAACCGACCAACATAAATAGGTATTCCTCCTCAGCCCATAACCCTTATATGTTTCATCTCAATAATGTAAAGAAAACAACGAAACATTTTTGCATGCCCAGTGGGACCCATCCAGGATTCCTTACATTTTTCTTCATTCCTAGGTAAATATGGTGTATTTGTTTACTTTCTAAACATATTCACACTAAATCTCTTTCCATGGTAATCTATTTTCCGGTGCTTAAAAAAAACCATTTCTTCTTTCTTGCATTCACATAAGTAGTGAAAGAGCATGTTCATCATTTGCTTCATTGAACATAATTTATTGATTTGGGTTTAAAATCAGTTGCATTTCATCCTTGTATGCTACATTTAACTCACATTAAAATGAGGGAAACCTATATGCTAGAAGTCATGCCCAGCTGATGGTTGACACAAAGAATTGTAGAAAAGCACTCTCTTTCTTCTTCTTCTACCAAACTACACAAAATTGAAAAAATACACATATTCTTAAACAACATCTCACCCAGAAGAAGTTGTCAATGATCACACAATCAATGGATTGACAATGGGCACCCAAATGGTTACTTCTATCTAGTCATTACCTCAGAGGATGGCTCATCTCACCATAACATAACCTAAATCCTCTCCTTTTAGATATCCTTCTTTGTAGGAAGCCTTCCTCACCAAAAATTCTACTCTAAATTCATGAGTAAGTATTCTAAATAGGATAAGCGTAACACCTTATAATCAGTTTTTGGATACGTGTTTTTAACGTTTGACTAACGTACATTTTGAGGTGTGAGGATACATCTCTCCATTTTCCATTATTTTTCCTTACACACTCCACAATCACAGTTGTAGTATTCTGACTTCTTCTGAGTGTGTCAGGACCTCATTATATCATATCTAAGATTTTGGGTTGATCATTCATCTGATATCCGTTCACAACAATCTATTTTCTTGCATTTTTCAAATTTTCACAGTAACCAGCATCAGTTTATCCTTCGGCGTCATTTTACACCTCACCATCATCTATTCTACCTAACTGCCATTTGTTCCCTGTCCTTTTGGTTAACTTTCCCAAGGGACGCCTATTCTCATCTTCTTCTTCTTTTGAATTTTTCTGAGTCTCTGTACTCTCTATATTCTGATAAACATTCATCATACATCTTATCTATCTAATATTCATCCATTTTCCCCCTTTGGTCAAACTATTATTTTCTCGCAGTAACCGACCTCGGTTACCCCTAAACTGTCATCGGTCATCCTTAACCGTCATCGGTTACCCTGTGCTACTTATCAATTGATACTTTACTCAAATCCACCTATAAACACTTGTCTTTCTCATTCCCACTGCTTTCCATGTCATATCCAGGCTACAACATCACCTGATATACATTCATTCACATGGCGTTGACTCACAACCAAACTAACACTCTTATATTCCACGTTATTCATCAACTACTCCTACCTAGTCCATCACCACCCTCTGTATTGTCACCCATTGATCCAACCCTTCCTACCACCATTTCCTCAGGTGACAAGGAATTTTCATGACTCCTTAATCAGAATCTCATAGCCGTACAGTTCTACCTTTCCCACTCTTCCACCTGGGACTCCTCAAGTCAGTTGATATATGACATGCCTGTATCCATCTCTCCTTCCCTTACCCCCACTTCTACATCAGCCCTTACTAGTTCAACATCACCTTCATCTACTTTACCCCTAGTAGTTTCACAATTAGGACCCATACCCTCTATGACCGCTGCATCTGCAGTATCAGTCACACCTATAGTATATGTTGTTCCCTCATTGACCACCCAGACCATAACCCCATCCACACCCATTGTCTCATAGATACCAATTTCAACACAACCGCCCATGGTGTCGGTGACCACTACTGCATTCTAGAATATTTTCCTCTCCATCCTAGAATCTCTGCTCCCAATCACTACCAGAGTCACTGCGATTGCCCCACCTACATATATGTATTATCAACAACCCCCTAACTTGTCCAACATTCATTCTAGATATATGCCCTCTATGTCAACCCCCTATTCTCAACCTTCCTATTCAGCACCACCATACATGGGAATCCCACCCACATCACATGTTTAGTACCATCCCTCTTATGCCACAAAAGGAGCCCTTCCTTCAAAACCTCCCTATGAACTCATCAAATTAATGATGGAAAGGATGCATACACTAGAAGCATTAGTTTTTGGCTCACGCAATTCTCTCACCTATGATGAAATATGTAACGAGCCCATTCATCCATCCATCCCTATTCACCCATACCCTGTACATTGGGCAATGCCAAAATTCAACTGTTTCAATAGTAAAGAAGACCCACATCATCATTTGTGGCCTTTCAAACATGGGTGTTACCTGATCGCTCATGATGATGTTTTACTCTTATGGACCTTCTCGATGTCCCTGACAGGACCTACATTAGACTGGTATAGTGCGCTACCCATACATTCCATCTACTTGTTTAATCAAGAAGCCCAAGCCTTCTTATATCATTTCTCGATCAACATTGTCAAGAAATTCACCATGACTAATCTTTACTCCACACAAAAGTATGACAACAAGTCTATTGATGACTTTTTCACTCTCTGACACAGCCTAATTAACCATCTTACATTTCAATTACCCCAAACTGAAATCATAGAGTTGTTTACTCATGCTTGTGTTAGACACATCTCACCAACCCTGTAGGTGTAGACCTTCCATACCTTTGATGAAGCATTTACCATGGCAAGAAAATTGGAGATTCGTGCTATAGAAGAGAAGAAAATTTAGTTACGTAACAAGAACATTACGCTCAAATCAAATGATGCTTCTTTATCTTCGAAACCCCAAAACAACTATTCAAAACCCAAAGGATCTGCCAATGCTATAGTTCTCAAGGCTGGACCCTATCACCCATCAAACCAAGCCAAACCTTCTTCTAATCTCTCTATTGTTTAAGATTTCTAGTTCAAATGAGAACAGTGAAAGTACACCCCAATAGGGGAACCTTATTCTTCTGTTTTGGAAAAGCTTATTAAGGATGGTGTCATTACCCTTCCACCTATAAAACCACACACTAGTTTTGAACCTGGTCTCCCAATGCCTGCATGGTATAAATAACATGACCTTTGCAACTATTACTGTGTCAAAGGCCATAGTGATGGTAGCTGCATCACATTCAAGAATATCATCCAGGAAATGTTTGAAAACAGATATCTAGTATTGGCTAACCCAAATGCACCCACTAACCAAAACCTACATATATTCAAGAATCCATTCCCTAATCATGCCCCATATTCAAACCAGGCTAGTGACACTTCTACCAATGATATCAATGTTTGTTAGATCCACACTATTTTCGATGACATACGAGTTACTTCCTAGCTATCCCATGTTCCTTCCATAGATGAAATATTAGTCCGAGCCCCCCTACTTGCATAGGATCCTATTTCATCTACTCCTCCACCCATAGAGGAACCCTCTTCATTTTCTCCTTCACCCGTGGAAGAGCCTATAACTAGCACGCCACCTTTGGCCCCTCAAATTACCAAGCACTTGTCAGTGGCACTTCTCCTACTCATAGTAGATACATGTCCATAACCTACACCATCACAAATAGAGTCAACCTCATCATGCCCATCATCTCCTCTACCCATAGAGGATCCTATAGAAATACCATTTCCTTTAGATGACCATTCACCATCCGACCTTTAAGATCCCGCTGATATGCTTTTGACTCTCTTACCCACAGAATATGAGGCTATCCATTTCCTCATTTCTCAAACACATTTTACAGAGATTTCTACTTGATCCACATCGGCCCTGCTTATAACAGTACCATTTTCATGCTTGGCTGATTTCCTGGACTATGTTGATAGAGCCTTATTTTGGGGACATCTTCTACTTCCTTCTTCAACCTAAATGTAACTTTCACTCACTGACACCTCCACTATCTATTCAAAAGTTTTTCAAGTGACCAAACCAAACATAACCATGATTATTACAACACCTTCCATGTCTTCAACCATATCCCAACACACACCTCTACCCATAACCCAACATACATCTACACCCAAACACCTACCCACACCTATATAATCTCCCTTACCTAAACCCATCACTACCTTAAGGGTTATGCTCACATCGAACCTTACTCACCCACCCATCAAATTATATTTAGCCACATCTTCCCAAACTAACACTAAACTAATTCCAAACCCTACAAAGAAGAACCAACCTCCTAGGCCTCATACACTAACTTCGTCTACCACACGATTATCACCTTGGCCTCTCACGTCCATCCTAGGACCTCACCCCTCGAACCTAGCCAAACAACCTCCTTCCACCGGCAAACCAAGAACACATCAGCCCACCTCCTCATCACAAACCTCTACTATACCCAAGCGATCCACACAACCTCTTCCGTCACCTGTAACATTCTTACTAGCTATACCACCACTACCATCCATAACTTCTTCACTACCCATGACACTTTCTTCTCTTCCAATCACACCTTCTAACCAACCTCTACCAACCACCTCCAAAGCAACTCCATTACCCCCGTGGGTAACCCATCCTCTTCCACCATCTGATTTTCCCTCTACATCTGGTACACCCATGTCACCTTTGCCCAAAAAGGTGTAACCTAAAGATAGAAATCCACTACCCTCCAATAAGGTAGTTAAACCAACCAAACCTTCCATCACCATCTCTTCTACCATGCCCATACCTAAAAAGATGCAACCAAGACCTAATACCACTCCACGTACCAAACTAGTGGACCAACCCATTCCCCCTGATGTAAAGCATCTTTCTCCAAAATCAACCACACATATACCCAAACCCACACTCACCTCCCATTGCGATCCACTTGTAAGGTCCTACGCAAAAATATTCACCAATCTCCTTAAAACCCCTATCATCACATTACCACCTCTTAGACCTTATGACCCACTGAAACCCAAACCAAAATGGTTTGATGAAAATCAAATTTGTGCCTATTATCATGTGCTAAGACACGATGTAGAGAACTATAAGGATTTAAGAACCTCTCTTTTCCAATTGTGTCCTTCCAAAGAAAATTTTGATGATGATGATCTTCTTGATGAGGAACCCATTTCACCTTTACCAATTTCCCCATATATTCTTCCATTACCTAATCAATGACAAATATCTCCACCCCCGCAACTCTGTGATCCACCCCCAAGATTTGAGATCAACATGATCAACATTTCCACCCATGCATAGAAAGACAAAGGCAAGGAAAAGGAAAATGGCCCATCAACTAACCATGTACCCAACATACCATCCGCACCCATACCCAAAGTCACCATTCGAGGTCCTACATATCCTATTTTTGATGGGGTCACACATTGTACAATGCTAAAATAACTGCACCAATCCCCCCTCAAAATGTTTGTATATGACCTCATCCAAACCTCTGAGTCACATCGTTAAGCCCTCATAGACGTCCTTCAATATATTGAGGTTTTACCAAATGGCCCTACACCCGTAGTCTCCATCATTACCCCTCACCACGTATCCTCTCACACTAGATCACCACCTTCCTCTTTGCCTCCACTTACTTCACCAAGTAGCTGCCCTCATTTTTTCAGATAAAGAGATCACTCCCTTCCAATCTGATAACCCCAACCCCACTCTTTTCATCTTCATTTTTATTGATAATATACACATACGACGCATTATGATCGATGGTGGTGCTAGTATTAACATCATATCCTCCTAGACATATGACCAAATGGCAATACATACCAATTGCATACATGGTAACCCAATTATGCTATGCTCCTTGAATGACGCCATGACCTTTACCCTGGGTACCATCGTTCTCCATGTCCGCACGGGTCCCTGCACTATCTTGGAACTTTTATATGTCCTAAAAGGGGAGTTCCAATATAATTCTATTGCTTAGGTCGGATTTGGATCTACGCTATGGGTTGTGTCCCTTTGAATTTACACCGCTACCTAAAATTTGAACATGAGGAACATAATTACACTAACCCTACTGACCCATCGACTTTCAAGACCTGTAACATGTTATACTGGCCCAATTATGTGCTTGTACTAGTCAAGGTATCCACCACTATCCCTACTTCACCTTCACCTACAAGCCCATCCACAAAGACTGTCACCACCTCTCTCGCATCTAATCTTGCTATCCCTACTTTTTCTACGGCCTCTACCATTGACTCACATATTTCCCCATCTTCTAGTGAGTCATCTATCCCCACTACCCACATATCGACTACTTATCCCTTAGAAGGTGTTTTTCAATGCATCACTCTGGGAGAATGCCGCCTATATACTATCGACACTTTCCTCACCCCACAAAAGTATGGGAACCTACGTAAACACCCCAGTTATGACATTCGCATAGGTGAATTTTTTCCTTATGGCCCTCCCCACCTTCACACTAATCTAATGTATGGGGGACTTGATATTGCCACCTATAAACCCGAACCTCCATCCCAAACCCAACCATTTTCATTTGAATTACACTCCCTCACTAACTGCCGCTTTGTTCAGACTTTCCTCCACCGGTGCACGCATGGAAAGGATTTAGATTCAGCTTTTACGAACAGGGCCACCATACTAGCATTTCTTGTACCTCTCATAAACACAATGACCATAATGGCATTGGTTTTGACGCACCACTTTCCAAGAAAGGCTCATGTCGACCTCATTCAGGATGGAAAATCATCCCCACCTTATTCATCTACATTACCATTTTCACCCACAGAGTTCATAGATCCCTGAATCTATTCCTCCTATTTTTTTTTTTTCGTAAACACTATTTCCCTGGGACTTATGACCTATCAACGTGATGGCGAGGCTCCCTCTTCTCTCCCACTCATGTATCCTGATATGATCAATGATGATACACCTTATACTAATATCGTTCAATGTCAAGACGATGAATCCATTCTCACTTACCTGGGTGCATAGAAGATTCTTATATTCACCACTCATTAGCTTCTGAGATGAAAACTATATTGAATGAATTGACCATCAAAATCAATATTAACACTCAGCAAGACCCGTAAATTCTAAAGATCAGCCAATCCTTAGACGTTACTGAATACATGAAGCCTTCACCTCTTTCCTTCGGGACCATAGCAATGTATTTTCCTATTTCCTATGCCGATATGCCCGATATTGACCCAAAAATCATGGTCAACAATATCATATACCATTCTTGATGCGAAACCCATTAAACAAAAGTTGTAGAAAATGCATCCTCGCATTACTCTTCTGGTCAAAGAAGAGCTTTAATGCCTTCTCTCAGTTTCCTTTTTCTTACACATTGACTATCCCTAATGGATTTATAAAATCATTCCTATCACAAAGGAAAAAGGGGGACTACGCATTTGCACAAACTTCCATGACCTCAACCTAGCTTTTTCCAAAAACAATTTCCCCCTACTAGGCATTGACCAACTAGTTGATCTCACCGTTGGCCATGAAATTCTATCGCTCATGGATGGTTTCTTGGGCTACATTAAAATATTACTAGCTCTAGAACATCACACACAATATTTCCTTCATCGCCCCTTAGGGGGACTTTATGCTATCGAATCATGCCTTTTTGCCTTAAAAAAACTGGTGCCACATATCAGCGAGCCATGACTTACATCTTCCATGACATCATGCATCACATATTGGAAGATTACGTAGATGATATTCTTTCCAAATCTATAGACATCAAACTAAACACCTGCCCATCCTTAAGGTCATCTTTGACCATCTCATCAAGTATTGTGTGCATATTCAACCAAAGAAGTGCATCTTTGCAGTACTTTCTAGAAAACTCCTGGGTTTCATCATTTCTTTGCGTGGCATAGAAGTCAATCCTGCTAAAGTCAAGGCTATTCTGTAAATTCCTCCACCCACTAATCTCCATCAACTTTGAATCCTACAAGATAAGTTACAATCCATTAATCATTTTATCTCATAGCTTTCGAACCACTGTTAACCATTTAATCATATTCTCAAGAAATGCATTTCATTCAAATGGGATGATGAATGCCATAAATCCTTTGAGGCCTTAAAACAATACCTTCTTCAACCACCAGTGCTCATTCCTCCTAAGGATGACCAGCCATTTTACCTATATATTTCCACCATTGACCATTCTTTAGGTGTCATGCTTGCTCATCATGACAAGAAACACAAAGAGCAAGCAGTTTATTACATAAGCCATACCCTTATGGACTATGAAACATAGATATACCCACGTGGAAAAACTCTTCCTAGCCTTAGTTTTCATCACCACCAAACTCTGCCATTACTTACTCAACCAAAAAACCTTCATTGTTACTAATACTGACCCCTTACACTATATGTATGCCAAACCCTATCGACATTAATGTGTTGCACGTTGACTTATGCTTCTCGCCAACCTCAACCTCGAATTAATTCATCAAAAGTCCATCAAGGGCCAGACTATCACTGACCAACGGGCTGATGCACCTATTTTTGGGAATCAACCATCTAAATTCGATTTCCTAGATGAGTCTATAGCTTCCCTCTCCCTAGATGAACCTGCTTACCAAATGACACTCTTCTTTGATGGCTCAAAGTGTCAGCATGGGGGTGGGGCTGGTGTTATCCTCATTCCTCTTAATGGTAAAACCTTTACATTTGTCTTTCAAATGTGAATTTTTATTGTACAAAAAATATTACTGAATACAAAGCACTCATATTAGGTATCCAGGATGCTTATGCCTTAGATGTTAAGTCAATCAATATCTTTGGTGATTCTCATCTGGTCATAAACCAAGTCAATGGTATATACCAGTGTCCTAATGAGATACTTCAAAAGTATAAGCATCATGTAGACATACTTTTGACCACCTTTTATCGTTACGCACTTCAAACCACCCCACGATCTACCAAAAAATTTGCGGATGCCATGGCCTGCTTGGCTTCTCAGATACCTGCTTCACCCACTGACTCTGAAATATTTATCACAATACAAAGGCTACAATCACACTCTTATTTACCTCATGAGATATACTCCATCAGAATAATTTCCCCTGACCCATGTGACCTTAAGTATAAGAAATATGCATAGACTATCTTTCCCTTTCCATTCTACCCGCCGATCTCACTCGTAATAGATGACGCGCTTTTCTTAAAAGTGTCTCCTGTTATGTCATCATGGGTGGTCTTCTTTACAAGCACAGATTCGATGAAACTCTCTTACGATGCCTTACAAGTTCTGAAATTCCCTACACCATTAAGGAAGTCCAGGATGGAATTTGTGGAGGTCACTTTAGTGGTTTAGCTGTCGCAAAATGCATTCTTCATCTGGGATATTATTGGCCACCCCTAAACCATGATTATTGTGATTATATCAAATGTTGCGTGAAATTCCAACAACATGCTAATCTCCATCACACACCTAGTCATTCCTTACGGGTCACACGAGACCTTTTTCCTTTCTCTCAATGAGGTTTGGACCTTTTTGGTGAGATCAACCCCCATTCTTCACAATGCCATCAATGGATCATAACCGCTACTGAATATTACACTAAATGGGTAGAGGCCATTCCCCTCATTTCTAAAAAAGTTGATAAAATATGTGAATTCATCAACCATCACATCATTTGTCACTTTGGTGTTCCTCTCCGCCTCATCATTGATAATGGAAAGCAATTCAAAAACAAAACCGTACGCAAACTATGCGACACTTTTGGCATCCAACTCAGTTTCTCATCACCTTATTACCCCGCAAACCAATGGTCAAGCTGAATTGACCAATAAAACCTTGAACAAAATTCTTATGAAAGTGGTCAATGATACTGGGAAGGATTGGCATACGCACATTACTTTCACCTTGTGGGATTATCACACTAGTATTTGCACTTCGACTACTACCACACCCCTTTTCTCTAGTCTACGATAGTGAGGTTGTCTTACCTCTTGAAGTCCAAATTCTATCTCTCTGCATATATTTACAAGACATGCTCAATGATGATGAATTTCACCAAGATCGTTTGACGCAACTTGAGTTATTAGATGAAAAATGTCTCAATGCTCTTAACCATATCCAAATCTACGAAAAATGTATCAAACATGCCTATAATAAGTGTGTTCATGAATGAACCTTTCAGGTCGGTGACCTCGTCTTGAAGGAAAATTAACATGTAACCTAAGAGGAGAAAAGTAAATGGGGAAAATTTTCTCCTAATTAGCTCGGACCCTATATCGTTACCCACGCCTATGGATCAGGTGCTTATCGTTTGTCTTCACTTAAAGGTAAACCTGAACCTGATCCCCTTAATTTCTTGCATCTTTATCCATTTTATTGTTGACATCAAGTTCTATAGCACTTTCTTTGAGTCGATCACTCATCCCTTGAGTGTTTTCCACCTTCCATATTACCCATTTTTAGGATCCATGAGTAAACAAGAATCATGTGATTACCCGTCACCTTTTAGCCTTATCATTAATATGTGTACCATGACTCTAATCATAGCATGATTGTCATGGATACTTTTCATCTTCTTCTAGGATGGAATCCCATGGTCGTTCATCACTTGAAACCACCCCTTAAATAGTTAACTCCTATATACTATGGTTTTGTCATCCAAATAAGATCTTACCCTTCCTCTATAGTCTTGTCCATGACTTAAACATCCAAAACAAAAAGGGATGCAACTCCTTGAGTTAAACTTGCAACAAAAGATGACTCCCTTAAAGGGGACATATCTTCACTCTAATTCCACCGCTATAAATAGGTTACTCCCTTGAAGGAAAGATATATCAAGTCATTTCAAAAATATAATAAAAATATCCAAAAGCTTCCAGCATCGATTAGCTTTACGAAGACCTCAAGGAGATAATCTACTCATCCCACATAGACTTCTCATGTCGATCAGTCTATTAAAAACAAAAAACAATGAAGAAAATGAAAAAAATTTTGTCATGGACTTTCCTATTTTTGATCCTAGGTTTCTTTATGAGAAAAACATGTTGGTGTACACTAAGTTACACTAAACTACCCATTATCACCTCCTTGTCTTTTTAGCCTAATTTCATCTTTACTCAAGGGACTTTCCATAATCGTGACATTTTTGATTATGTGACTATCTTTACCCTTAAAATGGTCCATTATGAAATGCATTTGAGGTCTTACGTTCATAAGCCCATCTTGGGTATGGTAGAGTCATTAGGTTTTTTATCAATTAAGTGACTCTATTGCCACCTCTTACCATTCGTCTTCTTCATTACTTATTGATTATCCTATACATGACTAGATCATCGAAATCTATATTTAAAACAACTTAACCATACCTATGACCTAAACTCATTCATACCTATGATCTACATTCAACCATGCCTAACACCTACCAACCCATTCCTCTACTTTGTCGTAATCTTCCCTAGCTTATGGGAGAACTACATCATCCTGAGGTCCCTTTTTCACCGGGACTATGTAGGCCACACTTCGAGGGCATGGGGCCCTTGGAAGTTAGCTCGACCACTCTTTACCCCAACCAATTTCCCCTTTCACTTTCCTATTCACATTCTACCCTAGTTAGTTTCCATTTTATATCAATAATTGGAAATTATACCAAATAAGCATTAATTAATACACATTTTTATTACATCATCAAATCATTCATTTATCATTTTCACATTTCCACTATAGCACATATTTGGAAATTAAAACCATAACCTGTATATACATCACCATTTCCCCCTCATATTACCTACAACTTGGAAATTAAATCATTCCTAAAACAACCTAACTCAATCAAGCCTAAAACAAACTAACTCAATTATGCCTAAACCAACCAAACTCAATCATGCCTAAACTAACCTAACTCAATCAGGCCTATACCAACATAATTCACCCATGCCTACACATAACATAACTCCACCATGCCTAAACATAACCTGACTCTATAATGCCTATGACCTGACTCCACCATGTCTAAACACACCTATTTTCCATCCATCTATACATAACCATCAAATTCTGCCAACACAAGTACATCATCAACAAATAACCCAACCTCACCATCAGTTGGGGCATATTTCTACCCCTCATGTGGCCTTACCTATGCCACACTGTCTTCTTACCCACACCTGACCTCCCGTGATGTGACCATCAAGCTTGCACACTCACTTTACCTTGCGATGTTGTTACCACGTTGTTATCCTAACAACCATACCTTGCCTTTTTCTGTGACCCTTATCCAAAAAAATGTTGACCTTTTTACCTCTTGGATGTACCAAAACCACACCTACAAGTTACTACATCTTACCTCGTTGTGTGTCTAGACCGTATCCTTTACCCTAGATACCAGGCCTCAATAACCCTTATTTGGATAACCCGATTGATCTTGGATGATGTAGAGTTTAAAATCTCTTCGACCTGATATGGTGTTACGATCTCCACATGTGTGTATGTTTGATTGACACTACCCATTACCCCTTTTTACCTCCACTTACCCTACCCACACCTACCTACCTAACCGTTGATTATGTGGATATTTCCATGTCCTCGCTCGTTGCATCTTGCGATGATGGTACCTATTTTTCTTAGCCTAATAGCCTTACCTTTCCTATGGCCGTGACCGTTGTCCAAATAAACCTTGACCTTTTGACCTTTTGGATGTACCCAAACCACACCTACACATTCCTATATCTTACCTCGTTGAGTGCCCAGACCGTATCCTTTACCCTGGATACCAGACCTTAACAAACCTTATTTGGATGACCTTTACGACCCTAGCTAATATAAATTTGTTATGTTGAGAAACCCTTGTATCTCATGGAATTTCACAATGTGTGTGTATGTCTGAATGCTCTACCTAATCACCCACCCTACCTTTTCCAATCACCATACCCTCGACCCTCACCTTCTTCACACCTAACTCTTTTTTCTCAAACAACCCAACGACTCTCTATTCTTCATCATCGGTGCCTGATTTGATGGGGGGATCACTCATGCCCCTATCTGGGGCACCCAAATTCACCTTCTCACCCTAAATTCACATGGGGTGAAAACCAACCTTTTTTTGTCACGCTACCTACCAATACAAGCTTCCCAACAAAAGGCGGAAAAATGTAGACACCAAAATTGGGTAACACTCCCCTTGGTCCCCTTTTGAATAACCAACTTACACACATTCACCTAACCATGACCCTTATACCCCACATTAACATTAATTTAATTATTTATAATTAAATTAATAACCATCCTAACCCCATTATTAATTTAATTAAATGAATAGAGACCTCACCTAGACACCTCACCATAGACCTATTCATAACATGTTTCCAACAATGAATAGGAATTAGTCTAAACCTAAAAATCAAGGCCTATTATTCCTCTAACCACCTTCCCACTCATAAAAAGGTAATGTCCATTCAAATCCATGGATAAAGGAATGAACCTGATCCAAAAGATGCGATATTTGCCATTTTTAGTAAACCTAGGGAATATCACCTTAACCGATGCTATTCATCCCTAAACCAATGGAGGTCAACCCAAAACCACTGTCAATTGCCATTTATTCACCTTAACCACCTTGTTTTTGGGTTGGCACATTCTGATATCAAGGAGAGGAGAAGAGATTTGTATGCAAGTAGAACCAGATCCTTTTCGCACCAAGACAGATCTAAAGGTATTGCACTCATGGAAGTATTCTGGGAAGCACTACTGCGGCACCAAACACCACTCTTATGATCAAACACTATCACCATTCAACCATAAAACCTGCATCATAGTAAGTTTACCTTCTACCAACATAGTCTATTTTAGTATAATAGCCTTTATTACTTCTGTTATCAATTTATACTTTGCATTTCATTTCCCATCTTCTACCCACTTGTAGTCTAAACCATTCTTCTACCCACACCACCAAATCACCCATTCTATCCTACTACACACCTCCTTATTCACCCTTCCATATCTTTTTAGCTTCAATTCAATCCCCACAATTAGATCTTATTGAGTTACTTTCACCCTGACCCTAATGATGTCGGTTATCTATGACTGTCGCTAGTCCCTTCTAAACCATTTTTGGTTACACCCGATCGACATCGGTCTCTATGTTTTACATCTGTGCTAATAAAATATCCCACCTACCTTCAACCAAGTGACCCAAATAACCCAGAACCTGACCCTAACCAGTTCCAACACCCTGACACCTACCTCCTCTTTAGATCTAACTATGGCCTAGCCTATTATGTTAGATTTTCTTATTGTCCTTGAATGAAATACCTAAATCATATAAAATACAGTAGGAATTTTTTTATTCCTCACATTAATTTATTTTAAATAGTGGATTGACAAACATCTAGGGAGTATCACACTTCCTAGATCTAGCATATGCTAGGCATTACACTATCATATATTATTTCTCTTCTTTTGTGGTCTTGTTTTCTATTTTAGGTAGTTCCTCCCACCAATAAGGAAGCTCTCAAAGTCAACATTGGATTGAGAAATCAGAATGCATGCAACAACCATCAAATGACCAACATAAGCAAGTATTCCTCCTCAGCCCATAACCCTTATTTGTTTTGTCTCAATAACATAAAGAAAATGATGAGACACACTCTCTTTTAGGATTCTTCCCAACTGCTTTGGTATTATTCTCAATTTGCACTGTCGTAGTAAAATCCTACCTTATATTTCTAGGATTCTTATCTCTCAGGTAATAAGCTATCTTGTTATCAAAAAAATCTGAGTATTTGATTAGACATGAATGATCACTAGGCCTCAGATTCATGGGGAGTATTGTTAAAAAAAATTAAACTTGGTGTTAAAATTTTGAATAGGTTGATTAGGATTTTTCTTTATGTTTTCAACTCAGTAAGAAGGAATCTAGGATCAATTTTATTACCATATTGCAACTTAAAATAATTCTTCATTTCCAACCATGAATCAATTGAATTATCGAGAAATGACTTTTACCAATCTCGGGCATCTTGTTGTAGAGTATGTATAAACAACTTGACATATACATCTTTATACTTAATCTCGAAATCTTCCATGGTATTAGAAAATATCCCGAGGTGTTGGTCACCACTAATGGCATTACTACCTTGGAATTTAAGCAATTTATTTCTTACCTCATCTTGGACTACATTAGGATAACCCACCATACCCCAAAAACATATAGGCATGTACATATTCTCAATAAAGGGAGGTCTAGGTAGAGGTTGGGCCATATTATTTTGAGGAGGTGTTCCAACAGGAGGATTAAAATGGTGGGGAACTGGATGTCTTTGAGGAAATGGAGTGTGGTCTTCAAAGTAATGATCCTTTAATGGTTTTTTCTCATAAAATACTCTATTATTTCTAATCAATAAAGGAGGGAAATGAGGAATACCGAGATCACTTGAAAATTAAGGACCCTCGTAAGTTGGAGTATACAAATTTTTGCGGGGACTAATTGATCCAAAACCATTTGAAGTATTGGACTAATCTTGTACTAAAGGTTGATCACTTTCAGCAATAGACACAACCTTTTTTTATGATCTTTGATCACCCAAGGCTTTGAAGACTTGTTTCTTTTCTAGATTTGTCCTTCCCAACTCTTGAAATAACCTTCTAGTAGGATATGTCTTCAAGAAATACCTTTTTCCTAGCATTTTTGCAAATATTGATGATGGATTATAGTAATTAAAGTTGAAGGTATTGGTATTTACTAGATTTTTGTAAGAAATATGGATTTGTCACTAAGTTCTTGCACCTTAGACATGTAAATCACTTCAAACAACTGTCCAACCAAAGCTTCACAATCAGTTTCATCAAAGCTTGACAAATCTTAATATCCTTTATCAATATTTACCCCTAGCCAAGTCAAATTTTATGGAAAACTTCCTTAGACTAGGAAAATATCAAGAAAATGACTTCTAATTAAGCTCATTTTAAGGAAATTTTGACAAAGGATCAAGTCTAGATCATATATTTACATCTAAACATACTACATACGTTACTAGAGGTTGATATATCTTCGTATTTATGAAAAATAGTCTCCAACAATGGTGTCAGGAGAATGTTGGTACCCAATTCTGTACCACCTTGTGAGCTAAGCAGCATTAAAAAAGTGAGTTGGATGCTTAGAGAAAGACAGACCGAAGATTTATTCATTTGTAGCTGGGGACATATCTGATAGATATTTGAGACTTGGCTTGGGAGATATCGGATTGCGCTCACAAACAGGATGACCTTCCCTCCTACTTAGGTTATGCCTCTAATTATGGTGAGAAGACACATTTTTTAACATATAATTGTGAGAAAGGTGAATGAAATTGTAGTATCTAAGATTTCTCTTAGAAATTTGAAGGATAGCCCTGAATAGACATGTTCAATGCAAGCATTAGTTAAATCTCACAAGTTTTCACACTAACTAATGCATATGTATTTCAAACTAGGACTCAAGTCACTCTAGACAGTGTAAGTTTTAGCTTGCTTTTTGTTGGTTGGATATTTTTTCAATCCAAAAGATGAGGTTCAACCATAGTATATGGGATTAAATCCCTCCTTAAAGATAGGTGAGGCTGCCCGCTTATTACTAATCTAAAACACATCAAAAACAATATATACAATATTCACACTAATCTAACCATTGGGGTTGGGATAGAATCCCAAAATCCACATCCATGCGATGTGAAGATGTTATTTTTGTAAATGGACTGGGTAGGAAATTATTATGATGAAAGAAACACAATGGAAAGGAAATGAGAGAAACGTATTTTCTTTCGAGTAAACAAAGAGCACGAAATAATCATACGAGCTTTAGATCATAAATATAATGTCTGAAATGATTAGAAACACTAAGGTGCTAAACAAAGAATAGCTTAAGATTATGAACGTAAGAACAATGTCTTAAGAAAGATATATCCCACAACACAAAGTTTGCAAAATAACATCAACTCCTATTCTTCAAAATGATTAAAAGAAAACACAAAGTTTTTCTTCTTTCCAATAGCTCCCAATATTTCAAAAATCTCAACCCTTTAGAATACATAAGCATCCCTTATTTATAATAAAAGGAGTAGAGAGAAAATAGGATAAATCCTAGAAAAGAGTGTTCTTTAAAAAGAGTTCTATTTTGCTTGACTCTCGCACAGGAGACCAAGTCAAAATATGATTCAAAAATGTGACGAAACAGAAATGAAAAAGACATGTCAATTTCAAAATTGAAATGACATGAAACATCAAGACTTAATCTAAATCATCATCTTTCTCTTCCTCCAGCTGAGCCTATTTGTTCTGAAATTCTTGGAACTTCTGAATTATGCCTTGATTTCATTTTCGTCAGGCGCAGTGGAATGATCATTCAAAACTTCGCAGGTTTCATGGGTATCACTAGCATTGTCGGGAAGCTTTTTCAATCTTTTGCTGAGCCTTCTCAAGGCATCCAAATAATGTTCAACTCTTACAAACTGGAAGATGATCTCAATACCAAATCCGTGCATTGGTTCATGCTGAACAGACTCTTGGACTTGTTCGAAAAGATCATCAGCTGATAGGATGCCTGAGTTTCAAACTAACACCTTTGGACAAATCTTCAGCAACTCTTCTTGGCTGATTTAGCAGTAGGAGCCTTGAGTGAGCTAAAATCAAAGGCCAGTATGGGTACAATCACCTTCCTCTTCCTCAGAGTTTTCTTGAGTAGCCATTGCGGCGTATCAGAGGGAGTTGCCACTGTTGTAGAAGCTGGTATCATACTCTCAAGGGGAGAAGGTTCTACTAGCGGAGGGGGAATAGTTACCAATGTGGTATCAGATTCAATAAAAAGAGGCACAGGAGGGGGCGTGTTGGTGATTACTTGGGTCCCAACAAAGACGGGTGAGAGTCCAGAGAAAATACTGGCCATGATTGAAGAAGTTGATGGAGAATGAGGAGGTAGGAGTGGTTGTGAGGGGGGAGGCGCAGATTCAGACTCCAAAGCCTGGGATGCAAGAGATAAGGTCTCTTTAGTTGGGAAATCAACAAATGATGAAACCAAAGGTTGGCTTCCTTCTCCTTCCAAAGAAATTTCTCCTATTTTTGGTGGTGTTGGTGATTCTGGCACATCCACCATTTCAACTGGAGAAACAATTGAAGAGATTTCTCTTTCTTTTCTCTTTTTTACAAACTTGACCTTTATAGGCCCCTTAGAAGATCTTTTTTCCTTTCCCTTTTTGGAGGGCCCCACCTCTGAAGCAACCAACTTTGAAAAATTATCCTCTTTAAAATTCATTCCCCAAGAGGTGAGCCATGCTTTGGTATGCGTGAGAATCAGGGCTGACCTGTCTGTAATGGAGGTTTTTTCACTGATTGACCAATTATTAGGTGGGAAGACATTGATCTTCATTCAGTCCGTCATAAGAGGGATCCAGAACACTTTCATTTTTGTTAGTACCTTCTGGTAAATTAGCGAGCTCAAGTGTTTAAATTTCAGCAAGTGTCAATCTGCTATGATCTTTTCTTCGGACAACAACCTCATCACGTAGATCAATCCAGATGTCTTCTATGCTTGGTCTGTGCAGGTGCAGAGTTCCATATTCCCTGAGGACTCCTCGAATATCAAACCCATCTCGGAGCTTCATGTGCTTCTTCAACTTATTTGGAAGCTCATGGACAACATTCTTGGCTTTTACCACTGTCAAACAAGTATACCTTCACATAGAAATTGGGAAGGATACAGTGTCTTTATGTTTACTTTGTTGGAACTTGTGAAAATACAACAATTGCCTAACCAACTCCATCAAGATCAGTTTGTCCCCTGGATATCGGGGCAGACGGAAAGGATCCCCTGGGTACATGAACACGCGTAGATATGTGAACTTCTTAAATTGCAAGAAGACACAACCCCACTTTGAAACCTCAGCCCATGCTTCATCAGATACTCTTGTTTTCCTTAGTTCAGGATTTAACCTGCAGATGTTCTCATAAAAGAAGGCATCGTTTACCCTTCTAAATTGGTCTTGAGACCCTTTTATTTTCAGTAGAGGGAAATACTGATAAATATGTTCTACTATCTTGTTTCCCTTGGTGTCCAATCTAGGATAGTTCCTCATACCGGCCGCTGCATAGGTGACATACGAGGACATGTAAAATTTTCCTGTAGACAGGACCGTTGTCATTTGAGAGTCTATCTCATTACTAATGAGAGTACCCCAATCAATTCCTGGTTGATTCTTCCTAATAGTGATCATGAACTGATGCATCCACCCTTGGAAAACATTTGATTCGGGAAAACCAAAAACCCGACTCAACAGAGTGATGTATCATTGATTTCCTGAATGAAATCACTTCTGGGAACAAGTCTTGGGAACTTGGAAACAGCCGGTTTCGCTTTGATCAGGAACCTCTTATTCACATGCTTGATACAATTATCTTGATCACTGTCCCAAGCTCTTTGGGTTGACTTGAGATCTATATCTCCATATTCTTCAAAATTAGGTAGCTTAAGAAGGTCATCAATGTAACCTCCGTCCAATTTGATCACAACTTCTCCTACCTGGTTTTTTACAGAACGAGAAGCAGAGTCATAATTTGAAGCATAGGCCAAAATAAACTCGGGGCACTGAGTGGACATTGGGAAGCCTACTGCAAGAGGTAGGCCACTGTCAGTTATCGATTTCATCCATGGAGTTTGAGAGGGGATCTTGACCCTATTCCAGAAATCCTCCATGTCTACATTCCCGAGCTCTGTATCTCGGATGTCAAAATTACAGTCAATATAGGATGGAGATTCTACCTTTCTAAATTTGTATTTCATCTTCCCTGTCTTTTCCATCTTTTCTTGTGATAGACTAGGGTCCGACATGAGGGTTTTCGAAGGAAGAGCGTGTCAGAGATCAGGAGATGTTGAACACTGCGAGAACCCTGACCCACTAGAAATGCCGGAAAGGTGGAAAGACCTGACACACTGAGAAAGATGCCGGAGAGTTCGAGAAACCCAACACTTTAAATTTTCCAATGCATTGTGGGTTTTGGATACTGCAGAGCACCCTGCGAAACCCGAGAAGAGGGAATAGGGTTTTTGTTGAGTTTAAAACGTGTAATTTTTTCCTTCATCATTTATATCCAAAACATATTTTATATTAAAACAATATTCTAGGGAATAACACAAAGTGATAATTCCAAAAGGGTAAACCGTAAAACATAAACCTGATTTAGAAAACAAACCCCTAAAATGGAAAAGATAAAATCCCAAAACAACCCTGATGAGAAACTTAGAAGAATTCCTCACATAATTAATCCATAAAAACTACAAAGAAAGACTGAAGAAAAATACCTTCAACTGGGACAACGAATGATCAAAAACGAGAAATGCAATTGGGTACAGAGGTGAATTTCAGGATTTAGGGTCAAAGGTGCATACACGAAAATCCACAAGGTAAAAGTATGTCTGGTAAAAATGACGTGGAAATCCAGATATTTATAGGAAAATTTGCATTTAAGACACTTCAGCTGGCGCATGCCAATCCACCCGACAACTTGGCATTAATGCCATGTCAGCATGCTAAGGATATCCGGAAACCCGACACAAAGGCGTTTAGAGTAATTCAGGTTTTGGGTTGCAGGAAACAATTGACATGAAGCATGATGCTTGATGGCCCCGAAAACCCGACACAAAGGAGTAAATCAGGCTTCGGGTATCGGAAGACAGGCGACATGGAACATGTTTTGGATAAGGCATGTTTCAATGTGATGAAGGTCCGCAAACCTGATTTTCCTTACTTGATGTGGGTTTTAGATTTTAGGGAACACACGACATGAGACACCCAAAAAACATGTTGTCTTGCTTATGAAACCCGAAAACCCAATTATCTCTCTCTGAGAGGTGATCCTTAGAAAATTATGTCCAAAAATTTCTTAGGGTTATCTCATTTTTGGCGAAAACTCAAAAATGGGATAACAACTAGCTCTATTTGGGGACTTCTTTTGTGATATCAAAGGAAGAGAACTCAGAATCTCTGGCTATATCCATTGGGCTACAGAGTCAGAAAAGAAAGAAAACTGAAAGAAAACAAAAAGAAGAAAGAAAGCAGACTAAAAGCAAACACACAACAAAAAGTAAAGTATGTACAATGCAAGAGAACATCTTACATTAGTGATGGAACAGCTTTAGATGTTGTCCACTGAAAGGAAAAGGGAGTAACCCTCCATCCAGATATGATAGAAGGAAACTATTTTCACCATTCAGCTCATGGATCTTAAAAGGTCCTTTCCACAAAGAGTCGATCTTCCCGTGCATTCCTTTTTGCTCCCTCCTCTTATCCCAAAGCAACACTAGGTCTCCAATCTGGAAATTATGCTGCCTTGATTTCTTATCAAAAATTTTCTTTACTTTGCTTTGATGATCTGCAATGCGATCAACCACCTTGCTTCATTCCTCCTCTAGCCTGTCTAGATACATAACCCTTTTCTCAATAGAATTTTGAAAAGTCATGTCTTCAACTGCTTTGGCCAACTGTAAGGCTGGCAACTCCACTAAGATAGGTATCTCAGCATCAATCCTGTACAACACTTGGAAAGGATACATTCCTATAGCTCATTTTGGGGTAATTCGATCAGCCCACAACGCATCATACAATGCTTTGTGTCATGTCCTCTAGTTTTCATCTACTAGCTTTCTAATTATGGTAACCAGGTTTTTGTTGTTGGACTTAGCTTGCCCATTGCCTTGGGGGTAATAATCAGATGAGTGAGCTAGGGAAAAATTCTGTCAACTCATGCGATGAGAAATTGGAGGCATTGTCAGCCACAATCTTGTGAGGCACACCAAATCTCACAATTATAAAATCTTTAAGGAACTTGCACATAGCTTCTGAGGTTGCTTGCTTGATTGGTGTGGCTTCCACCCACTTGGTAAAATAGTCTGTAGCAGTCAGCATGTAATTATTTCCAGCACTGGAGGTAGGATTTAATGTTCCAATGAAGTCAATTCCCCACTAGCGAAAAGGTTCTTCAATCACTACGGGCTTCAAGGGGAGAGCTGCTAGCTTGGGATGACCAATGAAATGTTGACAAGCTTCACACTTGGACACCCACTCGGCTGAATCCCGAAAAAGAGTAGGCCAATAGTACCTAGCCTGCAGGATCTTATAATCTGTTACAGAGGATGAGAAATGTCCTCCGCATGCTAGGCTATGAAAGGATTCTAATAACTTTAACTGTTGTGATTTATCAACATAGCGCAGGAATACACCATCAATACCTTTCTTATATATACTATTATCCCACAGGAGGTATCTCGCAGATCTTAACTTGACCTTCCTCTTCTCTTTTTGGCTTAAATGCAGAGGGCATTCACCATAAGTTAGAAAGAAAGCAATATCCATGTACCATTCATCAGTTGTACTCACGAAAATCACCATGGGAAACTCTAAAGAAGTATCTTGAGTCTTTTCACATTCTGCTTTAGCATGATTTTCTGCAATCAATTGGCATAGGCCCCTTCCTCGTACTAATTTGGTAGGTTTGATGTCCAAGTCGTATTCCTGAACTTTAGCTATCCAGGTACCTCATTAGCTCCCCAACTCTTGTTGAGTCAAAATGGATTTAACGGCAGTGTTAGGAATGAGAACGAGGGTATGGGAATTCAGCACATAGTACCTAAAGTGTTTCACCACTCGTACCACTGCATAAGCATGCTTTTCAATTTGTGACATCTTCAATTCATTTTCCTTCAATGGGAAGCTCATAAATGTAATGGGAGCTTCAATGCCTTCCCCATTCTCCTGCATCAGGATGGCTGACACTGTGTGAGCAGAGGCATAGCTGTACATGATGAAATATTTTTTGAAATCCGGACATACTAGGATAGGAGCACAAGAAACTACCCTTTTGATTTCATTAAACGCAAGCTTCCCTTCAGTACTCCATCAAAATGGAATTTTTCCTTTCATCATCCCGAGGATATCCTTGGTTTTATCAGCAAAATCAGGTACGAACCTTCTCAGGAAATTGACCTTTCTGAAGAATGAATGAACCCTAGTTTTACTTGTGGGTAGGGAAAGGCTTTGAATGGCTTTTACTCTCTCTGGGTCGATTTTGGTTCCTTCTTTAGTCATGATATGACCCAGCAGCTTTCCTTCGGTCACTCCAAACATGGACTTCTTGGGATTTAACAAAATCTCGTGACACCTGCATCTCAAAATTACTTTCTCTAAATGATCATAGTGATCACTCCGTTTTTTAGAGAAAATGGTCAAGTCATCTAAATATACAACTATGACCTTGCCCATCAGGTCTCTGAATGCCAAGTCCATAGCTCTCTGAAAGGTGGCTCCGGCATTGATCAAGCCGAAAGGCATCCTCCTGTAAGCAAAGGTACCCCATGGGGTTGTGAAGGCCATCTTGTGTTGATCCTCTGTAATTACCTCAACTTGATTATATCCTGAAAATCCATCGAGCATGGATAGCATTTCTGATCCAGTAACAGTTTGTAATACCTGATCCATGATAGGCAAGGGATAGTTATCCTTCAACGAAGACTGATTCAGGTTCCGGAAGTCAACACAAATTTTGATTTCGCCATTCTTCTTCTTGATAGGAACGATGTTAGCAATCCAGGTGGAGTGATGGATTGGAAAAATAATTCTAGCATCTAACATCTTCTGGATTTCTACAAGGATAGTTCCTGAGATTTTGGGATTGTAATGTCTTTGTTTCTGCCTGTACGGTTTCACATTAGGCTTCAAAGGGATATTGTGTTGTATGTCTTTGGGCTTAAAGGATTTTAAATCTGCATAAGACCAGGCTAACACATCCATGTATCTCTTCAGAAGTTAAGTGAATCTTGCTTTCTCTTCAGGGGAACAACATTTCCCAATATTCACCATCCGAGGTTGATCAGATGAACCTAGATTGATTTGATCTACTTATGAGGAAGAAGCTCCTTCAACTTGTCTCTTGTTTTGAATACAACAATCATGCTTGTCAAACAAACCCTCCAGAGAAACCAGACCTTTAGGTATCTTGTTTCCTTTAAGCTGGATAAACTCACCATCAACCTCTTGATATGAATTTGAGATAGATTCATGAAAATCTGATTCCAAACCTTCGAAGTACAGCTCACTGAAATTTTCAGCCTTTTCTAGAAAATCCAACACATGATGATCATCATTGAACACTTGCCAGTGAGTCACATTATCTGGGATACTGGGGCGGTACACAATCTCGATAGAGTATGTATCTTGTTTGAACTGAGGATGAGGAAGAAGGAGGGATGTAGACATGGCCAAAGAATCAGCCTTGTCGTTATAATCTCTCAAAACTGCCTTAATAGAGAATGCATCAAAGCATTCTATACTATCCCAAACTTTGTTCCTGTAATGTCTCAAGTGATCATTTTTTACCTGATAGATTCGCTTGACCTGGTTGACAATCAGCTCCGCATCCCCCTGAACCTTGAGATTTTGAATTCCCTTTTGTCTGGCCATTTCTAATCCTAATAACAGGGCTTCATATTCAGCCGTGTTGTTAGTATTATCAAATTGCAACTTATAAGCTAATGGGAAAATCTCAGAATTAGGAGATATAAGAACTACACTAGCGCCCGATCCGGTGGTTGAGTAGCTACCATCGAATTTAAGGGTCCTAATAACATTGGGATCCTTTTCCTTGACATCCACAGTCGGTATCTCTGAAGTCATGAAATAATTTCCAAAGCTAGCATCTTCGAAAAGAATTTGAGCTTTAGGATCATCAGATTTAGTTACCAAATACCTCGCCTGAGGTTTAGGATGGAGAACCTGATAAACCCCATTGACTGGAATCCTAGCCTTGGTCCAATCCATATTAATCTCACCTCCGACATCCTTACAAAAACCTCTACCCAAGAGGATACCGTAAGCTGCAGGGATGTCAGCAACTAGAATGGTCATTTTCACTCTCTTCTCTGGGAAGGCAACGAATGCAAACCGTGCATCTTTAATTTGACCAATCAAAGGAACTTGTTTAGTTTCCATGGAGTAACACCATCCATATGACTTAGTCAAAGTAAACCCATGGGCATGAGCTACTTTCGCGGGCATAACATTGTCGGAGGCCCCTGAGTCGATGATGCAGCTATTGAGTTTAAACCCATTTATAAGTAAAGACAAATAAAATGGTTCAATCTTTCCTGAAGAAGAAGCAGAGGTCATATTGTTCTAAGGTGGGAGTTGAGTAGGATTTGGAAGGAGACCTTTTGAAGATGGGGGAACAACAACTTTACTTCTAATGAATTTGGCAAGTTTTTTGAACTATTCAGGATTTGGCTGAAGGTATTCTGCTTCTGACATTTGGATTTTGGTTCTCTTTACATGATCAATAATATCAAAAGCAGTATAAGAAGGGGTGATTGTAGGCTCAGTTCTAATCACATGAGCTTGAGTTAGGGCACTGACCTTAGGAGAAAGAGAATGAGGAGAAGTTACTTTTTTGGTGACTTCTCTTTCAGTTTGTGCTGAAATAGGAGTACCTCTCTTAACTATGGCTATGGGAGATTCCTTATTCGTCTCCTTGGGGTTTTCAAGAGGTTTTCTTGGATTCTGAGATTGGGATTGAGTGAAGACAGAAAATGACTGACCATCCAGTGCACATTCATCTTCATCGTATTCCAAATACCCAATGCTGGAGTCGCCAGCCGAATCGTTGTAAGACTCATCGGCATATCCTGAAGCTTCAAAAGCCTTGGGAGAATCTTGTTCTTCTGGTTCTTCCTCTTCTTCAACTATTTCTACTGCCGCATTAACAAGAGGAGCTTCAATTGCTAGCCTCGGTTGAGTAGGAGTTAATCGCGGCCTATCCCTTGTAGGCACGCCATTGTTGTTATTGAAAATCCGTTTAGGGATATCCTGATACGGAACATTGCTCACCTGCTGGGACATTTAATTTTTTAAAGCGATCAAATCATTAGCCATTTTTTGAAACATAGGATCAGTATTACCTTGGGAAGAACCTTGATTTTTAGCCTTGGGTACATCTTTCCTGATCCTTCCAGCCAAAATGAGATCATCCTCTATTTCAATAGTTGTTGACTGAGTGACAGCCAAATCTGGGATAACCAACCTTCTTAATAAAAAGCTCACATCGGGAGGCTGAGCATTAATGAAGAAGCATTTCTGGTTTTCCAGAGTAGGTACAGCTATTTCTGGAATCTTCTAGATCAACTTGTTAAACTTTGCCACAAAGTCCCGCATGGGTTCATGTGATTCCTTCTTCATATGAATAAGTTGAGCTAACAAGGCATGAGAATCTTTGGCTGGTTTGAAATGTGCTTTGAACTTGGTCCACATGGTAGCCCAGTTTGTGATGCATGCATTCAGAAGGTGATAAAACCATTTAGCTGCTACACCGTGCAACGTTTCAACGAAGAGTCGAATAGAGACATCTTCGTGAGCTACTCCAAGGACACTGCATGCTACGAAGAAAGATGCAATGTGTTCATCGGGATGCTGCTTCCCATATCCATTGAACTTGGGAATGTTTTTACGTGATCCATGTGGTAACTCATGTAATGGTGGAGTTAAAGAAAGACGACCAAAAACTGCGCCCCAAGGCACAGGTTGTACTTCCATCCTTCTGAAAAGAGTGCGTATAGGGATCCAAGTATTAGACAAGAGTAGTGCACGAAAAGTTGTAGACGCTTCCCATTCCATGGGGATCTGGTTTCTCTAAACAGGTGAAGAACTTCTGGTTCGGTTAGAAACAATGCTATTGGGGGATAGGCTGAAATTGTGTTGTTGTAGCAACTCAAAGAGTGGGTCAATTTCACCTTGGGCTCGGCGGGACCAAGTGAAGATCTTTCTAGCCAGCCTGAACTAGGAAAGAGACCTTCTTAAAAATAAGTAAAATATGGAGTCACCAGATACCAAGAGGATAAGCTTTATACTATTAATCCGTATTCCCCAGTGGAGTCACCAAAAACTGTTGGTTGGATATTTTGTCAGTCCAAAATATGAGGTTCAACCACAGTATATGGGATTAAATCCCTCCTCAAAGACAGGTGAGGCTGCCTGTTTATTACTAATCTAAAACACAGCAAAAATAATATATACAGTATTCACACTAATCTAACCATTGGGGTTGGGATAGAATCCCAAAATCCACATCCACATGATGCAAAGATGTTATTTTTGTAAATGGACTGGGTAAGAAATTATTATGATGAAAGAAACACAATGGAAAGGAAATGAGAGAAACATATTTTCTTTCAAGTAAACACAGAGCACGAAATAATCATACGAGCTTTAGATCATAAATATAATGTCTGAAATGATTAGAAACACTAAGGTGTTAAATAAAGAATAGCTTAAGATTATGAACGTAAGAACAATGTCTTAAGAAAGATATATCCCACAACACAAAGTTTACAAAATAATATCAACTCCTATTCTTCAAAATGATTAAAAGAAAACACAAAGTTTTTCTTCTTTCCAATAGCTCCCAATATTTCAAAAATCTCGACCCTTTGGAATACATAAGCATCCCTTATTTATAATAAAAAGAGTAGAGAGAAAATAGGATAAATCCTAGAAAAGAGTGTTCTTTAAAAAGAGTTCTATTTTTCTTGACTCTCGTGCAGGAGACCAAGTCAAAATATGATTCAAAAATGTGACAAAATAGAAATGAAAAAGACATGTCAATTTCAAAATTGAAATGACATGAAACATCAAGACTTAATCTGAATCTTCATCTTTCGCTCCTTCATCTTTCTCTTCCTCCAGCTGAGCCTGTTTGTTCCAAAATTCTTGGAACTTCCGAATTATGCCTTGCATTTCGTTTTCGTCAGGCATAGTGGAATGTTCATTCAAAACTTCGTAGGTTTCATGGGTATCACTAGCACTTCCGGGAAGCTTTTTCAATATTTTGCTGAGCCTTCTCAAGGCCTCCAAAGAATGTTCAATTCTTACAAACCGGTCGATGATCTCAATACCAAATCCGTGCGTTGGTTCATGCTGAACAGACTCTTGGACTTGTTCGAAAAGATCAGTAACTGATAGTATGCCTGAGTTTCCAACTGACACCTTTGGAAAAATCTTCAACAACTCTTCTTCCAGATCACTTTTGCCATCAATCAATTTATCCCTTGATTCTCCGAACTTACCGCAGGCTTCGTTAAGAATCTTCAGCTTGAACCTGATGGCTTTGGTCAGCTGGAAATGCTTATCCGCATGTGGGATGATGCCTTCTTCTACCAAGAGTTGTGATGGTATTTGCTTTATGCCTGGAGAGCTTCGAAAGTCAAATCAAGATGTCCAATTTCTTGAGAGAAATCATCGTCCATCTTCTCTCCATCACTCTGAATGTCCCCCAAAGATTGATATATTTTCACAACGTCTTGAATCAATTCCTTCCCCTGTTGGAGTAGCCTTTGGATCCATTCATCGACCACCCTTCCTTTTTTATTAATCCTCTCAATCGTAGGCACTGATGAGAAATCGAATCTGACAGGGACATAAGAAGATGGTATGGATTCAAGGGGTTTTGAGAGCTTAAGTAAAACCTTTGTCAACGGCTCCACCTTTCCCTTAAGCTCATCTCTGCTGTCTTTTGTTTCTTTCAACTTCTGGAAGACCACGTTTATAGCATCCCGTGCATCCTGTTGTTCCCCTTCTACTGTCACGTTTCCTAGAGCCACCCTGGTTATCTGATAATCAGAGGCTGTTACGTCCTCTTTATTTTTGTCAGTTATGGGAGTAACAATCTCTATGAACTTATTCCTTGAAGCGTCCACCAAAACCCTTGAAACTATTTTGGGTTTCTTGGCTGATTTAGCAGTAGGAGCCTTGAGTGAGCTAAAATCAAAGGCCAGTATGGGTACAATCACCTTCCTCTTCCTCAGAGTTTTCTTGAGTAGCCATTGCGGTGTATCAGAGGGAGTTGCCACTGTTGTAGAAGCTGGTATCATACTCTCAAGGGGAGAAGGTTCTACTAGCGAAGGGGGAATAGTTACCAATGTGGTAGCAGATTTAATAAAAAGAGGCATAGGAGGGGGCGTGTTGGTGATTACTTGGGTCCCAACAAAGACAAGTGAGAGTCCAGAGAAAATACTGGCCATGATTGAAGAAGTTGATGGAGAATGAGGAGGTAGGAGTGGTTGTGAGGGGGGAGGCGTAGATTAAGACTCCAAAGCTTGGGATGCAAGAGATAAGGTCTCTTTAGTTGGGAAATCAACAAATGATGAAACCAAAGGCTGGCTTCCTTCTCCTTCAAAAGAAATTTCTCCTATTTTTGGTGGTGTTGGTGATTCTGGCACATCCACCATTTCAACTGGAGAAACAATTGAAGAGATTTCTCTTTCTTTTCTCTTTTTCACAAACTTGACCTTTTTAGAAGATCTTTTTTCCTTTCCCTTTTTGGAGGGCCCCGCCTCTGAAGAACCCAACTTTGAAAAATTATCCTCTTTAAAATTCATTCCCCAAGAGGTGAGCCATGCTTTGGTATGCGCGAGAATCAGGGCTGACCTGTCTGTAATGGAGAATTTTTCACTGATTGACCAATTAATAGGTGGGAAGACATATTGATCTTCATTCAGTCCGTCATAAGAGGGATCCAGAACACTTCCATTTTCGTTAGTACCTTCTGGTAAGTTAGCGAGCTCAAGTGTTTAAATTTTAGGAAGTGTCAATCTGCTATGATATTTTCTTCGGACAGCAACCTCATCACGTAGATCAATCCAGATGTCTTCTATGCTTGGTTTGTGTAAGTGCAGAGTTCCATATTCCCTGAGGACTCCTTGAATATCAAAACCATCTCGGAGATTCATGTGCTTCTTCAACTTATCCTAAAGCTCATGGACAACATTCTTGTCTTTTACCACTGTCAAACAAGTATACCTTCCAATAGAAATGGGGAAGGATACAGTGGCTTTATGTTTACTTTGTTGGAACTTGTGAAAATACAACAATTGCCTAACCAACTCCATCAAGATCAGTTTGTCCCCTGGATATCGGGGCAGACGGAAAGGATCCCCTGGGTACATGACTACCCGTACATATGTGAAATTATTAAATTGCAAGAAGACACAACCCCACTTTGAAACCTCAGCACATGCTTCAACAGATAATCTTGTTTTCCTTAGTTCAGGATTTAACTTGCAGATGTTCTCATAAAAGAAGGCATCGTTTACCCTTCTGAATTGGTCTTGAGACCCTTTTCTTTTCAGTAGAGGGAAATACTGATAAATATGTTCTACTGTCTTGTTTCCCTTGGTGTCCAATCCGGGATAGTTCCTCATACCGGCCGCTGCATAGGTGACATACGAGGACATGTAAAATTTTCCTGTAGACAGGATCATTGTCATTTGAGAGTCTATCTCATTACTAATGAGAGTACCCCAATCAATTCCTGGTTGATTCTTCCTAATAGTGATCATGAACTGATGCATCCACCCTTGGAAAAGATTTGATTCAGGAAAACCAAAAACCTGACTCAACAGAGTGATGATATCATTGATTTCCTGAATGAAATCACTTCTGGGAACAAGTCTTGGGAACTTGGAAACAACCAGTTTGGCTTTGATCAGGAACCTCTTATTCACATGATTGATGAAATTCTCTTGATCACTGTCCCAAGCTCTTTGGGCTAACTTGAGATCTATATCTCCATATTCTTCAAAATTAGGTAGCTTAAGAAGGTCATCAATGTAACCTCCGTCCAATTTGATCACAACTTCTCCTGCCTGGTTTTTTACAGAACGAGGAGCAGAGTCATAATTTGAAGCACAGGCCAAAATAAACTTGGGGCACTGAGCGGACATAGGGAAGCCTACGACAAGAGGTAGGCCACTGTCGGTTATCGATTTCATCCATGGAGTTTGAGAGGGGCTCTTGACCCTATTCCCGAAATCCTCCATGTCTACATTCCCGAGCTTTGTATCTCGGATGTCAAAATTACAGTCAATATAGGATGGAGATTCTACCTTTCTAAATTTGTATTTCATCTTCCCTATCTTTTCCATCTTTTCTTGTGATAGACTAGGGTCCAACATGGGGGTTTTCTAAGGAAGAGCGTGTCAGAGATCAGGAGATGTTGAACACTGTGAGAACCCTGACCCACTAGAAATGCCGAAAAGGTGGAAAGACCCGACACACTGAGAAAGATGTCGGAGAGTTCGAGAAACCCAGCACTTTAAATTTTCCAATACACTGTGGGTTTTGGATACTGCAGAGCACCCTGCGAAACCCGAGAAGAGGGAATAGGGTTTTTGTTGAGTTTAAAACATGCAATTTTTTCCTTCATCATTTATATCCAAAACATATTTTTAATTAAAAAAATATTCTGGGGAATAACACAAAGTGATAATTCCAAAAGGGTAAACCATAAAACATAAACCTGATTTAGAAAACAAACCCCTAAAATGGAAAAAATAAAATCCCAAAACAACCCTGATGAGAAACTTGGAAGAATTCCTCACATAATTAATCCATAAAAACCACAAAGAAAGACTGAAGAAAAATACCTTCAACTGGGACAATGAATGATCAAAAATGAGCAATGCAATCGGGTATAGAGGTGAATTTCAGGTTTCAGGGTCGAAGGTGCATACACAAAAATCCACAAGGTAAAAGCATGTCTGGTAAAAATGACGTGGAAATCCATATATTTATAAGAAAATTTGCATTTAAGACACTTCAGCTGGTGCGTGCCAATCCACCCGACAACTCGGCATTAATGTCATGTCAGCATGCTCAGGATATCTGGTAACCTGACACAAAGGTGTTTAGAGTAATTCAGGTTTCAGGTTGCGGGAAACAATTGACATGAAGCATGATGCTTGATGGCCCCGGAAACCTGACACAAAGGAGTAAATTGGGCTTCAGGTATCGGAAGACAGGCGACATGGAACATGTTTCGGATAAGGCATGTTCTGATGCGACGAAGGTCCGCAAACCCGATTTTCCTTACTTGATGCGGATTTCAGATTTCGGGGAACACATGACATGAGACACCCAAAACACATGTTGTCTTACTTATGAAACCTGAAAACCCGATTATCTCTCTTTGAGAGGTGATCCTTAGAAAATTATCTCCAAAAATTTTTTAGGGTTATCTCATTTTTGGCGAAAACTCAAAAATGGGATAAAAATGGAATGTGAAGGATAGCCCTGAATAGACATGTTCAATGCAAGCATTAGTTAAATCTCACAAGTTTTCACACTAAGTAATGCATATGTATTTCATACTAGGACTCAAGTCACTCTAGACAATGTAAGCTTTAGCTTGCTTTTGCATATTTATGGAAAGGGAGGTAGAAATGGAAAATTCCCTTAGCAAGTTTTTATAAGTAGGGAGAACATGGGTAATTCAAAAGGATTTATCAATTATAGGTTGTAATTTTTGTGTATGAATGGGAGATTAAAGTAGGATAAAGTTGATTATACAAGTTTCTCAAGAAAACCTTATAAATGCTTGGAAATTTCCCCAAGGCAAGGGGAACACATCACACAACCAAGAGCATCCCTTTAACTAGAAGGTATTCTCTCATGGAAGCCCATGATTACAAGATGTCACACAACCTTTGAGACTTTAAAAACAAAAGCTCATTTTAAACTCTCAATAAAATAATAACAGTTCATGTTCAACTACGCTTAAGATACACTAAAAATATTACTAAGATATTCTCAACCAATCATAGGCAATATGAATTTAAAACTGTTTATCACACGACATGAAGAAATCTCTATCTACAGTGCAATTGTAATTGCCAAAATTCCACTAATTAAGACAAGATCTAGTATAATTCAAAGAAACTATCAACATAAGATTGTAACAGGGAAGGAAAGTAGTTGCTTCAAAGTATTTTATCTTAGGAACAAAGACAACATTACTCATGAGAAAACACACAGTTAATTTTAAGAAATTCAAATTTATCAGCAAGGTGCCGTAAATCCTATGGCCTCAATGATTTCCAATGAATTTACACTTGCAATCATCTTGGAATGAGAAGGTTTGGAAAAAATAAAACAACTCACATGTCTCTCAGTTTTATTCAAGTTCTTACGAAAAGTACAATCATTTTTTCTTTGTTTTCTCTAAGAATTTATAAAAATTTAACCCTGCTTCTATATGAGAACATTCCTCTAGTATATATAAAAATATTTCTCTCTCTTACCTTTTCCTTTTCCCGCCAAAAAATGTGAATATTCCAAAGAATACTCCTATTTACACAATCTGATCTACTATAACCCCTTTGAAGATATTCTAATGTTGTGATTCCATGTGGAGGAATTACAAATGATTTTTCTTTTTTCATTATCTTAGAATGGATGGGATGCCATGTCACACTTTGGCATCATTTGTTTAATTATTTATTTTTCAAGTTGGTCGAGAGAATTTTTAAGGATTTATGAGTGTCTCCAAATGGTTTGATTTGATATTTAATCATTCCCACCTTTTGGGAATCTTTCTCGAAACACATTAAATCATTGTCATATCTTTCTGAGCTGAGTTTTTTCACATGTGTTGTATAATATCAAGACAATTTACTCCTTTCTATATGATATAATTTTTGTTCACACTTTTCTCCTTCATGCAAACATCATAGACAATCTTATGGATCAAATGATCATGATTGTGCTCAATTTAACTCACTAGATTTAATTCTACTATAACTTTCTATCACTTATCCTACAAATTTACATCCCTTCTTTTGAGTGTGAAAATGATTGGTATATTTTTCTTTCTGTAACATGGCGGGAGTAATATTAGCATCCATTTAGAAGGAAATATCCTCTAAGAATTTCAACTCAATTTTTTATTTATCAGGCCCAGAGTAAGCATTTTTGAGGATGTTATTTAAAGTTGCAGTTCTGGAAGACTATAATGGGCCACTAACAGCCCAAGCTATTCGTGTGGCTTTAAGTCAAAGGCTCCTTAGAATAAAACATTTTTTTTCTGACTTCCAAATGATGTACTTTCATTTTTTCAGATGGGAGCATCAGAAGACTCCCTAAGTACTAAAGCAATTCTGCCTCAAGAGTAGGCCATCTATGAAAGGTGCAGTTGACAACATACTCCCTTTCATCTGTAATTAAGAGTTCACTATGAAGAAGATTCCTTTATAATCTTATGAGCTTAGTGAAGGGTTTTCTATAGACATTATTCCTACTCTTTTTCACTAGGTGAATGAGTTGTAACAATGTTTTTCTTCTTTGGAAAAAGGACCCACATAATATTCACATTCTCAACCTCCTAAAGTGTCACCATATATTATGCAAAAATGTAAGGGTGATTCCACTTCCAAAGCTCCTGCTCAGACAAATTTAAGGACCATTTTACTTACACTTCCAACCATATCAATTGTTCCTTCTCAGCCCTCTATCTACAAAGCAAAAAGGAGGAAAGCATTTCTCAAAGGTGTCTTGGATATATTAAATTGGATCTCTTCTTATCAGAACAAGATGAAATTGATGAGTATTTTGGATGGCCCTAGGATGAATATTGAGGAGCTCATGGCTATAGGGATGTCTCACACCTTGGTAGGGGAAATTTTATTTATACAGATGGCTCTTGGGTTAGAGGAGGTTGTTCCAAGGAAGAACATGATTCTAGAAAACATTCCTCCTTTCAGTGAGGATTTCGTGGTGGTGGAATATGATTAGGTGTCTTTATCTCTAGTTTCTTTTTGATGTAATTCACAAAAATGTATGTAACATTTCCATGGGATGGGGCCCCTATAGAACCTCATTTTTCTTTTATTTTCAAATAAAAAATATTGAAAATGTTACAATGAATTTCATGTTAATAATAGATATAGAATTATATTAAAACAAAATCAAATCCTACTGCATAGTTCCTCATTTCATACATATTTGAAAATCACAATTTAAAAACACTATTCAACTTATCACTATGAAAGTATCAACTAAAAGAAAGAATTTTTTATAGAAAAAATAATCATTAGCTTGCTCATGGTTTACTGTGGCCAGCTTCAACTTCCTTGACATTTTTCTACTATGTTTCTGATAATGTTTCATTATATGCATCAAACCTTTGAAATATTGGGATAAGGTTATCTTCAACAATTCTAACCTAGAACATGAACATAAAAATTTACTCTCTGATTACTCCTTTAAACTTTGGCCTTACAACATTACCTTTTCTTATTTTCTTTGAATACTTGGTCAAGTGTTTCTCCAAACCAACAAACTTCTGGATAGTAACATAACTAAACATACATCAGGTTTTCCATTAACATTGTGATCAAAAGACTATACTAGATTCTCAATTACCTAATCACCATAGGTTACTTTGTTCTCTATCACAAGTTTTCCTAACCACTCATCAATTCTATGTATGTGGTCTTTTATATTTTCTCTTTCTGAATGAACAATTTCATCAATCTGCTTGAGATTTTCTACCCTTAATTTGACATCTCATTTATAAGTATATTGTATTCCCCTTTCTTCAGGGGGAATAATATGTTCATCTTCAACTAATTGGTCATCCAGTTGAGATAGTGCTTCCATTTCAGGAATAATTCATTCCAAATAGTACAAGTCATCTCTACATTGGTTAAGTTGATCCCTGACATCTTTAAACAATTCAGTCAATTGTTCATAGCATTCTACTGCTTCCTTAATAATTTTATTTCCTCTTTCAACCAACTCCTCTTTCCATTTATCCATGATATTAGTTGTTTCTCTAGCCATGTCAGCCTCTTCTACAATATAAGGTGTTATATTGGTAACAACTTCTTTCCATTCATCTACAGGTTGTACCCATTTTTGTATGTATGAGGATATTGTTCTAAATTATTCCTTTAGTATATTTTTAGACACCGCATCATCATAAAATTTGTGAAAAAAACCTAAACAACTAGTGTAATATATTTTTTCCTCTTTCAACCAACTCCTCTTTCCATTTATCCATGATATTCGTTGTTTCTCTAGCCATGTCAGCCTCTTCTAGAATATAAGGTTTTATATTGGCAACAACTTCTTTACATTCATCTACAAGTTGTACTCATTTTTGTATATATGAGGATAATGTTCTAAATTATTACTTTAGTATATTTTTAGACACCCCATCATCATAAAATTTTTGCAAAAAAACCTAAATAGCTAGTGTAATATCTTTTTTTAATTTTTCTCTTGTAGGTTTTTCCAAATGAATGTGTTGAACATCATAATCACTCTTTTTAATTTCATGCTTTGATTTACCTTGGTTATGGGTTGTAATTTATAGATTTTTGAACCCTTGTTGGTCTACATGGGTCTTAGTAAGTATTTTTTCCTTTTTAAGTGTTTTTTTGGGCTTTGAAAAATATATACTTGAGATATATATAGCCTCTTCTAGATAAAATTATTTTTCCACCTTTGATAGTAGTCCTCCTAACCAACTAGTTATGATATTTTTTTCACTTTTTCTCCTTGTGATATAGTCTAGGAATTTTCAGAGAGAACTACTATCTGTTTAGATGCTTCTTGATGATCTTTTAATAATTGTACTTCTTCTTGCATCGTATTCACTTCTAAGGTTGGTTTTTTAGATTCATCATGCATTGTTACTATTTCCAATTACTTCTTTTCTTGTCCTTGAATTTGGGACTGATTAGTTATTTCTTGAGTCATACTATCAACTGGTGATTTTCCCTTGTATTTATCTTCTACTGGATTAACAATCATTTTTTGTAATTTCTCTTGGGATTTCTTTAGCTGGAGCTATCACCCTGGATAATTCCTCTTTCTTTGTACTATCTTCCTCCTTTAAAGGTTGATGTTTGGTAAAGATATCTTCTTGAGTTGGCATATTGGTGAGATGTTGTTTCATAAATTCTTCTTGTTGTTCAGCAAACCTGGACCCATCAGCTGATTTTTTACCCTTATCATCAATTTGCACAATTTTTTCACTGATCTCCACTATTTTAGTGAATTCTTTTGTGGTCTCCACCATAAATTCCTTAACAATATTTGTATCCTAAAGTGACTTATCACCCTTAACAATCTCTACTTCCTTCTGAGAGTGAATTTTAGTAGGGACAATTTTCTTTGCATATGCTCCACTTGTAAGTCCTTGAATCATTGATTCATCTTCTCCTGTAATTGTTGAAATTTTGGTATGGAAATTTTGCACTTGAACCTCTCTTTCATCAGTTGATGGCTGGGAAAATTCCTTCATTTTTTCATCTACCTGAGAAAAATTCTCACCTTTTACCATATATTTTTCAATTTTTACATCAAAAGGTTCAAGTAAGGGAATCTCACCAATTAGATTTGTATCCATTATCTCAATTGGGCTTCTCACTTGTTGATGTGATTGACTGTACTACGGTAAATTATGACCCTTGGATTGCATTGCACTAGATTCCTCTTGCCCCTTTTCTTTCATAGGCTGATTGGAAAAGGGAATATTATGAGTTATTAGTTCTTGAACTAATTTTGTCACTATCTTCATTGGAGTCAAAAATATAACTATAACTTCTAGTTGTAAAGGAGGATTAACTTGAATTACTCTTTTATTTGGTGATGGTATTTCCTTTTATGCAAATGTGGAAACCAATTTCTCTTAATCCTTAGTGAGTGGGCTTGAATCAATAACTTCAGGCTCTCTATGTCTATGTTTTTTTGATACATTGCCATTTTCCTTCATTGAAATACCAGTGTCCCTTACCAAAGGTAATATTATCTTAGTTTTCTTATTATCTCTCTCAAATTGCTTGAGGTTTGGTGCGTCTCTTTCCTTGGCACTCTGTAATTTGGATTGAAGGTCAGCACCTACTAAGTCTCCCCTCATCATCTTTCCAATGCTAGATGATCCTAGCAATATTTTTTTGGGAGTTCTAAGTTTGTTTATACCTACCCCTTTAGCTTGTATATGCATTGTTTGGGTAATAGGGGCATTCTAGATAGATTTCAAAAGCATTTATTGTCTTTTATTTCAAGGCAGACATAGAATTTCCATTTCCATTAGTAACAACAGTCCATTCATCAATAGTACCTGAATTGAGTTTCTTGGTAGGTATTTGAGGATATATTCCTCCTAATGTATCAACCTTATTATCTCCTTTTAAAGAGGAATATCCTCCTTCAAGATTCCCAAATCTCTGAAATCATTCAATATGTTTTTATTTTGGATGGACAAATCCATAACCTTACTTTGCAACCAGTTAAAGGTCCTTCTCATCACATTGGCTATTATTTTATATGGAGTGTCTAATATTTTCTCATCTGAGACTATGGGAGCAACCAGTTGTGCCTCAATCTTATGGTCAATATAATATTAACTCATTGTATGTCGATCATCATTTACTCCTTGAGTTACTACAATAATCTTGAAGTCAATAATCTACGTAAGATTCATCCTTGAGAAATCTCTAAGTCTAACTTCTTCTTCATCTCTAGAGTTCATCCATTAATCCTCAAAATGAGGTTCATGTTCATATGAACTCCCCAAAGCTAAGCTAAGAACCTATTTGATGTCATATTGGGATCTTCGTTGAAATTTTTCCATTTCAAATATTTCCATCTCTTCTTCTAGCAATTTAGATTTTGCAATGGAGGGGAAAGAATACCTCCCAATCCTATAGGAAATTTAGTATTGGTGTTATGCTTTCTTACAATTAATTTGTGCAATGGTGCTAATTTCCTTGAAAGCTCACAGAGGGCCCACTTGTCATCTAGATATCTAGATAATTTACATGGTCTCTCATCAAACCCATTAACTTTGATGTAAGTGATAAAAATGTGTTGAATAAAGAAGAAACCATAGTATAGTATTACATTTCTAGCATCTTCAAATATTCTATACTGATCCCCTTCAGGTTTGAAAAGACATATTATAGGTGCAAAAAATGTATCATTTTCTTGCCTCACATTTCCTTTCTAATTGTTCAAACATAGCTAGGGATAAACCTCGTATACTTTACTATATTTGAAACGTACCTTTTGTGGGATGCCAGGGAAGAGCTTATGACCTCCAATATTCTAGATGAATTATTACATCATATAGAATTCAAGATCAATAGTGTCACCCATGTTAATTTTTGTAGCTAATTTAAAGAGTTGTGTATGGATTGATGTAGCTATAAGTGTTTCCCAACAAATAATTCCTTTATTCTCCAAGATAAACCATATAAATGGACTAGTCCATTGTTTGAATTCATAATCCTTGTTCATGCCAACCATTATACTCAATAACACAGTTATGTCTTCCAATTCCTCCACAAATTTTGACCTGACAAACTTCTTAGGAATTCTTTTGGTAGCCTTTCTATCTATTAACAACCATTTTGTATTCATGATTCTTGCATAGTATTTATTTTTAGTCTCATAATCATCAAGGGTAGATTTGATACATATGGTTACTAGTCTCATAATGTTTGGTAGCCCTAACATCAATCTAAATTCTTTGGGTGTTGAGGTCAACACTCCTTCACCACTTTTATCCAAGACTTCCCTTTTTTTCTAAATCATAATTTTTAGCAAAAAGTCTTACCATATTACGACAATGCAAAGAGGGAGGAAAACTATTGCCTAGGGAAATGTGGCTAGCCTCAATAAATTCCATAAATTCACTCTTGTTGGGATTACAGAGCCTTCATAGAAAATCATTCAAATTAGAATTTAACAAATTTGTGTCTGTAATTTTGTCTAAATTATTGGTAATACTAGAGGTGATGTGAAATCTTGAAGCTATGGGATTCATTTTATATTGCTTTAATTTTCACCCTTTGTTTCTTATAAATTGTAAAGCAAACAATAATATCATGAATGTAATAGAAGACTTACCCATTTCTTATGCAAACGTTGTATAATTCTCCCATGCTTCTTTAATTCTGAATTCTCTAGCTCAATGTAAAAACCTCACAATCAATTTTTCTTTTACTAGTTTGTGAATTAGTGTTGTTAGGGCATCAAAATCTCTTGCATGCAAGGGCAATAATTTGAAATGTTTGAAAACTTATAAAAAATTATATCTTGATTTGTGTAAGATGTGTTATCCAAAATTCACCCCCCCAGGGTAATTTTGATAACATGCATCAGAATATTCAAATCCCAAGCAAATTGATTGATTCAGAGAAAAAATCAGGTTTCTAGGGTCCCTTCAGGAAATTTTCTAACTCTCTTGTCCAGGCTAAAAAGAGCAAGCTCTGAGAAAATGCGGAAAAAAGTTGCAGAAGGCAAGTAGGTTGATCCAAAAAAAATTGTGAAAATCGGCTAAGTCCTAGTCCTAGGAGCAATTGGGACATTTGGGACGTCAAGGCGCGGATCGGCCGAAAAGCCTCCAGGCAGCCCAAATAGCAACTGGGACAAGTGGGAAAAATGGACGCGACGGACGCGGAAAGCCCGGATCGGCCGGAAAGGAGAAATTTCACACTAATTGCTTTGGGACATCTGGGACAAAAAGGCGCGAACCGGCCGAATCGGCCGAAAAGAGTCAAGTCAGTCCAAAATGAAGTGGGACAAGCGGGACAAAAAGGCCCGAACCGGCCGGATCGGCCGAAATGGGAACAAACAGTCTGGAGGCAATTGGGACATCTGGGCTGTGAGGACGCGAACCGGCCGGTTCGGCCAAAATCAGCACAAGGAGCACAAGGAAAAATGGGATGAAGGGACTCGCGGGACGCGGATCGCCGAAGGAGCCGAAAGCCAATGAAGCAGTGCCACGTGTCATCGGCTAAATATGGGACAAGGAAACCCATTTCGGGCGGATCGGAGGTTTATGTCCCAAACAGTTTGGGACATCTGGGAAAAAAAGACGCGAAGGGCGCGAAAGAGCCGACAGGGCTGAGGACCAACCAGATCATGACACGGTGTCACAAGGAGAAAAATTCAAAAAATTCAAAGGGTGAAGTTTTGAGCACTGGCCCGAACCAATGGGATAGTGCCATGTGTCCCAGCTAGGCCCCACAAGGAAATTTCAAAAGAAATCCCACCGAGAGGTGGAGGAGAGAGAGTTGCTCAGCAAATCAGAGCCTGCCACGTGTCGTCTAGGTGGCGAAGCACGGGAAAAGTTTTCAAAACATGTTTTGGCCCGTTTTTGCCCTAAATCTTTAGATCACCATAACTTTCGATCCAGAGCTCGGATTGGCACATTCCTTATATCAACGGAAAGCTTGTGAGATTCTCTACATGATTCCAGGGTCAATATTGCATTTTGGTTCAGTTTGGAGAGAGAAAATCAAGAAATTCCTCTGGCACGAATTAATAAGCAGAAGTAATGCTTCAACTAACAACTTTAATGCAGCAGACAGTTCACCGCTTCTGTTAGGCAGCCCGCCATTTTTCCAGGATCCGCCGCTTCTGCCATGATGAGATGAATTGAATGCAACCTGGAAGTGGTTGGGGTAGATTTGGTTTTCCCTTTTCTCTTTCCTCTCTCATTCTTTCTATATATTATAAAGAGGAGCTTCTTTTCAAGGGGGAACATTTTTCTGTTTTGCCTCTCCCTTCTTCTCCTCAGGTGAATTTGTGGAATTTGAACCTCTCATTTGAACTATAATACTATCCTACCTCATGGCATTCTGTAGTGTATTTTATCAATCTTTGGAGCAAATAATGCATGTCTATGGATGATTCTCAGCCCTCTCTGTGTTCTTTTTTCATCCTCCTTGTCTTTCACTACAGGTTTCATCATCTGTGCATGATCTTATATCACATTCAAATGGTCTGTGTTTACTGGAAAAATAGGTGTTCTTCATTCCTCGGTGCATCACCTCTATTAGCTTAGATTTATTTTATGCATTTTCTTACCTTGTCTCCTTGGCAGATTAGATTAGGTTTTGAGAAAACCCTCTGCATATTTTGTGTGCATCCGAACAGAGGAATAGGAACCAGCCTTCTCTGGAGAATCCTCTCTCATTTTTCAAGTCCCACACTTGGAGAAAGGATTCAATGTTATGCAATCACACTGGATGTAGAGTGATCAACCTAGAAACTTGATCTACATCCAGGGGTGCTGTGATTTTGCACTAACAGTTTTGGCATACCCGGTGGGACCTACAGGTCTCATTTTTATTGCAGCAAAGTTGATATGAATCTGCTGCAATTTTCTTTCTTGAAAAGAGCTATTATTCACATATCTAGTGACTCCAAAAGGAATATCAACTGGTTTCAGCAGTACAGGCTTAAAAGCTTATGAGAAGAATCACAAGGTCAAGAGTTGGAGAAGAGGAAGTGTTGTTTGAATACCTGCAATTATCTCCAAGGCGAAGGCAAAGAGGAAGAAGGATTCAAAGGTCTCCATCTCCACCAAACAGAACTCTCTCAACTCCTCCACCTTCTCGAACTTTCATTCAGTATTCAAGAGTCCTTTGACCAATTAGAATGGCGCAACCAGCAAATCCCTTTGTCAATTTCACTGGCAGCAGCCCACTTTCCCTCAATGCACAGAATCCAGTTCTAATTGCAGCGTTGAAGAACATTCCATTTTTTACTGGAGAAAATGATACCACTCCTGGTGATCATGTCAAAGACATTGCTAACATCTGTGCAATCCATGAGATAAATGAAATGGATGTGGCTGTCAAACTGCTGGCATCATCATTCAAAGGGAAGGCATTGCAATGGTTCAAAAGCCTTGAAGCTGGTTCTATCACAAATTGGAATCAGTTGTGCATAGTTCTCCATGAGTAGTTTGGAGAGAAGGGAGACAACTTGTCTCTTCTAGAACAATTGACAACTATAAAGAGAGCCCCAACAAGCAGCTGACTGACTTCAACTTCAGATTTCAAAGGTCTTGGGATAGGATTCCAGTGGCAGTCAGGCCAACAGCAGAAGGTGCTTTTCTCTACTATCTTAAAGCTTTGAATTCTTATATTTCTATGTTAATTCAATCAATGGGAGGCACAACCTTACCTGCTGCTTATAGCATTGCCATTAGAGCCGAAAAATATCTTATTCAAGCTGGTAAACTGGCTCCTAGGCCTCCAATGCCATTATATCCAAGTTTAGAGAGCCCAAGTGATAGTCAAGCACCTGTCTTAGCTCATATTCCCACTCCTAGAAAACAGAGTTCAAATGAAGCCTCCACTTCATCTCCAAGTTCCCCAAATGAGCTTCAAGAGGTCATGAAGCAATTGCAAAATCTAGGCAATGAGCTGGTCACTCTCAAAAGACAACAAGCTCAAGGTTTTAGACCTTCATATCAGCCTCAAGCTCAACCTACTAGGCAGCCATATCAGCCTCAAAGGCCACCCAATCCAGCTGTAAATCAGAATCAAGCAAGGCCTCCTACCAATAGACCATTCCATCCCTATAATCCAAATGCCATATCTGCCTCTAAGGCATTAGTACTAGCAAAAAACAACATTGCCCAGGAGTATGATTGGTGTTTTCCATGTAATGAGCCTCATAATCAATCCATGTGCTTCAATGGTGCTTTGACTCAACCTTTAATGGTAACAACTACTGGTGTGGAGGGTGAGAACAGTCAAGAAAACAGCCAACAACAAGAAACATTCCAATAGAAATCAGCCCCAAATGACACCACATTGGTAAATTGGCAAGCAGAGGATTTTTGTGGCATGAACCAGGCAGTTTCTCAAGGTGTTGCAGCAAACACAAGGTCAAAAAGGAGAAATTTGGGTGAAGAGCAGCCATTAGCCCCAGCCAATCCACAACCTTCCATGGCTCCACAAATGATTGGCAGGCAAAGTCCCGTTTCAAATGCACAAGGGCAGCCAAGAATAGCCCCTAGGCCAACTCAAATGCCAGATGTTGCTGCCCACATACAAGGAGTAAATGTGCAAACCAAGGGACAGAAGAGAGATCCTTCATCACCATTCAGTATCATTGATCAAATGAAGAAGACAAACGTCAATATATCTATGTGGGAATCCCTATCCATCCCAGGCCAAAGAGATCTGCTGCAAGCTGCCATGAAGGACTGGCTAGCTTCGAATCAGCAGATGCAAGACAAAGTGCTCACAAATGCTGCCCAACTTGAAGGAAATCATGGAGCACAACAAGGTAGAATGTTGAAGCCTCCCCCTTTTTATGTTTCGTTAATCATTGGAAATCAGCTAGTGCATAATTACATGATAGATTCCGGGGCAAGTAGCTCAGTAATGCCTAAACAGATAGCTGATCAGTTATGGCTCCAGTATGAAACAACATCTAAGGGAGTAGTGCAGCTGGATGGGACAGCAATAGCAACAGTTGGAGTGATTAGAAATTTGAGTCTTACCTTGCATGCATGTCCAAATGTTGTTGTCTTACAAGATATATCAGTCATAGACCTTCCACCACTGTTTGCCCTATGTTTGTCAAGGGAATTCACTGCCAAAATTGGGGGATATTTGTCTGTTGATTGGTCTCACATGATATTCAGAACAAGGTATGGAACTAAGGCTACAATTAGGTTAGAACCTATTGCAAACTTCCACATTGAGCCCTATACTCCAAGTCAGATTAATGCCAATTGCTCAGCATTTGATCAAGAAGATCACCCTAGCACTGATGAAACTGACACTAAAGTTGGAAACATCCCGGATCTAACTCTTGATGAATGGGCAAGCAAGGTGCATGCTTTTGATCCTTATCAAGGAATAGAAGAATCTGAGTTGGGAGTCTATTGTATACATGAAGAAAGTCAGCCTATTCCTAGCATCACCAAGCCAAGCCACAAGGATGACAATGAGGTATGGCAGCTGTTTTTTGATGGATCAAGGAGTAGGCAAGGTGCAGGAGGTGGAGCCGTGCTTATTTCACCTCAAGGAGTAAGGTACTATTCAGCTTTTAGATTTCAATTTGCATGCTCTAATAACACTACTGAATATGAAGCCTTGGTGCAAGGGATGCATTGGGCAATCAAGAGAAAAATAAAGAACTTGCAAGTTTTTGTGGACAGTGAATTGATTGTAAATCAGGTCAAGGGACAGCATGCTACCAAAAATGATCTACTCGGATGCTACAAGAACAGGGTGTGGGACCTCATGGAAGATTTTGAGGGTTTCGGCATCAAAGCCATTCCTAGGAAAGAAAATCAAGCTGCTGACAGGCTTGCAGCAGTAGGGGCAGCCTTTGACATTGTAGAAAACATTCAACAAGATAAGGTACATCCAAACATCCACGTGATTGTGAGGCCTTCAGTGCCGGATAACAATATCAGTTGGCAGGTATTTGAGAATGACCAGCAAATCATCCACTTCTTGCAAGAGGAAGCTGAGTTCTCAGCTAAGAATCAAGAGAAGTTGGAACAGCAATATGGCGACCAAGTGATACAGCTGAGAAATGACAAGCTTCCCAAAGGACTTATCACTTTGGAGTCCATTTTTAACCCCAATGATCAGTTTAGAAAGGAGAAAGCAAACATTCAGGTCAAGAGAGAAGATTCGGTATCCATCTTGGTAGAAGAGAACAAGCCATTGCAAATTGGAAAGATGACAACTGAGCAAGAAAGGTGTGAGTTCATACAGCTATGTCAAGAATTCCCTGACGTGTTTTCTTGGAGCTATGAAGACATGAAAGGTTTCAATCCCAACTTAGCTCAGCATACCATCGAATTGGATCCAAATACTAAGCCTGTCAAGCAGAAACAGAGACCAGTCAATCCACACATGGAGCCTCTCATGAGGAAAGAATTGGACAAGCTGATTGAATCAAGAATCATATTCCCAATCAAGCATTCTAGTTGGGTTGCCAACTTAGTTCCAGTCAGAAAGAAGAGTGGAGAGATCAGACTGTGTGTTGAATTCAGAGATTTGAATAGAGCCTCTCTCAAGGACCATTATCCACTCCCTTCCATGGAGCAAATATTACAGGTCGTAGCTGGTTCAAAAAGGTTTTCACTACTTGATGGTTACTCAGGCTTCAATCAGATTATGGTAAAGGAGGAAGACCAGTTCAAGACAGCCTTCACAACCAAAAGGGGCACATATGCTTACAAGAAGATGCCATTTGGACTGTCGAATCCTGGAGCAACATTCCAACAAGCTATGGATATGGCATTCAAAGGCTTGATCAACAAGATAGTGCTGATATACCTAGATGATATTACTGTCTTCTCAAAGAATGCTGCAGACCATCTCTTTCACCTCAGGAAAGTGTTTCAGAGGTGTAGAAAGTTCGGAGTGTCCTTAAATCATAAGAAGTGCATCTTTCTTACACATGAAGGGAAGCTCCTTGGCCATATTGTCTCCAAGGAAGGATTAGCAATTGATCCAGAGAGGGTTGAAGCCATAAGAGCTCTACCATTGCCAAGCCACAAGAAATCCCTTCAGAGTTTCTTGGGAAGGATAAAATTTGTTCGGAGGTTTGTCCCAGATTTTGTAGCCCTTGTCAAGCCCATCACCAAAATGTTAAGGAAAAGCATGGCTTTCAAGTGGATGGCAGAAGGAAAAGAGAGTTTTGAAGCAATCAAGGAAGCCATCTCCCAAGCACCCACTCTCATCAACCCAGACTTTTCTAAGGATTTCATCCTCTATGCATTTGGAGGTGATGACACTATTTCTGCCATTCTGGTACAGCAGAACAAAGATAATGACGAACAGCTGGTTGCCTTCTTCAGCTAGGGCCTAGATGACTACGAAGTGAGGTACTCTTTTATTGAAAAGCATGTGCTTGCAGTAATCAAAAGCTTGAAGAAATTCAAGCATTTAATCTCAAACAACAAGGTCCAGTTATTGGTCTCACATGTTGGGGTTAAGGAATTCCTCCTCAACAAGGATTTGAATGAAAAAAGGGCAGGTTGGATCACCCGTGTCATGGATTATGACATTGAGATCAAGATCACCAAGCTGGTAAGAGGGAAAGGATTGTGTGAGCAGCTGGTTTTGGGGAAGCAAAAAGATGTTTGCAACGAAGAAGAGGCTGTTTTGATAGTGCAAGACAACAATGAGCCGAGTGGTAGGCAAGAAGAAGACAATGCTGCCCCGACTCCTTGCTGGACCCAAGGCATTATGCACTTCCTACAAGCAGGCCTATGCCCTTCAGAAATGAGCAAAGCAAAGAGGAGATACTTCAGGTTGCAGGCTGTTCCATATACCATCATTGATGGAGTTTTGTTCAAGAAGGATGTGAATGGAGTGCTGCTGAGATGCATTAACACAGGTTAGATCCAAAGGGTATTAAAAAAGTTTCATGATGGACCAGCTGGTGGCCATTTTGCACCAAGAGTGACAACTCTGAAAATCATGAAGGCTAGTTATTATTGGCCTAAATTCTTTAGTGATTGCTATGCATGGATCAAGAGATGTAAGAATTGTGCATTCTTCATAGGAAAAGAGAGACTCGCTGCCCTTCCATTACATTCAATCTTAGTTGACCAGCCATTCATGCAATGGGGTTTGGACTTCATTGGAGCCATCAATCCCAATTCAAGCCAAGGGCACAAATGGATTTTGACAGCCACGGACTACTTCACCAGATGGACAGAAGCAGTAGCACTCAAAGAGGCGAATGAGTCTAGCATCTTGGACTTTTACGAGGGGATAACTACCAGATTTGGTGTACCTGCTACAATAGTCTCTGATAATGCATTGGCATTCATTGGATCTAAAGTGACTGAGTGGGCTGTCAAGAACGGGATCTACCTGAGCACTTCATCAAACTATTACCCTCAAGGTAATGGCCAGGCCGAGTCTACAAATAAGAACTTGCTGAGGATCATTAGGAGGACTCTTGATGAGAATCAGAGGGCTTGGCATACCAAACTAAAATCATCCTTATGGGCTGATAGGATCACTCCCAACAGATCCACAGGTAATTCTCCATTTAAGCTTGTCTATGGAAGAGAGGCAATCTTGCCCATGTCACTTGAGGTGCCATCATTGGAACTCATGAAGCAGCTGGAGTTGCTTGAATCTGAGCCTATGGAGGTGAGATATGCAGAACCGATGGAGTTGCAAGAGATCAGAAATCAGGCATCCCAAGCAATGGAAAAGGATCAAGCTTTGATCAAGAAGACCTTTGACAGAAAGGCCAAGGATAGATCTTTTCAAGTTGGAGATCTAGTGTTGAAATGGGATGCATATCGGGCAAAACCAGGGAGGAATTTCAAATTTGATGCCATTTGGAGTGGCTCATACATGGTCACAAAGTGCAAGAGCAGCAATGCTTTCCAATTGGCCTCATTGGATGGTGAAGAACTGTAGATTCCAGTCAATGGAATCTACCTCAAGCATTGCCTCTAGAGGGAAGTTCACTACCTTGTAAATATTAATTAGATTTTCATTCCTCCAAGTGCTTGTGCACATTGTCCTGTTGTAGTTAGGTTTCAGTTTCCCTAAGTGCTTTGGCACAAGTTTTGCTGCTCTCAGGTTGTTTTTTTTATAGTTCAGAGTGTTACTGGAGAAGAAGTTGCAGTATCAAGCTCGTTTCAGGTTATTGCTTATAACTCCATGCCCAATGGATCACTAAAAGGCCACTGATCTTCTACCTAGCAGGCAGGTGACCCCGCTGAGTCACCAAATTGTTATCCAAAATTCACCCCCCAGGGTAATTTTGATAACATGCATCAGAATATTCAAATCCCAAGCAAATTGATTGATTCAGAGAAAAAATCAGGGTTCTAGGGTCCCTTCAGGAAATTTTCTAACTCTCTTGTCCAGGCTAAAAAGAGAAAGCTCTGAGAAAATGCAGAAAAAAGTTGCAGAAGGCAAGTAGGTTGATCCAAAAAAATTTGTGAAAATCGGCTAAGTCCTAGTCCTAGGAGCAATTGGGACATTTGGGATGCCAAGGCGCGGATCGGCCGAAAATTCTCCAGGCGGCCCAAATAGCAACTGGGACAAGTGGGACAAATGGACGCGACGGATGTGGAAAGCCCGGATCGGCCGGAAAGGAGAACTTTCGCACTAACTACTTTGGGACATCTGGGACAAAAAGGCGCAAACCGGCCGAATCGGACGAAAAGAGTCAAGTCAGTCCAAAACGAAGTGGGACAAGCGGGACAAAAAGGCCCGAACCGGCTGGATCAGCCGAAATGGGAACAAACAGTCCGAAGGCAATTGGGACATCTGGGCTGTGAGGACGCGAACCGGCCGGTTCGGCCAAAATCAGCACAAGGAGCACAAGGAAAAATGGGATGAAGGGACTCGCGGGACGCGGATCGCCGAAGGAGCCGAAAGCCAATGAAGCAGTGCCACGTGTCATCGGCTAAATATGGGACAAGGAAACCCATTTCGGGCGGATCGGAGGTTTATGTCCCAAACAGTTTGGGACATCTGGGAAAAAAAGACGCGAAGGGCGCGAAAGAGCCGACAGGGCTGAGGACCAACCAGATCATGACACGTGTCACAAGGAGAAAAATTCAAAAAATTCAAAGGGTGAAGTTTTGAGCACTGGCCCGAACCAATGGGATAGTGCCATGTGTCCCAGCTAGGGCCCACAAGGAAATTTCAAAAGAAAGCCCACCGAGAGGTGGAGGAGAGAGAGTTGCTCAGCAAATCAGAGACTGCCACGTGTTGTTTAGGTGGCAAAGCACGGCAAAAGTTTTCAAAACATGTTTTGGCCCGTTTTTGCCCTAAATCTTCAGATCGCCATAACTTTTGATCCAGAGCTCAGATTGGCACGTTCCTTATATCAACGGAAAGCTTGTGAGATTATCTTATAACAACTTTAATGCAGCAGACAGTTTGCCGCTTCTGTTAGGCAGCCCGCCGTTTTGCCAGGATACGTCGCTTCTGCCATGATGAGATGAATTGAATGCAACCTAGAAGTGGTTGGGGTAGATTTGGTTTTCCCTTTTCTCTTTCCTCTCTCATTCTTTCTATATATTGTAAAGAGGAGCTTCTTTTCAAGGGGGAACATTTTTCTGTTTTGCCTCTCCCTTCTTCTCCTCAGGAGAATTTGTGGAATTCAAACCTCTCATTTGAATTGTAATACTATTCTGCCTCATGGCATTCTGTAGTGTATTGTATCAATCTTTGGAGCAAATAATGCATGTATGTGGATGATTCTCAGCCCTCTCTGTGTTCTTTTTGCATCCTCCTAGTCTTTCACTGCAGGTTTCGTCATCTGTGCATGATCTTATATCACATTCAAATGGTCTGTGTTTACTGGAAAAATAGGTGTTCTTCATTCCTCGGTGCATCACCTCTATTAGCTTAGATTTATTTTATGCATTTTCTTACCTTGTCTCCTTGGCAGATTAGATTAGATTTTGAGAAAACCCTCTACATATTTCGTGTGCATCCGAACAGAGGAATAGGAACCAGCCTTCTCTGGAGAATCCTCTCTCATTTTTCAAGTCCCACACTTGGAGAAAGGATTCAATGTTATGCAATCACACTGGATGCCAAGTGATCAACCTAGAAACTTGATCTACATCCAGTGGTGCTATGATTTTGCACTAACAAGATGCATTAATGGAAGTAGTCATAAATGATTTACATCCTAACCATCCAATTTTTTGCCCTCGTTTAAATGTGAACCTTCCACGTGGCTTGATCTGGGGCTTTGCAGGATCATGGAGTCTTATTGAAATTTTGCATTACTTTTAAAATGAGAGCAAGTTTTTATATTTGACTTGAAACCCTGCTTCTTGACTTTTTCTAATAACACAACACATGTCCCTAACGAGCCTCAGAGATTTCTTTACATTTTGCACTCCACTGGCTTATTGATGCAAAAGTGTATTATAAATCTGATTATTGACTCTAATCCAATTTTTACATGTATTCCTTTTAGGATCATGGTCAAATTTTATTTTTGCATTATTTGACCTAAATATTCCTGGGAATATTCATTGGGCTTCGAGGTTGGGTTTGCAATTTACAGTTAATATGTGAATTGTGTAACTTTTAAAACAAATCCCGTTGGAGCAAAACTAATTGAAATATGCCACGTGTCTTCAGACGGTGGAGGAAAATATGTAATTTGTAATGAATATCTAAGAGATGATATACATGAGGTATTTACATGGTTAAACACAATCAATCGTCAATTTTTTCATAGGGATCACTCAAGAAAGATATGGTTATTACATTCCTTGGTAGAAAAAGAGGATTCATTTTGGATTCAAAACTTAAACAAGAGACTTAATTCTTATTGAACATGATTTCATTCTTCAAGAAACCATGTTTTCAATCCTAACAAACCAAAAACAAAAAAAAATTGAAGGCAAATTCAGGATAGAAGGGCAAGATAAAAAATGAGCACTAACAAGAGCGATGGGGCACATTTTTGTGTCCCTTTCATCCCTTTGGCCAAACGGATGAAGGGGATATCAATTTCCACTTCACACCTCATTGTAACACTTGTCCATTTTTTATTTGATGTGAACATTGGAGAGGGGGCTGAACTTTAGAACTTCGAAGGTAACTTTTTGGCGCATGAGGAATCAAGGGGCTTAAGTGGGTTGAGGGAATTTTGTGTTCCCTATGTACATTTGACATAGGGATGAAAGGGAAATGAAATTCCCTCAAGTACGAGCTGATGAAACTTGGCAAACATGCGTGCAGGGAGAGGGAAGGCTCAAACTTAGCTCTCAGGGGCTTAACTGGCAAGTGGGAGGTCACGTTCATGTTTTGGGGGCTAAAAAGGATTGGGCTCATTTTTGTGTCCATTATGTACATTTTATAAATGGATGAATGGGAAATAAAATCCTACCAGGCTCTTGGTGCTAACGCATTTCCACCTTTTAAAATGACTAAGTACCGAAGAGCACACCTTGAGAGAGAACTTGCGGAGGCCAGATATAGAGTTCATGATGGAGTTGTTTGATGAAATTTAATATGATTATGACTGTAAATAGCCTTATGAATCCAATGGTGGGCCCTTAGATAATTCTTCATTTATTTGAGTCCTAAAAAATAGGACTTATTTTATTTCTATGTGACTAAGCATGAGAAAAAATTTATGTAGATATATTGCACCTAGGTGTTGTGAAAAATTTGATTCCACTATATTGTAGTGATCTTAATTACCTTTCCATTAATATATTTTTTAGATCCTAACTCCTTAGAAAATTCCTAGAATTGCTTCCCGAAGCTTAGGTGATTTTTTAACATTATGTGCTGACTAGGCTTGAGAACCTGCATCTGGTGGACCTATCCCAAAACTACCAAATCTTCTTTGAATCTTCAAAAATATTTTCATTAATGTTATTATCCCTTGAATACTGCTCCATGATGTATTTTTCTCCTTTGATGTTCTCCAGGGGTGGTGCTAGGAAGGCTGATGGTAGCCCTTCCCAAAATTGTGTGATTACTTCAATGTTCCAAAAGATCCTAAATCAATTAGTCGGACAAATTTTACTTTCCTAAATCACCTACGAGGATACTTAACATTCACATAGGGATCATTTGACTGATAGGATAGGACTGGTTTTGAGGATGGAATGACCTGGGGGTTTCTTGGGAAGGTATGAATTTGAAAATTTTTGACACTGTGGTCTGTTGTCATGCTTGAAAATTTGAAATTTTCCTATTGCACATTTGCATAAAAAAAGTTGGCTCTAGCTTGGGGACATGTTATGGACTAAGCTCAGAAAAGACATGACATGATAAATCCAAAAAAATAATTTGATAATACATTGACCAGTGACTTATCCATTAGGCTTCACAAGAGTCATATACAACTTGCACAAGATAGCTTTAAAGGAAGAACAAACACACACCCACACACACCAAAAAAATGATGAAAGGAAACAAAAAATACACAAAAAGGGACAAATAAAACAATTGGAAGGGAAACACACACCTAAAAAATCACTTATGGTACAAGGCGGGGAAAACCCACTTTTTTTGAAGCACTTTTCATTTCAAGGGATACCCCTAAAGGGGTAACACATAATTTCGATGTCCTGCAAAGCCATTGAGTGGTTCAAGGAAGTAGCCTCCTTTCCTCAAATGCTTATGAAAGCCAGGTGATTTCATGATTTTTAGTGTACTTCATTGGAGTGAGCCTACATGAGCTTTTTTGTTCTCAGAACTTTTCCTAGAAATTCCCTTTCCTTTATGTTTTTTGAGATCCTTTTCAGAGTGTTGGATTCCTTTCGTGTTTATCCATAACATTAATATTTATTTTAACACTTTATCATCATTCTAGGGTTGATCCTTATTCAAGTTGCTTAAATATTTTGATCTCTTTTCATGCACATTTTCACTCTCTGTATTTATAGAAAGTTCCTAAGTGATGTGATCAAGCTGATTTTGCACATATTCCCAATTCTCTTGCTATGGAAAAATCTCTTCCATGTGATTCAACTCAATATTTTCACTATAATATCCCCCATGATGAAGATGTTTCCTTTGAAATTATAAATTTCTGAAGAGGATCCAAGTACTTTTCTTCTTTTTCATTCATGGACTTTCTCATGTAATGTGGGATAAATAGAAATGTTTTCACTTTCATGCTCACCATTGAGGAATTCATCCATCCTATCTAATTTTTGCATCTCCACATCAAAAATTGGTGTATCAAAACAAGGAACACTAATTGATTCACACTTGTCTTGTATCTCCATGGCTCAAGTCAAGTGTTTAAGGCTAAGCTGAGGATTTTCAATTTATTCTATAGCTTTCAAAATATCTTGCACAAATGGCTCTTCCAAGTTCATCATAGATTCATCATTGGTTTCAAAATAGTTTTCATATTGTGACTTATAGGAGTGGTAAAAAATATGATCCATACCTTCCCATGATTTATTTTAAGAAACTCTATTTTCTTCTTTTGTGTTTTGTGTTCCCTAAAGCTCTCTTTCATGTAGGTACAAAATATTCTAACTTACGAACCCTTCTGATAAGGAGATGAGGTCCATGTTTTTTTTGGGAATGGTATTCCTTTGAGATAAAAATACATATCATCCTTGACTTCAAAAAATAATTTTTCTTCCTCTTTATGTTCATCTATGATTGAATCAGGAAGATATTTTGATACATCAATTGTCTCTTCTTCTTCATATATCTCCATCCCATCATTAATTGAAAAATCAAATTTTGAAAAGAGATTACTTATGAACACCCTAAACTCATCATTTTTTATTTCTTCATCATCAGTGGAGTCTTCAGAAAGAATCGAATCATCCATTATGAAACATAAATCTTCATCTATTAAATATGTTACTCCTCTGATGAGTTGTGTTTCATGCCAAAATGAATTGACAAATGATGATTCCATCTCTATGTCTCTCTCAGTAAGGAAGGGAAAAATTTCATATCTCTTCGATGTAAGGAAATAGTTTCCTATACTGCTACCTTAAAAAAATGTTTACCCTTGGATCATTTAATGTATTTACTATGTACTTCATATTATGCACCTGTAACAACTTCTTCATCTCCGCTTTCATAGGTATGGTTGTAGAGGATCAATCCATTTTTATTTCAACACCTAGATTCCTGTAAAAGCTTCCACTTAGGAGTATACCGAACGAATTTGAAATATAGGCTACCAAAATTGTGAGCAGTACTTTCTTCTCTGGAAAGTTAGACAAAGAAACCTAGGAATCCTTTATTATACCCACCAATGCAACTTGTTTAGATTCCATGGAATAGGAATATTTTTTTGCATGTGTCAAGGTAATTCCTAGGGTGTTTGTGAATTCCTTGGGCATCGCATTGTTGGAGGCTCTAGAATCTATGATGCAATTGTTGATTTGGTAGCCTTTGACTAAGAGAGATAGGTAGAAGGGTTATACCTTGTTGGTTTTGGAGGCACCAAGGGATAAAATGTTTTGTGAAGGTGGCATGGATGGTGTGGGGAGTAGACCTGTAGAATTTGAGCTTGACACTTTAGCACTACAACCATGGACTACATTGACCAACGTATCAAATTAAGTAGGGTGTGTTTGGAAGTACTCCAATTTTTTTATTGGAACTTTGGCTTTACTCACGTATTCTACATAATCAAATAGGATCACGACGGATGAATTTGAGGTTCCAAGGGTGATGGAATATTTACATGGAAAATATGTGGTTACCTTAGGAGTTTAATTTTCATTAACAGGCATGGTAAATGGCTTAGAAGGGGATGGGGAAGCATAATTTGGTGCTAATTTAGATGATTTTGCAGGAGTAGCATTTGAAGAAGAAGAATTATTAGACACTTTATAAGTAGGGGAAGGACTAGACAAATTACTTGATGTGGAGGTGGGATTATTGCTAATAAGTGGGGCTGGTGTTTCTTTTGTTGAGTTCATTGAAAGTGGTAGCGGTGACCCTCTGTTGATGATATTATTTTGTGGAATGTCAACGGGAGGATATTATTTCTTATTCTTCATTATAGCTATTGAAGATGAATCTATTTTATTTGATTAAGTCCACATTAACACCACACATGAGAAGCTTAGAGCTTCTTCATCATCATTGTATTTGTCTCCTTCAAGATACTCAATAAGGCCGTTTTGAGTCTTTCCATTAACCTCTTCAACCTCAAGGTAGTATCCATCATCACCTTCTTCTTCTTCTCGTTCATCAGCGTCACACATAGCATTGACTGAAGGTGATTTTAGAGAAATTATATGAGGAGGCGTGGTGATTCTTGTCTGGTTCATAGGATTTGGATCCCTTGGCACATTCCAAATAATGATTTGAGACAATTATTTCTTCATGGAAACCATGTTTTTGGAAATTTTCTGGATCGTAGGATTAGTGAGGGTTGAGCTTCAACTATGGCCTTTATTTTTCCCATTGGGACCTTTCATTTTTCCAGATAGGATAAAATCATCTTTGGTCTCTATTGCATAATCTTGTGCTTCTTTGGGATCTCTAGGTTGGGACCTCCCGAGGAAGAAAAAAACTTCTAGTGGGATAACACTTATGAAGAATATTTGTAGATTGTTTTCATGGGGCATAACATCTTCAGGAATCCTTATAATTATCCTATTATATTTTGTAATAAAATCTCTCATTCATTCAAAATCTTCTCTATTCATTTGCATCAACTAGACCAAAATATCATAGAAGTAGTCTATAGTCTTGAACCTATGCTCAAAGGTACTTCTTATGTCTTCCTAACATGTGATAGATCTTGAGGGAAACATGTATAACCATTTGGCCGCTTTCTCTTATATGGATTACACAAATAATCGGATCGACACATCCTCATGTTCTACTCTCAATACACCACAAGTGATGATGAATGTTTCTACATGTTCCTCCAGGAGTTGGGAACCATCTCCTATGAATTTTGGGAAGTTTTTTCTTGATCCTTTTGGTAGCTTGTGGAGTGCTTGAGGAAGAGCAAGTGGGCCGGTGTTTCCACTTCATGGTACATTTGGCCTGCATTCTTTGCGATCATGATCCACCATTCTATTTGGGATCCTAGATTATAACCTTTCTAAGGTTTTGGATTTAGTTTCTTCTCGTGTGTTGGCTTTGGCTTGAGCTCTCTAGATTTCTTCGATTCTAACTCTTATTTATGCTTCAGCTCTTGCTTTTATCTATGTTTTACCCCCAAGTAAAATAGACAACTAGGAAGAATGGGTTTGAGCACTAGAAATTGATTCATAGAGAAAATTGGAATTATACAACTGATTTTTCAATTTTTGGAATCATTACAAGTGATTTCAGAGGTCCTGGGGCCATCCATTAGAAGTAAGCTTTCAGGCATCAAGGAGTTTGCAATGTGAAATAGGACTTGAGCTTCAATGGAACATTTTGATAGTCGTGTCAGGAATTATAAGTCCAAAAAGGTTCCTATGGAGGTAATTTTCCATGCCCTACATGGTGGAAAAGATGAAACATCTTGAAGCATTATACACTTCCCAAGGCAGTTCTTTCTTTTGGCACACAATTGGAAATCCTGATAAAGAAAGAGAAATTTTGAGGTGATAAAGTAAAAATTGGATCTTGATACCAACACCATTGGATTAAATGGGATGTTTCAATTCAAAATCATATACAATTTCACATGAAAAATCATCTGAGAGCTCAATTTATCACCTCCGGAAGCTGGTCGGCTGGAGGTTGGATGGGTTAGGGTTAGACGATTGGGGGTTGGATGGGTCAAGGGTGGACGGCTGGGGGTTGGACACCCAGGGGTTGGTCGGGTCACATTTTTTGATGTGTGTGAACTATTTTTGACACCCGTTGCACCCGTCACACTTACATGACACCTAGGTTGGACGATACTGCCAAGTTGGACAGGTCAAGGTTGGACGGTACGACTAGGTTGGACGGGTCATGGGGGTTGGACGGGTCAAGGTTAGAGGGCTAGGGGTTGGATGCCTTGGGGTTGGCTGGGTCACATTTTTTGACGTGTACAGATCAATTTTTGATTCCCATCACACTGCATCTCATTTGGATGACACCTAGATTCGATGGTATGACCAAGTTGGATGGGTCACATGGTTGGGTGGATCATGATTCCTAAAAACTCAAAAATTGGATTTTAATGTAGTATGGCACCCGTGTCTTCATCTGATAGAAGTACCCCCAAGAAGAGAATTTGTATGGGTGCCCATACCTCTTTAATGAGGGCTGGTGAGACATTTCTTATATATTGTAAAATCCACCTCATTTTTAAAACGACACATTCTGGGAGCTAGGGAAACCCTTGTGAAATTTTCCCTCAACTCCATTTGATCTGTAAGCCTTCTCCTGCTCCTAACAACATATTTATGCCTCTGAGCATTAATGTAATGGTATGTACACCTTATAGAGAAATAAATTCATGTTTTTGTGGCATTTTTAACCCTTTCTCATGTTTTTTTGTTTCTCTTTGCCTCTCTATTTCAGATTTGTTTTCTGTGCATGTATTTCACATTTGGAGGTGTAAGATGTTGTGTTTCATGGAGTGTAGATGGGAGATGGAGTTTGGGTCTATGTCACTTCTCCTCTAACCTCTCTTGGCTATATTTTTTCTCTTCTTCCTCCCTCATAAGAGTATCTCGCCCCTTTTTCTGGTGCTATCACCCCTTTTTAGTGTAGGATTTCCCATTTTACGCACTTTCTCTCTCCTTATCTCCTTGACATTGTTAGGATAGTTTTAGCTAGGTGTCTTTTCTACCTTAGGAGTACTTTAGCATTAGGATTAGGTAGAGGAAGCCATACTTCTCCAGAGGACCATCTCAAGTTTGCAAGTCCCACAACTTGAGATATGGTCCCATGTTACGTAGATTACACCGAATGCCTCATTCAAACTTGGTACATTCAAGGGGTGCTATAATTTTGCATCAACAAATTTGGAACTCATGGTGGGATAGGTTTGAAGCACCTTACCACTTCATTTCATCAATTTGATATGTTCTTGGTGAGATTCAACATTTGGAGGCATAGGTAAATCACATTTGGTGACTCCATCTAGTCAACAACCCATTCTCTGAGTTAAATACTTTCCTTCCATTCATTTCCACCCATTCTTCTTTCCACATCTTTCATCTTCTGCCATTCATGAAGTTATGTAGTTATGACTTCATTCCCATCTTGGAATTCACACTTGCAGTAGCAGCAGTGCATCCCACCTCCAATGTATTTATCAACTCCTCTAGATCAGTGTTATGAGAAAATCAATAATCACTATGCCTACCCATATGAGAATTACCAAGATTAGTTTGACTATAGAATCTACCAAGAGCAATATACATGCAGTGAAAACCGTCAAATTACATGGAGAATGCTTGATTTATAGAAGAAGATTAAAAAAATGGAGGCATGTATGGTGCAGTCAAGGGCCATAACTCATATGAAAGCATTCGTAATTGGCTATAGGGCACCTTGTCCATGGGTCGGCCCTATGCCAAGACTTTTCATCCCACAATAGAAGCTTGACTTCATGGTTGAAATGCTACCTCAACTTGTATAGTGTACTAAGGAGATAGAAGCCTACGAACTTGGTGTCAGGAAACCTTGTCAATGGGTAAATCTTACACCATCAACTAGTAATTTTCTATCCATTCCCCAAGCAGCACCATCTCAACTTGAGATTCAATTTCCAAGATTCCCATCTATTGCTTCTATTGTGGAATCCATTTCTCCATCTTCTAATCTCCCATCCCATCTTAATTTATCTTCCCTTATCCCTTCCAAACCCAATTCCCCTCCACAAGAGCCAAAATAAATACCTTCCCCTTCACCATAAATAAAGTAAGAACTAGTGGAGACCCCACACACCACTCCTACTTTCCCAAGTCCATGTCGGAAAGAGACTCAAAAATCCAGCCAAGGGGAGCAACAAGAAGAAGAGCCAAGAAAAGAAGAAATGATTAGAATCTTGGTGATCTTTGCTCTTAGATTTGGGATTGATAAAATGACCTTGATGGAGAAACCCACGGAGGAGGCTGAGGTCAAGCCACAAGTGGTGGAATCTTCAGCTGCAGCACAAGTGAGGGAAGAAGTAGCTACTCAAAATCCAAAAGAGGAGGAGTGCATTCTAGTTGTGGAGGAGAACCATACAGTTTCAAAGGCTTCAAACACAAATAAGGCTGCAGAAGAACCTTCAGTTCTTCCTCCCACTTCATCCCATTCAATCTCTAATGTCGAAGAAAAGTTTGAGCTTTCAAACTTCATGTTTTAAGATGAGGGTAACTATGGTGAGAAATTTCAGATCAGGAGGACACCATGGGGGAGGCCAAGCACAATACAGTAGGACAATGAGGAGGTAGAGTATCTATCTAATTTGGAGAACTACTTTGATGGAGAGGAGCCTGCGGAGATTACCAACTTCGCTACCTCATCATTCATTCTACAACATCAAGGGCCCACTGCCATGGGGGAGGGCATTTAATTACAATAACCTGCATTTCACAATGGCCCTATGGAACTAAGGTTGGAAGATTTGAATCTTTCATGTTATCCACAGGAGGAGGAAGGGAAAAAAGATGACACACATTGCATACCAGTCATCAAGGAAGAGGATCAGTTGCTTGTAGAAGCATTGCAAAGTAAAAATCAGCATACAAGTAGCCTCTTTTTCATGAAGGTCCACAAGAAGACTCCATTTTTGGAGTTGAATTTCAGATCAACGGGTGCATCCATAAGATCTGATAGTTCCCAATCAGGTACTTGGCTTAATTGGAGGCAAGGGAGAAGCCAAAACCAGTCATTCCCACTTTAGGGCATGAAGATGAGTATCAAAACACTAAGGGTCACCATCAACACCTTCAGGAGTCCAATGTTAATCAACTTGATAAGGTATTTTCGATTGATGTTGATATTTTGGTTATTTGGGTGGAGGATCGGCCTCTTGTCGGTTATTCACTCATAATTATAGCCATGTTTAGTGCCGAATCATATACATGGCTACCTATTTTGAGAAATGGAAGTTACTTCTCCCTTCCCGTTGTAGGATTTTTTAAAATTTCCTTTGCCTTTGGTTAGCGTAGAGTAGGTAGGTTTACTTTCTACAGAAGAAGTTCTTGTGCACACTCTGCATGCTCCACTTGGGGTATGTATGATTTCTGGTTTTATACATAGTGTGTTTTGTGGCATGTTGTTGCTCTTGCATGATCCATTCTTTGGAGGGGGCATGTTTTTATGGGAAAAATCAGGTTTCAACAACAGTTCCTGCCTCTCCAAATTAGTTTGTGTTCCCATGACTTTTGCAATGTTTATACTTGTCAAGGAATCATCGATTGGTCTTATTTCATACTTGACAAGAAATCAGATGAAGGATAGTTTTAGGGGGACTTCAAACCTTTGTCCTATAGATCAAGTTTGCAGAAGAAAGAGAATTCTAGGTTAAGGACAATTTTCTACTCTCACAAAAATTTGATTAAGTTAATTTTGTAAATGAGAGGGAAAATTCGAGAAGTGGTAGGAAGTTCCAGGTTCAAGAATCAATGTTTCAATGGCTCAGTAGTAGAATTCAGATTTTAGGATCAGTTTACAAGTGTACCAATATTGAATCCAATGCCCAATGGACAATTCAAGGCCACTGGTCACACATCTAGCAGGCAGATGTCCCTGAGAGGTCACCAATTGTTATCTATTTTTTACCCCCTGGTAAAATAGACAACTCTGTTACCAACATGGGTTGTGTAACATTATTAAATAAATTGTAATATTATTAATAATGAGTCTATAAAACTCATATTAATTAATATAGTTGTAATAGTTTGGGAATTATTTGAAGTGAGTTCAAGAGAATAATTCACGTAGCTATTGTGTAGTGTGAGTGAATCCTAGGGATGTTTGAGAGATATTAGGAGCCTAAGACTGAGAGATTCATGGAGAGAGATATGAGGGATTGAAGATCCAGTGTTGACCGCCACAATTGTAGGATTTTGATAAAATGCACTATAAATTCTAAACTCCCAGGCAATGTATATTTATATCCCAGACGAATACAATTTGCATATTATATTATTCGGTGTTTATTTCTCATATTATATTGCAGCTTCCCTGTCCAAGTAGAAGAGAGCAAGTTCTGAGAAAAGGTGAAAAATTTGTAGAAAACAAGCTCGGGCCAAGAAAAATCATGAAAAATGGCTAAGTCCTAGTCCTCGCAATAGTCGGGACATAAGGGACATCTAGGTGCGAACCAGCCGAAAGGCCGCCAGGCAGTCTGCACAGTATTTGGGACATCCGAGCCAAAGGGACGCGTGGGACGCGGAAATCCGAACTGGCCAAAAAGTGGAAAAAATTGACTAACTATTGAAAAAGGCAGTCTGGGACATCTGGGCAGTTAGTACGCAGAGGACGCAAGTCGGCCGAAAAGACTTAAGGCAGCCCGGAACAGTTGGGCCGAAGGTACATGAAGTACGTGAACCAGTCAGATCGGCCGAAATGAGAACTTTCACACTGGGACAGTTGGGACAAAAGTATGTGAACTGGCCGAACCGGGCGAATCGGGAAAATTTGTCCCAAACAGTCCGGGACAAGCGGGGCAAGAGTACGCAGCGGACGCGAACCGGCTGGTTCAGCTGAAATAGGGGACTTTCGTACTAGGACATTTTTTAGCCAAAGTTTGTTTTATATTGATTTGTTTTAAAGTTTAGTTTTAGTTTTTTTACAGTATAAAGTTTTAAAAAATGAGTCAATACGTGGTCCTTTAGTTTTTCAAACGGCCATAAGTTTTTTTTTATTATGAACTCCGATATTCACAATCATATGGTTTCTTTTTTAAAGTTTTTTTATGATTTGTCCTCTACACCAGTTATTATTGGATAGTTTTTATTTTTAATAAGTCTTGTTTTTTTTGTTTTAGATATATTTAGATTATTTTTATTTGTTAATATCATTTATGCTCCAGTCATTGTCAATTTTCATTGTTGTGTCAAATGTTTTAAAATAGCCTGCCATGTACCCAAAGTAGCTTGCCCGCATTTTAGAATTGTGTCATAACTGTATTGTCATCGTTGTTGTCAAAGTTAGTCACACAATAGTGTGAGTCAAAAAGTTTTAATCATGGATCTAAAAAAAATTGCCTATAGCAATACACATTAATTGCTTGTACGCAATGTTTGAGTCAGACATTGAGGGGGTCTTTTCAAACTAAGCTTTGAAAGGACATTTTGCTGAGTTACAGTATCGTCATGTTGGTAGTTGAAGGAGTGCAACGGAGAAAGGCATGGTTAATCATTCGACCTCTGCTGCCAACCACAAGCGACAGTATGGGCCGCATAATGCAAGTAATATGTGGCATCATTTCACTCAGTCTATGTGTTTCATTATAGGTGGTAATGAAGAACAAATGTCACATTCTTGATTTAGAGTTGTATTTCCTTCTCTATAACCTCCTGATGTAAATATGTTGTAGTAGAAAGACAAAAGCACAAGAAAAAGTAGCATCATGTTTTTCATTGTAAGAGGATGAATAGAGGTTCATGGGTAGCAAAGGGCTCGTGCCTAGGACAGGGGTTTGTATTTGGTGAAGCCAGAGTGTTGCAGCGTACAAGATCATGTAGCATGCAGAGGCAAGAAAGCTGTAGAATGACGTGATGAATGTTTTTCTCTACCTTGTTCACATTAAGGGAGTGTATATTGGGAATATAATGAATGCAATAACATATCAGTTTGTGGAGTGAATATTACCAACATATTGTGTTTTCATTGCATTAAATAAATTGCCCCTTTAATATTATTAATAATGAGTTTATAGAACTCATATTAATAATATAGTTGTAATGCAGTTTAATTCATTTGAGTGAGTTGTGTATGAACAATTCACGTAGCTATTTTGTAGTGTGAGTGATCCTAGGGATGTTTGAGAGATATTAGGAGATAAGACTGAGATCACCTCATGGAGAAAGCACTATGCCTCTGTATTGAAGATGAGTGTTGACATCCACCATTTCTAGGAGTATCAAACACTGTAAATGTAAACTCTATCAATGTATGCATTCTATATCCCAGATAAATTGCAAATTTGCATATTATATTATTCGGTAGTTTATTTCTGCATATTATATTGTAGCTTCTAACAAACTTGAGCAGGATGGGTTTAGGAGTAATGAACAATGATTAATCTGGAGGTAAATATGTCAATGATAGCAACTGAGTCCCACAATTTTGGAGAATCATTACCCATGTGATTCAGGGACAGTTTCGGTGATTTTGGGGCCATCCATCAGAAGTAGGTTTTTTGGGCCTGTAAGGAGTTTGTAGTGATGAAAGATGAACTTGATATTCAAAAAGAATATTTTGATAGCCGTGTCAAGAATTATAAGTCCAAAAAAGTTCCTATGGAGGTCATTTTCCATGCCCTACATGGTGGAAAAGATGAGACATCTTGAAGCATCATACACTTCCCAAGGTAGTTCATTCTTCTGGCACACAACCAGACAATCCTCGAGAAATAAAGAGCCATTTTTGAGGTGATAAAGGAAAAATTGGATCTCGATACTACCTCCTATTAGATTCAATGGGTTGTTTCCATGTGAAATCATATATAATTTCACCAGAAAACACATCCGGGAGCTCAAGTTATTTCCTCCCAGAAGCTGGACGGGTCATGGTCTAGACGGCTAGGGGTTGGACGGGTCAAGGTTGGATGGTTGGGGGTTGGACACCCAGGGGTTGTTCAGGTCACATTTTTTGATGCGTAGGATCATTTTTTGACACATTTTACACCCATCACACTGGAACGATACCTAGGTTTAATGGTATGGCCAGGTTGGATGGGTTATGGGGTTGGACACCTTGGGGTTGGGAGGTTGGAGGTTGGACGCCTAAGGGTTGGTCGGATCACATTTTTTGACGTGTTAGGATCAGTTTTTGATGCCCTTTGTACCCGTCACACTGGCACAGACACCCAGGTTGGATGGTATGGCCAGGTTGGATAGATCATGGGGTTTGGATGCCCTGGGCTTGGTCAACTAGAGGTTGGATGCCCAGGGGTTGGTCAGGTCACATTTTTTGATGCGTAGGATCAGTTTTTGACGCCCGTTGCAACTGTCACACTTATAAGACACCCAAGTTGGATGGTATGGCTAGGTTGGACACCTAGGATTTGGTTTTTTGGGGGTTAGACGCCTACAGGTTGGTCGGGTCAAAGTGTTTTGACGCGTATGAATCAATTTTTGATGCCCATCACACCCCTCTCATTTGCATAACACCCAGGTTGGATGGTACGGCCAGGGTTGAACGGGTCACATGGTTGGGTTGCTTACAATTCCCAATAACTCAATAATTAGATTTTAATGTAGTATGGCACCCATGTCTTCATCTGACAGATGTACCCTCGGGAAGCAAATTTTTATGGGCGCCCATACCTCTTTAATGAGGGTTGGTGAGACATTGCTTATATATTGTAAAATCCACCTCATTTTTAAAATGACACATTCTAGGAGCTAGGGAAACCCTTACAAAAAAATTCCCTCAACTCCATTTGGGTTGTAAGCCTTCTCTTTTGCCTGATCAAGCGTATTTATGCCTCTGAGCATCAATGTAATTGTCTGTGCACCTTATAGATCAATAAATTCATGTTATTTTGTGTTTTCTACCCTTTCTCATGTTTTGTTATTTCTCTGTGCCTCTCTATTTTGGATTTTTTTTCTATGCATGTATTTCACATTTACAGGTGTAAGATGTTGTGTTTTATGGAGTGCAGATGGAAGATGAAGTTTGGGTTTGTGTCATTACTATTTTGACCTCTCCCAATTATATTTTTTCTCTTCTTCCTCCCTCATTAGAGTATCTCACCCCTTTTCTTGGTGCTATCACCTCATTAGTGTAGGATTTCCCATTTCACGCACTTTATCTCTCTTTGTCTCCTATGTATTATTAGGATAGTTGTAGTTAGGAATATTTTCTGCATTAGGAGTATTTTAGCATTAGGATTAGGTAGAGGAAGTTGGCCTTCTCTGGAGGAGCATCTCAAGTTCACAAGTCTCACAGCTTGAGAGATGGTCCCATGGTATGTAGATTACACCGAATACCCCATTTAAACTTGGGCCATTTGGGGGTGATGTAATTTTGCACCAACACTTGCTTCTCTTTCTATCACTTTATCTTCAGTCTCTACGTCAATGACGTCTTCAATAATATAATTTATTTTTAGGAATTAAACATCCAATGGGTTGATGACTCTTGGGCTTCTAATGGGAATGTTTTCCTGAAGAAGAGGAGACCTTGTATTTTTGAGTAGCTCTTGTCTTCTTTGAAGTTCTTCAAAGATGGGGTTAGTTTGTCCTCATTGTCTTTTTTGTCAAGTGTACTTTCTAACTGCTAGCTTGCAAATATATGTTTTTCTCTTTGGAGCATGAACATGTCTTTGTATTTCTAGTTTAGTGACATGTTATTCTTCAAGGTCCTATACTCTTGTGGTGATGAAGTATTGAGTGAAACTTTGTCAGTTGTGCCAGATGACTTCCATCAAGTAATAAGTGATGTCTTATTTAATATAAATTAGTAGATTAGGTCTTTCAATAGGAGGGTTACCTGGAATGGACATGATTTGTAGATAGAAGGCTCAAGTAACTTTTCATATTCCAATTTTTTTTTATATTTTTTGGATTTTCTTGACCTTCTAGTTGTATTTTGGGTGTAGATGATGCTAAATCTGCCCCATAGTGTGTGCCAAACATTGTTGGCAAGAAATATTTTTGGGTGAAAATTTTTGTGGGTTTCTTGCCAATGCTCTGGGAGTCAAAGTCCCTATACTTAGACAATGTAGCTTCCATATTTCCATGCACTTGAAAAAGTGGAATTTTCTTGGTGGTGTTGGGATCGGGGATCCAATAGGGTCACTCCATTGACCTTGCAGTAAAGCTAGCACTCTATTGCTAGAGATGAATTTTTCTTGAGAGAAGGGAAGGGAGTGAGAATAAGGGGTAGGATAAGTAATGTGGCATGTATAATTTTAGATCCCTACAAACACTAGTTAGAAAACTTTACACATGTATTTTTGAGAAGAAAATAACATGATTTGTTGAGCTACTGGCTAGAGGAAACCATAGGCACAAAGATGTACACATTTATATGCCTTGGTAAACATAAAATTATTCCTTTTAGTAGCTTGGAAAATCACAGTTATACATAATGAGGAATTGAGGAAATGTGAGGCAGAGAAAACAAAATAAAATTAGCTATCTCTTTGTTCCTTCAAAATAATTTCTCTCTCACGAGATTACAAATTGACAACTAGCTTAGAAGAAACTCAAATGAGGAGCTCATTATAATTTATAGAAGAGGAACAACTCTTCATCTTCTTGATGACACTTCATATGCCCTATTTTTGAATTTAGACTATTCACATTCCTACCAAATATTAAGTCCCTTTTATAAAAATAAAGTGAATTAATTTTACATCATGTTTCTAAAGTAAAATTTAATTAAGTTAAAGGCATATTAAAAAGTGCAACCCCAATGTGAAATTAGAACATCGAGAAGAGATAAAGTTTGGGGGAAGGAAGATAAGAGAGAGAAGAAAAGAAGATGTTTCTCTTGATGAATTCTGTTGATTCTGATCATTAGAATGCTTTAATGTGATGAAACTCTGAATCTCTTAATCCTTTAGACCTTGAGAAACTCCTTTAGATGGTTCACAAACACCTTGGATTAAGTGTTTAAGAACACTGTTGAATGACATTGCTAATGACCACAAAAAAAACTCATGAAGATCCCTTCGAAAGAGATATGATCTCAAAAACTTACCCTTCTAGGATGAATGGAATGTTTTTCTGATGATCCTTCACCTCACACATGATACTCCTGCAACTCGATCCATGAAATGAGTGTTGAAATACATTTTTTTGTTCCCTAAGATGGATCTTGAATACCCCATGAGAAATTACTACAATGATCCTAAATGATGATGTTTACCTGAGTGAGCATCCCTTTATATCCCATTGTTCCAAAACTACCCTTTGAGTGTGACTTACCATTAATATCAAGTGCCCATATGGGGGACTTACTATTTATGGTAAGAGGTTATTTTTTCCTCTTCTTAACCATCCTGATGTGATGAAATCCTTCATTCAATCCTTTATTCACTCTTGTGCACACTGCCTCCGCCTCGACCACTTCTTGGGGTGACTTACTATTTTTGGTAAGCACCCATATAGGGAATTTACTATTTTTAGTAGTTGTTTGTTTTCACTATTTTTTGCTCTAGGAAATCATTTTGACTTGCTGATGATCTTCAGTGTAAACTTCCTTTTCCATAGCCACTTTTGATAATGAATTTCCAAACATAGAAAACCTTTATATGAAAGATTTCTATTTTTAGAAAATGTATTCCTGGTGCTCAGTTTGTGACAAAACACATAGTTTTGGACTTGGCTCATCGTCATGATCTTATCCTCCAAATTTCACTTAATTTTTCCCGCCTGAAAGATTGAAAATAAAAAATGATTTTTTTTACCAAGCTAGAGATTCGAGCATGGAGCTACCATGACATCCATTAATGGAGTCATGGAGCTTTTTTTCAGATCTATTTTTCACCTCTGATTATGAAGAAAGTGACTCCATTGTGATATATTTTTAACTTGGAGTCAATGGGAAAAATTCTAGCTTGATTCCATAGCTGGATTGATAGGAAATCTGATGAATGTGAGCTAAGACATGAAATGTAGCCATTTTTATACCCTTAGAACAACAATCTAATCCCATGTGTGTCGACCTATCACCCAACGGGTGCTGGGCACCCACGCGAGGCATGCACGGGCATCGAGCCCCTCCTTTATGTGATTCTTGTGAGAATACATTATCTTATGACAAATATTCAAGTGCAAAAGAATAGAAAATAACTGTGCATCATTATGAGAACCTAAGATGAGTCATCATATTAATGCATCCATAAAAAAGAAATAACAAGAAGCATATAGAACTGATTCATAACATGAAGGAAATACATTATGCTTAATCCCATGAACACATATATACTTTAAAGCAGAACCTTCCATTTATATTAGTGAGTTTAGTAACCACATTAAATTTCTTGAGGTCATAACAGACCCATATAACAATGCAAAGCAAGGCCATACATCTGGAACTACACTATGTCCTTAATATTACAAGGATAAGCACAGACCCATCCCTCTAAATATGTTATCACTCCTATATTTTCTCTAATCATAACCCAAAAAATCCTCCATGATATTTCTATAGAGCTTCGCCTCTATTCCACCACCTTTGTTATTCTTCTATTTCCCTCCTTCTCTAGTATATATCCTCTTCTTCTATCAGCGCACCTATATATATAGCTTTTCTTCCTTAACCGCCATGCTTTCTGAGGTAACACATCAGATACCAAGTGTCCAAGTGGTCCTCCAAAGGAGCATGCCTCCTTTGATCTGAGATCTCCACTATGTGCAATGATGTTCTTTTAGAACCTTCCATCGCATGCATGGAATATTCCCTTTTTGATCCTATGGCCACCAGGTTGTCACCTTATCCATTCCACATGCTATATGGGTCACACTTTTCTCATGTGCTTCCTAGAATGCCGAATATGGCTAAGTCCCAAAACATATCTTGCCTTACGTGCACACTGTGTGCTTTGCAAAACCATGCTAGAACCATTCCCTATATGTCTTCAACCCCACGTGCCTTTCTTCAAATAGGTCCCACACGCCCATGCACCTTCTCGTACTTAGCCAATATAATGGAGCCCAACATCACCCCACATTACTCCTATTCTCTTTCCTCAGAAACACTCTTCAATAAAATAAAGAATGGCGAGCTCTTAAAAGGATTGGAAAGAAAGAATAAAGGAATGAAGAATTGGGAGAAAGAATGAAAGAATGGGGGACTTGTTTATTGTTGGAGAAGGAGAGGGAAATACTTCCCTATTTGAGCCTCTAACTTCTCCCAAGTATTGACCTCGTTCTGAGCTTGTTGACAAAGTTCACCCACCAGGGATCTCTCCTCCTCAAAACTCAGCTCCTCCCCTTTGTCACTCATGGTCTCAACATTAATTTTTGACTACTTTCCAAATTCCTCAAGAACATCCATCCTGTAGGTGATCTGGGGTTATAATTACTTTATCCAGTGCTTGATTGAGCCTTGTAAGGTCTCGATTGCTTCTGAATTATTCTCCACTTCAGCCAAGATCTTATCTCTTTTCACTCTATTCCCCTTATTTTTCTCTTGGAACTCCTTGATTTCTATTTCATGGGTGGCAACCAAGATGCTTATCACTCTATCCCTATCAACACAGTTGTCATAAACATCTTCAGCAACTTGCGCAATGACCTTTACCTCTACAATAATTTTAGTGTATCAAGCCATAGTCTCAACAAACTTCATTTTTTTCTCTTTCTCTTGGCATGCATGCACCTCTTCTGAAGACTCTAAAGTGATTTTTCACCTCTCCATTGTGAGAATGCGAGTCTAATCTTCCACACATTGCAAGGTTAATTCATATTGTTACTCAGGAGGCGCTAAGTCAGGTTACTTCAAGAAAATGGCATTCGTAATAATCTCCACTTTCTTGGAGACTTTACACACCTTTTCCTTTTCCTCCTTCAGCTCATGCCTCAACTGACCATTGATTATCTCCTCTTGCTTTAGGTCATTTATCTTTTCCACAAGATCCTTATTTTTCTTCTCCAATTCCTCCTCCAGGAACCTCACTCTATCATTTCTCCCAAATAGTCCAGCCTCAACTTTGACTAAAACCTTATTGAGCGCATTATAGACCTATTCATCTGATAGCTACTGAGTGTTTATCAAGGGATTTATTCCTTTTTTTAAAAACCTTTATCTGTGCTCTCTAATTTACTTTGAACTTAGGTTCATTTACGGGAGACTCGAATTCCCAAGATAACATCTTCCTAGTTTGGGGATATGCGCCTTCTTCATCAAATGATGACATAGCTAGGAGTTTCTCTGTTGGTATGGTGCTTTGGAAATGTGCACGTAGCACCTTTCTAGGATCATTTATGTATCCCATTCCCTACTTGTGTGCCACCACTATGCCTTTCCCACCTATTCGCGCAACTTTTGGGAAGATTACTACTAATTTGGGATCCGTACCCATGCTTCCATACTCCTTCCCAACACTTCTTCCATCTCCTTCAAAATTTCATCTGTGCTCCACTCCAACTCCTATTCCACAAACTCCTTCATGATGCCCACCACTTCTCTCTCTATGGCTTTCTCCACTTTCTCATTGGTAAGGCATGGGGTTCCATTGTTTTTAGTGCTCACCTCTTCGCTCACCCCTTTGCTTTGATCCTCTACTTCCTCCTCTTCATTCTTCTCCTCTTCTCCTTCCTCCTCAAAATCATGTATATCATACAATGGATGGTTTTTTCCTCCCTCGGGCTCATCGTCATTCTTGTCACCAATGTAGAAATCTAAAATTTGTCTCTTTCGAGTCTTCCTCTTCCTTCAATTTATGCTTCTTCCTAACTGGTGATTCTAGTATAGGAGATTCTTCCTTCTCCTTCTCCTTAAAATGAAACCTCTTCATTGGTGATTATTCATGGGTGAGGGGATCTTCATGATATGATGCCTCTTCTTTAGGATTCTTTACCTTTACTGGGGAATTATTTTGGTGCACGTAAGTGCTAGGATTCACGTCTGCTTCCGGTGCGCCCACCGATTGTGCTATCTACACACTTGGTGCCTTTTCTCCTGCATTTCTTCTCTTTCCTTATTCTTTGGCATGAGATTTTTAAAACCTATGGGGTCTTCTATAATGGAGACATCACTCTCCAGATAGGATATTTTTTCAAAATTTGGCCTTATGCGTAGATATACCCTTGTTGCATCCCTTTCGGTGAATGAAAACGTTATGGGATTCATCATTTGAATTTTTTGGGAGACATACTTCTCCACATACATGTGATTCTTAGGGTAGACGTGATTTCGGTGCATCTTGTGGTGGCCTTGTTTGACTTCACTAAGGTCAAACCTTAGTCTTTTGGCTTCTTTGAACCTGTTGACCCCTGCATTGAAGTATTGCATGGTGAAGGATAAGAGAAGCTTGCACCATGGTATCTTAGTCCCATTTGTCAAAGTGAACCTACTAATGTAGAAGTTTTGGTAAACTACAAACTTTGCCTCTCCATCCACGAGCATAGGCAACTGCTCTAGGATCCTCCAGTCTTCCCTGAATTCATCACACATTTGTTTCTACCACTTCTCCAGGTGCACATTGTGAGCAGTCGTCATGGTTTCACAAGTGTACTTTCAAACCTTTTTACAGGAGAGGGGTTCTCTTCTATATACTCCCAAAACTATTTCTCTAGCCCATCTAGTACTCCAATATCTGAAAATATAATGGTGAGGAGTATTTTACTGAATAATATCTTCACTCCTTCCTGCACACTACTTATCATTTCATCCACAATGAAATAGAACAATTTATAGATGGTTCCCTCTAATATCCTCTGGCATACATTTAGTCATGCCTTTTTCACTTATTTCCATCATTCCTGATCATTAATCTTGGTCACCAAACATGTGGCAATCCTCGTGAAAGGGTCTAGAAGTTTTGCGATGTCAAATTATTGTGAACCCTTTTTGTATTCATACTCTGCTACTGTTTCCTTGATAGCCTCCTTATCGCTGAGATCATCATATATGGATTCCCCTTCACAATTCAAGCTAGTGAACCTAGATATCAAATGAGGTGTTATATGTATCTTGCACCCTACAAAGTAGAAATTGTCTCTATGCATGTGTGACATCAACCATTGATAAAGGCACTCAAGCTTACCAAAGTAAGGCAACTCATACAGTTGCAATAACCCTGCTTTCTCCAATTGGACTTTCACCTTGTCGCTGTAAATAGGAATCCCATATGGTTTCCTTTTGTTAGTTGGATGGACCAAATCTAACACCATTTACTTCTTAGTTGTTCTCATGTGATGGTTATAATTTCTCATGGCCATTTGTCTTAAGTGTGAAACCCACTCCTTTCCTAACGATACTCCATCTAGGTACTACATTTCTACATACCATTCCTCATTGGAGCTTACAACAACAGCAATTTGTTTTACTTTTCAATTTCCCTTTTGTTTCTTTGGTGAAATGGTCACCTTCTTTGGTGTCATTCTTTCTATCGGTTTAAAATTTAACACTCCTTGCTCTACTCTACTACTCTACTTAACTCGAAAGCTCAACTCTTGGAATAATTCTTTCTATTTCCATTCCCTATATGTGAAATTCTAACTAGAAAAAAATTCCACAGGACAACACACTTAAGAAAACCTTTTCTCATGCCCGTGTAATCCTTTCTCCTTGTTTGTAGATCCACTCTAATCACACACTTATATTTCTAGGATTCTTCCTCCTTCGCAAAAATTTCTCTAGATTCCCTAGTTCATAAAAGCGCTTCAACTTTGTAATAGCAAGGTAGAATAATGAATTTCTCGACCTCATATTTATAGTTTTTACTTTCCTCCAACAATAAATGTGGATTTTTCTACTAAGCTAACCTTAAGCATCCTCATCCACGCACCCAATCCTATGAGAAAAAAATTCTACAACCTTATGGCATGAAAAAATACAATCTGAATGAAGACTCTTACGCATGCACCTACAGTGCCAAAGGTAATACTTCTATCTTTTACCTTATTTTTTCCCTCACCTACCTTATGTTGTTCATGCGCTTCTTCATCCCTTGTACATGGTCTTTGTTACAACCTTCTTGACACCATAATTCATCATCCACCATTTCCCAACACATTTTCCCAACCTTACATGCTTCCTTCTACTGGGCCACAATTTGTATTACTGGCATATAATTTGCTTTGCATTACTCCGCCCCACACTAAAACAGATGCACAGTGCTCTGTGCATACACAAATTTGGAAAATAATGTGGTTACCAGTGCACAAGGCACAAAATGAAACAAAATAAAGGAAAAAACAATCGAGAAAGGGAAATACAAGAAAAGAAAAATAAAATAAAGGGGAATTCTAAGCTAACTAGCAATATTACCTTATTTACAAACACCAAGAAGACTTATCTATACTACGGCTTCAACCTATTTCAATTTAAATGACCTGGTAATCTCATCCCATCTAGCTCTTGTAACTGGTAAGCGCCTGAATCAAGGATGTATGAGATGATGTAATGTCCCAACCAATGGACTTTCAACTTCCTAGGATGGCGTAGATACTTGGAATCATACAACAACACCATCTACCTAACCTCAAACTACTTGTTCTTGATATGATGATCACACCATTCCTTTTTCCTTAATTTTTATGTCTTCTAACTCCATATATAAAGTGATCACCTTTCGTCTAATTGCATCAACTTATCAATACTCTCTTCCAACACTTTTTCATCATCTAATCCTCATGTGTGTGTTGTATGCAGTAATGGTAACTTGAATTCAACTAGAAAAACAGCCTTCGCACCAAACACCAATTGAAACAGTGTGGCCTTGTTCAACCTCTTATAGGTTGTCATGTATGGCCATAGAATGGTTGATACATTGTCATCCCAATCTTTTCATCCAACGTCAAATATATTAGTTAATGTGTGACTTAGTATTTTTTAAATGCCTCAGTGGTTCCATTTGCTTGAGGGTGATAAGGGGTAGTCTTGTGATGGACTAACATAAATTTTGCTAATAGAATCTTGATCGTTTCATTTAGAAAAGGTGTACCTATATCACTTGTTAAGCTTAAAGGAAAACCACACCTACTGATTATGTTATACCATAAAAATCTAGCAGTTGTTGTTGTGGTGCAATCCTTTGTAGTCACTACCTCTGCCCAATGTGCCAAGTAATCAGTGCAAGTAATGATATACCACGAATCAGTTCTTCATGTGGCTAGAAAAATTGGCCCTACAAATTTTATTTCCCATTTTTCAAATGGTTCAGCACTGGTTATTGGTCATAAGGTCATTTCATCCCTCTTCCCAGGTTTTCCAAGGCATTGGCAATGGTCACAGCCCTTGCAAAACTCAATACAATCTTGGTAGATGGTTTCCAACCAAATCCCTCCTAGTAAAATCTCCCACGTGGTAGCATTTCTTGCATAGTGTCCCCCTATAATCCTACCATGTGCTTCCTCCATAATTTCCATGTGCTCATGTTCCAATACGCATCGGCTTAGAACCTCATCATGACCTAACTTATATAGATCCCCACTACTAAACATGTAGGGTGTAACGCGTATTGCTAACTTTTTTTTCTGTAGAGTGTTCATCCCTTCCGGTGCCACACTTGTTTTCAAGAACACTGTGATATCTTCCAAGTCTAAGGGCATGTGTCGCAACCTAAAAATTTACGTGTCTGGCATGGTATGCTTAATGCTTTGCACATCCTCCCCTGAGTTAATTCTTGATAAGTGGTCAAGTCCTCAATTGCTCTTTCCTTATTTTACAACCACTCTAAACAAAAACTATTGGAATAATAGGACCCAATGACATATGTAGCCTTGAAAAATGAGATTGTTCACTAAGTATTTCAATGCCATGTGGTCTGTGTAGAATATGAATAGTGTTGTTAACAGATACTGCCTAAACTTATGCATCACATAGATCATTGACAGTTCCTCACGCTCAGTGGTTGTGTACTTTTTCTCTACTAGTGTCCACTTTCTATTGGCAAAACACATAAGATGATCAACAATCCCTTCACTGGTTTGTGCTAGTACTACTCCCATAGCTGTCCCTGAGGCATCAACATGCACATAGAAAGGATTGTCCTAAGAAGGAAAACGTAGTATGGGAATTGTGACAAGCCTATCCTTCAAAGTGTCAAACTCCTTTTTCTGCGCCTCTCCCTAGTGAAAGGAATTCTTGTGTTTTAGCAATCCCTCCAAGGGCGCGGTGGTCTTGGCATACCCCTTGTGAATTTACTATAGTAACCCATATTCCCAAGGAATCTACGCATTGTGCTTTGACTAGTATGCTCCCCTAACCCCACAATAACTTCAACCTTGGATGGATCCACTAGTAAGCCTTTCTTACATATAATATGTCCTAATAGGGTTCCAAATGGAGTAACAAAGACACATTTATTAATGTTGAGGGATATCCCCAAATTTTGACATCTCTTAAACATCATCATAAAATTATCACAATGGTCTTTTACCAATCCATACATAGTCTAGTCATCCAAGTCAACTTGATGAAACTTATGGATGAATTCTTGAAATGCTTGTACCACAATGCATGAGAACACAACAGGTGCATTCTTCAATCCAAAAGGCATAACTGTGTAGGAAAAAATTCCCCATTTAGTGGCAGAAGTTTTCTTTTTCTGGTCTTCCTTTACAATCCTAACCTAGTGATACCCTGAGAACCCATCCGTGAAAGAGTAGATCTTGCACCTAGCCATTCCCTCCAAAATTTCTTCAGTAAAAGGGGTTGGAAAAGGATTGATCACACATACTACATTTAGATCCCTATAGTCAACATAGATCCTTATCCTCCCATCCTTCTTGATACTGATGACCATTGGGATTATCCATTTTGATTCTTCAACTGCCTCAATGATACCAGATGCTATCATCTTGTCTATTTCCTCATTGATCCATACGTTTAAATTCATATTCATCTGATAAGGCCTCTTCCAAATCAGGCGTGCACCCTCCTTCAACTTTATCTTCATCTCCCCCAAGGAATGGGGGATGCGTTTGAGTTCATGGTACCCACGAGGGAACAAATCCTGGAACTTGCACAATAGGTCAATGACCTTTGAAAATTTTTTTACTGACCAATAGTCCCCAATGATAGCTTCCTTATGTTCTGTCTCTGTCCCAATGTTAACCTTGCTTTTTTTCAAGGGCTCATGGTAGGTGCATGCTCACTCATCAGTGCTATTTATAACTTCACGCGCACCTTCATAATGGTTAACATAAAAAGTTTCCATATCTTCACCATCTACTACAGAGACCATTTTTCCTTTTCCATGCATGCATGCTCAAGCTATACTTCCTTTGATTATTCTTCTTTGAGGTGTGTCTCAAAATAAGGATCACCTAGTAATTCTAGTAGCCTATCTTTTTCCATAGCACTATCTCCCATTGTAAGGCACTTGATTACTTAAAAATCCTTATCCATTGATGGCTTGGTATTCCTATACTCAAAATCTTGAATGAGACCAGCCGCAAACTCCTGCCAATTACCAGTTTGATGGCATATCTATGAATGAATATACCATGCATGCGCATAACCTTGTAAGGTGGAATACAACTTATATATCCATAACAAAGGTGGTAATGCTTCTGTGCTTCCCATCCAAGCCTTCTCACATGCTTGGACATGAAATGAGGTGGTTTCTTTACCATGGTAACCTTGTATGATAGTGGGTGTGTTGTTCCTAGAGAACCTTACAGAAAATGTGATTCTTACCTCATGCCATTCTAGGAGGATCTCCTATTGTGTAGCCCACTAGCGTGTTGTAGTTATGAGCAAGTTATAACTAAGCATTCCCCTTCTCTCATCCTCATTTTTCCACTGAGCTTCCATTTCTTACAAGAAAATTTCAGGGTATACTCCTCAAAAGTAACTTGGAAAATTCTTGCCTCCCAAGCACTTGACCAAGAGCGCCTTCATTACTGTAACACCCTCGACAACTGATATATTCCTCTTTTTCATTCAAGTGTTGACATGTGATTTTCTGGATAAAGATGTGTTCTTTTGATTGTTGAAGATCATGCTTGATAAGGATAAATATTTTCCTGTTCTTAAAAATCTTTAGATAGAAATTATATGGTTGTCAAGAATTCATTTTCACTTTGGAAAGATGAGCTGCAATCTGGTTTTAAGAGTTGCAAACTCATTTCTTCTTCTGACTCATCCTTGGATCAATTTTAGTGATCCAAGGAATGTTTCAAGTCTTCTTCATAGATTGAATGGTAAAATTGACATTCAGTAGTTTAAGGGACAGAAGATTGAATTTTTTATTATACTAATTCTTGGTCTTGTTTCAACGTGTTTTCATTTAGTTGTATGTTTGTGCCCGGGTCTTTAGTGATTGATCTCGGTAGGACATTATGGACTTAAGAAAAATTCAATTCTCTGAGGAGAAGTTCGGAGTCCTAAAAATCTAAGGACTATCCTAACGGTAACATAAGCTAGGTAAGAACAACTATGTTCTAGCTATGTTTATTTATTGGAATTCTGTTCTAAATTAAGCCTCTTATTCTTATTGTGGGGTTGGCATCCTAACCTAAGTGTTATGCTAGACGAATAAGGGAAGAGTTATTAAGGGGATACTAAGCTATTTTAGCTATTACCTAATACTAAAGGGTTGTGATTTGAACCTAACCTAAGGTGGGAATTCTAATGGAAAATGTTTTAAGACCTATGTTAGTAATTGTTAAACTAACCTAAGTCTATTTGAATCTAACCTAAACTAAAGGGAACCTAAAGGGGTTGCATGACATAAGGGCGATGGTTCCAATGGCATTTAAATGATTTGAAATGGGGTTTAAATGATAAGGTACTCCCAGATTTGGCAGGGGGTCAGTGGACTTAGTGGAGGCCTACGTGGAAGCTCCACTAACAAAAGGAATTGTATTTTTGTGTTGATTTGGCATTCGCCAGATTTAGGAGGCGGTGGCAAGGAAATATAAGTGGGAATTTTAGATTGAATGGAATTTATGAGCCTCTTTCTTCACATGTAAACTGTCTTGGAAACTTAGGAGGTGGGTTTGTAGGAGGTCATTTGGTTTTGCATGCATGTCAGATTTTGCTGTGCATGGAGCTAACTGGTTCTTCGAACCAGCAGTCTGACCTTCACTTCAAAGATATTTTTGGTTTCTTCGGCCTAATTTTGATCGAAGGAAATTATTTGAGGTGAAGGAGGAAGAGATGTTTGATTGTTGATCTGTCTTGGAGGAGAAAAAGAGTTGGAAGCTCGGTTGGAAGTCTCCTTCGATTTGGTGGAAGAACTATCAGGCATGATAGGCTCTAACTATTAAAATTCTTTGAGTTCTTCTAAATGAATTATTAGAACAACTGTGCTCTCATGAGATTCTTGTTTTCAAGTTTGTCTGGTTATTTTTGCTTGCTGGGTTTGGTGAATCCTTGTGTGTTTGATACGAAATTATGGCTTAATAGAGTTGTTTTGGAAACTAGATTTATGTGCTAGTTTTATGACCTGCATGCAAGTGAAAATGGGATTTGAAACTTGTTCTGTCTATCTATTTTTCTCTCTTGAGCTTGTATTCAAAGTTAAGGTGTTTTAGACTTAATTTTGTGAAAATATATGGATCTAAGCTTAAGGAAAACTTGAGTTTTGTTTTTATTTGATTCTGGGTTACATTTTCTTTTGAACGTAGACATGTGTTGGAGCTTCACTTACTTAGAACTAGTGTTTGGAAAACTTGTGCTTTGTTGAACTGTTGCTTGGAGTTCATTTTTAGCACTGTACACGGATTATTTTTGTTAGTGTAGTTCTGAATGTTTGTGTTCAAAGCTCGGGTTCATCTATGTACTTATATTTAACACTTGAGTGTTATAGACTCGTATTTGCGTCGATTCATTAGAAGTTGTCCTGGTATTTTGTATTGGGTTATTCTTTTATTAATGACTAAGTTATAACTCTTTACTTGAGTGAATATTCACCAGGGAACTATGTGGGAACTTGTTTGAGTCGTTTAAAAATCTGTTTGATATTTGGAACTTTAACTTCTGGCTTTGAAACTTAGAACTTCAGTTCTATGATTGTAATGAATCCCTTGAGAAGGTATTGTGTGAGAATAGAATGGGATGTTCTTTCCCCTCTGTCTTGGAGAAACCCGTGTTCTAGGTTGGCTATTTTGTTGAAGCCAAGTCACCTCTGTCGTGATTTTGTGGACGTGAGGGTTATGTTTTGAATTTTGTTCCTTTATCTTGGGAGTTTTGACTGAGACGTCTTCTGACTGAACGTTCTGGTTCTTTCTCTCTATTTTTTCTCTTTGAATAAATATAGGTCTTGTGGAATATTTGGGTTCTTACCTTGGATATTGAAATAATTAGGAAGGATTCCTTCTTTGTTTAGTTGTATTGAGTTTGATTCTTTGAATCGTGAATTGTTTACTTTTTATATTAATTGGTAAGCCTTTGTGAGACTTCAATCTTGGGTTTGTGGGTAATTCTGAACCTTATTGTTTATTGTTTTAGGATGCTATTCTCGACTGAAACAGTGAATAAGACTTGATTTCTCTTTGTGAAGGAAAATATATATATTCGTATCATTTTATGGTTCAGGTCTATAGTATGCTTTCATCCTAAACGTGTTTGAACTGGAACTTCCTGTACAGTTGAAACAAAACAATTTATAATGGGTTCTTTCCTTATTGAGTTACCATTCCTCTGTCCTTGGATAGGCTCAATGTTTGAACTTTTTTGTACTCGATTCCATTTCGAAATAGTGATTTCTCTTGACCTGTTGGTCTACCTTGTTCGAATCATTGATGGAAATAGTGTTGAGAGCTAGTAGCCATGAAGGTCCTGTTGTTAAGTACATTGATACTTATGGTTTGACTTTTGTTGACTAGTCTTGTCTAGTTTATATGGATAGGAGTAGGTTTGTCTCTTGTACTCTTTATCCTTTGTGAATAACTTGAGTAGAGATTAACTCCTCTTTGGGGATGCTTTATTGTGAACATTGATTTCTAATTTCAATTGGTAATTTCTAACATGGAGAGTTGGAATTGGAGTTGCAGTTGGATTGTTCTGGTTTTCCTTACCTTCTTGTTTGGTTATGGAATTTTGCTTGATGTATATTCTAATGATGAATGTGCAAAATTGTTATTCCAGAAGGGGAACAAGTAACTCATGTTATAATCTGGTCTATTTTTCTGATGTCATAGGTTTGGGCATGGTATATAATGGTTCTTTCTTAGGATATAGATGGATCATCCTTGAAGGAACCATGTTGTATACATTTATTTTGTCTCTTAGAAAAGATAAATGTGGTATTCTATTAGAATAGAATTATGAAATAATGGGATGGCATGATTGATTTTTTGTTTACAAGCCATTGATGGGATTAATAGAACTTTAAGATCTTAGGCAGATATTGTTTATTATATTCTACTTTTCTCTTTAAATTTGATCTTGAATTATTAAGTATTTGCCTTCTGTTCGTTATCACTTATGCTGATTTTATGATGTTTTAATTGTCTCATTAAATCAGTGTTGCTTTAATGAAACAATTAGTGGAATGCACTTCATTTTAATGATTAGTGCTTATCATGCTCAGTTCATCGAGCTGACCCGTGCTAGCTATTTTTGTAGATGGATGACTTAAGTGATAAAGGAAGGAAAAAACTTATATGATGCATTGGCTGATATATGTATAATTCTTAGTAAAGAATTCGGATTCATTCTTTTGTTGAATTGTAAAAGAAAGTTGTATACTTTATTGAATGAAGGTTGTTGTTATGCAGTATGCCTAAAGTGCATAGTCTTGTAAATTTTATAAGTTGTAATGATGAATTGCGAGTTGTGATTTATTTGCATTGGTAGTGTAAATTATCTTGTACTTTTGTAAAGAAGATGAAAGTTCCATCTTGTTGATATTCTTTATAGTATGTTATGCTTATCTTGTTATCTTTGATAAAATGGATAATGGGAACTAGTTCAATTTCCCCTATAATGAAGCAACTTGTTGAGTTGCATAATATGATGTGTTTTATCTAAACAATTTAACATAATAAGGTGATGCATAATGAACATGCATTAAGAAATATGGATATTGGGAATGATATACCCTAATACTTAATCATGTAGAGAAATATTCTCTCTCTCTCTCTCAATTGAATATAAACCTAAAAGGTTTGGAAGTATGATTACTATTTATTAGACTTCATTTAGTATGAAGTCTACTTTAATTAGATATATGCGGTTGTTAAACCTTCCTGAAAGTTATAGAACATTTTAAAAGAAACTTATGATATCGTTATCCTATTTTGGTTAATTGTTCGCTTAACTGAGAAAACAAACATTATAAGAAACCATAAGTTTAACGAGGTTCTTCATGGAATAAATGAAACAAATTTAGGAAAGAACTTATGGAGTGTTGGATTAGGTTTTAGCAGGGTTGCTATAATCTAGACTTAATCCAAATTAATAACTCATTAATGATCTCCTTGGGGTATGTACATCTTGATGAGGTAGTTTCTGTAGGATGTTGGCACACGCCAACTGTAGGGCTGTACTTCTGAGAAGAGTTGGGTCTTTTCGAGAATACAACGTTGTGGTTGACATGTGGCATCACCATTCCACATTGATCATCCAGATCTACACACAATAAGAACTTGGACTTGAACTTAGTTTCTCTCTAGGTCAGGATAGGAGCATATTTATAATAGGAATTAGCTTCCAATGGCTCAGGGTACCTTAGCACATCCAGTTGACTTAGGTCAAACCGAGTATGCCCATTTACCCTAAGCCATTGTGAGCATCTTCCTATAATAATTTATATTTCTATCTAGGGCCAGGGTTAAACCTGGGACAAGTGGACTGATGGTAGTCAGTAAAGACCAATCATGATAATAGAGGAGTGAGGTGCAGGACGTATTCCAATAAGACGAGTGTGTCGTCTAGGAATAGTGAAATACACAATATGTTATAAATATTTGGCCAAAGTATCGCAAGCTGCTAGTTACATTGTCCTATGTCACCAAGTTTAAAACAACATGATATCATATGAATATTGGTAATAGATATTCAGATATGTTCTTTAAACAGATCACTTAGTACCCAGTGTAGGGTAGGAAGACCAATTATATGAAGTATACGATATGTATTCAATACATAAGATACCATAAATGGATCGGTAGCTTACCGAGTTATGGATTGAATAGATCATTAGATCACCAAGTCATTACATCTGCATATGGTTATCTATTTGAATTCGATTGGCATGGAATGTTTGTTCTAAATAATGCTTTATTTAGAACAGTGAAAATTATATATATATAAAATTCCCTTGTTTCTAAAGTCTTAAAATGGGAATGTTATAGTTACCCTTGTTAAATATTGTCTCAACTATCACCCAATCAGCTCATAAGTTCCATGCCTCCAATTGTCCCATGCCATGCTAGTGGTATCACTTAAGGACCGAGCGTCCTTAAACTGGATAACTCACTCTGTGGGATGAATTATCTTTAGATCTCTGATGGAGTGCACATAGATTTTTTCAAGGTCTTCCTCTCTTAAGGGCTCAATATAGGGCACTTATTTCCCGTCTATTAAAGGGATAATAACCCTTTCTTCCTTGTTTTCAAAGATGATATACCCCTTGTTAAACTATAGATCAGCATTGTTCTTATAGCACTATGGGTGCCCAAGTAATGCTAGAAAATTTTCTACCTCGGTGAGTGCCAAGACTTCAAAATCTCCAATGAACTTGGCCCCTTGAATCTTGATAACGGTATCCTTCAAAACTCTAATGGGAATTACCTTTTTCTTATTTTCCATATACAACACATTCAAAGATGGTTGTAATGCGAGTCTTCCCATTTGATTTCAAGCATCCAAGGTAAGAACAATGACCTCCGCTCCTTGGTCGATGAGGATATTACTTAGAAGACATCCATCAACAACTGTATTCAATGTAATTTCCTTATCATAGTCAAGGCTATCAGGAGGAAGGTTTTCATGCAAAACCTACCTCTTGTGCTCTACTTCGATGAATGGTACCTTCTCCCTCAGCCATTCTCCTAACCATGGAATAATATTCTCTTGCCTTAACATCCTACATACTTCCTTGACTTCATCTAGGTCATCCTTTGGATCCTCAACATTCTTCTTTTGCTCCAACTGCTCCGATTACTCCCATAGACACTAGATCTCTCCATGTAAACTCTGAATGACATCCATAGTCTCTTGATACACCTCCTTCTGATGAGTAGGGTCTAGATACTTTCCATTTACTACTTCCTCTCTTGAAAATCGTTTCCTTTTTTTTGGCATTTCCTTGGCGTGCATTTCCTCTACTCGCGTTGTCACAAATACATGTTCTAGTCCTAACTCACGTGCCACTCTTGGCATCCACTGTGAATTGTCCTTCTTGATACTTACCTTCCTAGCACCTAGGTCCTTCTGGTACTACTGATTCATATGCTCATAAATCTCAAGACACTCTTCATACTTATGTTTCTTCCCACACCACGAGCATTAAAATAGATTAGGAAACTCATGCTTATAATGCTTTGTAGATCCACAATTATAAAAGGTTCCTTACAGGAATTCACTTCATCCTCCAATGCAGTCAATGTGACCACAAAAAACTCTTCCATGTGCCTCTCCATCTTCCCACCCTTCATAACAATAATAATCATTCTTGGAACTACTTGTAAGACTAGTCTGACATACACCAAGATCAATAACATTGTGGATATGATCAATCAATCTTCAATCCTTAGTATCATGGGTTATAGAGGTATAAATATTACAATAGTAAGACACATTCTTGTGGATTACGTGCTACAATAGAGGGCACATACTTGCATCATGAACCCCATAGAAAATCTCACATTCTACTGCCATGGTGCATACCGAATTTTGAGGGAAACTATCATTTACATACACTTTTACCTCTCATTTTGTACACCAAAGCCCACTACAAACCTCATGTGCTAAGTTTGCAGAATTTTTTTCCAACTGCTTAGCCATTGTAGCAATTTGAGCCTCCATAAAAGGACTAACACCAGTATCAACACTCCCAACAAATTCAGTGCACAAGGTAACTTCCAATGCCTCAAGCGGTTCTGTGAAAATATTGTGTGACAGAGCCCTTATAAATAGTGTTATCAATCCTCCAACAAACCATTGAGCATGCTGATAGGGGTGAACGTCATATGATATCTTTGACAAGATAATTTTGAACCATGCGTCATACTCCCACACATTATGTGTCATTCCTTGTTGATCTTCTTTAGATTTTTGATACTATTTTGTTCAAATTATGGGATATGGAAGTCTGTTAGGAAGGTGGTCTTTAATGCAGTGTAGTCTACCACCATTTGCTAAGGGTAATATTTTTTATACCAACTATGTGCGCACCCTTGTAATGTTTTTGCAAACTGAATTTCCTTCCACTCCGGGGTAGTGATCCCTTTCTCATGCCATATTAATTCACACTTGTGCATGTGATCTATAACATCCTTAATACCCATGTAATCTGGTAAGTGTAATGACATCTCAAAAAGTACTTGTGGAGGTGGCTGAGGTGCCTATCTTCCTGATCCAAATACTTGGTTGTTTCCTCCACCAAATCCACTAGGTCCCATTCCTCCTGAGCCACCTGATCCTTTAGATCCACTAGTTCCACCAGGTCCTCCAACCCTTATACCACCAGATCCACCCCATGTAGCCATAAAATGGCCTGAAGTGGTCATGCCTAGTATTCACAATGTCCAACCGAACTATGCATTGATGGTTTACGATATTGTCCCACCACTAGTTATGTGTCCTGCGCCACTCCTAGATGCGATACCCAAACCTTTCATACTTGAAACTTGTCCCAAAATTCCTCCAAATACCAGAATGGTTTGCACAACCATGTATGTTCCAAATGAGGAATTATATCTCCTAGGCATAGAGTGGTTACTCCCACTGATACCAACTGGGTTAACAATACTTGTCCCTTGATCTATAAAACCAAGCACCAGGGGTTGGTCATTAGGTGGGTTAAGATGCATGCTGATGGATCTCCTTTCTCCATGTGACAATATCTAATCAAAATTTGAAGGTTCTTCTCTCCCGCACTTTCCAAGATGGGGTAGCACATACTGCTCAAGTTCCACATCCTCTGCGTGAACCTTAATGCATTCCCACAATGTCTGTAATCATAGATCCATCAAACTTGTAACCTCACATTTCTTAGTCATCTCCCTTTCAAAATATTCACTATACTTGAGTTGTCTCTCCTCCCTTTCCTTCTCATCCAAAATGTCTTCCATCCTAGCTTCCTCACCAAGCACTCAGAGATGCTTGGTCAGTCATGGGAAATTCCTCTAAACTTAGGGTAATGACAAAGATCTTCATAGCCAAAGGAATAACATGTAAAAATGTTCCTCTGGGCTCCCTCAGAAACTCAAACTCAACAACTTTTGGAAAAGAAATAGAAATGGTGAAATCTAGAGTATAACCTGTCATCACTCCTTTCCACCAGTGATCAAAAACTCATGTCCAAGTCATATTTGCATCTTGTAGCCTATGATAATCATCTTGGGTCCATACACATGATCTGTAGTACCAGCTTGATCTAGATGCATATGCTGAAATCCATTCATATAGTTCTACTAGGAAACAACAAAAGAATGTCTTAGATAATTAATGCTACAGGTTCTCTTCTACCCATCTACATGCATTAAATTTAGGTATAGTGCCAAATATTTGATAAAGTTCATCCTCCATGCTCTTGAACCATGTTTCAACACTTTCCAAGGTTAGACGTTCCATCATCGTGCATCAAAGGGAAAAATATGTTTGCCATTTTTCATAACAACTTTGAAAATAGGTCCTAGCAACAAAACCAAGATGTAGTCATATGTATACCCTTAAAACAATAGTATAATCCCATGCGCATTGGCCTATCACCTAGGGGGCATTGGGCACTCGACCAAGGCATGCACAGGCATCGAGCTCCTCCTTTATGTGATTCTTGTGAGAATACATCATCTTATGAAAGATATTCAAGTGCAAAAGAATAGAAAAGAACCGTGCATCATTCTGAGAACCTAGATTGAGTCATCATATTAATGCATCCATAAAAGAGAAATAAGAAGCAACATATAGAACTGATTCATAACACGAAGGGAATGCATTAGGATTAAGCCCATGAACACATATATACTTTAAAATAGAACCTTTTATTTATATTAGTGATTTCCGTAACCACATTACATTACTTGAGGTCATAACAGACCCATATAACAATGCAGAGAAAGGCCATGTATCAGGAACTACAATATGTCCTTCTTATTACAAGGATAAGCACAAACCCATCCCTCTAAATATGCCATCACTCCTATATTTTCTCTAATATCAACCCACATAATACTCCACGATATTTTTGTAGAGCTTCATCTCTCTTCCACCACCTCTGTTATTCTTCTAATGCCCTCCTCTGGTATATATCCTCTTCTTCTATTTGCGCACCTCTATATATAGCTTTTCTTCCTTCATTGCCATGCTTTCTGAGGTAACAGATCAACTACCAAGTCTCCAAGTGGTCCTCCAATGGAGCATTCATCTTTTGATCCGAGCTCTCCACTCTGTGTAAAGATGTTCTTTTGGAACCTTCCATTACATGCATGGAATATTACTTTTTTGATCTTACAACTGCTAGGCTGGCACATTATCCATTCCACATGCTATATGGGTCACGCTTTTCTCATGTTCTTCTTGGAACACCAAATATAGCTAAGTCCCAAAACCTACCTTTCCTTTCACGCATGCCATGTGTTCTACAAAATCCTGTTAGAACCCTTCCCTATGCACCTTCAACCTTGCATGCCCTTCTTGAAATATGTCCCGCGCACCCATGCGCCTTCTTGTACTTAGCCAATATTCTGGGACCCATTACAAAAAGTGGTTTTTGAGTGGAAAAAATGATGCAGGGCATCATTCAATCTCACGTTTTTTGCATCTTGATCATATTGGAAAATGAGTAAGTCTATAAAATAAGGCATCTCGATCTGTGCTCTAGATTTAGAGAAATGAGCATTTTTCCATTTTTTTTACAAGGGTTTTCTGATGAAAATCTTCATTTTATTCATTTTTCACCATTTTAATTCATTTTTTTTATTTTTATTTTTGTGTTTCTAGATAAAGAGGGATTACATGGAGTGATTTGGATGCAATAATAGAGGTTATGAATTCTAGAAAAAAAAATTCCAGAGTTCCAGTAGGGTATGGAGATGTGGGGGAGAAATGCGAAAAATGGTTATCTCCTAATATTTATATGCCAAATTGGAAGGGGAAGGGATGGGGCACATTTTCATGTACCTTTCATCCCTTTCGCCAAAGTTACAAAGGGGAAATCAATTTCCACTTTGTATGTCATCGTGACACTTGTCCTTTTTTGATTGGATGTGCAATTTCAAGATGGGGCTCAATTTTAGCATTTAGGAGCTTACTTTTGGGCACATGAGGAATCAAGAGGCTTAAGTAGGATGAGGGAATTTTGTGTTCCCTATGTCCCTTTTCTAAAGGGATGAAAGGGATGTGAAATCCACTTAGGTACGTGGTGATGACACTTGACAAACATGCGTGCGGGGAGAGGGAAGGCTCAAACTTAGCTCTCGGGGGCTTAACTAGCAAGCAGGAGGTCACATTGGTGTTCTAGAAGCTAAAAATGGTTGGGTGCATTTTTTGTGTCCCCCATGTACTGTTACTAAAGGGATGAAATGTACATGAAATTCTACTAGGCTCCTTGTGTTGACACATGTCCACCTTGAAAAATGACTAAGCACCGAAGAGTGCACCGTAAGAGTGAACTTGTGAAGGCCATATTTGGAGTTCCTAATGGAGTTGTTTTGAAGAAATTTTATATGATTATGAATGGAAATGAAATTTTTAATCTAATGGTTGGGGTATTATATATTTATTCATCCATTTTCTTCTTGAAAAAGAGGATTTTTGTTTTGGCTCTGTGACTGAGCATGATAAAAGCTAGATGTAGACATATTGTGCCTAGGTGTCATGAAGAATATAATTCCACCATATTTTATTTCTCTTAATTAACTTTCCATTGATATATTTTTTAGCTCATAACTCCTTACATAACTCCAAAAATTGTTTCTCGAATCTGAGGTGCTTTTTAACATTGTGCATTGCCTAGGCCTGAGAACTTGCTTCTGGTGGACCTACCCCAAAACTTCCAAATATTCTCTAAATACTCAAAAATAATGTCCTTGATATTATCCCTTGAATACTCCTCCATGATGTCTTTTTCTCCTTTGATCTACTCTAGGGGTGGTGCACGGTTCTTATGAAGGTTGATGGTAACCCTTCCCAAAACTGCTTGATTGCTTGAATGTTCCAAAAGATCCTATATCACCTAGGGGAAATATTTTACTTTCCTAAGTCATGTAGGGGGATACTTGAAATTCACATAGGGATAATTTGATTGATAGGATAGGAGTGGTTTTGAGGATGGACTGATCTTCAGGTGTCTTGGGAAGGTATGAATTTGAATTTTTTTGACATTGAGGTTAGTAATTGTGCTTGAAAATTATAAAATTTCCATTTGCACATTTTGCATAACAACACATGTCATCAATTTACCTTGGTGTCATTAATCCCTCATTTGAGGGGGAGCTCATCATCTACCCTTTGTTAATCCTAATTTACCCTTAATCTCTCATTGTTTTTATCTCATGGTTTGCTAGCACAAACCACTCAATAAAAAGGGAAAATGTAGACACCTAAATTTGGAATCTATACCTTGTCTACATGCATGCACATATTTCACCTTGGTATTTACCTATACCTCCTTAATTTAATTCATCCCCCCTTTTTTATTTAATTTAAAAATGCCCACTTAATTATGTTATCACCTTTAATGCCTATCACCTCCAATTCCTATTAATTGATTAACTCCTATTATTTAATTAATTAATCAATTAATATTGCATATGCCCTAAAAACCTTCTATTTTGGGTTCTTTTATCCTAACCTACATCCCCTTTCTTTTCTATATTTTTTCCTACTTATTCTTATCCCCTAACTACCCATGACACATGTTATTCCTGCCTACATGATTTAAAGCACCCTTCTGATCCTTAAGAAAGCCTAAATCTCAACCAAAATCACAAAATAAGACCCATTCCAGAAACTTTCCCCATAGTCAATGGTGACCCAACCCAATCATCATCAAACCTATAAAACTAAGTCTTTTCTTTCCATAATCATCAAATGCATGGGAATTTTTGAGCTTCCTTGTGACATGTGAACTCTTCCTTGTGCTTGAGAATTCTTGCAATAGTTATGGACTTGCTAGACATCCTTCAAATGTTCTTGCATTTCTCACAATCCTCCTTTGTGATATTTATCATAATCTTTGTGTTATTTATGTGATTTTTATCCAACTATATTTGCATTTCTTGCATCTAATGTTTTGCAAGTTCAGATCATCCTTTGCAATACCAAAAAATCCCCTGAAAACCTTCTCTTTCATCATTTTTTTCTTGCAGGTATACCATTTCATCCTTTTAAACTTGTCCTTACCCAACTCTGCTATAGTCACCATCCACCCAGACCATGTACCATTTAATTTACATTTATTCCCATCAAATCAACCTTTAGATCAATCTTAGTCATTGTCATATTATGTAATACTTTTTTTCTACATGTTATGTAATGTTTCATCTTTTACTTCACTTTATTTTATCAAACCGGGGTTGACATCTGTGAAGGAAGTTAATGCTTCATGTATCTGCTTTGTCAGGAAACCCCCGCATATCCTATCTAATCCATTTTTTTAGTGATTCTTATTTTTTAGGTTGTCAACTTGTAGTAACAAGGATCCATCATCCACTTTGTACCCATTCATCCATCACATCATGTTGGAGGTACCATAAACCCTCTATGTTCTGAGTTGCAAGTTGCTTTCATTACTAGTTCATTCATTTGATAAGGAACGTTTTTTTTTTCAATATTCTTAGATCAAAAATAAATTCATTCCAAGAAGAGATTGTTTTATCTTTTCTCTCATCCACTTCCTCAAGCTTACTCTCCTACCAGATCAGTGTTTTTCCACCCATTCGAAGAATTTCCAAATGAATTTTTACTTCCTCATAAACAATTTTTTGAACCCTGTAATATACTTCAATCTACTTGATACAGTTATCCAAATTTTCTGCATTAAGCTCTAAATTATACATTGACAATTCAAACCTAATATTCAGTTTTAATGAAGGAAGAAAATCATATTTTTGTTTACCAATTTTTAAAGATGGGGAATTAGATTCAAATGAAAAAGAATACTCTTCTTTATTTTTAACTTTCTTAGCTTCTCCATATTTCTTCTCCTATCTCAATACAATTCCTCCATCTCTTTCATTTGCATGAAGGATTGTCAAAATTCTTCTTCTTTGTCCTCGTCCATCTCAGTGCTTTATGATGGTCTAGAAAAAAAAATTGGATCAACACCTACTTATTCTCCTTCACATTTTATAGATTGGGAACTTTCCAACATTCAACATAAACTTACAATCCAAAGCACCTATTAAACTGATCATAAACCAACCTTGATACCAAATGATCTAAAATCATAAGAAATTTAAAAACACACACCAAAAATTGCTTTAAAAATGATTATTTTTTGGAAGTAATATTAAAATTACAACCTTTCCATAATTTTAATAATTTTTTAAAATATGCAAGTTTATTGTGGAATAAAAAAAACCATGAGTAAAATGCAAGACTAGTGACACAATCCATTGATAACAGAGTTCAATGTCAATCCTTTATCTCCGGGTCCATTTTATTGTGACCGATTTATTAAAATCACATTGAAAAACACTTATAAAGGTGTAAAAAGTGATTCATACCTTCTTCAACATGTCATAATATTCCTCATGTTAAAATAACCCTAGTTTTCTTTTGAAAATTTCCTACAAAATGGCTCTAACTCCCAAAAATTTCCTCTAGGCTTACACAGACCTACATAACTTACAATTCAAATAAAAAAAAATCCCTTATATAGCATGTTGACCACCTCTACCCCAATGGTCGCATTATTTTTTTACATCCATATGGTTGGGTGGTCAAACCCCTCTAACCTCCATTGACTGTATATTTCCTATGTTAGTGATTAAATCCCACATTCATAGGAGGGTCGGTAGTTGTAGTGTTTAATTTTGGGCAGCTGGTATGTTTTATTGGTCGTAGGACCTCTTTTTCTATGAACACATGGGTTTTCCACTAGAATGTTGAGCTATGTTGGGATTTGGCATTCTGTTGGTGAGGGCTAAGTTTGGCAGAGGCTATGTTGGGCTTGGTTGGGTTGGAGGGTGAGTTTGAGGGAGTTATAGATATGGTGTTTGGTGCAAAGAGATAAATAATCAATCTAATGGGTTATGTGGCATGGTGAGTTAGCAGTTAAGAAGGTGATTTGGTGGTTAAGTAGGTGAACTGGGTAATAGGGTTGCTTGGTCATCTGAGCTAGGGGTAGCATGACTTGCTGATTCAGGATGAATTCAAAGGTATCTCGATTATAATGCATAACATTTACAATTCAATGCAATATATATCACACAAGCATCATGGGTTAAAATACAAAAGAAATTATATATATATATATATATATATAATCTCCAATATAGTGATATGAATAAATTGAGGAAAAGGCACCCCTACAAAAAAGAGAGTGTTTACCCTGCTTGAGGGCCCCCAACTAGAAAATAGTGTGGCCCACACGTCTGATAATTAGTGTCAAAGAATGGAAGTGAAAAATACATTTTTCTTCCATACCAGATTGCCACTTGTTGTTATTTCATTAGTCCACTTTGTGGATGTGCACACATCCATGTCATCACAAACATATGAATGGTCTAATATTTTTCTAGTTAGCTAAAAAATTCAGCATATTATAACTTTTGCATGCTTTGTTTGTTTTCAGTGTTCAAGATACTACTAAAAATATCTTGATATTCTCTACATAATATAATTGATTGTATCAAATTCAAAGATATAAATTGGGTCAAAGTATATAAGTGTGTCCCACTTGGTGGCTAAAAATATTTTAAAATCTGACTAGTAAATAAATATTTAAAAATACTATAAAAAACTTTTAAAAATCATGTAAATTTTTTATGCCCTACACCTTGGTATTTATAAGCTCTTAAGAATACATGTTTGGTCATTTTATATGTGTTTGTTCATGTTTTGGTTGTTGGACATATTTTCCTGAAGGTACAAAAACTGTAAAAAAGCAGGACACATTTCAATGTTCTTGATGATGATCCTTTGGATCAGGAATGTATCATTTAATAGTATATCTTGACATCATGCCCATTAACATATTTATTTCTTGGTTTATCTTAGATCCACATGGTTTTCTAGCATTGGAAGAAAATGTATTGTGACAAAAAATATCATTTTGAGTTAGTGTTAGGGTGTTTGAGGTGATACTTTATGAACAACACCTTGTAGTATAAAATCAATAGTTCCCACATGTGCAAGGAGGCTAGTGGATTATATTAAGGAGGCTAGTGGATTATATTGAAGGCATCATTTTTCTTCCCAACCATCATAGTCCTTCCCAACTACATCAGTCAAGTAATGTATCTTAAGATCTCTAAGGGAAAATACTATAAAACTTTGATGGAAACGTTCTTGCAAAACATGGCATATGGGTACATCTCAACTAAGCCTATAACTTAATGTTGGTACCATCTATAAAATACTCTCTTATTTTATATCATCTCCATGATGCATTATCGCAGTGGTAGTAAATGTAAATGTGTAAAAAACATCAATTTTAGTTAGTGTTAGGGTGTCTGAGGTGATATTTTGTGAATAAAAATTTTTCGCACCAAACTAATAGTTCCCACACATCTCAAAGGATTGGTAGACACTATCAAAGACATCATTTTCTTCCCAATCAGGAGACTTCTCTCAAGATCCTTGAGATAAAAATACTATCAAACTTTGATAGGTATGTTATCACAAACCATGACACTTTGGAATGTCCCATCTAATCCTCTAACTTGAAACTAATCCCATATATAAATTACTCACTCAATTTCTCTTGAATCCTCCTATTTTTCTCATTGTGTAAGCACACGTAATATGCCAAAACACATCAATTTGATTTATTGTTAGGGTTTATGGGCTGATATTTTTCAAACATAACCCTATGTAACAAAATTGCTAGAACTCACATTGTTGGTGGGTAGGTAAACACTATTATATGCATTATTTTTCTTCCCAACCATCATGTCCTTCTTAGCTCCATCATTCGGGTAACTTCTCTTAGTAACCCTTAGATAAAAATACTATCAACTATTGACTAAAAAATTATTTTAAAAAGAGGTACATGTGAATGTCTTATCTAAACCTATAACTCAATGTCTGGCCCATCTACAAAATCCTCTCTAAATTTCATTTAGTGTTGTCTCATTCTATTGTTGTATAAGTGAAAGAAATACACTGAAAGCATCAATTTGAATCAATGTTAGGGTATCTAGGGAAATATTTTATGAATGAAACCTAATTAGACCAAACTAAAAAGCCCAAATGTATGAGTGGGATAGTAGATGTTATCATAAGCATGATTTTACTTTCCAACCATCCCAGTCATTCCTTGCTACATTTTTCATGTGATGTCTCTTAAAACACATGAGAGAAAAAAATAGATATCATATTTACTAACTTGTAACTTCAATTTTTTGATGTATTTTATCCTTATCCACGTGCATGGAAAGACGCTTATTTAAAAAAAATAGTAACTCTAAAGTAGAGATAAAATATCTATTGGCATACGCATACCTTTCCCTAATGCAATTCAATCTCAAATCAGCTTACACGTCAATGTAAGTCAATGCCAAAGTATCAAAACACATGGTTTAAAAGTCACTTACATTTTTTTGACATATTAGAGCCTCTCTTAAGTGGATGTGTAAGATTTTTATCATTTTAATTCCATTCCTATGTGGGTTTCGATCACAATTCATCACATACTTGTGAATGCTTATAATTTTTTGTATTAACATGCTCTTCCTACATAGATTCGATCTCCATTAAACTATATTATCAATGTTTATCCACACATAAATACCAAATGATGTAAATGATAAAGAAATTACAAATATTATATCAATTAAGTTGAGTATTCTCTTAAATGCTTGATAATTTTTGAAACCCTAAATTTTAGTATACATTTATAAAATATTGAAAATTGTGATATGTAATTTGGTTGTAGAATGGAGTGTATTTTATATGAATTGTACCAAATAATAGTTTATAAAATCTTATTTTGTTTTAGGTTGGACATAAATCTATGAATCAATGGTTTTTCTTAAAATTTTGTAATGCCTCCCTTAACTAAGTTATATAGCTTATTGTTTTTAGAATCCTTTTAAAACTTTCCTTCTCTTTCTAGATTGTATAGAACTATGTTTGTTTTAGATTAGTGTTGGGTTATATAATATCATGTTAACAATTATTTACATTATGATAAATTTAAACCATAGGATTGGTATATGAAATTAGAGGTTAAATGGAATTTGGCGAAGATGCTCTAAAAATATGAAGTTAGGTTTTCTTTGGTAGATCTTGTAGATAATTGTATTAATATATTTTTAACCTTAAATTGAGTTCATACGTAATTATATGATTTATTATAGTATCATTGTAGTATTCCATTTTATTTTTATTTTTAAATTCTTTAAATTATCAATAATATGAAGGTGAAGTGAATAGAATAATGAATTTTCATTTTTGTGTTTATTCTTGAAAGCATGTTAATATCATCTTCTCTTTTCTGATAAAAAAAAAATGTTGCTCAAGGTTACTTGGCTTATCATTCCTCAATTATCAAAAAATTATTATTTATATCACTATTATTTTACCAATTACATTTATTTTTATGGGAAATTATCCTTCTACTTCAGTTTTGTATGAATATGAATAAACCATTCAATAGATAAGTAAAATAAAAATGGAATACACAAATAAATTGTTTATATACATACATATGAAAAATAATTTAAATGTGTATATTGTTTATTAATATTTTTATCATTTTAATGAACCAAATAATTTAGGAGTGTTCAGACTTAGGGATTGGACTAAAATGAAAAAATCCCTATTAGAAAAAATTGGATGGAGATTGATTAAGGAAGATAGTTTCTGGACTAAAATCCTTAAACATAAATATTGGGAGGATGTTAATGATGAAAGATGGATTTTCAAACCTTCTACCTTCAATGGGTCAAGCATTTAGAAGGATATAAATTGGGCTAAGGAAAATTTAGGACAAGGGTGTAGATGGAAAATTAAAAGCAGAACAAAAACTTTGTTTTGGAAAGATAATTGGGAAAGTAATTTCAAGTTGGAAGATAAATTCCCAGAAATATCACAACTGCTAGAAGGAAAATATAGTGTATTGGTCAAAAACTACATGAGGGAGGAAGGAATATTTCATATTTGGAAACACTTGGAGATGGATAGACGGGATTTAAAAATAAAAGTGGAAAGCCTTAATGATTTTATTTACAACCAACTGACCTATAAAAAAAATGAACAAGATAGACTTGTATGGGAGAAAGAAGAAATTGAATTTTTTTGGTCAAATCTTCGTATGCTCAATTTCTCAAATAATAAGTGAATGCTGAAGATTTGTTATTTGGAAAAATATGGAATAAAAATGTTATTCCTAAAGTTAATATGTTTAGTTGACTAACTGTGATAAACAAGATTTTGACGATTGACAACCTCTCAAGAAGATGTTTCTATATGGTAAATAGATGTGTCTTATGTGAAAAATCAATTGAGACAGTCAATCACCTTTTTTTGGATTGCAATTTTTATTTTCAAGTCATATCCTCTATCCTTGCATTATTCTTGGTAAATTAGGTTATCCTACAAGAGGTCACAACATCTTGGGTTCAATGGAATTGTCCCTTCCATAGCCAATGCCTTAAAAATCTATGGATCTTGAGTCTTGGGAACTTATGGTGGGAGGCATGGAAAAAACAGAATAGGAGGATATTTAAGGGGAAGAGATTACTTGGTCGTATTATTACTAAAATATGAGTACAAGTTGTTAAAAACAATTTCTCAATCCTAAAAAACAAGGAAGTGGAAATTCTAGAGGGAGACAAACATATTTTCAGAAAATAAAACCTCATAAATGCTGAAATGACAAGAAAAATTAATCAAAGAGAAGAATTCAAATGGAGAATACCTCCAGAAGGTTTTTTCAAGATAAATTTTGACGGAGCTATGAAGGGGAATCCTGGGAAATTGGGAGGTAGAGGCATATTCCATGACTTCAAAGGTAACTTTTTGCTTTCTTACTTTTTCAATTTGGGAACACAAAATAATTATGTGGTAAATGTTTTGGCTATGTTTTTGGGGGTGAAGTTAGTAGAGGAGAAATTATTCCAATCCTTGATTTTCAAAGGTGATTCTTTAAATATAATCTCCAACATGCTGGGTAGGAACACTATATCAATGACAATTGAAAATTTTATTTAGAGTATGATGATTAGAATTCATTCCTTCACATCTATAAATTTCCAACTTGTCTTTAGTGAAGGAAATGGATCATCTGATAAATGCGCCAACATGGGTGTATTAGAAAGAGACTTTAGAGTGGTGGATAAATTAGATAGTTTATATGTACAAACTATTAGATTTATTGAAGGGGACTCACTCCTCTAACCTATGCCTACATGGATGGAATATGTTACGGTGTAATGATATAATGAAAAGAAAAATAAAAAAGGCGCCTTATGTTTTAATTGCTTATGATGTTGATAAGAGGGAAATAGGTATTATTATGAAAATAAATGATAGAATAGTGACAACTATTACCTCACATTACTTCAAGGATTTAGAGAGAAGGATTATGCTTTCAATTATTGGGTGCATTAATTTCTTGGAACAAATGAGTGTGGTTTTTGAGAAATCACTATTTTGGAGTCTAAGTTTGGGGCACAAAAACCTCTGCACAGAAACAAGGAATATTTGTAGAAACAAGATGGGGGATACTTAGTGAGAAAAGAGCCAGAATCCCTGCCGAATATTACTAAAGAAGCATCTAGTTTGTTATAGAAGGCAAGACTCCTTAATTTCTTTAAAATTTTCAATTTCCATGTTGAAGAATCAAGCATCCTCATTTCTAATACTTGGAATGAAGGTTGGGTTTTCTTGTTGAACACCTCTTTCACCATAACACCTAAGTTGATTGTAGCACCCTTGACAATTTTTATATTCCTCCTTTGCATTTCAAGCATTGACATATGATTTTCTTGATAAAGGTGTGTTCTTTTGACTGTTGAAGATCATGCTTGATATGGATAAATCATTTTGTTCTTAAAATCATTAGACTAAAATAGTATGGCTTTCAAGAATTCATTTTCACTTTGGAAAGGTAAGCTGCAATATGGCTTTAAGAGTTATAGACTTTTTTCTATTTCTGACTCATCTTTGGATCAATTTTAGTGATCCAAGGAATTTTTTAAATCTTCTTCATAGACTGAATGGTAAATTGACATTCAGTAGTTTGAGGGACATAGCAGACTGAACTTTGTATTTTACAAATTCTTTGGTCTTATATAAACGTGTTTTTGTTCAGCTGTAGGTTTGTGCTTGGGTCTTTAGGGATTGATCATGGCAGGACATAATGGACGTAAAAAAAATTCAATTTATTTTATGACAAAGGAGGAATTTGGAGTCCAAAAACCAAAAGATTATCCTAACAGTATCCTAAGCTAGGTAAGAACACCTATGTTCTAGCTACGTCTACTTATTTGGATTTCATTCTAATCTAAGCCTCTTATTCTATTTTGTTGGGTTGGCGTCCTAACCTAAGCTTTGTGCTAAATGAATATGGGAGAGATTACTAAAGTAATGCTAGGCTATTTTAACTAATACCTAATACTAAATGGTTATGAATTTAATCTAACCTAAGGTGGGAATTACTATTGGAAATGTTTTAAGACCTAAGGTGGTTATTGCTAGACTAACCTAAGTTTTATGGGATCCATCCTAAACTATTGAAAGGGAACCTAAGGGTCGCATGTCTCTAAGGTGATGGTTCCAATGGCATTTAAGTGAGTTGATAGGGTTTAATGGATGGTGGTACTGCCAGTTTTGGCAGGGGCTAGTTGACTTTAGTGGAGGCATACGTGGAAGCTCCACTAAAGATGGAATTGCATGTTTTGATGAAATTGGCATTCACTAGTTTTAGGAGGTGGTGGCAAGGAAAGATAAGAGGGAACTTTGGAATTAATGGCATTGATGGACCTTGGTTTTTGTGTGTAAACCATCTTGCAAACTTGGAAGGTGGGCTTGTGGGAGGTTGTTTTGGTTTTGCATGCATTGTGGATTTTACTCTGCATGGAGCTATCTGGTTCTTCGAACCAGCAGTTCGACCTTCACTTCAAAGCTATTTTTGGTTTCTATGGTCTATTTTTGATCGAAGGAAAGTATATGAGGCATAGGAAGAAAATATGTTTGATTGTTGATCTTTTGTGGAGGAGAAAAAGAGTTGGAAGCTCGGCTGGAAGTCTCCTTCGATTTGGCAAAAGCACTATCAGGCATGATAGGCTCTACCCATTAATATTTCATGCTTTCTTCTAAATGATTCATTAGAATAACTCTGCTCTTATGCTTATTAATATTTTCATGATTTGTCTGGTTGATTACTTGCATGCTTTTATGAATCTCTGTGATTTTTGGATATGAATCCATGGATTAAATAATGTTGTTTTGGAAACTTTCTCTCACTGTGTGCAAGTTCAATGATAGCATGCATGTGAAGCTTGTATGCGAAACTTGTTTTTGTAGCTTTTTTTTTTTCATTTTGGAACTTGCATTCGAGGTTGTTGTGTTTTGAATAGGCCTTTGTTGCAATATAGGGTTCTGAACTTTATGGGAACCTTGAGTTCCATTTGATCTTGTATTAGGGCTTCATGTTTCAATATAAACTTGTGCTAGAGCTTCATGTTGTTCTGAACCGGTGTAACTCTGAACTGTTGCTTGTAGTTTGTATTTGGATACTGTACTCATATTTTATTATTTATGAAATTCTGAACTTTTTTGTGAAGTTCGTAGTCAACACTATACTCATATTTGGTACTTGAGTGTTAAGAAATTTTAATTGAATCGATGAATTTGATTATGTTCTAGTATTTTTGTGTTGGGTTTTACTTGTATTAAAATTTTAAAGCTTATAATTCTTTTATTGAGCAACTTACTCACAAGAAAACTAGGTGATAGTTTGAATGAGTTGTTTGGTAATCCCTTCGAGATATTGAACTAGGAACATCTTGTTTAAATGAATGTGATATTTCTATTTTTAAGACTGTATCATCTTCTCTGAGATGGTAATGGCGTAAAATTTGGGGGTATTCTTTTCCCCTCTATTTTGAGGAAACCCACATTCTGGGTTGACTATTTTGTTTGAAACTAAGTCTCCTCTATCATAATTTTGAGGTTGTGAAAGTCTTGTTTTGGATTTCTATTTCAGTTGCATTGGAGGTAAGAATGGGACATCTTCTGACTTAAATGCCTTTGGGTTTCTTGCTCTCTCTTTAGATACTTTAAAATAAGTTTTGGGTCTCATTGGATGGATGTGTTATTACCCTTATATGCTAAACTTATAAGGGAAGGGTTACTTCTCCATTCAATTGTTTTGTGTATAGTTCTTTTTGATTCACAAACTACTTACTCTTCGTATTGAGTTGTTGAAGCATTTAAGAGACTTCAGTCCTTGAGTTCATGGATAATTCTTAACTTGTTAGCTTACTATTTTGGGATTCTATCCTTATTCGATACAATGAATGAGTTCTTGGTTTTATTTAAAGATAAAGGAAATATACTCTCTTGGGATCAGTATACTATTTTTGGGACTGTAATATGTTTTTCATTCTGATTTGAATTGAAACAGGAAATTCATTTGTTAAGTTTAATGAAATGATTAATTATTTGGACCTTTCCTAATAGAGATCCCTTTTCTCTGTCATTTGGATAAGTTCATTTATTGAACTCCTCTGCACTTGATTCTCTTATGAGATGGTGATTTCTTTATGGTTTGTTGGTCTACTTTGTTCGAATCATTTGTTGTAATGATGTAGAAAGATAGTAGCTAAGTCGGTTCTACTGATAAGTGAATGCATACTTGTTTGATTGACTGTTGTTGACTAAGCCTTTCTTTATTTGGATGGATAGGAGTAGGTTTTGTCTCTTGTACTCTATCTTTTTGGGTGAACTCGAAGTAGAGATTAACTCCTATAAGATTCTACTTAGATTTGTGAACGTTGGTTTTAGATCTTTGAATGATAACTTATAACATGTAGAACTAGAATTAGATTTGCAGTTAGACTGTTTTTATTGGATTGATATGGAATTCTATTTAGATTTATATCTTAAATGTTGAATTTATAAGATTGTTATCCCTGAAAGGAAATAGATAACTCATATTATGAACCTGATCTATTTTTCAGATACGTTTTGAGTTTGGGTATGGTACATAATGGTTCTTCTTATTCTTTGCTTAAGATTTAGATGAATCATCCTAAAATGAACCATGTTGTAAACACTTCTTTTGTCTTATAGAAAAGATAAATGTTGTATTCTATTAGGATAGAATTATGATAATAATGGGATGGTAAGATCTATTGTTTGTTTAAAGGTAATTGATAGGATCAATTAAACTTTAAGTTTTAAGACAGATGTTGTGGATTATATTCTTCTCTTCTCTTAAAAGTGGATCTAGATTTATTATTGTACTTATTTTCTGGTTGGTATCACTTATGCTTATTGTATGATATATTAATTGTCTCATTAAAGAAGAGTTGTTTTAATGAAACAATTAGTGGAATGCACTTCATTTTAATGCTTAGTGCTTATCATGCTCAGTTCATTGAACTGACCCATGCTAGAAATTTTTGTAGATGGACATCGTAAGTGATAAAAGAAGGCAAAAAATTATATGATGCATTGGCTGATATAAGTCTGATTCTTTGTAAAGAATTCTGATTCATTCTTTAGTTGTATTGAAAAAGAAAAGTTGTATACTTTTTAGAATGAAGGTTGTTGTTATGCAGTACGCCTAAAGTGCATAGTCTTGTAAATATATAAGTTTATAATGAGGAATTGCGAGTTGAGATTTACTTGCATTGGTTGTGTAAATTATCTCATACTTTTATAAAGGAGATGGAAGTTCTATCTTGTTGATATTCTTCGTATTATTTATATGTTTATCTGGTTATCCTTTGATAAGATGGATAAAGGGAGTTAGTTCAATTTCCCCTATAAGATGCAGCTTGTAAAGTTGCATAAGATGATGTTTATTATCTAAACAATTTAACATAGTAATGTGATGTGTAATGAACATGCAGTATGAACTATAGAATTGTGAAGGATAAACCCTGACACTTAATCATTTAGAGGAAGACTCTTCCTCTCTTAAATGAATGTAAACCAAAAAGGATTGGAGATATGATTGTAAATCATAGGACTTCATTTTGTATGAAGTCTACTTTAGTTAGACCTATGTGGTTGCTACACCTTCTTGAATGGTTAAGTTACATTTAATGGAACTTATGATGTTGCTGACCTGTCCTTTGGATATCTGTTCATTAAGCCAAGTAAAACGAACATTAAAAGCAATCATGAGTTAAGGAAGTTCTTTAATGACTAAATGAATCAAATTTAGATTAAGAACTTGAGGAGTGTTGGATTAGGGTTTAACATGGGTTGTTGTAATCAGTGTAATAATCCAAATTAATAATTTATTAATAACCTTCTTGGGGTATATACATCTTGATGAGGTAGTTTCTATAGGATGTTGGCACACGTCAACTGTAGGACTATACCTTCGAGAAGACAAGGGTCTTCTCGAGGATATCGCATTGCAGTTGACATGTGGCAACACCCTTCTGCATTGATCATCTAGATCTACACACAAATAAGGACTTGAACTTAGTTTCTCTCTAGGTCAAGTTAGTGGCATGTTTAGGATAGGTGGTAGCTTTCAATGGCTCAGGGTACCTTGGCACATCTGGTTGACTTAGGTCAACCGAGTATGCCCATATACCCTAAGACATTGTGAGCATCTTCCTATAATAAATTATGTTTCTAACCAGAGCTAGGGTTAAACCTTGGACAAGTGGACTGATGGTAGTTAGTAAAGACCATTCTAGATAATAGATGAGTGAGGTGAAGGATGTATTCTAAAATGATGAGTATGTCGTCTAGGAATAGTGACATAAACAGTATGTTGAAAATATTTGGCCAAAGTATCACAAGCTACTGGTTGCATTGTCCTATGTCACCTAGTTTAAAGCAACGTGATGTCAGATGAATATTGGTAACAAATATTCAGATAGGTTCTTTAAACAAATCACTCAGTACCTAGTTTAGGGTAGGAAAACCAAGTATATGAAGTATACATAAGTATTCAATACTTAAAGTTAACATAAATAGATCGGTAGATCACCGAGTTATGAAATGAATAGATCGGTGGATCACCGAGTCATTTACAGCTGCATATGGTTATCTGTTATGAGATTGATTGGCATGGAATGTGTGTTCTAAATGATGTTTTATTTAGAACAGAGAACATTATGTAAAAAAAAATAAAAAAAATCCCTTGTTTCTAAAGTCTTAAAATGGGAATGTTACATCTTGGTATCAGAGCTGAAGGTTGCAGCTCTTGGACCTACTATGTCCATAATCTGATGAAACTTAAATTTTCTTGTAACAGAAAATGGTTAGAATAAGAGGAAATGTTGCAAATAATCCTCTGCCTAAGGAAGGAGTAGGAACTACCCAGAAACTCGATGAGATCCTTGCTGCCCTGTTGGACACAAGAGATCATTTGGCTGTACTTGAACAATAAGTAATGGGAAATGAGGAGGAAGAAGATGTTGACAACAATAATCAGCCACCTCCTGGGGACAACGCCAATGTAGGTGTTGATAATAACAATGTGAACATACCTGTTCATCCTGAGAACAAAAAGGCTAGGCTGGTAGCTGAACTCACTAATGATATAAAAAGGATAATTCCACCCAAGTTTGATGGCACCACATTAGGAGATGGGGCTGAGAATTGGCTCAGCAAAATGGAGAAGTACTTTGCAATAAGGAATTTCTCAGAAGAAACAAAGGCTATATGGGGAGCATATTAGCTTTCCCATGAGGCATCTTCATGGTGGGACAACTGTAAGGCTGAGTTAAATATTGATGAAACTAATATCACATGGGATCAATTTAAAGGATACTTTAGGAAACGATGGCTGCCGAAACTTTACTATGATCAGAAAATGACTGAATTCCATAACCTAGCTCAAGGAAAGCTAACTGTAACTGAGTATTGGGAGGGGTTTACAAAACTCCTTAAGTATGTACCTCAGTACCAAACTAATGAGAAGTTCAGGATACGGAAATTCATCATGGGATTGAATCCCGTTATAGGAGGAGAGGTGGATGTTCACAGCCCAACCACTATGGAAGGGGTTGTAGAAAAGGCCATAAGGCAGGAATAGAAATTAAAGGAAATTTCTACTCATAAGGAGGAAGTAAGGAATAAAATTCCCAACTCCTCTTCATCATCTCTTGCACCTAAGAAAGGACCATGGAAGAAGTTTGGTAATAAAAAAAAGTTTTTCAGCTGATAATAATAAGAAAACTGCAACAAATAAGTCTTTTGGAAATGCGCAAAACAACTTTGTGAAGAACAATAATAATGGACATAAGTCCTATGGAGGTCAAAATGATAACTTTAAGGCTGGAAATAATTTTGAGTCTAAAAGGGGAACCTGTAGGAGGCTATTATAACTGTGGCAAAGATCATTACACAAATCAATGCCCTTTGAAAAAGGATGATCGTAATCAACAGCACAAGATACATGTTGCAGTAGCTAACAAGTAGGCTGAGAAATAGGCCACGCCCATAGAAGTTTTGGGTAAGTTATTTGGTTTACCTATAACTATTTTTTTTGATACCGGAGCTACTGAATGTTTTATTTCTAGTAAATTAGCATCAAAACTAAAAAGAAAAGCTAGAAACATGGATAAAACATGGACTGTACAGTATGGAAACAATGTTGTTCATACAGTTAGTATGTGTCTTTTTGGAGCAGTCCTTGATTTACCTAACTTTTCCACTGAAGTTGATCTTTATGTTGCACCTTTGGGGTCTTATGATGTAATCATAGGTGTTAATTGGTTAGCAGAACATAAGGCTAAAGTGGACTATTTTGAAAAACACATTAGTTGTTTAGACGACCTGTAGAAAATAGTAGAGATTCAGGGTGTGAAATGTGAGATTTCTGTTAGAAAATTGTCAGCTATGCAACTTAAAAAGGCCAAAAATAAAGGTTGTACCTTATATGTAGTGAAAATTGTAGAAACAACTAAAGAAAACAGTGATGTCATGGAACGATATCCGTTGTTATGAGACTTTAGTGATGTATTTCCGGAAGAATTATCAGGTCTTCCACCCAAAAGGGAGTTTGATTTCACAATAGAGATCAAACTTGGAACCAAACCGATTTCTAAAGCACCATACTGAATGACTACTACAGAATTAGTAGAGCTTAAGGCTCAGTTGCAAGAAATTTTGTCTAAAGGTTTGATTAGACCAAGTGTTTCACCTTGGGGAGCACCTACAATTTTTGTGAAAAAGAAGGATGGAACACTTAGATTGTGCATTGATTACAGAATGTTAAACAAAGCAACAATCAAGAATAGATACCCACTCCCTAGGATTGATGATTTATTTGATCATATGCATGGAGCATTGGTATATTCTAAGATAGATCTTTGATCTGGATATCATCAATTGCAAATTAAGGATGAAGATATTCATAAAACAACTTTCAGAACAAGGTATGGACATTATGAGTTCACGGTTTTACCTTTTGGATTAACAAATGCACCTGCAACATTTATGAATTTAATGAATAATATCTTTCAAGAATACTTGGAAAAATTTGTTTCTCGTATTCTTGGACGACATTCTCATATATTCTAAAATTTTAGAGGAACACCATGAGCATTTGAAGATAGTTTTGGAAATATTAAGAAAGAGACGGTTATTTGGTAAGTTGTCTAAATGTTCTTTCTATGACACAGAAGTACACTATTTGGAACATGTAATAAGTAAGAATGGAATTGTTGTAGATCCTTCAAAAATTGTAGCTATAACTGAGTGGCCTGCACCAAAGAATGTACATGAAGTTAGAAGCTTCATGGGACTTGCTAAGCTACTATAGAAAATTTGTAAAAGATTTCTCTAAGGTGGCTGCACCAATAACTTCTTTACAAAATAAGGATAAAAAGTTTGTTTGGAACGAGAAATGTGAAATTACATTCAAAACTTTGAAGGAACAGTTAACTTCAGCACCTATTCTAGTAGTACCAGATCCTAATGGAGATTTTATGGTGGTAATTGATGCATCTGGTGAAGGTCTAGGAGGTATTTTGTTACAAAATGATCATGTCATAGCTTACGAAAGTAGAAAACTAAAGTTACATGAGTTGGAATTATGCTCCACATGATTTAGAGCTTGCTTGCCATTGTTCATGCACTGCAAGTTTGGAGGAATTACCTGCTTGGTAAACCTTTTGAATTGAAAACTGATCATCTTGGACTAAAGTATATCTTCACTCAAGCAAAATCTTAATGTCAAGACATGAAATCCGTGGTTGAGAGTTTTTGACTCAATATGATTTTGACATCAATTATATAAAGGGTAAAGAAAATAGAGTGGCTGAACGCTCTAAGTCGTAATCATCGTAGCACATTTATGCTCTTATAACATTGAGAACTCAATTTAAGGATGAAGTAAAAAGTGTTATGGAATTTGATTCTTACTTTCACCTAAGTAAAGATTGTTTGGTGTAGATATGAATGATTTGAGGTATAAAGATTTTCACTTTGATAACAAAGAATCTTAAACATTTGAAAACAAGTATATGTACCTTCCTAAATGATGCTTGAGAAAAAATTGTTAGCAGAATTTCATAATTCACCTTTTTCTGGACACCCTGGTAAATTAAGGAAAGATGCTTGCTAATATAAAACAACAATATTTCTAGAAGGGAATGAAAAAGGATGTTATAGATTTTTGACACATTGCCTTGAATTTCAACGTGTTAAACCTGAACATATGACCCAGCCGGTTTATTGTATCCTCATAGTATACCATAGTACAAATGGAAAATGATAAACATGGACTTTATTCAAGGGATTCCTATGTCAGGAAACAAACATGATGTTATTTTAGTAGTTGTGGATAAACTAACAAAGGTAGCACATTTTATCAAGGGTAATATCCACTTAAGGATGATTCTCTTATTTTAGCTAAAATATTTGTACACGGTATTTTCAGATTACATGGAGTACCTGAATTAATCATATCCGATAGAGATCCTAGAATGACATCAAGGTTTTGAAAATGCTTAATTCAGCTCAGGAACTAAGGTTGAACTTCAGTTCTGCACTATCATCTTTGGATGGATTAAAAGAGTTAATCAAGTTTTGGAGGATATGTTACGAATGTATTGTATGAACTAGTAGTATAAGTGGGAAGAGTACCTTCCACTAGTTGAGTTTTCATATAATAATGGACATATCATGCCTCTCTTAATATGGCACTTTTCAAAGTTTATATGGAAGAAAATGCAGAACCCGTAGTTAGTTTTGGACAATATTAAGGATAGAGAGGTAATTTGACTATCTAAATTCTTCCTGAAATGGAACAAGTTAAAATGATTCGTGACATGCTAAAAGAAGCAGCAGATAGGAATTGAGTTATGCTGATCCTTCAAAGCAGGTGTAGCTATAACTGAGTGCCCTACAAGAAAGGAATTTCTTCGGGTTAAATGAAAAAGAGCTCTATAAATTTTGGCAAGGCTTCCATGTTATGTGGGACTTGTTGGCTACTATAAGCCCATGCTTATTTTTGGCTAACTCCTCCTTATCCTAAGGTGGTATTGCACAAGTAAATTCTTTATACGTTTCAGAAGGACTAAAAAGTTTGTTTAGGAATGATTTCAGTAGATAGAGAATTTTTTCACCTTTCAAAACTTTGAAGGATACAGTTAACTTCTAACACCTTGTAATTCTAGCAATACCAGTTCCTAAGTGGAGATTTTATGGTGGTAACTGATGCATTTGGTGAAGGTATGCAGAGGTATTTTGTCACAAAATAATCATGTCCAAGGAGTCTTATGAAAGTAGAAAACTAAAGTTACGTGAGTTGGAATTATTCTGCCACATGAATTTAGAGCTTGCTTCCATTGTTCGGAGGACACTGCAAAAATTTGGAGGCACTTAGCCTACTTGGTAAACCTATTGAATTAAAAAATGATCATCTTGGACTGAAGTATATCTTTAATCAGCGGGCCCGACAATCTTAATGCAAGCGGACTCATGGTACCAGGTGGTTAGATTTTTTGTCTCACACTTATGCCTTTTTTGACATCAGTTATATAAAGGGTAAAGTCCAAATAGACCCGTGGATGACGCTCTAAGGAGAATAGAAATATTTGGGCCGCATTTCTGCTCTTAATCAGAAGCACATGAGTCACTCAGGTTGGCATGAAGTAAAAAAGTGTTATGGGAAATCTAATTCTTACTTTCAGCAAGTCAAAGCACAACGGCAAAAATGCTGCATATCCGCGGTGATTTGACGTATAAGATGGTTGTGTCCACTTTAGATAATGAAGGCAATCTTATATTTTTTGAAAACAAAGTTTATCCCACCTTCGCTAAATGATTTGAGAAAGAAAGCTAGGTCCTCGGCCCACGGATCATCCACAGATTCACCACATATCATGCAGACACCGCTGGTGATTATTGAGAAGATGCTTGCTGATCCATAAAGGGAACAATATTTTTGGAAGGGAATGAAAAAGGATGTTATATATTTTGTGACACATTTTTCACCATGAATTTGCAACGTGTTAAAGTGGCCACATAATTTCACCCAGCTGATATATTTCGATCCTCAGTAGTATAAATTCAGTACAAATGGCAAGTGATAAGCATTGGAATTTGCTATCAAGGGCTACCTATCTACACCATGAAACAAACATGATTTTGAGTTTTAGTAAAATTTAGTGGGATAAAATTAACAAAGGTAGCACATTTTACTGCACGGGTAAATGCGGAAGGATGATTCTCATGTGTTAGATAAATTATTGCAGTATGGCACAAAATTTTCATATTAGCATGGTTGCATACATTGGAATTAATAGATATCCGATAGGTGCCCTTTCCATTTTAATGATGTCAAGGTTGGTGGAAAACACTTAATACAACTCTAGGAACTAAGTTGAACTTCCCACGTTTTCTGTATTCATCCTAAAAAAAGATCGGACAAAAATGAAGTTTTGGCTCAGTTTTGTAATGTTAGACCCCCTATGCTTCTGCAAGCTGTATTGTATGGACCAACAGTAGGTAGAGTGGGAGAGATTCAAACTTCCACTATTTGAGTTTACATATAATAACACATATCATGCCTCTCTTAGCCAGATGGCACCTTTCAAAGCATTATACTTGGAAATTAAAATGTATGTTTACCCTGACTAGTTGAGACAATCCTCTGAGGCATAGATTATTGTAATTGGATCCTAAAATTACCTTACTGGAAATGGAACATGTTCAAGTGTTGCATTCTTATGATCTATGTGAACACTTGGAAAGTAAGTAGTCCAGCACTCCTTTGGTAAAAAAGTTATTCTGATTTCTTGCTGGGTAGACAGGAAATTTGAACCAGGTGAGAAGTCTTTCTCTCAACCCTATCTAAACCAAAAAAGATCTCTTAGAGTAGGACTTTTGGCAAGGCTGCTAACCTTATGCACCACGTTATGTAGGACACTTTTACAGAGAAGTTGGAAGTGACCTCAACCCTGTAGAGTTATCCCAATTTGCAAGGCCCCACACTTAGGGAAAACTCAATGTTGTGCATTCACACCAAATTTTTGTGCTACAGCAGATCTAAGGGTCGATTTGGGGGTGTTGTGAATTTACACTAACATGACCTTTTTAGATAGTTGAAGTAATCAACCCTGTAGCTTATCGTTTAGCATTACCTCCTTCTTTGTCACGAATGCATGATGTTTTCCATATTTCTTTGCTTAAGAAATACGTCTCAAATTTATCACATGTGTTAAATTGGAATTCCTTGCAAGTCCAAGACCCAAGAATAATTGTGGTTAAACCTATACAAGTATTGAAAACTTGTCATTTGCATTTAAGAAATCGTGAAATAAGTCAATGTAAGGTCCAGTGGGACCAATTTAATGAAGAAAGTGCAACTTGGGAAAACCTTGAGGATATGAAAACTAATTTTCCATATCTATTTGAACAGATATGATTCTATTGACTGATAAAAAGTGTGATTTTATCTCTATATTACAATGAGTGTGCCAGTTTTTGGTAGATATTTATTTATTTTGAATAAACAGCTATGTAATGCCGATTTCTGGAACTTTAATAATATTATATTTTTTTGACATATGATAAGAAAACTAAATAAGTTGATTGTCCTAGATGCAAATTGTGAAAGTGAGGTAATCATCAGGACGATGATTCTTTTTAGGAGGGAAGCATGTAACACCCTTGACAATTATTATATTCCTCCTTTGCATTTCAAGCATTGACATATGATTTTCTTGATAAAGGTGTGTTCTTTTGACTGTTGAAGATCATGCTTGATATGGATAAATCATTTTGTTCTTAAAATCATTAGACTAAAATAGTATGGCTTTCAAGAATTCATTTTCACTTTGGAAAGGTAAGCTGCAATCTGGATTTAAGAGTTGTAGACTTAATCCTATTTCTAACTCATCCTTGGATCAATTTCAGTGATCCAAGGAATTTTTTAAATCTTCTTCATAGTTTGAATGGTAAATTGACATTTAGTAGTTTGAGGGACATAGTGGACTGGACTTTGCATGTTACAAATTCTTTGGTCTTAAGTGAACGTGTTTTCATTCATATGTATGTTTGTGCTTGGGTCTTTGGGGATTGATCATGGCAAGACATAACAGACGTAAACAAAATTCAATTTATTTTATGAAAAAGGAGGAATTCGGAGTCCAAAAACCAAAATATTATCCTAACAGTATCCTAAGCTAGGTAAGAACACCTATGTTCTAGCTACGTCTACTTATTTGGATTTCATTCTAATCTAAGCCTCTTATTCTATTTTGTTGGGTTGGCATCCTAACCTAAGCTTTGTGCTAAATGAATATGGGAGAGATTACTAAAGTAATGCTAGGCTATTTTAACTAATACCTAATACTAAATGGTTATGAATTTAATCTAACCTAAGGTGGGAATTACTATTGGCAATGTTTTAAGACCTAAGGTGGTTATTGCTAGACTAACCTAAGTTTTATGGGATCCATCCTAAACTATTGAAAGGGAACCTAAGGGTCACATGTATCTAAGGCGACGGTTCCAATGGCATTTAAGTGAGTTGATAGGGTTTAATGGATGGTGGTACTGCCAGTTTTTGTAGGGGCTAGTTGAATTTAGTGGAGGCATATGTGGAAACTCCACTAAAGATGGAATTGCATGTTTGGATGGAATTGGCATTCGCCAATTTTAGGAGGTAGTGGCAAGGAAAGATAAGCAGGAAATTTGGAATTAATGGCATTGATGGACCTCATTTTTTGTGTGCAAACCATCTTAGAAACTTGGAAGGTGCATTTGTGGGAGGTTGTTTGGTTTTGCATGCATTGCAGATTTTACTCTGCATGGAGCTATCTGGTTCTTCGAAACCAGTTGTTCGACCTTCACTGTAAAGCTATTTTTGGTTTCTATGGTCTATTTTTGATCGAAGGAAAGTATATGAGGCATAGGAAGAAAATATATTTGATTGTTGATCTTTCGTGGAGGAGAAAAAGAGTTGGAAGCTCGGCTGGAAGTCTCCTTCGATTTGGTAAGAAGCACTATCAGGCATGATAGGCTCTACCCATTAAGATTTCATGCTTTCTTCTAAATGATTCATTAGAATAACTCTACTCTTATGCTTATTAATATTTACATGATTTGTCTGGTTGATTACTTGCATGATTTTATGAATCTCTATGATTTTTGGATATGAATCCATGGTAAAAATAATGTTGTTTTGGAAACTTTCTCTCTGTGCAAGTTTAATGATAGCATGCATGTGAAGCTTGTATGCAAAACTTGTTTCTGTAGCTCTTTTTTTTTCATTTTGGAACTTTGTATTCGAGGTTGTTGTGTTTTGAATAGGTCTTCGTTGTAATATAGGGTTCTGAACTTTAAGGGAATCTTGAGTTCTATTTGATCTTGAATTAGGGCTTCGTTGTTTTGATATAAACTTGTGTTGGAGCTTCATGTTGTTCTGAACCGGTGTTTGGAAACTTATGCAACTTGAAATGTTCCTTGAATTTCTTATTTGGAACTGTACTCATATTTTATTACTTGTGACAGTTCTGAACTTTTGTGTGAAGCTCGTGTTCGACACTATACTCATATTTGGTACTTGAGTGTTAAGAAATTTTAATTGAATCAATGAATTTGATTATGTTCTGGTATTTTTGTGTTGGGTTTTACTTGTATTAAAATTTTAAAGCTTATAATTCTTTTATTGAAAACTTACTCACAAGAAAACTCGGAGATAGTTTGGCTGAGTTGTTTGGTAATCTCTTTGAGATCTGGAACTGGGAACGTCTTGTTTAAATGAATGTGATATTTTTGTTTTTAAGATTGTATCATCTTCTCTGAGATTGTAATGGTGTAAAATTTGGGGGTATTATTTTTTCCTTGATTTTGACGAAACATGGGTTTTGGGTTGATTGTTTTATTTCAAACTAAGTCTCCTTTGTTGCAATTTTGAGGTTGTGAAAGTCTTGTTTTGGATTTCTATTTCAGTTGCATTAGAGGTAAGAATGGGACATCTTCTGACTTAAACGTCTTTGGGTTTCTTGCTCTCTCTTCAGATCCTTTAAAATAAGTTTTGGGTCTCATTCGAAGGTTGAGTTATTACCCTTATACACTGAATTTATAAGGGAAGGATTACTTTCTTCGTTCATTTGTTTTGTGTATAGTTCTTTTTGATTCACGAACTACTTACTCTTCGTATTGAGTTGTTGAAGCATTAAGAGACTTCACTCCTTGAGTTCGTGGATAATTTTGAACTTGTTAGCTTACTGTTTCAGGATTCTATCCTTATTGAATACAGTGAATGAGTTCTTGGGTTTCTTTTAAAGATAAAGGAAATATACTCTCTTGGGATCAGTATGTTGTTTTTGGGACTGTAATGTGTTTTTCGTTCTGAATTGAATTGATCAGGAATTCATTTTATAAGTAATGTAACGAATAATTATATGGACCTTTCCTAATAGAGATCTCTTTTCTCTGTCATTTGGATAAGTTCATTTATTGAACTCCTATGCACTTGATTCTCTTATGAGATGGTGATTTCTTTATGGTTTGTTGGTCTACTTTTTTTAAATCATTTGTTGTAATGATGTAGAAAGATAGGAGCTAAGGAGGTTCTACTGATAAGTGAATGCATATTTGTTTGATTGACTGTTGTTGACTAAGCCTTGCTTTATTTGGATGGATAGGAGTAGGTTTTGTCTCTTGTACTCTATCTTTTTGGGTGAACTCGAAGTAGAGATTAACTCCTGTAAGAGTCTACTTAGATTTGTGAACGTTGGTTTCAGATCTTTGAATGATAACTTATAACATGTAGAACTAGAATTAGATTTGCAGTTAAACTATTTTGATTCTCTATATCGTCTTGGATTGTTATGAAATTTTGTTTAGATGTATATCTTATATGTTGAATTTATAAGATTGTTATCCTTGAAAGGAAACAGTTAATTCATGTCATGAATCTGATCTATTTTTTGGATGTTTTGAGTTTGGGTATGGTACGTAATGGTTCTTCTTATTCTTTGCTTAAGATTTAGATGAATCATCCTAAAATGAACCATGATGTAAACAGTTCTTTTGTTTTATAGAAAAGATAAATGTTGTATTCTATTAGGATAGAATTATGAAATAATGGGATGGTAAGATCTATTGTTTGTTTAAAATTAATTGACAGGATCAATTAAACTTTAAGTTTTGAGACAGATGTTGTCGATTATATTTTTCTCTTCTCTTAAAAGTGGATCTAGATTTATTATTGTACTTCTTTTTTGGTTGGTATCACTTATGCTTATTGTCTGATATATTAATTACCTCTTTAAAACAGAGTTGTCTTAATGAAACAATTAGTGGAATGCACTTTGTTTTAATGCTTAGTGCTTATCATGCTCAGTTCATTGAACTGACCCTTGTTAGAAATTTTTGTAGATGGACATCATAAGTGATAAAAGAAGGCAAAATATGATATGATGCATTAGCTGATATAAGTCTAATTCTTTGTAAAGAATTCTGATTCATTCTTTAGTTGTATTGAAAAAGAAAAATTTTATACTTTTTAGAATGAAGGTTGTTATTATGCAGTACGCCTAAAGTGCATAGTCTTGTAAATATATAAGTTTATAATGAGGAATTGCGAGTTGAGATTTACTTGCATTGGTTGTGTAAGTTATCTCATACTTTTATAAAGGAGATGGAAATTCTATCTTGTTGATATTCTTCGTATTATTTATATGTTTAATCTGGTTATCCTTTGATAAGATGGATAAAGGGAGTTAGTTCAATTTCCCCTATAAGATGCAGCTTGTAAAGTTGCATAAGATGATGTTTATTATCTAAACAATTTAACATAGTAATGTGATGTGTAATGAACATGCAGTATGAACTATAGAATTGTGAAGGATAAACCCTGACACTTAATCATTTAGAGGAAGACTCTTCCTCTCTTAAATGAATGTAAACCAAAAAGGATTGGAGATATGATTATAAATCATAGGACTTCATTTTGTAAATGAAGTCTACTTTAGTTGGACCTATGTGGTTGCTAAACCTTCCCTGAATGGTTAAATTACATTTATATTGAAACTTATGATATTACTTTTTCTGTCCTTTGGTTAACTGCTTGTTAAACTAAGTAAACAAAAAATTAAAAGCAATCATGAGTTAAAGGAAGTTCTTTAATGCTTAATTGATTCAAGTATAGAACAAGAACTTAAGGAGTGTTGGATTAGGGTTTAGCATGGATGTTGTAATCTATTTTATAATCCAAAGTAATTAAACATTAATAACCTTCTTGGGGTATATACATCTTGATGAGGTAGTTTCTATAGGATGTTGGCACATGTCAACTGTAGGACTATACCTTCGAGAAGACAAGGGTCTTCTCGAGGATATCGCATTGCAGTTGACATGTGGCAACACCCTTCTACATTGATCATCTAGATCTACACACAAATAAGGACTTGAACTTATTTTCTCTCTAGGTCAAGTTAGTGGCATGTTTAGGATAGACGGTAGCTTTCAATGGCTCAGGGTACCTTGGCACATCTAGTTGACTTAGGTCAACCGAGTATGCCCGTATACCCTAAGACATTGTGAGCATATTCCTATGATAAATTATGTTTCTAACCAGAGTTAGGGTTAAACCTTGGACAAGTGCACTGATGGTAGTTAGTAAAGACCATTCTAGATAATAGATGAGTGAGGTGAAAGATGTATTCTGAAATGACGAGTATGTTGTTTAGGAATAGTGACATAAACAGTATGTTGAAAATATTTGGCCAAAGTATCACAAGCTGTTGGTTGCATTGTCCTATGTCACCTAGTTTAAAGCAACGTGATATCAGATGAATATTGGTAACAAATATTTTGATAGGTTATTTAAACAAATCACTTGGTACCCGGTTTAGGGTAGGAAAATAAAGTATACAAAGTATACGATAAGTATTCAATACTTAAAGTTAACATAAATAGATCAGTAGATCATCAAGTTATGAAATGAATAGATCAGTGGATCACTGAGTCATTTACAGCTGCATATGGTTATCTGTTATGAGATTGATTGGCATGGAATGTGTGTTCTAAGTAATGTTTTATTTAGAACAGAGAACATTTTGTTTTTGTTTTTTTTTAATTCCCTTATTTCTAAAGTCTTAAAATGGGAATGTTACATTGATTGCCAAAGTGACTAGATTACCTTTGGAGGGCAGATGTTTTTTTAAACCTAAAACAAACTACAACCTGGAGGTGGATAACTTCATGCAAGGTAAGGGTTCTCTTAAGAAACATTTCAATGGATTTTATAGAGAGTACTTACTTCTCCTTATGATGAAATGGCCCTATTGATTATGTATTATATTACTCTTAAAAGATAGCATAAAGTGGTGTATTGTTACCATTTCCCAATGCTCAATCAGATTAGAAATGGGAGGTAATATAATTTTCCTAATTTTTTGTATAACTCATTTGTAAAGTCTATAGAGATGGATAAGAAAGTAACTTTCACTATTCCTCTCCACCAATGCCTTCTTAAGGCCTTGGTTAAAACTGGCACCCCTAGAATTGATAGAAGCATTAACTTTGAAGCCAACACTGAAAAACCCTAGGTTGGATGATGAGGGAAAATCAGTGGAAAAAATTATGAGGCTTCACTCGGCCAAGGAAATACCTATGAAGAAAATTTAGAGGAGAGAGTGAAAAAGGTAAGCAGGAGAATATCAATGTAAGATTTGGATCTAGGGAAAAGGATGTTGATGACTTTGACCAGGTTGGCAGTGACAGAGAGGTTCAAATGGAGATTAGGGAGACTATCATTAAAGAGCAGGAGAGGAATATCAAAAATCCCCCCAAAATGGTTGAAAAAAAAGAGATCTTGGAGAATCATACCTAGAGTATGGAAGAAGCCATTACCAATCTTTGGGCACTTAAGGTTGTATAGAAATACTTGTTCTCTGCCCATGAATTGTGGATTAAGGCAAGTGAATTTTTAAAGGATGTTGAAAATTAGAGACTGGACACTGATATTAACACACACAAAATCAGTATGGTGGCCATTGATCTCAAGTATCTTCAAGAGAAGATGGAAAATCTCACATTCATAGTGGTGAATGATAATTTAAAAAAATATGAATGAAATATTTATGGCCATGGAGAAGGACATACTTAAACTGAAATAAACCCTGATGTTCATTAGAGAAATTCACCTCCTGAATATGAAGAGTACTATCCAACACTTAAGATGTTGGAAGAGCTGGTTAAGGCCATGCATGGATCTAAGAAACTAGAGAAAGATGGAGTCATGATTAGAAGGGAGATGATTGAGCCAAACTATGAGGAATGGAATATCACCATAGTTGGCTTGGTCAAGCAATGGAATGAGTGCATGCACTCTATGAAAGAAATGATCAAGGAATGATTTTGTGTTTCTAGTTTTTTGTCCTTTTATGGATGTATGCCTTTTTGTAATGTTGTCAGTTTGGATGTTGTTACTTGTTTTGTTGTTATTATGGTTATGGCTTGTTGTTAGTTTATCTATATTTTTGTTTTAGTTGGCTTCAATGGGTATACCCTTGGCCATGTTTCTTGGTGTTTTGATTGGTTTTATTTGTATTGAGTATGGTTCCCTTAACCCTTCTTTACCACTTATATATATATATATATATATATATATATATCCCATAAAAATATACAAAAATTTACCATGTTTAGATACAAAATGGGCAATAATTCTCTCTAGACATACAAATAGTTCTACATATATCTCTATACAACTATATCTATAAATATTTATTCAAATCCTCATAGTTACTAAATAAAACTCCCATATTCTCCCTAGACGTAGATCCATGGGTGTTAGATCTCAAAAAACAAATAAAGACCCTCCTCTCTACCTTTTGTGCCTGCATGTATGAAAAACAAAGACATTAAATTTTTTTCAAATTAAACATGTAAAATTAATCAAGTTTATATTAATTTAATTGAATTTATACCTATAATGTGAACATTTTGTCACATTGTATTTGACTTCTTAGGTATTGTGGTGTTGTAGACACATCCTTTCTTATGGAAATATCTCATATAAAATCCTCAATTCTATAATTTAGAATTCAAAATTAATATAAAACTAAATTTCAAATAAGATGATGATTAAAATTCATAAATAAAATTTGTATCCTACCTCTAATGTTTCATCCAAAATAGTTTCAAAAACAAATGTCTTTGAAATGACATTTTCAAATGGTTGTTGTTAGTGCAAAATCACAGCACCCCCAAATGAGTTGTCAGATTTGATTTTCTGAGGAAGAGTCATTTGGTGTGACTTGCATAACATTGAGTTTTCCCCAAAGTGTGGGACTTTTGGAAATGGGAAAACTCTCCAGATTAAAGGCTAGTTCCTATTCCTTTGTTTAGGTGCATGCGTGAAAAATTGCAAATGACCTATTCCTGAACCTAATCTAAGTTTTACCAAGGAGACAGGGATAAAATGAATACAAGAAATAAAAACTAAGCTACAAGGTGATGCACCGAAGGAATGATGAACATTAGTTTTGTTGATAGACACAAACCAACCAAATGCATACAATAATCAAGCACAGATAAAAAAATTTGTAATGGAAGACCAAATGAGAGCAATGGAGACAACAAAGGATCTGAAATCAATCACAAACATGTTTTATTACCTTGTAGATTGATACAATGCATTACAAATGGCCAGAAGGTAGGAAACATATTACGATTCTAAGGGGAGGTATGAAAACTCCTCTAATTCACTTGCTAGAGGAAAAGGGGAGCCTATAAAAACTAAGAATGTCCAACACTTGACAATGAGTCCCGACCCTGAATTTATAGATTCAACACAGAGGGAAGGAGAGAGAAGTGGGAAAACCATTCTAGAGCTCAACCACTGCCATCAATGCCTCTTGCCAAAACATCCACACAAATTTTACTTAACTACATCCATTACTGGTTCAGTGCCTCGAAGGAGGGGGAAATGACGGATTAGATCGAATCTAATCTGGTTGTTGAGGTAGAAGATTTTTTATTAAAGGCCTGAAGACATTTCTCCATTTCCTACCCACCTAACTACTTCAAACTTAAAGTTTCAGATCTCCATGACCTAGACGAGGCCGAGATATTTCCATCAGTGCTAGATTTTCTGGATTTCAAGCCTTGAGTCGAAAGATATGACCATTTGAAATTTGGATCAGGTCCATACAAAATAGCGGGAAAAAATAGTTCGAAAATGGGCCCCCTTTTTAAGACTGAACACGTGGAGGGTTGGTGCACATCTGAGGGTAGCCTCTTTATTTTACCTTTGGAGTGGCATGGGGCCGACATGTGTCTTATTCTATGATATTATTAATTTCCTTATGTTTTTAGCTAAGTCCGTTGCTCAGTGGGGTCATATATATGACTAGGGACATGCGGTGTCTTGGCACTCGTCTGAAAAACCGTCCCTCAATTCTGCGCTTGAGTTAGCATCATGTTGATGCTTGGCACTTTGTTGGACTATCTCTATGGTTTGAGTATTCAACCTGACCCTATCCCTTTTTTGAAATGGAATGCGTGGAGGCTCCACACTTACTCAGTAACCTGCTTAGGACTTTCCCTTTGAAGGAGCATTGGGTCGACACATGGAAACCTTCGTAGGCTCTTACAATTTTCAATGACCACTCTTAACTTTTTAGACCTTGGACAATGTGGTGAGATGACACTCATTTAAGTATATAATTTTGGATTTACCCTTGGATACGCTTTGAGTTAATGTGTGGTAGTCTCCACTAGCACTTCTATACTTCACCTTTTTTAGGTCCGCCCCGTCCGTCTTTTTGATTTTTAGCTTTGACTTTGCCTCCATTTTGGGCTTATGACACGTGGAGGCCTGGTGCTTATTCAAGCCTCCCTTTTTGGATTCAACTTTGAAGATGCACTATTTAGACACTTGGATCCTTCCGCTATCTCCTCCATACTTAATCAATTTTTGGACTCGTTCTAAACTATTTTGAGCCCAAAGACCTTAAAACTTTTCCATTTCTTCTCTTTCTTGTTCTCAGCTTCTTTGACACTGTCTCCTCATTTTCCGACCCTGCATGTAATCTAGTTAATGGATTTGAGGCACAAAATTTCTCGATAGAGCCGTTTCTTGAATTCTTTCTTATACATGGTCATTTGATCCAATATTTTTTTGGGGGGGGAAATATGGATAACAATTTAGCAACTCGCAGGAGTATCTTCCTACTAGATGAAAAGACCAGTTCCATTACCATATCCATTGGGCATGGAGTCAAGAATGATGGTATGATACTAATATTTCTACTAATCCATGAGCCCAACCATTTTCACTCTCACTTTTCGTAAGAAATCTCGAAAGGATGGTTTCTGGGATTAGAAAATTGTTTTGACCTAGGCTTTCACCTGTCCCTGAACGGACTATGTAAGAGCAAAAAAACATCACCCCACAAATATGTAAAAAATTTGAAATCATTATGTTCCATGTGGAACATGCAGAGTGTGCAAAGCACTTAGGAAAAAAGTAACCTAAACTACAATGAGGAAAAGTGCACAAGAACTTAGAGGAGTGAGAAATTAAACTAGTATGTACAAGGTGAGAACTTTCCTTCTAATAAAAATGTTTAAGATAGATTCCATTCACTAGAATATACAAATATTCACCATCCAACGTAGAAAATTGGAAAGCATTGCTACTTTTACATCTTGTGACCATATAGGGGCCACTCCAAATGGCATCAAACTTGGAATGCCTTCTTGGTTTTACCCGATCTACATACCATTTCAAAACTAGGTCTCCTTCTTGAAGAGTCCTTGTTCTTGCTTTCTTATCAAAGCATTTCTTGATTGAGACCTGATCCTTCTCCATCATTTGAATTGTATGCTCTCTATTTTCTTCCAATTCCATCAACTCTGCATACCTAGCCTCCATTGGTTCAAACTCAAACATCTCCATCTGCTTCATAAGTTCCAATGCTAGCAACTCAAGTGATATAGGCAACACTGCCTCTTTCCCATAGAAGTGTTTGAAAGGAGAGCTTCCTATAGACCTCTTGGGTGTTTTCCTATCAGCCCATAAGGTTGATTTATGTTTCGTGTTCCAAGTTCTCTAGTTTTCATCAAGATCTCTTATGACAATCCTTAGCAGGTTCTTGTTTGTGGACTTAGTTTGGCCATTACCTTAAGGGTAATAGTTTGATGAAGTGATCAAGTAAATCCCATTCCTAATAGCCCATTCTGTGACTTTGGAACCTATGAATTCCAATGCATTGTCTGATATAATGGTGGCTAACACTCCAAATCTAGTTACTATCCCTTCATAGAAATCTAGTATGCTAGAATCATTAGCTTCTTTGAGTGCCACTTCCTCGGTCCACTTGGTAAAATAGTCTATTGCTATTAGAATCCATTTGTGGCCTTGGCTTGAAATTGGATTGATGACCCCAATGAAGTTCAATCACCATTACATGAATGAATGGTCAAATAAGATTGGGTGCAATGGAAACTCTACTAGCCTTCATTTACTTCTGAAGAATGCACAACTCTTGCACTTTTTGATCCATGCATAGTAGTCACTAAACACCCTGGGCCAATAATAACCCGCCTTCATGATCTTGAGTGCCATCAACCATGGAGTGAAATGGCGTCCAACTGCTCCAACATGGAACTCTTGTAACACTCTCTCAATCTGATCTATCCCAATGCATCTTAACAGAATGCCATTAATTTCCCTCTTGAATAAGACACCATCAATAAGCACGTATGGGATGGCTTGTAGTCTAAATGATCTCCTTTTTGCTTTACTCATTTCATGAGGGCATAGGCCCATTTGTAGGAAGTGCATAATATTCTGATTCTAACAAGGAGTGGGCACATCATCATTTTCTTTCTCTTGACTAGTTCTACAAGACAAAAAAAACTTCCTTTTCACGACTTGCTTTATCTTGTTGACTCGAGGCCAGTTGTTCACAGACAATCCCTTCCCACAAACTAGCTTATTAACCTTGATCTCAGTTTCATACTCCATGAAACAAGTGATCCATATTGCAACGTTTTTCATTTAGATCCTTATTGAGAAGGAATTCTTTAACTCTTTTATGGGAGACTAAACAGTTGGATTTTATTGTTTGAAATCAGATGTTTAAACTTCTTTAACCCTCTGATCACCACAAGAACATGTTTATTGATGAAGGATTATCTGACTTCATAATCTTCTAGAACCTTGGTTGAAGAAGGCAATTGGCTGTTCTGTACCCTCCTTGTTATGTTGTACTAAGATTGCAGAAATTGTGTCACTACCACGAAAGGCATATAGTATGAAGTCCTTAGAGAAATCTAGATGCATGAGAGTTGGGGCTTGTGATATAGCTTCTTTGATGGCCTCAAAGCTTGCTATTACTTTAGCTGTCCACCTAAATTCCAAGCTCTTTTTCAACATGAACGTTATAGACTTGACAAGGGCAGTAAAGTTTGGTACAAACCTACGGAAAAAAATTAATCTTTCCTAAAAAGATTTGAAGATCCTTCTTATCGCTTGGTAATGGAAATGCTCTTATTGCTTCAACCCTCTCTAGGTTAATTTCCAAACCTTCCTTTGAAAAAATATGGCCTAGAATCCTACTCTCATGGGCCAAGAATATGCATTTTTTAGGGTTCAATGATACCGCCCAAATCTCATGCATCTTTGAAATACCTATCTTAGAGTGTGAAAAGGTGATTTGGTTGTATTTTTGGCGAGCACAGTGATGTTATCCAAATATATCAATACTATTTTGTTGATCAGCCCTTTGAATGCCATTCCATTTCCCTTTGGAAAGTGGCTCTAGCATTAGACAATCCCAAATGGTATTTTTTCTGTAGGCATAAGTGCCCCATTTCGTGGTGAAATCCATTTTGAGCTAATCATATTCTTTCACCATTATCTTGTTGTATCCTGAGTAGCCATCTAGGAGAGAGGATCTCTCTGATCCAGACACCACTTGAAAAATATGCTCCATTGAGGGGGAGTGGGTAGTGGTTCCTTCATTGATGCTCTACTCAAGTCTCGAAAGTCTACACACAACCTAATCTCTTCATTTTTATTCCTGACTAGGCCCAAGTTTGTAACCTAACTTGATTGTTTGATTGGAAATATAATACTTGCCTCTATCAACTTGTTTTAGTTCTTTCTTCATTAGAGGTTCAATGTGTGGATTGACTAGTCTCTGCTTTTTCCTGATGGGTCTTAGCATCTAGATCTAGTTCGATTGTTTGTTGTGCTAGCTTCAGATTGAACCCTCTTAGGTCTGTACAGCTCCAAGAAAATACATCTAGAAATTATTGGAAAATTTACATGATTTCATACCTTTCTTGTTTGGTGGCCACTTTCCCAACTTGAAGTGTTTTTCCTTCTCCAACTAGAATTGACTCCAAATCTTCTCCTTTGATCTGTATGTTAGCCTTATCTTTTCAAAACTAATCATTAAGATTGAAAATGGATTCCAATGTCCAGCAAACCTTTGGGAATTTTATTTGTACACAACTGCACTAATTGATCTTCATATTGCTGCTATAATCTGTCTTGATTTTTAGTTGAGAATTCAAATTCCTCTTGCAATAAATTGATGATTTTTTGATCATTATCAAACACCTACTATGATGTGTTGTTATCTGGCACTGATGCCATCACAATCACATGGATATGTGGTTGTCCTTTGTCTCTCCTGATGCTGTCAACCACATCAAATGTTACTCTAATTGTTGCAATCCTATCAACAACTTCATTCTCCTTCTGAGGTATGGACACAATGTTGAAGGATTTGAAATATTACATGAGATCCCATACCCTATTCTTGTAGCCTTTGAGCATGTCATTCTTATTAGCATTAATTCTGCTGACTTGATTAGAACCTAGTTCACTGTCACCAAAAACTTTCAAGTTCTTGATTCCTCATTTTCTTTCCCAATGAAGACCCTGGACCAAAGCCTCATATTCAGTAGTGTTATTTAAGAAAGAAAACTGAGATCTGAAGGTTGAATAATACTTGATTCCTTATGGTGAAACAAAAATTACACCACCTCCAGTTCCTTGCCTACTCCTCGAGCCATCAAAGAACACTTGCCATACTTCATTTTCATCTTTGTGTTCTTGTTTAATGATGTTAGGAGGATGATTCTCCTCATGCAGATTAGTAGACTCCTAGCTCAAATTCTTCCATCTCCTTATAGGGTTCAAAAGCATGTCTTTTGCTAGCCCATTCGTTAAAAGTCAAGTCTAGGATACACCCCACCTTAGTATATTATTCACAAGTGCTTAGGAGGTCCTCTTGATCGAAAGCTAAACAATTGGCATTGATTGGGCTATACACAGAAGACTCAATATGGTCATCTATAATGGGCTCATAACTGATTGTGGCCTTGGCTCCATACCTTGTTCTAAAAAGCATATGCGACCAATCAAAAGAAAAATAGCCTCTGATTTTGGCAGTGAAGTCTCTGAACAAACACAATGCAAAATGTGGTGGGAATTCTATGACTGATATATTTTGTAATATAGTCACATTGGGGTAGGCATGCAATGTGAGGTTTAAATCCTTGATGAATCCAATACTTGTTACTGTTGTCCCATCCAATTGCACTACCCCTTTAGAGATAAATTCATATTGGAGACCCAGTTGATCAGTTATTTATTTCAGCATTACAGAACTACTTGCCCGTGAATCAATCATGCAATAATGCACCAATTTTTCCCCAATGATTAATGAAACATAGAATGGAGGAGGCCTCAGGTTCTTACCTCATTGTTCTCCATGGTATTCTCTCAGGTTGAGCCGTATTGGTAAGAAATTTCTCTTTCTGGATGGGGGGTTGATTTGAGCTTGACCAATTGGCCATAGCATTCGACACAAGATCCCTCTGTCCTGAGATGGCCAGTGACTCCCATAGTGAAATGTTCATACTTTTCTTCTTCATCTGCTACAATGATATTAAATGAGATATCTTTTTTCTACCCCTTTCCTAGAACATTTTTTCTCTTGCACATGGGTTGCTATAACTAGTCCCTGAGTGGATTAAGAAGGTGGCTTGGGTTGGCTCTGCATGATGGGAGTTACATTTGAAGTGCTAAAACCTTGTGGAGTAATGGAGGGTTGAGGATTACCTAAGTTTGGTGATTGTCCCTCTCTAATACTTCTCTTCTTGGACCGTGTATTAGAAGCCACACTTTGAGAAGGGGAATTGATTCATTCCATAGAAGTCTTCAGCTTGCCAATTGACAAGCATGGTTTCACTTGGAGATGTATCTTGCTGAGCTCCTTGCTGCTGATTTTCTTCTTGGCTAGGCTCTTGTGGAACACAAATGGTTTGCACCATCAATTCTTGATTTAGAGCAACATTGAAGAACGTTGATTGATTATGTGGTTGGTTGCATGGAAAACACCAATCATATTCTTGTGCCATGTTGTTTTGTGCTAGAACCAATGCCCTTGATGTTGAAGTTGCATTTTGGATCATATGAACTGAATGATCTACCAGCTTGAGGTTGTCCCTAGTTTTGACTCTGATTTACAATATGATCTAGTGGTCTATTTTTCTGATACGGGGGTCTAGCATGATACTAAGTTTGAGGCTGATATGGCCTAAAATTTTGGAGCCTATTGTCTCTTGATAGTCACTAACTCATTTCCTAGGTTATGAATTTGTTTCATAACTTCCTGAAACTCTTTTGAGGTGGTAGAGTATGAGGTGGAGGCTATCAGCTGAACTTTGATTCCTAGGAGTGGGTATAGGAGCTAATGTGGGTGTCTGGTTTGGTACTTGGGTTTCCTAATTCAGGTTAATAGGGGCATGAAGGGCCTAGGAGAAAGCTTGTCATCCTAAATCAAACAATTTTCAGCTCTTATAAAGAGGGTATGAGCTGCAGGTAGAGTGGTGCCCCCCCACTGATTGAATCATTAGAGCAATATCAGAATTTAAAGCTCTAAGAAAGTATAAGAAGGAACCTTCTTCCATGGGATTTTACTACTGCTGGGAATCCTATACTAGGTCCATTGAAATCTGAGGTTAAAATTCTATCAACTTCTCATTAGTATCTCTTTTGATTATTGTCAGTTGCTCCAACAAGGATAGGTTATCTCCTTTTTCTCCAAATTGGTTATGGAGAGCTTTGCATAGATGGTCCCAAGTTTGAATAGAGCCTGATTCTAGGCTCCTAAACCATTATGAAGATTTAGCCTTGAGTGAAGAGGCCTAGAAATTTTGACTGCAATGTCCATTTCAGTGATCTCATGGATTGTACAGACATTTGTAATGTCTTGAACATGGTCACCAGGAGAAAGTTTGGTTTTCTCCAGTGAAATATGGAATGCTCTTTAATACTGCCACCAAGACTGGATTTTGTGCATTCATAGCGAGTGGGCTGCTACCAGTGAAATTAGCATATGGATTTGGCTATGCCATCCTGATTGGCCTGAGGACCCTTCTTGATTGAAATAATGGCCTACTAGGAGGAGGTGTTGATAAGGCTCTGTTTGGTGGAGATGGAGACCTTTGAGATCTTCTTCCTCTTCTCCTTCTGTTTGGAGACAAATGCAGATGTAAAAAACTATCTTCCCTCTCTATAGTTCTTTACCTTGTTTGTATTCTTCTCATGAACTTGGCAAGCTTGTACTTTTGAAACCAATGGATTTTGTCCCTTTTGGAGTTGCTAGATGCATAGTTTTAAAACTTCTTAAAAGTTAGAATCACAACAAGTGTGCATCAAACTTACTATAATAAAGATGGGAAACTTCTCGGTCCCACTTGGCATGTCAAAAATGTTAGTGTAAAATCACAACACCCCCAAATGAGTTGTTAGATCTAATTTTCTAAGGTAGAGTCATTTGGTGTGACTCACATAACATTGAGTTTCTCCCAAAGTGTGGAACTTTGGAAATGGGAAAACTCTCTAGATTAAAGGTTTGTTTTTATTCGTTTGTTTAGGTGAATGTATGAAAACTTGCAAAGGACCTATTCCTAAACCTAATCTAAGTTTTACCAAGGAGACATTGATAAAAGGAATACAAGAAATAAAAAATAAGCTACAAGGTGATGCATCAAAGGACTAATGAACATTAGTTTTGCTGATAAACACAAAACAACCAAATGCATACAATAATCAAGCACATATAACCAGATTTGTAATGGAAGACTAGATGATAGCAATGTAGATAAGAAAGGATCTGAAATCAATCACAAATGTGCTTTATTACTCTACAGATTGATATAATGCATTACAAACAACCAGAAGGTAGGAAAAAATATTAAAATTCTAAGGGGAGGTCTGAAAACTCCTCAAATACATTTTCCAGATGAAAAGGGGATCCTATAAAAACTAAGAATGTCTAACCCTTTACAATGAGTCTCAACCCTGCATTTATAGATTCAACACAGAGGGAAGAAGGAGAGAGACAAGAGAAAACCATTCTAGATCTCAACCACTGCCATCAATTCCTCCTACCAATATATCCACCCAAATTTGTCATAACTACATCCATTATTGGTTTGATGCCTCGAAGGATGGGGAAATGATGGATTAGATCAAATCTGATCTAGTTGTTGAGGTAGAAGATTTTGTATTAAAGGCTCGAAGACATTTCTATATTTCCTAGCCACCTAACTGCTTCAAACTTACAATTTTTAGATCTCCATGGCATAGATGAGTCTGAGATTTTTCCAGCGGTGCCAGATTTGCTAGATTTCAAGCCTTGATTCGAATGATATGACCATTTGAAATTTGGATCGTGTCCATAAAAAAATAGCGGGAAAAAATAGTTTGAAAATGGGCCCCCTTTTTTAGACATGACACGTGGAGTGGCTAGCACACAATCTGAGGGCAACCTCTGTATTTTACCTTTGGAGTGGAACGGGGCTGACCATGTGGCTTCTTCTATGATCTGGACAATTTATTTATGTTTTTAGCTAAGTCCTTTGCTTGGTGGGGTCATATATATGACCCGGGACATGTGGCATCTTGGTTCTCATCTGTAAACCATCCCTCAATTCTACTCTTGAGTTTGCACTGTGCTGATGCTTGGGTAGCCTCTAGTGGCATGTCATTTTGCTTTGCCTATTCAACCCAATCCTATCCCTTTTCTGAAACAAAATGTGTGGAGGCTCCACGCTTACTTAGTAACCCGCTTAGGACTTTCCCTTTGAAGGAGTGTTGGGTTGACACATGGAAACCTTCGCAATCTCTTATAATTTTCAACGGCCCCCTCTTACCTTTTCGAACCTTGGACTACATGGTGACCTAGCACTTGTTTGAGTCTGTGTTGTTGGATTTACCCTTGGAGACGCTTTGAGTTAACGCGTGGTAGTATCCCCTAGCAATTTTATACTTAGCCTTTTTGAGGCCCGCCCCATCAATATTTTTGACTTTTATCTTTGAATATGCCTCCATTTTTGGCCTGGGACACGTGGAGACCTAGTGCTTGTTTGAGCCTCCCTTTTTGGATTCAAATTTGAAGATGCGTCATTTGGACACTTGGCTCCTTCTGTTGTCTCCTCCATACTTAGTCAATTTTTAGACTCATTATGAACTTTTTTGAGCCTGAAGACCTCAAAACTTTGTCGTTTATTCTCTTGCTTGCTTGTAGTTTCTTTGACATTTTTATCCTCCTTTTCCAACCCTACCTATAATCTAGTTAATGGATTTGTGACACGGAATCGCTCAACATAGCTGTTTCTTGAATTCCTTCATGTACAGGGTCGTTTGATCCAATATTTTACTGGGGGAAAAATAGGGATCACAATTGTGACTATGGTTGGGAGGGAGCATCATGCTAGTGATATTTTTTCCTCACTCTAGCAAATCCTAAGCACACAACTGTAAATTCCTATAGAGCATAAGAATACATACAAGATTAAATATATTTATAAAAATTTAAGTAAAAATGAATTTTAAAGTAACATTGTTTGAAATAACAAATTACAACTAAGATATATGTTATAGACACTCAAGTATCCTGCAATTATTGTGGGGTAGAAAATAGGTTGTTTAAAAAACCCCCTCAACATGGTCCATGTTTTTTTCCTACAATGTAACACCAAAAAAATTCTATTTACATGTACAAATAGAGATAACATTCTACCAATGTAAATAAAAAAAATTAACTCATCAATGCATCAATAAATTTTTAAAATGTACCTACATATATACATATACAACACTAATAATTGCTATAATAGAATAATATAATCCAAGAGGGGTGGCCATGTCCTCCACCATCAACTATAAAATAAATAAGAGGAAGAATTCAAAAACTTTTAATCTAATACTATCTTTATATTTGGTAAAAGGAGGGTTTTGTAAAAGTCCCTACCCTACTACAAAAAGAATCTACAATCCAGATAATTCCATAAATATTTCAAAAGTAAAAAAATACCAAACATCAAAAAAAATTTGGAGAGAGAACAAAAACTATCATAAAACTAGTCAGAAGACATATCGAAACCAACACAAAACCAACAGGAAGGAAAATAGAGTTCCAAAATAGAGTAAAAACAAAATCCAGTTGCCCACCAAATAAAATTCCAATCTCACTAATGATAGTAGTCCAAATTAATCTCTTTGTCCTGAATATCATACTTATGATCCTTGAAACCATGTATACCATTTAGGACTGATCCGCCCTTTTGGGTAATCATCTCAAATCTAAACTTTTCTTCCCTTATGGATTGAGGAAGTTATGATCTTGGGATGTGTATTTTCATTCCCAGTCCAGTGGTGAAGGTTCTTAGATCTCATTCCATTGTTTAAAAACAAGTCAACCACTTGATTTCCTTCTCTAAAAGTGTGAGAGATATCAAAATTTGAGAAATTCCTTAAGATGAGAATTGATCCTTCAATGATTTTATTGATGGTTCATCTTGAGGGGGATTTTATTTGAAGGAAATTTAAGATACTAATAGAATCCCATTTAACCCAAAGATTATATATGTTCAAAGTTTTTTCAAGTTGAATACCCCAAAAGGATGTTAACACTTCAACTTAATGATTGATTTGGACCACCATGTTCCCTATGTAAGCCGCAATGAGATAACCATTATCATTCCTAATGAATCCTCCCCCCAACTCTACCTAGGTTTTCCTTTATAACACCTTCTCAATTTATCTTATAATATCCTTCTTGAGGATGTGTCCCAAAATTCTTTCTCCTAGCAATCTTAGAATTTTGTTGCTTAAGGTCTTGGGCTAGATACAATTTCCATTTAATGATGAAATTAATGTCCAAATATTTCAGACTTAATTTCGTTACTGTGTTTGATGGAGGATTTTAATTTTTTCAGTTATTAATAGATATCTTACATTCTTGAAGACTCCATTCCCATATGTAACACTTTCCCTTCAAAAAAAAATTTGTTCCTTTCTTTCCATATTTCCCAAACAGTGTATGGGGGAGTAAAATTCCATAGGAGTCTGATTAAGAAATTTTTTGTTTGATAAGACCAATTATCCTTTAGGTCATTCATTGATTGAGGGAGGACACATTCCATTCCAATTTTTTTTTCTAGAAAGAGACCCCATAAATAGAAACTAAACTTACAATGTATGAAAAGGTGATCAACAGTTTCTTCAGTTTCATTACAAATAATATATTTGTTGATGAGAATATGCACTTTCTTTCTTAATCTGTCAAATGTGAGGATCTTCTTATTGAAATTTAAGCCAAAAGAATAAGTTGATTTTAGGAGTCATATCTCTTTACACTAGACTTTCTTCCAGACAATGGATGAAAGTTAGGCATTTGATTTTGGTCTGTTATATCTAGAGAAGAACACTATAGTTTCCATCTCCTGAATCCTCCCATAATTAACTCATCATAAATAAAATTTTTATTAGGGATATAGATGGTTGTAATATGTTTTTAGATTAAAGTTAGAGTTCTCTCTCTCCACGTCACTTCCTTTCCTCAATAGAGACAATCTTCTCCAAGTATTTTTTCCATTTATGCTATTCGAGATAATCTACTTGTTCTCTCTCCATACTTCAACCTTATATGATTTATCTGATTATGAATATTTATCCTCCGTTGTCTGATCAAGCTCTAGAATTCCATTTGTCCTCCCACAATCTGATCATTTTTTCCAATTCCTAAATTTTCATCTTAATGCATTTTAAAATAATATCTCTACTTTTGATCAGTGAATTCTAGAAGTAGGGATCCTATGGGAAGATCCATCGGAAGTGGTGAAATTCCTTTGATAAAATATTCTTGTAATTATTATTTTTTAGTGATGTTGCACTAAGTTGAGTCTTCTTTGAAGGAGTATCTCAACCCGTTTCTAGCAAGGAGGGTATGTGTTAATGATGTCTAAGACTATTATATACCTAGTATTCCTTGTAGATTTGGGACTTATTAAATTTGTCCCAAGTAACCAAAGGAGTTTTGTTGTGCTCCTCTACTCCAGACCATAAGAACCTTTTCTGAATATTTTCTATCAAGTGAACAATATTTTTTGGCATTCTAAAAAGAGAAAGGGGGTAAATGGGAAGGTTCTAGAGAGGATATTTTATCAAAGTGGCTTTAGCAACAATAGATAGCATAGTCCCTTTCCATCCTACCAGTTTAAATTGAAATCTATCTAGGTTCCAAATTGAAATTGGTAGGCTACCTTTGAACATGGGCATCCCCAAGTAAGTAGCTAGAAAATTATTAATGACACATCCCAAGATTTTAGCAATTTTCATCTACCAAGATTTAGGGGTGTTGATAAAAAAAACTAAACTTTTTCCATAATTAATGAGCTGTTCTGATGATTCTTCATAGTATTTCAAAAAGTTTTTGAATTTCTTAGATTCATAAACAGAAGCTATGGAAAGGAGGATATTTTCATGATCAAATTGATGGTGATAGAATAATATCTTTTTAGATGAAGGATTGAAGACATGGCTGAATCCCACTTCTGTGTAACTTTTAATTTATCTATTAAGGTTATCCACCATAATTATGAATATTAGGGGGAAAATGGGATCTTGTTTCCTTATTCCCCTCATAATTCAAAACAAACATGTTGGATTTCCATTAATAATAATAGAGAATGTGGGGGTTAAAATTCACTCTCTAATTAGTTTCCTATAATGTGGGTTAAAGCCAATTTTATCAAGAATTTTGTCTAAGAATTACCATAAGTCTCTGTGAAATTCCTTCTTCATATCCAACTTGATAGCCATTCCCAGTTTTTTGGTTTTATCTATGGAATGAAGTGTTTCATGGACCACAATAATACCATCCTGAATTTTTATTTATTGAATGAATCCACCTTGCTACCAGGAGATGATGTTCTTGAGAAAAGGTCCCAATCTTAATGCAATAATATTTGTGAAGATTATATAAATTGTTTTTAAAAGATCGATTGGTGTGAAGTCCTTGAAATCCTTAACACCAGAGTTTTTAGGGATCAAAAATATGAAATTTTTATTCACCTCTTATAAGAATTTACTAGTGTGGAAGAATTCATTAGTAGATTTGAGCAAATCATTTTTACATATTTCCCAATATGTTTGGAAGAAACAAGCTGGGAAACCATCCAGACCCGGGGATTTTTCTCCTTAGAGAGAGAATAATTTTTTTTTAGTTCTTCAATATCCATGGGGGAGAGAAAAATTTTCATATCTTCTTGAATATCATAGCAATGGGGAATGAAATCCAATAGAAAATTTGTACTAGTTTCATTATCTTGGGCCTCTTCAATCATGATATTTTTATAGAACTCTATTTCCTCTTTTGTAATGGTTTCCAAATCTCTTCTTTCCTAACCAAAGCTACTAATTATTTAAGTAATAAATTATTGTGACTTATATGTTACAAGATTGTCATATGGAAAAATTTAGTGTTTCTATCTCCTTCATTTAGCCAAACCGAACTTGATTTTTGCCTCCAATGAATATCTTCACATGTCCTCAAGTTGTGTAAGTCACCGAATAATTATTTTCCTTTATAGTAATCATTCACATCAATCTTTGAGTTTTGCACCTTAGATTCCAATATTTATAGCTCCTTGGTTAGTTTTTTTCTTTTTTTCAAAAAAAAATTCAAAAACCAATTTGTTCCATATTTTGGCATTTATTTTAACATTCTTAAATTTATGAACTAGAAAGTATATGGAAGATCACTTTTTGTTATTTTTCCACCATTCTTGAAACCTGTTATATAAATCTTGATGCTTGGTCCACATATTTTCAAATTTGAAAGGAGAAGGAGGATGATTTCTATAATTTTCAAGGCTCGGTACTAAAGTATTTTTATTAGATACAACCTTAGAAATATATGAGAGGTAAAATTCCTGCGATGTAAACCAATCAGAGGAGACAATTACTCTACCATGTTTAACCATAATGATATTTTCCCACATTCTTATATTTCTCCTCGTGAACTTTATTCCTCTAAATTTAATATCTAGAAGAGATTTATGCACAATGAAATCAAAAAAATGTTTCATGCTTGTTGTGAACTCTTGATTTCCCCCTTTGTTTCCATATGGGGATAATGGTGTATTAAAATATCCTAAAAAAATCCAATTAAAATGAATAAATTTATTTCTAAAAGAACTTACCTTAGTCCATAGTTGTCTTCTCCCTTTAGTGGATATCAAAGCATATATATTATACTATATCCATGATTTATTTCTTTGATGTGACGTGAAGAGGATAACCAAGTGATTAGAAGACTCAAAGATAGTCCCACCTTATACCAGTTCATTATCCCAAAGAATTGTTAGTCCCCATAAAGCACCATTTGAGCTAACACTACTGTTTTTTGCATTTCTCCATATATTGTTTCCCAAAACATTGAAACTTTCTACATCCATTTTTATCTCTTGAAGCACCAGGATGGTGGGTTTTTGATTCACAATAAAATATTTCAACCTTCTCTATTTGATTGCATTATTCATACATTTTATATTCCATGTAATGATTTTTATTTCAATTTGTTATTTTTTTTGGGCCCTTTAAGGTCCAAGGTTCTTTTCTTTCCTGGTGTGATTTCATTTTTTGTAGTTATTTGTTTATTCTCTTTACTAGACAAATTTCCTCTAGTTGCTCATCCCCCTTACATCATTTTTTTGGGATTTTTAGAGGATGAGGATTCTTGGGTATTTTGTTTCCCTTTAATGGGAGTCACTATGACTTTGACCTGATCAATATTTGGAAATTCCTTTTTTATTTAATCCTTGGTATGCATATGATTCCTATTTAAAAATTTCCTCTTTACCTACATTTGACTCATAATAATGTTGAATTTATTCTTCAGTCTACTATAGCAATATCCTTGAATCTTCATGGATCGATTCATTTGATTTATCTCTTTCCTCTTGGGTCTCTTCATCTTTTTGTTCCTGTTGGTATTTAGATTCCTCTTGTGTCTTATTATTGATCTCCCTCTCTTCTATTTCTATGTAAGGTAAAAAAAATCCTCTAGCTGATTTTGTTCAAAAAAACTCCCCTTGCTCCATGTATTCTTTTTCCTAGGTTTCTAGACATGCAAAATGGTTCTCCTTATCCACATGTTGGTTTGTGTTAGGTTTGTTTCTTGTTTCATGACCATTGCCTTTTCTGAAGTATTCTTCTTGATCCTTTACCTCATTTGGTTTCCCATGCCTTTCCATAATTCTTTTGGGCTCTCTCTTGATTCCAATATTAATTATTTTTGGGAAAGATTTAACATTTTTTCCTAGTTTATTGCATTTCTTGCACCTAGAAATAGATGTTTCATATTCTAGAATCTTCTTCTAGCTACCCAACTTAGAGTTAATGGTGATAATATGAGGTATATCTATTTCCATATATAAATTAACACAAATCTTAGTAAAATACAGTTTTGTTTTGGCATTAGTAGATCCATCAAAGGCCACTAAGGAGCCTAAAGAATTTATTAAATTTTTCAAAATTTCTTCCTCCGAGAAATCGTGAGGAAATATAGGAAGATTTAACCATAAAGGCGTGACATTTATGTTATCTTTGTCTGGGTCAAAAGATGGAGTCCATCTCTTTAAAAATAGACCCATGTTTCCAAAGAACTATGGGACATCAACCAGTGCATGGGTGCAGTCTTCTAGTATATTGAAATTAATAAGGAGGAAACATTTTGACATCAGAGAGATTTTCATACTTCCTTTATGTTGTCATTTCCTACATGGCCATCTTTTAATAACATCCACATTGGGTCTTGGCCCATGGAAATTTCCAATCAGAGCTAATTTTTTTCTCTATATTAATTTTTCAATGAACACATCTAGTAATGTGAAATGGCATCCGTTATCAGATATATGGTGTGTGATTTCTTCTTGAACAATTCCATTTTTTAGGGTGGTTTTTTACATGGACACCACCCCTTCCCACATGGACTTGAAGCCCTCTATTTTGTGAATATTTGTAGACCCATGGGCCTCTTTCCCATCTCTTTCTCTTTCTCCTTTCTTGTATTCTATTGCAAGATTCAAATACATTTTCCTGCTCAGTCTAGCTCCTAATGATATTTTATTATTTATCTAATACTTATAAAAATATATTAAGATAAATTTATTTTAACTTATACAAAAAAATTATGATTAATTACCTCTTGTAATAACTAATTATAAATATTTATGCCCTCAATATATCTCACTCAATATTTCCATTGATTTCTATAGTAAATGGAGGTGATACAAATTTCATATACATCTCTTTATGCATCATCCTAAAATGGTCGAGTAATCATAAATGTCATATATTTTTTCATAAATTACAACAAATTGGTATCATATGGCTCTACAAAATGGTGTTAAAGATCCACATACATAGTATGTATGTATGTTTTGTCACACATCCTCCCAAAATATGTACATTTATGTAAAGACAATGTAATTCCACCACTACCTATGTCACTACCTAAATAGCTTGATGTTATACCACTTGAACTGTCAAAACTTTGAGAGGAACTAAAACTGACACCACAACCTCTAGCCTAAACATTCTTATAAATTTTTTATACCATTGGTATTCCTCTAATGGGAAAGTAATGTATCTGCTAGAATGAAATGTCCGTAATTGGTCTCCCTATGTGCATTGTTATGAATTTCACTATGGATGGAAACATGCACTTTTTTCTTCATACCTTTGGGGGATAGTTATATACATTTTGGTCTCACATAGCAACAAATATCTAATATTATTACCAATCACCTCTTTCTTTTGATGCTCTAAAATAAAATTAATTTGGCTTCCTATTAACTAAAAAATCACAATATAGTTTTCATAGAAATTACAACAGAAGCTTGTTATTATCGAATGGAGGCTTGTTAAAGACCATCCACCATCTATCCTAGAATTTTTTCCATTTATTTATATATATAATAATTAATGTTAAAAAAATTCATACTCACTGGTAGTGGATCATTGCGTTCAAGGTCATAAAAATAAAAAAATCTTGTGAAGATATTTTTTAAGTCTTTTATGCCATGATATGTCAATTCATTACCATATAATTGTTTGTATTCGTCCCTTTCACTTTTCATTAAATTCAATTATCCAAAAACTTTTTTTACTTCATTGCAAAAAATTTCCAACATATTTGTGAGAGCGGGGCATGCATAAGTACTTAAGGAATCATCCAAACTATTTATGATTAATTCCAATTATTGTTATTTTATTTATATTGTTGTAATAATTCTTCTTCATGTCTATGGGAATTTTATGGATTTCTATAGTTTTCATGTAGTTTTTCTTGTGGGTTATCATTATTTTATACATCCTTCCCAAATTTATTTTAGAAAATACCTCCATTAACATATATTTCTATAAAAAATCATTTAATTTCAATTTAAGAAACCCTAATTTATTGAAAACAACACATTAACAAAATAAATTGAAAAAATAAACTGACTTGGACCCATGGGAGACACATTAGAATGTGTAGGATAAATTATAAAGGGGGTAAGATTTTCCAAAGTGTGTACATAATTTTTATTTTAGTTCCAACTCCTTTTTCTCAACCCTTGGATTTTAATAACGTAGAAATATGTTCTTTTAATCTACTACAAAGGGTGTATTCCCTTTATAGTGTAAATGGCCTACACCCTTTATATTAAAAAGGGAGTACACAATTTATTTTATAATGTGTGTAAACCATTTTTCTTCGTAACTCCCAAACTTACTCAATATAGGCTCGAGAAGGGGTTTATAAATATCATACGCTCTTTGCAAAAAAATGTCCAAAGTGACCACAAATCTGACCCCCAAACTTATTCATATAATCCAAGAGCTTTGTGGCAGTATAATATTGGAACTTAACCCAATCCTTCTAAATTTTTTCAAAGGCCTTGATGTGAAGGGAAGTGTTCATAAATTCATTATAAGAGATGGAAGGTGTGATTCCTCCAAGGTCCATAGAAGTGTCGTATGGAGCGTGAGTCTATATTTGAATGGAGTGAAGGACCTTTTTATGAATTGATGGTGTGGAAATTTTTTCTCTATTGATACCAAATAAGAGGGGAGGGGTATAACCCTAGTTTATTGTTCCCTAAGAGATTGTTTTTGATTGATTAGCAAGTTGATCCAAAAAAAATTGCATTTGTAGGAATTTGTTTGTAATCGTGGTATTTTATTGACTCAAATGATAAATAAGGTGTATGATAAGTTGAGTAGGATTCTTAGTGGAAGAAGGGATAATATATTGTTTGTATCATCATTTTATCTACTTGCGGGAGGCTCAATATGATTATAATATATATCCCTATATCTGGATCACCTACAAGATGATTTATTTGATATAATAATCACCAAATCAATGCTGCTAAAAATAATAGGCTTATGATGCCATTGGAAAAGTGAGGAAAAATTATAGGTTCTTTATTGAATAAAGTGGGTAAAATTATTCCAGATATGAATCTAAACATATACATAAGCACAATTGTTAAATGTTAGTTGTTTTTAGTAGTCTTAAGACTTGACTTAGTTAGCTCCCTAAACATTTTAAGGAGATAAAATACATTTTATTGATTAAAATGATAAAATAATAAATGAAAATGATACTGAATTAAATTGCAAGACAATCAAAATTATGATTCACTAAAAATTTAATGCAGATCATAATCCAATTGTAGTTGTGATTCCTTGTTGTGTTGGAATTTTTCTAAAAAAATGTTGCAGAAAGTTGTATCTATCCTATAGGCTCTTATTTCACTTCTCATGACCTGCAAAACCAAGATATGCAAGAAAGAGAGAAAGAGAACTCAGGTATATATTTTTTACACTATGAGTTTCCAGGAGAGGATGAAATGATGTGGGAGAGGGTGATTTTATAGATTTAGAGTGCATAGGGGAATGAGACACATCTAAGTGAAATGATAGGTTCCATAGTGCATTAGGTATGCACATGGTTAGGTAGGATGGAAATAATTAAATATGAGTGGTTGAGGGTTCATAAATTAGTGGTGAGGTATCTTTTGTCTCTAATTTAATTTAATTGGTAAAATTAATTAAGTTTATATTTGAAGTAAATACGGTAATGTATGATATATCAATGACAAAAGCAATAAAACATGAAAATTATGTAACCTTAAGTGAGATGGAGAAGTAAAATGACTTAGATAATTTTTGGATGGATAGGAAGTGATTTGGGAAGGTGTGAGTGTTAAACATACTGCAAATACATTCATCACTGGTCACTATAAATTTTGGAATCTATGAACAAAAACATAAAATAGTGCCCACTAGAGGACAGAGGCACCTAGGTGCTAAAGACTATAACTAAGCGCTAGTGACTATGAAAATGATAAAAATATGGTTTTTCCTATTTCACTAGGGTTTCAAATTTGTTCTTTGTTGATCTCCTGATGTTCACTCCTTTATCAGCAAAGGTACCTGTAACCTACAAAAGTGAAGTTCACCTGCACAATCCCATAAACCACATGAAACCTAAAGAGGAAAAATATAGAATGGGGAGTTGGACTAACCCTGATGACCACCCAAATATTGAACTTATGACCAAAAATTTATCTACATATCAAATTCCATTTATTTCTTGTGAGTGTGTGTAGAAATTATGCCCTAGGATGCCCTTGTATAAGTTACACAAATGGTAACGGGTTGTAGCTATAATTTAACAATGTAGTAGAATGTGTGGATGCAATAAAATGAACTCCCCCCTCCTATGTAGTGTATGAATATGTGATGGAGCCCTTTTCCATTGAATGGATTCTAGATGGACACCATTTTGAGTTCTTTACTACCTTTGGAATGCAAGCTTAGGTGATGATAGTAATGTTTACTACCTGGTCCTTAATTTTGAAAGAATAACTATGTATTTATATGATTCCTTTGTTTTAATTCCATAAATGACATATGAAAGGCTGAACAGAACTAAAAAAATGTAATTAAGAAGAAAAGGGGGTCAAAAGTGGTAGGAACAATTAAAAAGGGATAAAATAACTTAGGAGGACAGGAGTGCCTGACACTATTGTTTTAACTAGGATCTAGTATTTAAAGCTATAAAGAAATAAAATAGTCAAATTTCAGTAAAAGTAATAGATATATGAGTCCATTAAAAGTGTAAAATATAAAAAAATAGGCTGACTAGAGTTGTCAATTACTATTTTTCTTTATTAGGAAAAATCTAAATGCTAGCATGCTTTTATTGCCTAGAAATGTACCCAAGTGCGTGATTTTGTGTCTACATTTTCCACCACTTTATGTTGTTGAGTGAATACTTGATATTTTGTAAATTAGATAGAATATGTGTACCTTATGATCCACATAGTGCATGCATCGAATAGCGTGTCAAGTGGACAAGTGAAGCGTGGAATGATTTGTAAAGTGAAGTGTGGAGACTAGGAAATGGAAGTGGGCCCTAGGGATGAATCGTATGCATAAATATGTGCTGCTAGAACCTTTGTTTGATGAAGTAAGATGTTTCTTATTGCATATTAAGGATGAACCTATAAACAAAGAATGAGAAAGTATTCAAAGTCTTATATATTAAAAAATTGAGTAAATTATGTGTATGTTAAAATGTGTAAAAATAAAAGTGTGTACTTGATGTGTGGAAGAGCAAGAGATAGAGATGTTTCATGTTGTTTGAAAATGCTAATATGAATGTTTAAGGTGAGGTTTTTTGTGCAAACTCACACTAAGAGTGAGTTTTTTGGGTGATCTCACACCAAAGGAATGTGTTGGGAGAGAGGTCTAGTTTAACTCTCCTTCCATGAATCTGTCCAGTAAGCACCATTGTATATGGTGCATCCTGATTTGTTCCTTTTGTCCTTGATTAGTTCTGAATTCTTCCTAATTATACGAATTGTAAGTGATTGTAAGAGATATAATGCATTATATAATTGAAGGTATGTGCCTGTAACTGTATAATTTATATGTAAATTACTAAAGACTATGATGTACTGATAGATTGACTATATCTTCCCCTATGACATTAGTTTTCAGGGGAGGACACAAAAAACCAAACAATGTTGTCTGATTCTAGGAACTGGTGTCTTCTCTATGATTTTGACCCAAGTTTGATTCTGATCCTGTTTGTAATTGTGTTCCTATATTGTTTATGTGTTGTGTTGTGTTGTTTCAGATATCTGTATTATTGTAGGGGCGATTTTTCACCCAATGTCTGACCCCCTTATTGGGGGTGTATGCAATGATTGTAGGAGGATGCGGTGTAGTCATTTTTTATATCCTTAAACCAATAGTATAATCCCATGCATGTCGGCCTATCACCTAGCAGGCATTAGGCACTCACCCAAGGCACACGTAGGTGTCGAGTATCTTCTTTATGTGAGTCTTGTGAGAATGTATAATATTATGATAGATATTCAAGTGAAAGAAAATAGAAAATAACCATGCATCATTCTAAGAACCTAGGATAAGTTTTCATCCCATTTCATCTAAAGAAGAGAAATAATAAATGGCATAAGGAAAAATTTCATACTTAAAGGAAATTCATAAATATTATACTCATGAACACATATATGATTCAGTACAGAGTCTCATTTATTCACATTAATGTGTATAATAACCACATTACAATCCTTTGAAGTCATAACAGTCCCTCATGTAAACAATGCAGAGTCAAGTCATGTATCAGAACTACACTATGTTCATCATATTACAAAGAAGATTATAGACGCATCCCTTTAAGTATGCCATAATTCCTATATTTTCCTAATCCCAACCCATAGAATCCTCCATGGTTTTTCTGTAAAGCTTTTCCTATTTTCTGACGCACTACTCTCTCAGAATGAATTCATGTATATCTATAAACCACTAAGCATTCTATGGTCCTCTCTTTTCTTTATCCACACACCTTAAAATATAGCCCTTCTGCCTTCACCACCATGCCTTATGAGGTAATAGATTAGCTGCCAAGTGTCCAAGTGGTCCTCCAAAGGAGCATGCCTCATTGGATCCAAGCTCTCCACTCTGAACAATGATGTTCTTTTGGAACCTTCCATCACAGACATGGAATATTCCCTTTTTGATCCTATAGTCACCAGAATGACACCTTATCCACTCCACATGCTAGAAGGGTAATGTTTTTCTTGTGTTCTATCTGAGACACCGAATATGGATAATTCCACTATTTGTCTTGCCTTGTGCACATGCACCGTGTGTACTGCAACACCATACTAGAACCCTTCCCTATGCACCTTCAACCCCATGTGCCCTTCTTCAACTAGGTCCCGCATACCTATGGGCCTTCTCAACCTTAGAGGGCCCAACATCACCACACACTATGCTTGTTCTCCATCCTTGGAAACACTCTTCAACAAAATAATGAATGGAAAGATCTACAATGGTTAGGAAGAAAGAATAAACGAATGAAGAAATGGGGAGAAAAAATGAAAGAATAGGGAACATGTTTATTGCTGGAGGAGGAGATGGAAATCCTTTCCTATTTCTGCCTCAAACTTCCCACAAGCGTTGACCTTGTTTTGATCTTTCTGACAGAGGTCACCCACCAGGGTGCTCACTTCCTCAAAACTCAGCTCCTCTCCTTTGGCACTCATGGTTTTGACAATACCCTCCAGTTTATTTCCCAAGTCCTTAAGTGCATCCATCCTGCAGGTGATATGGGGGTATAGTTCCTTCAATTGACTCTTGATCGAGCCTCATAGGGTCTTGATTGTTTCTGATTTCTTTTCCACCTCATCCAGGATCTTGTCTCTTTCTACCCTATTCCTCTTATTTTTCTCTTGGAACTCATTGAGTTCCATTTTATGGGTAGCAACCAAGATGCTTACCACTCTATCCTTATCAGTGTAATTGTCATACGCAGCTTTAGTGACTTATGTGGCAGCCTTTACTTTTTCAAGAAGCTTAGTGTATCAAGCCACAATCTTGATAACCTTCATATTGTCTTATTTCTCTTGGAGCCTGTACCTTCTTTGCAGATTGTAAATAAAGTGTTTTCCTCTCCATTGTGAGAATGCAAGTCAGATCCCCTAGACATTGTAAGCCTGATTCATACTTTTGATTGGGTGACACTAAATTGGGGTGCTTCAAGATAATTGCATCTGTAATCATCTCCACCTTCTTGGAGAATTTGCACACCTTAGATAAGCACTGATCAACTCCTCCTGTTTTAGGTCTTTACTCTTCTCCATGAGCTCCTATTTTTTATTCTCCATTTCCTCCTCCAAGAATTTCACTCTATCATTTCTCCTGAATAGTCTGGCCTCAATTTTAACTGAAACGTTGTTAAGTGCATTACAAACCTGTTCATCTGATAGCTACTAAGTGTTGGCTTATGGAACCTTCATTAGCACTCTTAGACTCACTTAAAATTTTTGTTCATCCACATGGGACTCAAACACCCAAGATAACATCTTTCTTATTTTTGGGTATGTACCTTCTTCATCAAACGATGACATTGCTAGGAGTTGTTCTGTAGGTATGGTGCCCTAGAAGTGTGCACGTAGCACCTTGCTAGGATCATCAATGTATCCCATTCCCTGACCTTGTGCTACTATTACACCTTTCCCAGCTATCCGTGCAGCCTTACGGAAACTCATTGCCAATTTTGGATCTCCACCCATGCTGTCATACTCCTTCCCAACACTCTCTTCTTCTATATCCTGTATAATCTTGTCTGTGCTCCTTTCCAACTCCTTTTCCAAAAACTTATTCATGATGCCAACCACTTCTCTCTCCATGGCTTTCTCTACTTTTTGCTTCATGAGGCTTAGGGTTCTTTGGTTCTTGGTGCTTACTTCTTCACTCACCCCTTGCCTAGAGCCTCAGCTTCTTCCTCGTCATTCTTCTCCTCATCTTTCTTGTTATAATCCTCTTCATCTCCTTCTTCCTCATAATCATGCACATCATAGAATGGATGGTATTCAACTCCTTTAGGCTCATCATCATCATCCTTATCGTCGATGTAGGCATCTAGACTTTCTGTCTCTTCTGAGTCTACCTCATATGCCACCTTCTACTTCTTCCTTATTGGGGATTCCAGTACATGAGATTATTCCTTTTCCTTCTCCTTGACAGGTGACATCTTCATTGGTGATTCCTCAGGGGTGAGGTTCTCTTTGTGCTCCAATGATTCTCTGGGGTCTTTGCTTTGATAGGAGACTTATTTCTCCACACATAACTACTATGTTTGGTGACTTCTTTAGGTGTGCCCAATGATTGTGTGGTTTGCACACTAGGTGCTTTCTTCTCCTACCCCTCTTCTCTCTCTCTCTCTTCTTCAGCACGACCTTATTTTTTCCCATGGGGTCTTATGGGATGGAGACATCATTCTCCAAGTATGCACATTTCTCAAAAATTTTCCTTATGCGAAGGTATATCCTTGCTGCATCTCTTCCAATAATTGACATCGTTATTGGTTTCATCATTTGAACCTCGTGGGTGACATAATTTTCCACATATGCACACTTTTTAGGATACACAAGCTTTCATATTAGCTTATGGTGGTCTTCATCCACTTCAATAAGGTTAAACCTTATTATTTTGGCCTCCTTCAACATGTTGAACCCCTCCCAAAAGTATTACGTGGTAAAGGAAAAGGGAAGCTTGCACCATGGACCTTTAGTCCCATTTGTGAAAGTAAATCTGCCAATGCAGAAATGTTGGTAAACTACAAATTCTTCTTCTCCATCCACGAGTGTGGGAAACTACTCTTGGATCCTCCACTTTTCCTTGAATGCATCACACATTCATTTATACCATTTTTCCAAGTGTGCCTTGTGAGGGGCCATCATGGTTTCACAAGTGTATTTTTTAAATCTCTTTACGGGTGAGGGATCCTCATATAGATACTCCCAAACAAATTTTTCTGGTCCATCTGACACTCCAATTTATAGAAAGACAATGGTGAGGAGTACGTTACTGAATAATATATTTTCTCCCTTTATAATATCATCCACATTGAAAGTGAATAAGTTGTAGATGGTTCCCTCTGATATATTTTGGCATACATTTATCCATGCCTTGTTCACTTGTGTCCATCGTTCCTGATCATTGAGCTCATTCACCAAGTGTGCAGCCATCCTCATAATAGGGTCTGGAATCTCAGTGATGTTAAAGTATCATGAACCCTTCTTGTAGTCATATGCTGCTATAGTTTCCTTGATAGCATCCTTTTGGTTTAGATAATCATATATACTTTCTCCTTCACAAATAAGACCTGTGAACTAGGATATCAACTGTGGTGTTATGCACATATTGCGCCCTACAAAATAAAAGTGATCTTCATGCACGCATGACATCAACCATTGATAAAGGTGCTCAAGCTTTCCAAATTAAGGAAAATCATACAGTTGTAATAATCCTACCTTCTCTAATATAACCTTCACCTCTTCACTGTAAATAGGAATCCCCTCTAGCATCCTTTTGTTAGTTGGGTGAACCAACTCTAGCACCATTTCTGTAACAATCCCATTTTAAAACTTTAGAAACAAGGTAATTTTTTTTTACACAATGTTCTCTATTATAAATAAAACATAATTTATAACACACATTCCATGCCAATCAATCTCATAATAGATGACCATATGAAGTTGTAAATGACTTGGTAAACTACTACTCTCTCATTTCATGACTCAGTTTCTAACGGATCTCTCATGTTTGTATTTAAGTATTGAATACTTTAAGTATACTATGTATACTTGGTTTTCTTACCCTATTTTGGGTACTGAGTGATCTGTTTAAATAACCTATCTTAATATTTGTTACCAATATTAATCTAAAATCACTTTCCTTAAAATAGGTGACACAGGACAATGCAATCAACAGCTTGCAATACTTTGGCCAAAGATTTCCAATATATTGTTCTTGTTACTTTTCCTAGATGGCATACTCATCTAATTGAAATATTTCCTTCACCCCACTCATTTATTATCTAGAATGGTCTTTACTAACTTTTGTTAGTCCACTTGTCCAAGGTTTGATCCTAGCCCATATTAGTGACATAATTTGGTATAGGGAGCCACTCACGATAACTTAGGTTATATGGGTATACTCATTTAACCTAAGCTGAATGAATGTGCATGGTTACCCTAATTCATAGTGCGTTAATTCCTATGATAAATCATATTGCTAATCCTAGCCTAGGGTAAGTGCACCAAGTTGGGGGACAATTAAGTGGACATCAAATCCTGAATTTTACATTAAAAACAGCAAAACATCAAATTTAGTCTTCCGCAGACTTGAACCATCCCAAAAATTAAAAACTATGTCATAAAAATAGTACCATTGCGTAGGGGAGACTATTACATTTGTAGAAATACTTATTTTAAAGTGAATAGAATAGGATAAATATCATTTTATAATTTTTTACTAATAATAGGTCTTTAAGACACTTTTTCCTGTGAATGTTTACGTCTACATTTAAGACTGCAAAATTTTTTTCACTTATCAAAATGTGATAAAACTTATACCATCCTAACTGTGGTGAAATTATATACATGTTCAAAAAAAAAATTATTTGATTTCAATATTTTTTGATGAAGTTATGGCAGGCAAACAGAAAGTGCTCTGTTTTCTTTATGTTTTCATACCACTTTCACGGAAAAAATCATAAAAAATAAAATATTACTCAAAAAAATACAAAATAAAATCCATCCCAAGATAGATAGTGGCATCTAACGTCTCACCAAAGGACAAAAATATATATCAATTTTTGGTCATCCAAATTGTGGGCAAACGGACTATAATCTTATCGGAGTTTTTTAAAAAAAATACCAAGTCATTGAATTTTGAGTGTTTAATATAGCTAATCTTGTCCATTTTTTACAAAAATTAGTATTTTAGAAACTAGATTCTGGATGCTATGATTCATATTAATATAATTTTGTCTAATTTTGAGTGTATGTATTGCTAATAATCCCTACAAGTTGATATTATGTTGTTATTTGCAATATGATGTCCAAGGATGACCCTATATTTGTCCATCAACTTCCTGCACTTACCCCCTAGAGGGAAACTAAGTTCAAGTACAGCTTTGAGTAGATCTAGATGAACCAATGTTGAAGGGTGTTGCAACATGTAAACTACAACACTGTATCCTCATGAAGGCCCAATTCTTCACAAAGGTATAGTTCTATAGCTGGCATGTGCCAACATTTGACAGAACCACTTCATCGTGATGTACACACCTCAAGGAGGTCATTTCCCTTAATTAACTTAGAATTAATATTCGAATTATAGCAACCTTGCAAAACCCTAAATCCAATATTCCTTAAGTTATTTATCCATATTTGGGTTGGTTATATATTAAATAAATTCAATATCTCATGATTGACTTAATGTTCATGAACTTTATCTTAATAAGCAGTTATTCAAAAATAGAGCAACATACATCATAAGGTTTAATTAATCTAATTCAATCGTTCGTAGGAGATGTAGGAACCCAAGTAGGTTCTATTAAAATAGACTTCATAGGAATGAATTGTAAATGATTTATGGACACTAACACCATTCATTTGCCTTACATTCTTTTGAGAGGAGAATAATCTTCCTCTTTATGGTTAAGTGTTGGGGTTCATATACCCTTTTTCCTTTCACACTCCTTATAACTTTTAAATGCATGTTCATTTAACATCCCTAAATAAACCATACTAGTTTAGGAAAAGAACATCAATACCTATAACTTATCAAGTTGCATTCTAGTAAGGGAAATTGCACTATTTCCCATTCATTTAATTCTTTAAATGATAATAGAATAAATATCCAATCAGATAAGAACAATAACAACAAGATGGGATTATAAATTTCATTCTAGTAATGAACAAGAGAATTTATACAACAAGTCAAAGTAATTTCCAGACTTTCAATTCATCATGATAAAATACACATTTTACAAAACTGTGCATTTCAAACATTTTGCATGTCAAATATCATAAAGATCATTAAAGAATACAAATTTTCTTTTTCAATACAACTCAAGAATGAATCAAATTTCTTCTATAAAAGAGAAAGACTTTAAATCAACCAATACATCATACAAGTTATTTCCTTCCTTTATCACTTAGGAATTCCATCTGTAAAAATTGCTAGCACGAGTTAGTTCATTGAACTGAGCATGATAAACACTAAGCATTAAAACAAAGTTCCTTCCACTAATTATTTCATTAAAGCAACTTTTCTTTTATGAAACAACAAGGGTAAGTAGGAAAATCCATCATAAGTAATAAATACTATAAAAGAAGCCCAATTAATCAATCTGGATTAAATTATAAGAAATATCTTCACATAATCAGCAAACTACACCATCATACTAGATAAGTAATACTCCATAGAATTACTTATCTATGCCAAATAAAAGTTCCTACCAATTAATTCTTTCATAATTCTCTGAATTTAAAATGTAGAGTTAATTTTAGAAGTAAGGAATTTCTATCTCTGTTTACCAAGTTTCATGAAAAGACATGTATAGTTAAGTTTATTAAAACATCGTATAGGTTTTAGGATGAATTATCTAATACCTTAAACAAATAAGAGAATCACATTTCAGATGTGGCATCCTAATTCTAGGTCCAATACATTTCCTAGGTTCATAGATTAGGCCTCTTATTAACATTAAACAAGTATTCACCTAGTAATAGTGTTTCACTTCAATCAACTATAACAATATTAAATTCCTTAAATACAAGATAAGCGGAGAAGTAAGTTGTAACAACTACTACCCAATTACTTTAATAAAAGTAAGCAATAAAGTCAATTAAACCTACAACAAGTTTTATATAAAGGAAGGAAGAATGACTGAAAAATAAATCATCTCTAGCTTCCTTTACCTTTCGGTTAACCCACATTCCCTTATTCATCTCAGAAAATAAGAATCAACACCTAACTCCTATAGTTTCCAAAAATGACAATGGAGAAACTTACCTCCAAGAGTGAAAGAGGAAGGAATTATGCATTAGAAGGGATTTCCAATATTTATTCCAAATTATAAAGGTAGTAAAAGCACCAGTACAGATCATTCACAATACCCACAATTCATTCAAGAGATAGAAATCAGGTACAAAAGATACAGAAACGAATACATATATAAATGTATCATTCAAGTCAACCTAAAAGGATATTCAATTTTCATGAAACAACAATAGTTATTGAGATTCTTAATTCATTCTAAGAAGGATGCGTGAAACAAGCATAGAATGAAAATTTATCAAAACTACAACCTTAAGGAATTAATCTCAAACATTAAAGGTTCAGTCAATTATCCAAAGACCATTCATTCCTTCTAAGTAAGTAAAACTATGGAAAGATAATCTCATACTGATAACCATTTGGTGAAGGAAGAGAACATCCTTTGAGTGAACAGAGAGAGTCCATCTGGAACAATTTTAAGATGATGTAACAAAAGGACAACATGACTTAGCCATTGCTGAATAGTCAACTATAGAAGTGATTAAGTTTCCTTTCAAATGGATGGATCAGCTGAACACTCCCATGAAATCAAAAAGATGTTTGATTCATACCAAATTAAACAGAGATCAAGAAAACTTAACAACAAAAAATATTTGGTTCATTCCACCTACAAAAAATTAACAATCCAAGAGTCGATTATCCATTCAATGAATCTCCATGAAGTTTCAATAGTTTGATCATAACATGTTACAATAAAAATTTACCAAGTATTTTCCCAGCTCGAGAGCAAGTAGGTTTACATCAACTAACCCAAGTCCTAAAAGTGTTAAGGACAGAAAGATCAAACTTAAGAAAGTCATACAGAGCTAAGAATGATAATAATGGTATCAACTTGGTGAAGACCATCTACCAATGTATTTTTAAACAACATAACTTCAACTATCTACCGACAACTCAACTTCTAAAATCTTAAAGGAAGACTCAAACATAAATGAACTGCATAGAAGACTTCATCACTACTGTTTCCATAGTTAAATTCTAAGACCATTTAAAACCCAGAAGTCCTTTCAATATTTTTGAAAGAGAATACAAAAACCAGACAACAAATTTTTAAGTTAAACTTTCCTTCCATTTCCCTCACGAGCTCAAAATGAAACCATTAATCAAAATACCATAACTTACTTTACTCCCATAAATTTTAAGGTTTGAAGAAGGGGAGATAAGTACATAAATAGAGCAAGTTATTCCTTCACGTTTTTTATACAAGTTTGAGTAAAAAATACGGACAATTCCATAAACGTCATTCACCCATTAACCCCCCTTTTTTAACACAAGTTCGAGTTCATATTGTAGATCAAAGTATAAAAATAAAGTCCCAAAAATAAGTATTTAAACTTCTAAAAAACAAGATATGACATAGGAGAGTATTCTTCTACCTTTAAAAAAAAATCAAAGGCATTCCGTTGAACAATGCAAGTTTACCCAGAATAGATGAAACAAGATATTCATTCCTTACCTTCATACAAGGTTGTATTCAAGAAATAATTTGAAATACAACTTTAATAACTCAATGATGCATCAGAGAAGAGTATTCATTTACCTTCTTATTTCAAAAGAGACTTCTAGTTCAAAGCTCAAGACAAAAACAACTTACTTAAAAAAAAATTCGAGAAAACAAACTAGAATACGAATTCAATCAGAAAAACTCAATTCTCAAACAACCCTAAGTGTATTTCACCATCAACTCATTCAGAGAAATCACCCAATGATAAAATTATCATGAAAAGGTTCCATAACCAAGAAAACAGAGGTTCCTTCAGGAAGAAAAATAAATAACCAGGATAAAAACAGAAACCCATTTATCTCATGAGAGTAGAGTTGTTTTAATGGAACATTTTGAGAAAAACAAGAAATCTTAATGGATAGAGCCTATCATACCTAATAGTTCTTCTGTCGATTCAAAGAAGACTTCCAACCGAACCTCCAAAACTTCTTCTTCTCCAAGCAAGATCAACAACCAAAAAATTCTTTCTCCAATGTCTCATATACTTCCCTTGAGTCGAAAATAGACCAAGGGAATCAAAAATAGCCACAAATTGAAAATAGAACTGTTGGTTTGAAGAACTAGATAGCTCCATGCAGAGAAAAAATTGGAAAGCATGAATGACAAAAAAACCTCCAAAAAATCCACCCACATGGTTTCCAAGGTGGTTTGCTCACCAAAAATGAGGTTCATAAATGCCATTAATTCCCAAAATCCTGTCTCCATAACACTTCCATCCAAAATTGGTGAATCCTAATTAAACTTCTGCATGCATTATTAAACTTTAGTGATGACTCCACATAGATTTCCACTAATTTACATGTCTTTTCCTAAACTAGTAGTATGCTATCCAATTATTTCAAAAATCAAATCAAATTAATAACTTAGGAACCATCACCAAGATTCCAACTTGTCATATGACCCTTAGGTCCCCTTCCAACACTTCATTAGTTTAGGATAGATGCCATTAGCTTAGGATATGACCATATGATAGTTTAGAAGTATTTACCATAGGTTTAAAAACATTACAATAGGTAAATTTCCATCCTAGGATAGGTCATACTTCACAACAATTTATTATTAGGTATAAGGTTAGAAATAGACCTAGCATCACCTTAGGTTATTCCCCACATCCCAACTTGGAACATGAAACTTAGGATAGGATGCTATCCCGAATAAAGTAGACATAGATAGAAAATAGGTAACTTTACCTTAGTTTAGAATTCCGTTAGGATAGATATCATAGGTTTAGGACTTATATTTTTCCTCAATAGTCCTAAAGCATGCCTCACTCCACTTAATTCCGTTAAGCATCCTGAAGAGATCAATCAAAAATATCCAAGAACATAACATATAACAGAATGCAGACATGATCTTTCAAAAAGATAAAAGTATTTGTAAACATACAAGAGTTCATTCCATTATGTCCTCCAACCTTTGAATGTCAATTTACCATTCAGATCAGGTATGAAGATTTAAAACAGACCTTGGATCAATGGAATTGATCCAAGGATTTGTTAATAAAAAGAGATAAGTTTGAAAACATCATTACCATATTACAACTTATCTATCAGAAGAATGATTCCTTGCAAGCAACAAAATTTCATCCTAATGAATCCAAGAGCATAAATGACTTATCCATGGCAACCGTGATTTCCAAAAATCAAAGGAACACACCTTATCAAGAAAAATCACATGTCAATTCTTGCAATGAAAAAGAGGAAAGATAACAATTTGTCAAAGGTGTTAATATTTCTTTCTCAGTTGTGCTCATGTAATGCGTATAATCTTTTGCAATCATTTTTCTTAGATGTGATACCCATTCCTTTCCTAGCAATACTCCATCTTGGTATTGCATTTCTGCATACCATTCTTCATTGGAACTCAAGATGGTAACAATTTACTTTCCTTTTCCCTTGCCCTTTGGTTTCTTTGGTGAAACGGTTTCTTTCTTAGGTGTCATGATTTGTATCGGGATAAAATACGAACTCCTTACTTTTCTATGATTCTCTAGTACACTCCAAACTCAACTCCTAGAATAAATTCTTCTATCTCTGTGCCCTAGCTTCCAAACCCTTCTAGGAAAACCTTCCACAAGATGAAGCCATTCACACAACCTTCCTCACGCCCGTGTACTCCTTCCTTCTACTTTGCAGATCTACCCTAGTTCGCAAGAGTGCTTCAACTTCGTAATAGCAAGATAAAAAAAATGACTTGCCCAACCTTGTATTTATAGTTTTTGCTTCTCTCCAACAATAAATTCTATACCACCTAACAACATACTTTAAAATTAAATGCATATTTTTCCGCTAATCCAATTTTAAGCACCCTTATCCACGTGCCCAATCTTGTGTGAAAAATCCCTTTACAACCTTCTGGCATGCAAATATCCAATCTAACCAAATACTGTTACGCACACATCTATAGTGCCGAAGGAACTTCTTCTGTCCTTTTCCCAATTTTTTCCCTTACCTACCTCATGTAATTCCTAAGCTCTTCATCCTTTGTATGTGGTCCTTGTTACAACCTTCTTGACACCATAATTCATTATCTACCATTTTTTTCACGCACTTTTTCAACATTACACACTTCCTTCTACTGGGACACTTAACTTGTATTAGAGGCTTATACTTTTCTTTGCATTACTCCACCCCACACTGAAACAGATGTACAGTCCTCTGCACATACACAACCTTGGAAAACATAATGTGGTTCCTAGCACACAAGGCACAAAATGAAACAAAAAGAATGGAAAAAAAAATGAGAAAGGGAAACACAAGAAAGAAAAGCAGAAAGGGAAATTCTAAGCTAACTAGAAATACTTCCTTATTATAAACACCATGAAGAATTATTTATAGTAGGGCTTCAGCCTAATCCCATTGAAATGACTTGGTAATCTCATCCCATCTAGCGCTTATAACTAGTAAGTTCCTAAATCAAGAATGTATGAGATGATGTAGGGTCCCAACCAATAGACTTTCAACTTCCCAGGATAGTGTAGATACTTGGAATCATACAACAACACCATCTTCCCAACCTCAAACTTCTTGTTCTTGATATGATGATCATGTCATGCCTTTTTTCTTTATTTTTCTTTCTTCTGACTCCATTTAGAAATTGATCACCTATCGTCTAACTGCATTAACTTATCAATCCTTTCTTTTAGCACTTGCTCATTAGCTAACCCTCCTACACGTGTTATACACAGTGATGGTGACATGAATTCAACTAGAAAAATAACATCTGCGCCAAACACCAATTGAAAACTGTGTGGCCTTATTCAACCTCTTATAGGTTTTCCTATATGCCCAGAGAATGACTGATACTTTGTCATCCTAATATTGTATTCCAACTCATGTATCTTAGTCAATGTGTGACTTAGTATTTTGTTAAATTCCTCAGTAGTTCCATTTTCTTGAGGGTGATAGGGGGTAGTCTTTTGATGGGCCACCATAAATTCTACTAATAGAATCCTGACCGTTTCATTGAGAAAGTGTGTACCTCTATCACTTGTTAAACTTAAAGGACAACCATAGCTGCTAATTATGTTTTCCCATAAAAATATAGTAGTTGTTATTGTGGTGTAATCCTTTGTAGTTGCTTCCTCTGTCCAACGTGTCAAGTAATCGATGCAGGTAATGATATACTGCGAACCAATCATTCGTGTAGCTGGAAAAATTGGCCCTACAAATTCAATTACCCATTTTTCAAATGGTTCAGCACTGGTTATTGGTCACAAGGGAATTTCATCCCTCGTCCCAGGTTTTCCAAGGCACTGGAAGTGGTTAGAGGCCTTGCAAAACTCAATATAATCCTGGTAAATGGTTTCCTTCTAAAGCCCTGTTAGTAAAATGTTCCGCGCAGTAGCATTTCCTACATAGTGTCCTCCCACAATCCCATCATGCACTTCCTCCATAATTTCCATGCACTCATGATCTAATACACATTAGTGTAAAACATCATCATGACCTAACTTATACAGGTATCCACTAATCAAAATGTAGGGTGCGGTGCATATAGCTGATTGCTTTCTCTCTAAATCCTACATCCCTTCTAGTGCCACACCTGTTTTTAAGAACATTGTGATATCCTCCAAGTCTGAGGGCACATGCCACAACCTAAACAGCTGGGCATCTTGCATGGTATCCTCAATGCTTTGCACATCCTCCCCTGAATTAATCCTTGATAAGTGGTTAGGTCCTGAATTGCTCTTTCTTGGTTTTATGACCACTGTGAACTCAAACTCTTGAAATAATAGGACCCAATGGCATATGTTCCCTTACAGAATGGCCTTGTTGACTAAGTATTCAATACCATGTGGTCTATGTAGAAAATAAATGGTGTTGCCAATAGATACTACCTGAACTTATGCAGTTCATAGATCATAGATGATGCTTCCTGCTCAGTAGTTGTGTAATTTTGTTCTACTGGTGTCAACTTTCTATTTGCAAATCATAAGGGATGATAAAAAATTCCCTCACTAGGTTGTGCTAGTACTGCTCCCATATTTATCCCCGAGGCATCAACATGCACATATAAATCCTTATCCAAAGAAGGAAAACGTAGTATGGGCGTCGTGACCAGCCTATCCTTCAAATTTTCAAATGTTCTTTATTACACCTCTCCCTAATGGAAGGCACTCTTGTGTTTTATCAATTCCTCCAAGGGCATGGTGATCTTGGCATACCCCTTGATGAATTTCCTGTAGTACCCCATATGCCCAAGGAATCTGCGTACTGCTCTTTGACTAGTAGGATCCCCTAATTCCACAATAACTGTAATTTTGGCAGGATCTTCTAGTAATCCTTATTTTCATATAATGTGCCCTAACATCATTCCAAATGGATTAACAAAGACACATTTCTTAATGTTGAGGGATATCCTTAATTTCCAACATCTTTCAAACATCATCCTCAAATTGTCACAATGGTCTTTCATGAACCTATACACAATCCAGTCTTCCAAGTAAACTTAAAGAAACTTATGGATGAAATCTTGAAAATCCTATACCACAATGCATGAGAACACGACAGGTGCATTATTCAATCAAAAGGTATAACCATGTAGGTAAAACTTCCCCATTCAATGGAAAAAGTTGTCTTTCTATAGTCTTCCTTTGCAATCCTGACTTGGTGATACCCTCAAAACCCATCCGTGAAAGAGTAGACTTCATGCCCAGCTACCCCCTCCAAAATTTCTTCAGTAAAGGGGGTTAGGAAAGGATCAATGACACATACTACATTTAGATCTTGACATTCAACACAAATTCTTATCCTCCCATCCTTCTTGATACTTATGACCGTTGGGCTTATCCATTTTGATTCTTCCACGACCTCAATGATACTAGATGTTATCATCTTGTCTATTTCTTCCTTGACCCGTACACGTAAATTTGGATTCAACTGATAAGGGCTCTTCCAAATTGGGTGTGCACCTTCTTTCAACTTGATCTTCATCTCCCCTAAAGAATAGTGAATTCCTTTGAGTTCATTGTACCCATGAGGGAACAAATCCTAGAGCTCATGCAATAGATCACTGATCTTTGAAACTTCTTTTTCTGACCAATAGTCCCAAATGATAGCTTCCTTAGGTTCTATCTCCATCCCAATGTTAACCTTGTTTGTTTTCAAGGGCTCATGGTAGGCATGTGCTTACTCATCATCACTATCTATGACTTTGCGTGTACCTTCAGAATGGATAACATCCAAAGTTTCCATTTATTCTCTGTCTACTACATAGACCATTTTTCATTTTTATTTTTCCATGTACACGCTCTCAAGTTGTACTTCCTTTGATTCTTATTCATTGAGGCGTGTCTCCAAATCAGGATTACCCAACAACTCCAATATCCTATCCTTTTCCATAGCAATATCTCCCATCATAAGGTGATTGATTACTTGCAATGCCTTATCTATTGATGGCTTGGTGCTCCTATACTCAAAATACTGAATGAGATCAGCTTCCAACTCTTGCCAATTACCTATTTGATGACACATCTTTGAATGAATATACCATGTGTGCGCATAGCCTTGTAAGGTGGAATAAATTATACACCCATAATGAAGGTGGTAAGAATTTTGCACTTCCCATCCAGACCTTCTCACATGATTGAATATGAAATGAGGTGGTCTCTTTACCATGGTAGTGTTGTATGACCATGGGTGTCTTGATCTAGAGAACCTTTTAGAAAATGTGATTGTTACCTCAATCCATTCAAGGAGGATCTCCCGATGTGTAGCCCACCAATGTGTCATGGTTCTAAGTAGGTTATAATTGAGCATTCCCCTTCTCTCATCATCATCCTTCCATTGAGCCTCCATTTCTTGTAAGAAAATTTTAGGGTATGCTCCCCAAGAATAACTTGGAAACTTTTTCCCTCCTATGCGCTTGATAGAGAATGCCTTTATTACCCTTGTTATAGATCTTCTCAACTAAATCCCAACCAACTCATAAGTCCCATGCGCCTAATTTTTGCATGCCATGCTAGTGGTATCACTCAAGGACTGGGCATCTTCAAACTGGATGACTCCCTCCATGGGATGAATTATCTCAAGATCTCTGATGAAGTGCACATAGATTATGTCAAGGAATTCTTTTCCTAAGGGCTCAGTATAGGGCACTAACTTCCCATATGTTAAAGGAATGATCACCCTTTCTTCCTTGTTCTCAAAGCTGATATACCCTTTGTTAAACTATAGGTTGACATTATTCTTGTAACACTATGGGCACCCAAGAAATGCTAGAAAATTATCTACCTCAGTAAGTGCCAAGACTTCGATGTCTCCAATGAACTTGGCCCTTTGAACGGTGATACCTACATCCTTCAAGATGCCAATGGGCATTGTCTTAGTCTATTTTTCCATATATAACACATTCAAAGATGGTTGTAATGTAGGCCTTCCCATTTGATGCCAAGCATCTAAGGTAAGAACATTGAACTCTAATCTTGTGTCGATGAGGATATTACTCAAAATCCATCCATCACTAACTCCATTTAAAGTAATCTCCTTATCATAGTTAAGGTTGTGAGGAGGAAGGTTTGCATGTAAAACCTGTCTTTTGCACTCTGTTCCGATGTTTGGTACCTTCCTCCTCAACCATTCTCTTAGAAAAGGAATAATATTATCTTTCCTTAACATCCTACATACTTCCTTAACTTCATCCAAGTCACCCTTTGGAGCCTCGGTATTCTTCCTTTGTTACAACTACTTTGATTTCTCCTTTAGATATTAGATCTCCCCTTGTAAACTCTGAATTAAATCTTTAGTATCTTGATACACCTTCTTTTGATGAGTAGGATCTGAGTACTTTTCATGTATCACTTCCTCCCTTGAGACTAGTGTCCTTTATCTTGGCATCTCCTTAGTGCATATGGCCTCTACTTACATCATCACTAATATGCGTTCTAGCCCTGACTCAAGTGCCACACATGGCATTGATTGTGAATCGGCCTTCTTGTTGCTCACCATCCTAACACCTTTATCTTTCTGATGATGCTAGTTCATATGCTCATAAATATCTAGAAACTCTTTGTACTTATGTTTCTTTCCGCACCAGGAGCATTATAACAAATCAGGACACTCACATTTGTAATGCTCTATAGATCCACAATTATAATAGATTCCTCACGGGAACTCACTTCATCCTTCTCTGTAGTTATTGTGACCATGAAATCTACCATGAAAAACATCTTCCACATACTCCTCCATCTATGTGGCCTTCATAACGATGATCATCATCCTTGGAACTGCTTGCAAGGCTAGTATGACACACACCAAGATCAATAACATCATGGATCTGATCAATCAGTCTGTAATTCTTGGTATCATGGGTCATAGTGGTATAGATCTTGCAATAGAAAGAAACATTCTTATAGTTTGTGTGCTGTAGTAGAGGGCATCTACTTACATCATGATCCCTATGGCAGATCTCACAGTCTACCGCTATGGTGCGTACCGAATTTTGAGGGAAAATATCCTTTACATGTCCTTCTACTTCACATTTTATAACCCAAATCCCACTATGAACCTCATGTGCTGAGTTTGCATACAACTTCTACAACTACTTGGCCATTGCAACAATTTAAGCCTCCAGAAAAGGACTAACACAAATATCAATGCTCCTAATGGCCTCAGTGTGCAGGGAAGCTTCTAATTCCTTGTGTGGTTCTATGAAAGTATTGTGTGATAGAGCCCTTCTAAATGGTGTTATCAATCCTCCGAAAAACCATTGAGCATGTTGAGAAGGATAAATTTCATATGAAATTTTAGACAAGAGAGTTTTGAAATATGCATCATACTCCTGCACACTTTCTTCCATTCCCTGTTGGATCTCTTTTAGAGCACTAATTCTCTTCTATTCAAACTCAAGGATATGGAACTCTACAACGAAGGAATTCTTTAATGTAGTGTAGTCTACCACCATCTGATGGGGGTCATACTTCCTATACTAACTATGTGTACGCCCTTGTAACGTTATTGCAAATAGAATTTCCTTTCACTCTGGGGTAGTGATCCCTTCCATACACATTGTAATTCACACTTGTACACATGCTTTGCACCATCCTCAATACCACTATAGCCTTATAAGTGTAAATACATATCAGAGAATACTTGTGAAGGTGGTTTAGGCCCTTGTCGCCCTTATCCAGAGCCTTGGATTCCTCTGGTGTTTTCTCCTTTACTGGATCCACTAGATCCACCGGGTCCTATTCTTCATGTTCCACCAGATCTAGCTCATGCAGTTAGTAAAGGGTTTGAAGTAGACTCGCCAAGGGTTCCCAATGTCCTACTGAACTATGTGTCAATGGTTTTTGATATTGTCCCACTACTAGTTGTGTGTTCCACACCACTCGTAGACACGATAGCTAATCCTTGCATACTTGCACCTTGTCCAAAAATTACTCCAAATACCAGAATGGTATGCGTAGCCATGGATGTTTCAAATGATAAATTATATCTCCTGGGAACATATCAGTTACTCCCATAGATGTCAACCGGGTTAGCAATAGTTCTTCCTTGATCTGGAAAACCAAGTTCTAGGGGTTGGTCATCAGGTGGGTTCAGATGCATGCCAATGGCTCTCCCTTCTCTATGTGATGAAATATCATCAGAAGCTGAAGGGGATTCTCTCCCACACTTGCTAAGATGGGGTAGCACAGACTCCTTATGTTCCATGTCCTCTGCGTGAATGTCAACTCCTTCTTACAACATCTGCCTTCATAGATCCATCACACCTATAACCTCATGTTGTCTAGTCATCTACCTTTCACAAGCCTTGCATACTTGAGTTATTTTTCCTTCCTTTCCTTTTTAGCCGTAATATCTGCCATCTTCCTCCACCCTACCTTCCTCTCCCAGCACTTAGAGAAACTTATTCGACCATGGGAAACACCTCCAAACTCAAGGTAATGACCAAGATCTTCATAGCCAAATGAATAACACTCAAAAATGATCCTATGGGATCCCTCATAAACTCAAACTAAGCAACTTATGGGAAATAATACTTAGAAATGGCATATTCAAGAGTATAATTGGCAATTACACTCTTCCACTAGAGATAAATAACACATGCCCAAGTCAAATCTGCATCCTACAACCTTTGATCTGTCGAAGGAATGACAAAGATATGGAGGGAATCTGTGAGCACCAAAACATTGCACTCAACTGCAAAATGATGTAGGTTGAAGATCAAAGCAAGAAATCATTCATGAAAGCAATGTGCATGCATTGAGGAAAAAAAGCTGAAAAAACCAAACTCTATTCCATTCCCCATGTGTTACTCAAGATGAAGGGGTGTACAAATAGTAGTGGGGTGTGTAACTCCCCCACAAATGTAGTCATCGAGAAGTGGGAGTTACATTCCCGGAATAGCCGATCAAATGTAACTCTAATGATGTTCTATGATGTGTGTAAGAGCCATAATGACACCCTAAGACACCTAATCATGGTGAATCACCTATGTGGAGGTATTCCATGTATTTAAAATAAATACATGGAAAATAACCTACACCAACACCCCCCTGAAGCATAGCTTAGGTGGAGACATAGATGAAGAAAAGGATAAGTGGGTCCCGAAAAGAAGCCTAATGAGGCACCCACAGACAAGAAGCTCTTGAAAAGTGGAGTAAAAGGAGAAAACCCAGTAGGAAAAACTCCCCCCAAAAGAGAGACAAGTCCACTCTCTAATCTAAGAAAGATGCCAAGGATGGGTCCTGACCACAGACGAGCTTGTAAAGGTACCCACGTACAAAGAGGCAATATCTCAGAAAGAAGAAGAAGAGAGAAGAAGAGGGAGATGAGAGGAATGCAGAAGATGCCATGGACGGATCTGAACTCTGTAGCTCTAGGTGGTCTCTTAGAAGAATGTCGATCACAAGATCCTCTACCTCTAAATTGAAGAAGAGCCACCTGCACCGAACTATGTGCCTACCCTTAGGAAGGATAGAAATGACATGTTAAAAGTCTACCCACTCTGCAAAGGAAACTGAAGGTAGTAGCACGAAGAACTTTGAGTTTGTTGCACATAAGTGTGACATAGTTCTAGCGAGTGAGTGCCAAGGAACCATAGATAATTCCACATGTGTAGAAATGTCAGAGTGAAAAAGAGGAACACCTGAAGAAAGGATTTCCAAGTGATGTGAAGGGAAAAAAACATCCTCCACAAGAGAAAAAGGATCCACAGCTGAGGGTAGATCAACGAAGGTCTCCGGAAATGTGGAAGAGACATGATTCCCAAAAGGGGCACTCCCAACAATGGAAATGATGAACTCCTCTGAAACACCTGTAGATGGATGAGAGACCTATTTTGCATCACAAGTAGACTCTATGAAAAGACGACTAAGGTTAGGTAGATACTCATCCCAATGAGGGGGCTCAACAAATAGAAGAGCGATGTCAGATAGGTATGAGTCATCCAATGAAGGTAGAGGAGTGAATTGGGCCTCGCACACTAGAAGTGGAAAGGAGGCTAGTGTAATGATGGTGTGAGACTGAGTATGAGACTGATCGATATCTGATGAGATGTGGGATGTGTCAACACTCTCTGGAATAGTGAGAGAAAGAGGAGAAGAGTCCTCTGTAGTATTCTCAACATCAGAAATGGGTGCACAATCCTCATCATCAGAAGTAGAACCAAGTGAGTCTATGTCAGTGGAACTGTCATGACATGAAGAAGAGGAGACAACTAAATCAATAGCAAGAACAATGATTGCAATATGTGAAGGGTCTCCATAGAAGGACCAAAGAATGCTCCATATATGGTGGGGTAGATCTGAGTCTGCCACGTGAAACTAGAGAGAACGAGAGACATGCATCATCATGTGACCAAAGACATGGTTGTAAGTGTCAAAAAAGTCCTCTAGATGACGATGATCAGTGGGTGCAGGAACTGGCCCAAGCAAGAAGGGTAAAAGACCCTCGTGGGTGAAGTAACGTTCCATGGAAGCACGCCAAGATGAATAGTTCCCTCTCCCGGTGAGAAGTGGCAAAGGATGTAAGGAAATCCTATGATGCTCATGTCTAGAAAGAGCAATCTCCATGATGTGGAATCAAAAGTGCAAGGTGCACAAAAGCAAGATGTTAGACTCAGATGATAATGTGTTTATGTGTGAAAACTTAAGAGTACAGTCAACCCCCCCAGAATGTGGCACTTTATAAAGTAGTGCATTTACAAAACTGACAATGTCATCACATAATATTTGAAAAATCATGCAACTTTGACCAAGGAAGTGCTAAAACATGAATAGCGAGTCAAAATTTATGGCATAAATACAATTTTTAGAACTGATGGAAAAAGTCAATAAACGCTACAAAATAATTTAAAAAGTGCATGAAATGAGTGCAAAGGGTATCGTGTGGGTACTCATTGGAAACGACATCAAATTTCAGGCATAGTTTGTTTTTCTTGCAAGGGGGGATCAACCTCCTGCCAACCCCGGACCTTGCCCTCCATCTTCGACACTCAAAGGGAGGACATTCAACCAAGAAAAATACAGCCTAAAAATTTATTACAATGCCATAATAGAATGTTTTTATGACCTCAAAACATTAAAAAGAGGATAATTATTTTAGTAGTAATCAATTCAAAAAAAGAATGTTGACTGCATGGTTGATCGAGATGATGAGAATGCCAAGCCACGTGTTGAGGTTATCCTTCGAGCTGCCATGCCAAGTGAATGCAAATCCCAACGAGATGTAAATTTCTAGGTCTGTGTGCTTGTCCAGAGCTTGTTACACATGGTATAGGGAATCCTTTCAGAGCAGTTGGAAGGTGGTGTAGCTTGAGTGTAGTGTCCACGTGGAGGGGGGATGAAGCCATTTGGTGGTAACTACTCAAGTTCAAATTGCAGAGGTAAAGATTCCCATTGCAAAGCTGAGAAACAAGTAACCATGGAATTTAATCCAAACACTGCAGAACTTGGAACCAGGGGCCCGTTCGAACCAGTGCAAGTGGATCCAAATAAAATGAACACTGCCTCGTAAATTTATAGACCTGAGCCAGGGAAAATACCTTCTAAGATTCACATTGAATCTTTGAGCTTCATATAAACATCGATAAATCTCATCCTTGATTATATTTGTATTGAACTTTACACGGTCTTCTAGTATTGGTTTGGTGATTGGAGCATGGATTCAATGATTTACAAACTGAGTTAGGGAAAACACCTTCACGTAGAGGAGAACCATGAATTTGGAGACCAAGGCAACGAGCATTTAATAAAGGAAGAACCTGAGCTCCCAAAAACAATACAGGTCAACGTGTTGGTTTATGTTGTAGAGCTTCACTATGAACAAGGAATCCCCACCCATAAATAAGCAACACACCAACAGAGCAAAAAAAGGAAGGCCGAGAGGTAAAATAGGTCCAAATTGAGTAGAGACTCAATGTTTCATAGTGAAGAATGGTGAGCACGGTAGAGACAAGACCTAGTTCGAGACATAGGATAATACGAACATATAGGGCCGAGATAGAGTCTACACAAGTAATCAAACAAGCTAGCACCAATAAACTTGGCAGATTAAAACTCAAACTGATCTTTGAAGACTGAATGAAGGAAGGGATCACAGAAGATCAAATGACCATGAAGGAGCACCTTGAACCTACAATTTTCTCTCAACATAGAAAACACCAGCATAAAACAAAACACAAGAACCTCCCCTTTTTTAAATATTAAAACGCAAGTAGAGCACAAAACAAAATGGGAACTTGCACAAGAAACTATGAGGTGGAGAGTAGTAAGAAACCAAGGTGAGCAACATGATTCTACTCCAAGATCTCTGATACCAATTCATAGGAATGAAGAAGATCTAGAGGGAATCCTTGAGCACCAAAACATTGCACTCAACCACAAAACAATGTAGCTTCAAGATCAAAGCAAGAAATCATTCATGGAAGTAATGTGCATGAATTAAGGAAAAAAAGATGAAAAAACCAAACTCTATTCCATTCCCCATGTGTTGCTCAAGATGAAGGGGTGTAAAAATAGTAGCGGGTTTGTAACTCCCCCAAAAATGTAGCCATCGAGAAGTGGGAGTTACAATCCTAAAATAGTCGGTCAAATGTAACTCCAATGACACTCTATGACATGTGTAAGAGCCATAATGACACCCTAGGACACCTAAGCATGGTGAATCACCTATGTGGAGGTATTCCATGTATTTAAAATAAATACATGGAAAATAACCTACACCAACAATGATCATCATCTTGGGTCCATACGTACGGTCTGTAGTACCAGCCTGATCTGGATGCATATGTTGAAAGCCATTGATATAGTTATACTAGAAAATAATAGAATAATTTCTCATACAACTCATGGTATATGTTATCTTCTACCCATCTACACATATTGAACTCAGGTCCAGTGCTGAATCTTTGAGAAAAATAATCCTTCGTGCTCTTAAACCATGTTTCAATACTTTCCAAGGTCAGATGTTCTATCATCATGCATCACAGGGATGAAGATGCATGCCATTTCTCACAAAAACTTCAAAAATAGGTCCCAGAAATGGAACCAAGATGTAGTAATTTTTTATACCCTTAGACCAATAGTCTTATCCCATGTGTGTCGGCCTATCACCTAGTCAGCATTGGGCGCTCAATTGAGGTACACACGGGAGCCGAGTCTCTTCGTTATGTGAGTCTTGTGAGAATGCATAATATTATGAAAGATATTCAAGTGTAAGTAAATAGAAAATAACCATGCATCATTCTGAGAACCTAGGATAAGTTGTCATCCCATTTCATCTAGAGAAGTGAAATATTAAAGGATATAAGGAAAAGGTTCATACATAAAGAAAACACATGAATATTATACTCATAAACACATATATGATTCAGAAAAGAGTCTCATATTCATATTAACATGTTTAATAAACACATTACAATCCTTTGAAGTCATAACAGTACCACATGTAAACAATGTAAAGTTAAGTCATGTATTAGAACTACACTATGTTAATCATAATATAAAGAATACTGCAGAACCATCCCTCTAGGTATTCCATGATTCCTATATATTCCTAATCCCAACCCATAGAATCCTCCATAGTGTTTCTGCAAAGCTTCATCTCTTTTATGATGCACTACTCTATCAGAATGACTTCATGTATATCTCTATACCTCTTAGCACTCTCTAGTCCTCTCCTTGTGTTATCCGCACACCTCAATATATAGCCCTTCTACCTTAACCGTTATGCCTTCTTAGGGAATAGATTGGTTGCCAAGTTTCCAAGTGGTCATCCAATGGAGCATGCCTTCTTTGATCTGACCTCTCTACTATGTGTAATGATGTTATTTTGGAACCTTCCATTGCATGCATGAAATATTCCCTTTTTGATCCTACAGTCACTAGGTTGGCACCTTATCCACTCCATATGCTAGAAGGGTCACTCTTTTCTCATGTGCTGCTTGAGACACTGAATATGGATAATTCCAAAATCCATCTTGCCTTACATGCACATCGTGTCTCCTACAAAATCCTTCTATAACCCTTCCCTTTGCACCTTCAACCCCGTGTGCCCTTCTTCAACTAGGTCTTGCGCTCCCACACGCCTTCTCATGCTTAGTTAATATTTTGGGGCCTAGCTGAAGTGGATTGTCGACACTAAAATTTTCCTTCGTAATTTCTATTTCATTAATGTATGTATTAGGAATAGGATGTTATTAAGTGTAATTAGTATTAGCGTCTGATAGAAGATAACGGCACCGTCAGTACGGTGCCGCCAATAATGTAGAGTACGGTAACAGTCAAAGTACAACAGGAATGTTGTAAAAAGTAAATATTTGTCGTAAGTGGTCCGGTAATGTTAAAATGTCAAAGTTGGGATAAGTAGAGAAGTAGGGTCTACATGATTAGGAATTAGAAATATTATATTGGTAATAAGGACAAGGAGTGAGGTCATAAATATTTTGTGTATTTTATTTGTAAAAAGTCTAAAAATGTGGAACCCATGTGAAATGATAAGGTTTATCTTATCTTAAGAGATAAGCTTACATGTACAGATAAGAGTTAAGGTATGGAATATGATTCGTCAGAGTGGATTTCTTATCCTATCTTAGAGATAAGATGGATAAGCCTGGAAGTTCTATAAATAAAGAGGCCACCCCCCTCATTTAGCATAGAAGGAAGTAGTGAGAAATATTGTATGAAGTGTGTAAAGGAAGCCATCAGTTTAAAGGTGTGTTGAAGAAGCCATTAAGAGGTGTAATTGTAAAGTTTCTTCCATAGTATTGGTGGAAGGCAAGTGAAGTAAATAACACTTGAAGTACCTCATGGGTGAGATTGTAACAATTTCATGTCAATATTATAATTTACTTTGATATTTCAGATTTGTCATCATTCCATCTTATCATAGTCGATGGTATTCTTGTGTTACGTTTGTTTCTTTGTTTCCAGTTTACATCCACCAAACTAAAGGCTATGCATTAGTAAATAATCATAGCACGAGGAGTTCCCGGTGAAGAATTATCATAGTGCCAGATTGGTGATGACATTTTGGTTCCGTTGCTGGGACCATTTCTCGTTGGTGGATTTTTTGGAGAGATATTCCCACTTAGTCAAAAATCAATTGGAGGGTAACCTTATTTTTATTGTGCATAGTAGTTACCATGGTAAAGTCATTTTGCCGTGAATAGTAGTTACCATGGTAAAGTCATTTTTGCTATGAATAGTATTTATCACAGTAAAGTCACTTTTTACTATGAATAGTATTTACCGCAGTAACTTCACTTTTTACTGTCAATAGTGTTTACTACAGTAAAGTCAGTTTTTACCACAGTAAGTCAAGTTTTACCATAGTTACCGTGGTCATTTCTATTTTACTGTAGAAAGGTGTAAAGTCACTTTCTATTACAGTGATTCCAATTATTTGTGTACATAAGTCTTGTTGATTGTACTTGTGGTTTGGTATTTTACGGTGGTTACTTTTGAAAATGGGGAAGATTCCTATTTTTTCAGCCCAATCTAATGAAGATGCTTCCTCTTTCATTCAAGAGTTTAAATGATCTTGTATTTGTAATGGCCTTATAAGAAGGGAAAAATGGACTGAATTTTTTCCTACCTTTTTGGATGGTTCAACACTTAGGTGGTTTGAAACACTAGGTGAAAATGTGAAAAATTCATGGGATTTATTAACTGAAATTTTTCTTGAAGAATTTAGTGAACAACAAAAATATACAAATCTCATGATCGAGATCACAAAGCTATCCCAAGGAGAGAAGGAGAAGATAAGGGATTATCATGCTCGTGTTCTAGAGCTAAGGAGGAAGCTCGATGCCTAGATCCGGAAGGAAGGATTAGCGGATGGGTTGATGAATGGCATGGATAATCTCCTATGTAAGCACTTCATTCTAGGGATGAAGCCAGAGATCAAACAACGAGTGAAGTATGACCACCTAGCTACCATTGAACAAGCAAAGGAGATTGCAAGAAGGCAAGAAGAAAGCATGGAAGAGGAGCCCAAAGAAATTGTTGCTAAAGTAGAGCCTACACCAGCACCTTTGGTCCAGAATCCACAACCACTCCCGGTGAGCACAAATATTTCTCCTAGTACATCTACTGAGTATGAAGATCTACTAAAAAACATGGGTCAGTTAACTATTAATCTTCTTCAAGGAAAATAATTTAGTTCTCAGGGAGGAGATAGAGGTCCAAAAAGAAATATTTCTGAAGTTGTATGCTATGGTTGTTATAAAAAGGGTCATTAGAAGTATAATTGTCCAGATAGAGCTTCTACATTTAGTAAAGGAGATAATGATAAAGGAAAAGTACTTGTGAATTCTTTTGATGTAGTAGATAAGAGTAGAAATAATGAAGTAGATGTGTTTGTAACAGAAAGAAAGAAAGAAAAAGATAATCAAGATGGAAATGATCCTAAGAATATGAAAGGAGAAACTAGTAAGAAACATAGGAGAAGAAAGTCGGGTGTGCAGGATTTTCTGATTTCACAGGGGCAAGGACCATACTCCATCTTGGAAGATCTGTCCAAAAGGTCTGCAATAGTACATATGGTCAACTCTTGGCTATGTCTTCTGAGAAGAGGCGAGAGTTGCGAAGTGGACTCAATGCTCGACAAAGGAAGGAGGTTGATGTCCCTGTTTTGGAGGCAGAGGCGGATCCCTATGCTCCACAAGCTAAGGTATTATGTAATGGTATTTCAATTCATGATGTCTTAGTTGATGGAGGTGCTGCAGTTAATGTAATGACAGAGTCTGTAATGAATATGTTGGGTTTAAAAATTGATTTCCCTTCAACACTTATGTTAAGGTCATTAAATAAGGGAAAAACTAAACCAGAAGGTGTAGTTTCAAATGTGGCAATATCTGTTATGGGTGTTGTATGTGTGGTAGACTTTCAGGTGATGAAAAATGGTACTGTTGCGTACCTAATGTTGTTTGGAAGACCATGGCTAAGGAGAGTTCATGCAAGAAACTACTGGAATGAAGGCTTCATGACACTTGGACATGGTAGAGAGAGGGTGAAGATAAACATGATCCCTCGACATCATAAGGTAGAACCTGTGGATTCAAGTGATGAAACTGATGATTGGACATCCTCTGATTACTCTAGTACCAGTTAAGTGGACACTGAAGATGAAGAAAGTGAGGTTGATGTTTCAGTCATGGATATTCTTCCAGTCACACCGACTCATGACCCCATAAAATTATCTGAAGAAGAAGTTGATGATCGTCTCCAACAAATAAAGATTGGTGATGTTGTGATGGAGAGTGATAAGGAATCCTACCTCCATCTCTTTCGAAGGTACATACACATATTCACTTTTGATTACAAGGAACTCCATCAAGTAAGTTGGGTAGAACATTCTATTGAGCTGGTAGATGGTGCTAAGCCCATAAAGAAAATGCCATATAGAATGAATCCTAATTTTTCCAAGACTGTAAAAGAAGAAATAGATAAGTTGCTTGATGCAGGATTCATATTTGCTATGGAGAATTTAGAATGGGTTTCTCCCATTGTGATCTCAATAAAAAAGAATGGGAAGCTACGGATTTTTGTTGATTACAGGAAGCTCAATAAGGTAACAAAGAAGGATCATTACCCTCTTCCATTTTCAAATCAGATCTTGGACGAAGTAGATGGCCAGGAGTACTATAGTTTTGCTGATGGATATAGTGGCTACAACCAAGTTTGTATAGCAGAGAAAGATTAGCTGAAGACCACGTTCACCACTCCTTTGGGAATGTTTGCTTATAGAGTTATGCCTTTTGGGTTGTGTAATGCTCTGGCAACATTTTAGCATTTGATGAATAGGGTGTTCGAACCCTACATTAGGACCTTCATTAGAGTATTTCTGGATGATTTTTGCATCTATGGGAGCAAGTTGGACCACCTGCACCAAATGGAGATAGTATTTCAAAGGTTAGATGAAGCACAAGCCTCACTAAACCCTACAAAGTGTGTCTTTGGATGTTCTAAAGGTGTTTTGTTAGGGCATGTTGTATCAGAGATGATATTGGTACTGATCCTGATAAAGTTTCAAAAATCAAAGAGTTACCATTTCCTATGAATAGAAGTAAGTTGAGATCATTTTTAGGCCATGTGGGGTACTATAGAAGGTTCATCAAGAATTTCTCAAAGATTGCACAGCCACTAACCCAGTTCTTGAAGAAGGATGTTACTTATGAACCAGGAAATAAGGCACATGAAGCTTTTGGACAACTGAAGGAAGCCTTGGTGTCTTCACTTGTTTTAAAGAATTCCGATTGGAGCAAGTCATTCATTGTGTACACTGATGCCTCAGATGCAGCACTAGGAAGTACTTTGAGCCAAAAGCATGAAAATGGGAATGAACATCCAATTTACTTTGGGAGCAGAAAAATGAGCAGTGTTGAGGTAAATTATACTGTAACTAAAAAAGAGGCTCTAGATATCATTTTTGTTGTAAAGGAGTTTAGGAATTACTTCCTAGGGCAAAAATTTCTAGTTGTAATAGATCATCAGGCTCTAAAATATATTGTAAATAAGCCTAACCCATCAGGGAGGATAGCAAGATGGATAATTTTGCTACAAGAATTTGAATTTGATATTATAGATAGGCCAGGAAAGAAGCATGTCAATGTAGATGCACTCTCTCGAGCCTATGATGGTTTAGGATCATCTTGTGATGATGATGATTTCCCCGATGCAGCATTGTTATCCCTTGACACAATCCCTAGTGAATACATAGATATTTGGAATTATCTGAATGAATTCAAGTTTCTTGATGGTGCCAATGCAAAGACTAAGAGAAAGATTACTCAAGCCAGTCGTCCATATTCTATTCTGCATGGAGTATTATTTCGAATAGGACCTGATGGACAGTACAAGAGGGCAGTTGGACGTGATCAAGGGAAGGAACTACTAGAAGAATTCCACAATGGTACATGTGGAGGGCACTTCTCTGGACAACTTACAACAAGAAGGATCTTGGATGCAGGTTATCACTGGCCCACTCTTTTTAAAGATTGTTATAATTATTGTAAGACATGTGATATTTGTCAAACACATGGTAACCGTAAGACTTCATCAGCTCCATTATGCCCTATTCTTCCACTTGGTCCCTTTGAAAAGTGGGGAATAGACATTGTAGGTCCACTTCCAACTACCTCATGCCAAAATAAGTATATTGTAGTTGCCACAGATTATTTAACCAAGTGGGTTGAAGCTAGGCCATTGAAAACAGCTTCCATGGATGAAGTGGCAAGGTTCATATATGAACGCATTGTCACCAGATTTGGTTGTCCATTAGAAATTGTAACAGATCAAGGAAGCCACTTCATTAATGAGGTGGTAGAAGCCCTAGTCAATAAGTTTTCTATTAAGCACAGGAAGGCAAAAACATACAAGCCAAGCACAAATGGACAGGTGGAACAAACAAATTTTGTGTTGTGTCAAATTCTAGCAAAAGATGCAGCCTTGTAGGTACATAAATGGGATAAAAGGATTCATGCAGCATTGTGGGCATATAGGGCAACATCAAAGTCAGCAACAGGATACTCCCCATTTCAGTTGGCTTATGGCATTGATCCAGTTCTTCCTATTGAGTTTGATATTCCCACGGTCAGAGTAATGAAAAATGAAAGAATGGATGAAAGTGATTCAGTAAAAGAAAGGTTGGTACATCTTCATTTGCTAGAGGAAATGAGGGAAATAGCTAAGGATACAAGCTATAAGAAGAAAATGAAGTAGAAGGAATACTTTGATCAAAAGATCTGTTGGTCTCCATTTCATGTGAATGACTTGGTTCTAGTATATGATTCCAGATACAAAAAAAGAAGACAGAGAAAATTTCTTCCAAAATGGATGGGGCCCTAAGCTGTGCATGAAAATGGTACATACCGACTGGAGGAATTGGATGGCACTCCCATTATGAAATGGGTCAACCACGACAAGTTAAAGATTTTCCAAGCACCAAAATAGTCTACTCCGAGGACGGAGTAGAAGCTAGGAAGCGGGAAGATGTCGACACTAAAATTTTCCTCCGTAATTTCTATTTCATTAATGTATGTATTAAGAATATGATGTTGTTAAGTGTAATTAGTAGTAGCATCTGATAGAAGATAATGACGCCATCAGTACGGTGCCACCAATAATGTAGAGTACGGTAACAGTCAAATTACAATAGGAATGTTGTAAAAAGTAAATATTTGTCGTAAGTGGTCCGGTAATGTTAAAATGTCAAAGTGGGGATAAGTAGAGAAGTAGGGTCTACATGATTAGGAATTAGAAATATTATATTGGTAATAAGGACAAGGAGTGAGGTCATAAATATTTTGTGTATTTTATTTGTAAAAAGTCTAAAAATGTGGAACCCATGTGAAATGATAAGGTTTATCTTATCTTAAGTGATAAGCTTACATGTACAGATAAGAGTTAAGGTATGGAATATGATTCGTCAGAGTGGATTTCTTATCCTCTCTTAGAGATAAGATGGATAAGCCTAGAAGTCTATAAATAAAGAGGCCACCCCCCTCATTTAGCATAGAAGAAAGTAGTGAGAAATATTGTATGAAGTGTGTAAAGGAAGCCATCAGTTTAAAGGTGTGTTGAAGAAGCCATTAAGAGGTGTAATTGTAAAGTTTCTTCCATAGTATTGGTGGAAGGAAAGTGAAGTCAATAACACTTGAAGTACCTCATGGGTGAGATTGTAACAATTTCATGTTAATATTATAATTTATTTTGATATTTCAGATTTGTCATCATTCTATCTTATCATAGTCGATGGTATTCTTATGTTACATTTGTTGCTTTGTTTCCAGATTACATCCACCAAACTAAAGGATGTGCATTAGTAAATAATCATAGCACGAGGAGTTCCCGGTGAAGAATTATCATAGTGTCGGATTGGTGATGACAAGATACCTATATGGAGTAGGGTATGTGCATGGTAGAAACCAATGCACATGCAAACAAAGTGGATTAATAACATGTGGTAGTAGTATAAGTAGTTATCATGGAAAATAATACAATGTAACAATCAAGTGTGTAAACAAGATAGAATGTGAAAGGTGGGTTTCATACATGGGACATTGGTCACAATGTCCCAAAACAATTAGGGCTGAAGTGGAAAAAATTATACAATGATCATATAAGAAATAGGGTAAAGCCCATAAATAATATCATATAATAGAAAACAAGATCAAGCAAAATGTATTAGATAACCATGATGGCATATAGTCTTGCAAAGAAAATTCTATAGATGAAGCACCCATTAGCATGTTAGAAAGATGGATAGTATGTTAAGAGTATGTATATATTAGAAAAAAGTAAATTACTTGTAATGAGAAGTAGTGAAGAATATAGAAATAGAACATGTATTGGATGTGATAGTAGTGAGAAGTAAATTCCCCTAGGAGCTAATAGCAAAACTCCATATTTGATTATTAAATTTAGCAACAACAATTTGAGATTAGCACATGAAAATAGGAAAAATCCAAAGACAAATAAAATATAGAAAATAGTTAAGTAATTTCTATTGAATAGGAAGGGAATTTTATACAATTGCTTGCTCCTATAATCATGGAGACAAGTCTTATCTTTTTATCCCCAAATATCTCCTCTATTCCCTAGTCTTACTCTTAATCCCAAGATATTCTCACACACTCTTATCTCTATGAGTTGTGCATGATAAATAATTGTGCACACCCATATATTATTTTATAAATATTAACAACTATAACTACCAAATAACCCAAACCAATCCTATGTGTTCAGACTATGAACAATATTTTGGTAATAGAAGCCTCAGTGGGACTAGTAAAAGGTACAATGTCAAACATCATTGCAGCATGTAAAAACCTATAAGAGATCTACATTCACCATAAAATACCAAGTGAATGCACATGTGTGTGTGTATGATGACATACTAAGAATCTGATTATTATGAAAAACAAAGCGTAACATGTAAATATAATAAGCTAAGAAGAATAGATGCAACCAAGATATGCAATGAATGATTTTAATGGAATGGTATTGTTATCCAAAATAGTTCCCCTAGTTATTTGACAACTTACATCCCTATTCTAGCTTTGATGGTTCTACAGTGTAGGTTATGTGCACTTTAATTTTTCCTTGGCACATTTTCTTGGTGGCAATTCCTTGTGCTCTACTTATATTCTCTACCTTCCATCATTTCCTTTTCCATTTTCTCTTTGTTTCATTTTCCCCTACGTGCATGCCCTGGACTTGTTTCCCAAAAATAGCTAAGTCCTTGACACTCTCACGTGCCCCCACACATAATTTTGTAATGATTGTGCCTTTATAATGTGTTTCTGTAAACTGAGCAACAGGGGCAAAATCCTGATAAAATTTATTAATATCATATAAACCAAATTACTTTGGTATTAGCTGAAATACTTATAAGTATTGTATAGTTGAATACACACAACAAAATACGTTTCACAACTGCAACAATATTCTTGATTACATAAGCTTCCAAAATATCATATGGGAAGCATAAATGAATAATGACAATAATATGGTTAAAACAATATAACAACACTTGTAGTGTTTTCAATACAAACAATAATATGGTTATGATTAAACATAACCATATAAAAAATAAATAAATAGACTAATTAATATGCAATGCATAATTAATAAAGGTAAATAATAATTAACCTAACATTCCCCCCATTAATTGTGCATTGTCTTAAGGGATGAGAAGAGGAACTCTCTGAACAACTCGAACTTATCACGTGTAAGTGAATTTGTGAAGATATATTCCCGTTGTTCAGCTAATGGAAAAAATTGAAGCTGTATGTTGTGCTTTAACACATGCTCACATCTGAAATGAACATGTACCTTGATATGCTTTGTTCTTTCATGAAAAACTAGATTGCAAACAAGTTTGAGAACACCTTCATTGTCAACATACATGGTGGTCAGTTTTTCATGCGGTATTCCAAGTCCTTCGAGTATGCATCATAGACAAATCACTTTACATAAAACTTCTTCTATAGAACGATACTCAAATTCTATGGAAGAATGAGAAACGAAGTGTTGTTTCTTGCTTCCCCATGATATTGGTCCAAATCCCATAACGAAACCCAAATCTTGAAGTGGATTTTCTGTCATCAATGTTGGTTGCATGATCTGAATCCGAATATCCGGACAAGAAGAAGTTGTCATTCTTCTTGTATTCTAGACCAAGATCAATTGATCCTTTGAGATATCTCAAAATGTGCCTTTCTACCTTCCAATGACAAAATTTGGGTTCCTACATGAACTTGGATAGATAGCTTACTGCAAAGTTGATATCTGGTCTAGTGTAGGTCAGGTAAATGAGACTCCCAATCAACTACCAATAAAGAGTGGCACTTACCTCAGGAGATGCATATGAACAAGATAACTACAATCTATTCTCCATAGGTGTAGCAATCAATGTGCAATCCATCATCCTAAATTTATCGAGTGTTGTCTTAGTATATTTCATCTGAGAAACAAATATGTGATTCTATTTCTGCCATACTTCTAATCCAAGAAAATAGTGCATTAGCCCGAGATATGTCATGTTGATTGATCAATTAATATTTTTCTTCGTTACATCGATCATCCTCATTGAAATGCCAGTGATGACTAGATCATTGACATAGACAATAAAAATCACAATCTCTCCCCCTTGCTTTTTGAGGTAAATATTGGGATCATATGGATTTCTAACAAATCCATGTTGTAAGAGATTCTCATCAATTTTGATGTACCATGCCCTAGGTGCTTATTTGAGGCCATATAGAGATTTCCCAAGTCTGCATACCTTTGATTCTTGACCAGGTACTACATATCCATCAGGTTGAGTCATGTAGACTTATTCTTGTAAATCTATGTTTAGTAAGGAACTTTTTACGTCTATCTGATGGCATTTCCAACCAAACTGTGCAGCTAGAGAAAATATCATCATGATTTTTTTGGTCTTAGTTGTGGGAGGAAATGTATCCTCGTAGTCAATGCCTTCTTTTTGTGCATACCCTTTTTCTACTAGTCTCACTTTGTACTTGTCCATTGTCCCATCTGCTTGTAATTTGTTTTGAATATCCATCTGCATCCAATGGGTTTATTCCCTAGTGGAAGATCAATAAGCTACCAAGTGTTATTTTTCATTACTAACTGATATTCAGAGTCCATAGAATATTTCCAATATTTTGACTGTAGGGCTTCCTGGACTGTAGAGGGCTCATTAGACTCGATAACTCTAGTCATCAAAGAAAATTTAACTTCTTCTCTTGCTTTACTATGAGTTCGTGGTCCAGGGGTGGATGTATCAAGTGGAGCATCCAATCTTGTATCTCATAATATGTTAGTACACCACTTGGGCATACGCTGAATTGTTCCCATGGGTCATGGTTCTATCATATCATCACCAGTATCGACATCATCACTTTCATCATCTGTGGGAACATCAATTTCAGTTTTCACAACTGGTGAAGAATCTACATCACGTGAGTCTAGAAGAGGATACTCTGCTTCTTTCTTCTCAAAAAAATCAACATCTCTGCTAGTGTAGAATATTCTGGTCTTTGGATCCATCAATCTTTACTTAAGATTATCTTCACTATACCCAATGAAGATGAGTTTTTGTGACTTCATGTTTAATTTTTTTCTATTCTACTTGGGTATGTGCATACTTTCTTTGCAACTTAATACTCTAGGGTGTGCAATATATGTATTCCGCTTTGACCATGATTCTTGTGGTGTTACTCCATCAAAAGCAACTATGGACACTCTGTTCAACAAATACATTGTTATCTTTGTTGCTTCTACCCATAATACCTTTACAAGTCAAGAGTCATCGATCATGCATCATGCCATTTCCATGATAGTATGATTTCTTCTCTCAACAATACAATTTTGTTGTGGTGTGTGTGGAGGAGGCATTTTTTGATGAATCCCGTGAGTTTGTAGGTAGTCTTTGAACTCATTACTAGTGAATTCCCCACCCTCAATCTAAGAAGAGAGTTCTGATGTGACAACAAGTTTCGTTCTTAAAAACTACTTTGAATTTCTTGAAGGTTTCAAAAGCTTCACTTTTCTTACAAAGACAAAAAAATCCATATTTTTCTTGAATAGTCATCAACACAAAGCATGAAGTATTGAAATCCATAATGACTTGGTTACATCAGACTGCAAAGATCAGTATGAACCAGATCAAACTTGCCATGAGCTTGAAAGGTATTTTTCTAGAATGAGGCTTTGTGTTGTTTGCTTGCTACGCAGTGAGGACACTTGTCTATATCCTTCTCAAGATATAGTAGCCCATGTACCATATTACACTAGAAAAGTGTCTCGAGATACTTAAAACTAACATGACCAAGTATCTAATGCCACAACTATGCTGAGGTAGAGTTCTTAGCCACAAGTGCCTGATCATCTCTATGGACAAAATCAAGCTAGAACATGCATCCCACATTGGAGGATTTTGAAAATATCTTCGATCCTCATGATTTGTCTCAAATCAAACTTGTTTTCTTGTTGAAATGACTATCAAAGTAAATTTTTAATTTGTGATCTATGAGTTGATTGGCTGAAAGCAGATTTTTTGTCAACCTAGGGACATATAAGAAATCTGATATTCTACAATTGCGCGAACCAAGGGGTAGAGAAATGTTCCCAATCCCCTAAATTGTTTATGAAGAATCATCTCCTAATGATACATGGTTTTTCAAATGTGTGCCCCTCATTGAAGTAAACCAATCTCTGTGGATGGTCATGTGTCAAGTGGATCATGAATCCACATATCAAACATCACTAGACGATGTGGAGGGTTCACTCGATCAAGAAGTGTACAAGAAGTCTTCGTTATCTGAATATTATTATTTCTCAACAATATTTCCTTGCTGATGGGGTCTTCTTTTCTAGTTCCCCATTTTCTACCTTTGATTATAGTTTGTATGTCCTTTGTGAGATTGTTGTTGTTGAGGTCCAGAGTTGCTTGATGAACCTTTCTTATAAGTTTTATACCAACAATATTTCAATTCATGTCCTCTTTTGCAAATTGGGCATGATTTATTTTGTTGTTTTTCCCCTTGATGTTGATACTGATTATGATGTTGGGAATTTTGATAGTAATTAGGTTTTCCTTTACCTTTTCCTTTCCATTTTTGATGAGAAGAAAGTTCCTTCTCCTCTTCATCATCCTTATTGTGCACGGCTTCCTCTTGTTACAGTAGGTTTACCAACTTGTCACAACTAACTGTCATATCTGAAACATTTAGTATTGTTACAAACATGTGGTAAGAATAAGGGAGTTCTCTCATAACAATGGGATTGAGAGCATCATTTGTGACTGCTTCTCCCAAGGATAGAAGTCAATCCATTAAATCTACAACTCTTCTTAAGATTGCTTTAATTTTCACATTCTACTTGAACTTTAGTGTGTGTATGACTCTACAAATTCCATATGACATTCATGTTTTTGGCCTCATATACTGTGCTCAACTTATCCCATGCTTCTTTGGATTTTTTGGCATCTCAAATGTGGGGTTTCACATCGTTAGACACTCTAAACAAGATGATGAGTTTAGCCTTTTGATCTACTTTATCAAACTGTCATTGTTTTGTTGTATCAGTTGTTGATCTGATCAGAGTACCAGTCACAACAGGAAATATATCTTCAAACTCAAGTTGTGTCTTGATTTTTGTCTTCCAGGAAGCATAGTTGTTGGAAGAAGTGTTAACTCATGTACGTACGTGGAATAATCTCACCCTGTATATATACCTGGTGGTACGTGAAAGAATTTGATATGTGGTACCAAGATAGTACTGGAAAGGGTCTATGTGATCATTAACACCAGCTCAAAGAAATATCCTCATACGTGTGCATAAATTTTCTATATACTTGGATAATTTCTCAGTACAAATTTATGTCATGCAATCATTCAGAGACAGATGGGATGGCTCATCGTGTGTGCATTGTGACCTTATTACTCCTCATTAATTTAAAGGGTCAATGCCCAGAAGACATTATTAGAACTATATTAGGCATTAAGTATAGTAGTATTTGTGATGGATTTACCCGTAAGTGCTTCCCAGAGGCACTGTATATACCGAACGTTGCGAATGAGATCTAGGATCTCATGAGTTTCTTAGAACCAAATTTCACTATTTTTTATTACAATATTCTACCAGTTTCTAAGTATTTACAAAGTTTTTGGTTGACTATGGTAACCTAAAAATTAGTACAATATATTGAAGTATAATATTACATTCAAAAAATTTGTAAAATTGAATGGAAAGCATTTTTTTTTTGTTTTTCGGGCCCTGGTGGCCTCCCAAGCCCAATACAACCCAAAATGCAAAGAATTACAAAAAAACCATCTAAAAATGCAATTTTTAGCTATCCTCCCTTTGGAAAATGTTGCTCAAAATAAAAAAATAGGCCTAATAGGAGAACAAAAATTTTTTGCCCTAAAATAGGGTTTTTCTCACTAAAGGTTTAGGGGCATGTTTAGTTATAATTAGCTATTTAGTGGAGGTTTTCCTACTAAATTGTCCTTCAAACTTATCGGTTTCTCTAAATGTTTCACTAAATTCAAATTGGTTTAAAAAATAGGCTGGGGGTGGGGTTTGAACCCCAAAAATCATCTGCCTAAGTCGCTTTCACTTACCAACTCGGCTCTATGAGCGCTTGGTATAGAAATGAAGGAATAAAGTTTTATGCAACAATGAAAACTACTAATCTTAGTTTAATTGTATTGTGGTAGGGAAAGAGCTCCATGTGGTTATGACCTGGAGGAGGGTGGTTAGGGTTCACTACCTCCAAAATCAGATCTGAGCCTTTGTCAAACTTTACAAAAAAAAAATTTTTATTATTTACTGCCACCGCTTTATATTGATTTTTTTTAGTCTTTTCTTTTTTAATTTTGCCATCAATTTTAATTGCTTTTTGGTTTTAGGTTCAACATGGAGTCTTTGTGTTTTGATGCCTCTATTTTACTGTAGGGAGGACTTGGCCTCGACTTTGGTCTATAGGTCTACTCGTAGTCTCCAATGTGAATTGTTATTGAAAGACGCAGTGGACTCCACATGGCTCAACCTTAGCAAATACAACTGATATGATATGTGGCTCTCCTCATTTTCAAATATTTATTCCCCTTGTGTAGGTTGCGAATATTTTATAGATGGCTTGAACTAGCTCATAGATGTATCTAACTTGGCCTAATTTGGACGTTTTCTCACCGATTTTGAAAATCCCAATGTAAGTGTAACACGGCTCGGTCGCTTGTATGAGATAACTTGGTGGGTGTGGGACTAGTCCACCAAATGGGGTATGTCTCAACTCACCATTTTTTAATGCCTTCAACACGGTGTGGTGTGATCTCAGTCTGCAGAGATACTAAATGTAGTAGTAGTTAAAAGCTTCTCTAATATTAGAGGTAAAACCCCTGTTTGGGAATATATATATATATATCTTTTTAAAACAAAATTCCTGTAGAAAATTTTTCTTGGTGCTAGGTGTACCAGTGCAAAAAAAATAAAAATTCGCATTCCAAACACCTGGAATGAACAGGAGGATGTGGGGAGGCAAGGACAGGGTTGGGAGGCTACTGGAGGCTACACAGGCTCTCAATTGTTGCAAATGCTTCTTCAATCTCCTCTATCCCTTCTGCTCTCTCTTTCCACACCTTCTCTACTTCACAAGTAAAGATTCTTCCTCTGATACCAAATGTAAATTGAGAAATAGGGGTAGAATCCTGATAAAATTTATTAATATCAAATCAACCAAATTACATTGGTATGAGCTGCAATATTTATAGGTATTGTATAGATGAATACACATAAGAAAATAAGTTGCACATGTACAACAATATTCCTAATTACATAACCTTCCAAAATATCTTCTAGGAAGCACAAATGAATAGTGAAAATAATATTGTTAAAACAATATAAAAATACCAGTAGTGTTTTGAATACAAACAATAAGATGGTTATGATTAAATATAACCATATAAACAATAAATAAATACACTAATTAATATGTAATGCATAATTAATAGAGGTAAATAATAATTAGCCTAATAGTTTCTCCCTCAAGTATTCATCCCATTTCTCCTACATGTGTCAGATTTGCACACTCCCTTCCTCTATTTTCCTCTCACACCTCACTCTTCCATGTGTGTGCCTTTACACCTTCTTTTGCACCATTCTCTTCCATGTGGCATTTGTCAGACATTGAGTGTGCTACACGTAACCAATAAAAGCACACCAACTAGGTGTTGAATCCTGGAGATAAATAATTGATTGAAACGTGGAAAAAAATGACAAAGTGAGTGCTCAGTTAGCCGGTCCTTCAAATCAATCAGCACGCACCATGTGTCATTGTGTGTTAGAGAAACCTGTAGACATCTAAAAACCATTAATTTTACTCGTGAGCTCTAACACATGTGCATCGGGTCTCATTCAAAAGATGTTGACGTGGGCTATAGTGCAAGACATTTAAATTTGAATTTAAGTGGGATTTGGTAGGTGAGAAATGGGAAAATGTATTTCTAGCCATTAACAAACAAATTTTATTTCTCCAACCACCCAATTTGATATGGATCCCACCCTCCTTCCTTCTCCTACACAAATAACATACATGGGGAAGTGTATTTTGCAGATCTACAAGTGGATTTGCAGGCATTGAATGCTTGTTATTTTTTGTTGTGTTTCAAATTCAAGTTTTCCCTCCTCTCCTCTACTTCTATCATTTAAAAATGTAAGATCTTGGCTCATTGTAATGGGTTGGACATTTTGGATCCTTTAGTGTTTTCTAAGGACTATGTATCTCTGCATTTTGAGTCATAGACCTCTAGATCTAGTTCGTGAAGGTGGATATCGGCCTTCAGATGCCATTGTAATGAATTATGCATTAAAGAAGCATGGTTTTGTGGCTATTCTTTGCGTTAACGTGTCTATATTCTTATTTCTTCCATTTATTTGTATTGCGTGCCTGTTGTGTCACTTTAAATTCCTTGCAACTCCATTTTCTTATTGTGTCTCATGAAATCAATCACGCAAATGCATTTTGGTGTGTGCTACATCTACCTAGCCTCTCTTTATGATTTCTCCTTAATTTTCACTCAAAACAAATAGTGTTCATCACACTTTTTCTTGTGCTATCACCTCCCTTAGTTTAATTTTTTCTTTTTGCATATCCTTCTATCTCTGGTCCCTTGGCTTGTTTATCTTATAATTTCATTTCACCATTAGGAGTAGCAGTAGCAATAGAAATAGGTAATGGAACCAGATTTTTCAGAGGTCTTTCTTAGGCATGCAAGGTCCCACACTTAGAGATAATCCCATTGTTGACTTAAACAACTTAGTTCTTCCAGAACTGAGCCATGGGTGTAAGTTTGAATAACCAACAGTTTCTGACATTCCCAATCGGACTAGTATTAAAAGCTTAAATTTCATAGTTACTAAGTTTTGGTGTGTGACTTAGTGATTTTCATCCTTTAGAGGCTCATTTAAAAACATCTGGTGACTCCTAACACTTCCATATATATCTTTTTCTAGTTTTCCTAAGCACATTTCATGAGAAGAGTGCATATAAGAAAAAGTACAACAGTTGAAAATTCTTTTGAGTACCTCTAACTATCTTTGAGGAGAGTACATAGAAGAACACCCACGAATTCTTCCCTATCTCCAGCACACTGAGTGCATTCCACTCTTGTTCAAAATAGAATTATGCACCCTATCATGGTACTCCACTCACCTCCTCTTCCGAGGAAATTTTCTAGCTTCACTGGTGGGACCCCTCTCAATCTTAATGCACAACATGATATGCCAATAACCGAGCTCAAAATTATTCCATATTTTACTAGTGAGAAACAAGTCACCCCTGTTAATCACATACAAGATATAGAAACATGTATTCTCTATCTAATTAACCATGCATGATGATGTTGTAGTCAGGTTGTTTGCAACCTCTTTCAAAGGTAAAGCACTCTAGTCATACAGAGGTTTGAGACTTGCATCTATTGTGACCTAAGAAAATCTTGGTATAACTTTGTGTAATAATTTTGAAGAAAATTTAGATCACTTATCACTATTGGAACAATTGACTACAGCAAGGAGGGCACCTAATGAACAAATTACTAATTTCAATATCATATTCTAGAAGACTTGGGACAAAATTTCTCAAGCGGTAAGGCGTACATCCCAAAACGCCTTATTATATTATCTAAGTGCTCTAAATAGTGAAAAAAAAATCATGATTCAATCCATGGGAGGAAGAACCCTACCAGTTGCATACAACATTTCAATAAGGGTAGAGAATAGTCTAATTTAGGTGCAAAATCTGGCTCCTAGACTGCCCCCACCCTTATTCCCAAAAAATTCTCCAGCACTCCAACCTTATGTTGCTCATGTTCTAGTGTAGAGTATACAACTCGTCACATCCACATCATACTCTCATACGCAGTAGAAGGAAGATGATGAGATGAAGTCCCTAATTAGGAACTTTTCAAATAAGGTCATATGCTTAGAGAAAAAATAGGAACAAGCCTTCAAAAATAGTTTCAATCAGGCAGATAACCAAAACAATCAACCATAGAGGAATCAATATGGAAACTAGAGATATGGGCAGAATCAAAAGAATGATAGATGACATACCAATGTACATATGCCCTTGCATATTTTTCCTCCAACACAACCTCTTCCAGCCCCATCACAATCCAAACACTTGTCCCATTTCAAAAAAATATGTCCCAAGAGTGTGAATGGTTCTTTCCTTGCAACATGCCTAGTAGTCAATACCATTGCGCCAATGCCATGTGTGCGTAAGCCTATATGAACCAAAATGATTCTAATTATGAGCCTTCCACTAGTGTAGCTGAAGTAGAAAACCAAGAAAATCCAAAATCTCCTTTTGAGGCCAATCTGATGTTCTTTGGTGCTGAGGAATTTTTGTAATCAATCAAGCTGCGGATACTCTTGAAATACCGCATGCTCAGGTTCCTGATAATACAAGGTATAAAAATATAATGCTCAAGTATGGTCAAAAAGTCTCAATTCTAGAACCACATGATGATCCTTAAAAGTAGAAAGATGCAGCTAAGGCATCCAACAATAAAGGATCACAAGCTCCCGTGTGCAAACTTCCATGAAATGCTCTTTCTGAAGCATCATGTTCCCTTCCTTTAGTAGGTCAAGATTTTGTGCCCATTAAGACCCTTGCCTATGCACTCGAAGAATCATGAAAATGTGTTTTTGTGCCCCAAATGCATAAATCAATTGGCCTCCCATTCAACATTATGGACCAGATGAAGAAGACAGATGTGAATGTCACAATTTTGGATGTCATGGCCATTCAATCTCAACATGACCTATTGCATGAATCTATCACCCAACTTCCATGTGGTGACCCTTTTGTTCAAAATCCACATGCTGATATTAATATATTTCAATTAGAGGAGAAATAAGTAAGTAATGTTGCTAAAACCCCACCCTTCTATATTTCCTTGATCATAGGTAAACACCTTGTGCACGATTGTATGATTGACTTAGGTGCTAGTACTTTTGTCATGCCAAAGAAAATAGTTGATGTTCTAGGTCTCAAGTACAACCCTTTATTCAAAGGAGTCTTGCAACTTGATTGATCAATTACCACTACTCTAGGAATTATCAATTATCTTGAGTTAACCATTCATGCATGTCCAAGCTTGACTATAACTCAAGATGTGTCAATATTTGACCTACCTCCTTTGTTTACCCTATGTTTGTCATAAGATTTCACTGTAAAAGTGGGTGGTTACATGTCTTCTGATTGGTCACATATCCTACTCAAGACAAGTTATGGTACCCAGTTTACCATACAAGATGACCCAATATTTTCCTATCATGTTGATTCATATGATGAATCCCCTGTTCAAGCTAACTGCCTAATCCAAGAAATCCAAGAACAATTTTTTGAAGAGCATCCTTTTCCACCTCCTCTACATGGTTTAGTGCTAGATGAGTGGGTGGAAAGGCACCATAAATTTGATCCATATACTGAGGAACTTTAAGCATTCAAAAATGGGCTTGGCACATATTATATCCTTGAATAAGAATTTGTGTTGCAATGCCTGCTCAATAAAAATGAAGATAGCATGGGTCTGTGGAATTTATAATTAAATGGATCCAGAAGAAAAAACTATGTGGGTACAGGTGTTGTTCTCATTTCTCCCGAGGATGAGAGTTTCTTCTTGTGCACAGGTTGCACTTCACATGCTCCAACAACGTAGCAGAATATGAGGTGTTGGTGCATAGTCTTTTGATTGTGGAAAAGAAATAGATCAAGGCCCTGCATATATTTAGGGACATAGAATTTGTTATCCATTAGGTCACCAAAAAATGTATGACAAATAATAAGCTTCTCAAATATTATAAACACAAAGTTTGGGACCTCCTTGAGAGCTTATCGCTCGAAATCTAAACGTGGTGCCACACAAGATAAACAAAGAATCTAATTAGATAGCTGTGCTTGGATCACAGTTATCTCATGTAGAGGACTTTGTGAAAGGAAGCACACAACATGCCTAGATGGTAATCATACCATCCATTACAGATAACAACACCAACTGGTGATTATTTGATAGTGACACACATATTGTCTAGTTCATTTAGAATGAAACTAAGTTCTCTTCAAGCATGCAAGATGAATTTCTTGACAAGTATGGTGACCAAGTGATCCACTTAAAGATAAAAAAAATTCCTAAAGGGTTGGTCACCTTAGAGAAATTTTTTATCCCTAATGATGAGTTTAAGGGTGAAGAAAAGAACATGCGAGTGGTGCAAGAAGACTACAGTCCAGTCACTATTGTGTGTGGAAAGGAGTTATTGCTCAATAAATCTTGCACGCATGATGAAAAGCATGCCTTCATCTCTCTTTTCCAGAAATATAGCGATATATTTTCATGGGAGTATGAATACCTCAAAGGTTTTGATCCAAGTGTTTCTCAATAATCCATTGACCTTGATCCTATTATCAATCCCATCAGATAAATACAGAGACCAATGAACCTAAGGTTATAGCCTCTCATGAAGAAGGATTTTTCCAAAATCATTGAGGTAAAGATCATATTTCCAATTAAATACTCTACTTGTGTCACAAATTTTTTTCTAGTGCGTAAAAAGAATAGTGAAATCAGACTTTGTGTCGATTTCAGAGATTTGAACAAGGCATCCCTCATGGATCATTATCCTTCACCTTTTATGGAGCATATTTTGTACACTGTGGCTAGAACACAGAAATTTAATATGATATATGGGTACTTTGGATTCAATCAAATCATGGTCAAGGAAAAGGATCAATTCAAAACGGTGTTTACAACCAAGTGGGGAACATATGCTTATCAAAATATAACCTTTTGTTTGTCAAACATAGGTGCAACATTCCAGTATGCCATGGATATTTCCTTCAAAGGTTACATTGATGAGTTTATCATGGCTTACCTAGATGACATTACAATATTCTCAAAGCAAGATGTACATCACATGGCACATCTAGAGAAAGTATTTGTGATATGTAAAAAGTTTGGGGTATCTATTAACCCCAAGGAGTGCAATTTTGCTATGGAACAAGGCAAGCTACGGGGCCATGTAGTTTCAAAGGATGATATCACAATTTATCTTGAGCATGGCTTTGATATCCTAGCCCTTTCCCTACTAGCACACAATAAATCCTTGCAGTCCTTCCTCAGCAAGATCAATTTCATTAGGTGCTTCATTCCTAACTTTGTGGGACTAGTAAGTCCCATCACCCTAATGCTTAAGAAGGGTACAACCTTCAAGTGGACAATAGAAGGAAGAGAGAGCTTCAAAAATATCAAGCAATAAATACTTGCATGCCAACACTCATAAATCTGGATACTAAAAGGACTTTATCCTCTATGCTTATGGAGTTGATGCAAGTGTTGTTATTCTGACACAACAAAATAAATAAGGACTAGAGCAGTGGGTGGCATTCTTCAATCAAACGCTGAAGGAATATGAATTGAAATATAGTCACATGGAGAAGTAGTTCTATGATATTATGCATGCCCTAAAGAATTTAAAGAGTATGCTTGCCACAAATAATATAAAGGTATTATTATCTCCTTATTCTATTAGAGAATTCATCATGGGAGAAAAAATCAGTGAAAAGAGAACATGATGGGTGACCAAAATCATGGAATATGATGTGACTAATAAAAGCCACATGATTGGTAAGAGGTAACACGCTCTACAAGTAGCTTATTGAATATGCACAAGATGAACCTGAGAATTTATATTTTTTATGAATATCTCCCACACACATAACCTAAAAAAAATGAAGCTCATGGTGTGCACAAATGGATGAAGGATATGATCACATTCCTTTTCAAAGATGCACACCCTCCTAGTATGAACAAAGAAGAGAGAATACATCTAAGGTTGAAATTTATTCCATGTGTTCTGATTGATTGCCTTCTCTTCAAAAATAATATTGATGGCGTGCTACTGAGGTGTATCAACATGCTACTGAGGTGTATCGACAATGCACAAACTTAAAAAATGTTAGAATAATTTCAAGATGGATTCTCTGGTGGAAAATTCTCTATCAAGACTACAATAATGAAAATCATAATGGTGGTACTCTTTTGTCCTACCTTGTTCGTAGACATGCATAAGTGGGTCACAAAGTGAAAATAGTGTGCTTTCTTTATAGGAAAGAAATATTGGTAGTGCTTCCCCTCCAACCAATCCAAGTGGATCAACCTTTTGAGAAATGAGGTCTTGAATTCATATGCATGATCAACCCTCCTTCAAGCACTAGAAAAAAGTGTGTGCTAATAGCTACATATTACTTTACTACATGGACAGGGGCTATCTCCCTTAAGGAATCAATAGAGGAAGTCATTCTTGACTTTTTCAAGGGTCTTGTGACGAGGTTTAACATTCCTCAAATAATCATCTCTAATAATACGAAGCCCTTCCATGGTAATAATATTTTTGGCTGGTCACTTAGCATAGGTATCTATATAAAGAGGTCTTCTAGCTATTACCCTCAGGAAAATGGTCTAGCAGAATCAACCAACAAGAACCTGATCAGAATCATGAAGTGAAAAATGAATATCAGCCAAAACTAGTGGCATAAAAAGGTCTCACGCGTGCTCTGGGAAGACATAATCACAGTGAAGAAGGAAATATGTACTTCACCCTACAAGTTTGTGTATGGTAAGGAAGCTATACTTCCTTTATCTCTTGAATTTACTTCATTAGAGCTTTCTCAATAGTTATAATTTGAAGGCAAGAACCACAGAGAAATTAGAATGATAGAGCTAGTTGAACTTGAAGAAATCAAAAACTTTGCCATGATTAAGATGGAACAACATCAATAATAAATGAAGAAGTGGTTTGACAGAAAGGATAGGCCTCAAGCTTTCAAATTTGGAGACTCGGTCTTAAAATGGGATGCTGAAAGAGCTTAACCATGGCATCATGTAAAGTTTTATGCACTTTGGAGTGGCCCATATACTATCATTTCTTGCAAAGAGGTTAAATATTTCAAGTTATCTTCCCTTGATGGAGGCATGCTATTAATTTCATTCAATGGGATTTATCTCAAACCCTTTCATTAAGTTTTTTGCATCATTTTTTATATATTAGAATAGTTATGCACACATTTCCTTATTTGTACATAGCTCTTTCTTCTCACATGCTTCCTACATACACTCTTTTGTTTCTTCCAAGACATCAATCATCTTCCAAATTTTTTAGTAGGTTTGTAGGATTCAAAAAGAGTTTATAAATGCTTCAAGTGTGTTAGGGAGTAGTTATTCAAGGTTCCAGATCAGAAATTCATAATTGCATAATAGACTCCATGCCCAATGGATATTGTAGTATACTGATCTCCTTCATTTAGTACAAAGATGGCCCCGAAAGCCCACCAAAATGTTATCCAAAATAACTCCCCTAGATATTTGGAAAACTTGCATCCCCATTATGGCTCTAGAAGTTCTATATTGCATGTTTTGCACACTTCAATTTTTCCTTGATACATTTCCTTGCTAGAAATTCCTCACACACCCATGCACACTCTACTTCTATTCTCTGTCTTCCATCCTTTTCTGTTCCTTTTCCTCTTTGTTTCATTTTACCTATGCGTGCACCCTTGAATTGCTTCCAAAAATAAATTGTTATTGATATTTTGTACCCCTAAAAAATAGACAACTAAACAGGTTAAAGTGTTGGCATTTGATGGGTGTAACACTTTGATATTTAACAAGGTAGCACGCGAGTTGCTCTACCTTTCTAACTCACCACGGCAATGGTCCAAGCTGATTGAGCAAAGAAAAGTGGAAGTGAACTAAAACTATCGGTAGTAGGTACATATGCTACCGGCCGGTAACATTTTATATGCTATCAAATGGTAACATGGACATCAGATAGGCCGCAAGGGGAAAACTGATGTAAAGCACTAGTAGCACTCACAATGATACTGGTCGATAGCATTTTTGGTGCTACCATCTAGTAGTGACACCACGTAGGTTTCAAAAACGGTTTCAAATGCTACCAACTGATAGCATGTTTAGTGCTACAGGTCGGTTTCACAAAGGTGACGATAGAACATGATCGGGTGATAGTAAGGGCACCGATAGTATTTGTATAAATGTTACCATTTGGGACCAGAAAATACATGGAACCAGCTAAGTGTGGGCACAAACCAAGCATTAACACAAGTGGTACATAGTTGGTTCAACATCCCTTTTAATGAGGTATGGTGCTCATGGCCACCTGTACAAGAAAAGTACCAAATTTTATGGCCTCCCATACCTCTTTAATGAAATCGGTTGGTTGGTGAGGAAATTTTAAGGATCTTCTTCTATATATTGTAAAATTCACCTCATTTTGAGGGGATTCATTTTGTTTTGCAAAGGAACTCTATCAAAATTGTTCCAGAGTTATTGTGAGCTAAAAGCCTCAAATTAGGGCTTATTGTACATGATTTTTCCTTGTGCCTATATTTTAATTAATTATGCATGTTTCTGAGCAATAAAATAGGTGTTTTTTGTCGTTTCTTTCCCTAATTCAGGTTATATTGCATCTTTTGCCTCCCATTTTATTTATAGGTATATTTTACATGTTCATATCTCTTTGCAGGACCTTTAATTTGTTGTGCTTTATGAATCTAGGGAGATGAATATTATTTTAGCTTGTGATGATTCTACTCGCCCTCCCTCACTTTGTTTACTCCCTATTGTTCACTCACTAAGAGTGTCTCACTCCTTTTCTTAGTGCATCACCTTAGTTTAGAGTACATTTACTTTAATGCATTCTTCTATCTGTGTCTCCTTAGAAAACATTAGGATATGATTAGATTAGTTTTCCATTCTATATACTTTGGAGAAGTTAGCACTAGGTTAAGACAAGAGGTTGACTTTCTTCAGAGGATTATTCTAGTTGCAAGGTCCCACACTATAGGATAACCCCATGTTATGCAGGTTACACTGATTTCCTCACACACAAATCACAAGCAATTAGGGGTGTCATAATTTTGCATTAACAATAGCTAAGTCCCTGCCACTCTTGCATGCCCCTGAACATCAGTTTGTAATGATTACACCTCTACTATACATTTATCCCTCAAGTATTCATTCCATTTCTCCCATGTGCATCACCTTTTCATGTGTGTTTCCTCTTATTTTATCCCATGCCACGCTCTTCTATGTGTGTGCCTTTGCACCTTCTTCTACATCATTCTCTACCATGTTGTTACACCATTAATTATATATCTTACATGGGATGGATATGGCTGACTTATGGCTATCATAACTTCTTATCATGATGTATCTCTTTCATATATTATCTATTATCATTAGTTAGTCGACCTTGTTGATGTCCATATCATAGGAATAGTATAAATAGGGGTTATAGGTAGTGGATGATCATTATGTTGAGTATTTGAGTCTTATTATATGTTTTGGAGTTTTCCCCCTTGAAGTGGCCAAGCTATTCTACTTTCATATTGAGATAACTTATCTGCAATATTGTGTTATTTGGTGTTCTATTGTTGGTGATAATCATAATTAATCAATTAATTTGATTACAAGTTGTATCAAAGCTTGATCTTGGCCAGGATGATGTCAAACCCTAATTTTGAAGGTTTGGCTATATCTCAAGATTGGTAGCAAATTTTTCTGCATTTGTTTTGTGGTGTGGAGAAATAAGTCAAGTAAGCTTCTCTCCAAATTTTAATAAGTTTTGACTTGTTTTGAAAAATTTATTATGGTTCTATATTTATTCATAATTTGGATCCCTAGGGTGTAATTTTTATAAATTTTTCAAATTTCTTATATTTTTGAAAACCCCTCAAAAAAATAGCTAGGGTTTCTTTTTTATAAATTCCTATATTCAGCCAAAAAAATTACGAAACCCTAAACCCTAAAATTATGCCCTATTAAGTCTACCCCTTGGCCCAAACCATTCATCATGGCTAGTAGATCTACTTGAGGCCAAGGAAAAGGACAAAAACTCCAAGAATGACCCCAAATAAGGAATATATTGCTTCAGAGTCTACTAGTTCAAGAGTATCTGAGGTGGTCATCCAACTTCAGGAAAGGGTAAACAATATGGTGAGTAAGGATGACCTTAATGTTGAGCTTCATCAACTAAAAGGTAGATTAGGAGTGAGATTCAAAAGGATTTTCATCCAATGTAGTAGGAGTTTTTGCATATTATTTCAAATAAAACTTCTAATGCCAGTCATATGGGTTCCACTAGAAATGGCCACACAGATCCAAATCACTCCAATCAGGGAGGATCCTTTAATCATTCAAGTGGATCTTCTCAACAATGGAGGGGCACGATTCTAAAAGTTTAAATGAAAAATTTTGATGGAAAGGATCCACTCAATTGGATTACCCAAATTGAAAATTTCTTTGATCTCCATCAGATCCTAGGAGGACAAAACGTAATTGTGGCATCCTTATACGTAGAACTTGATCAATTTGCTTGGTATCGTTGGTTATGTGCTCAAAGGAAGAAGAATGGCCTAAATGTCACCTGGACATTTTTCACTGAAGAGATTCAATTACACTCTAGTTCTAGTGTTTCTGAGAATTACTTCAGCCAATTAGTAAAGTTATGCCAAACTAGTTCAGTTAAGGAGTATGTCCATCAATTCCAAACTTTTTCCTTGCGTGTGGAGGATATTACAGAAGAGTATTTGAATGACCTATTTATGGGGGGTCTTAAGGACCACATTGAGCATGAGGTATGCATGTTTAACCCACTCAAGGTTGTTGATTCTATTATCATGGCATGTCGATTAGAGGAAAAATTTATTTCCAGTAGAAGTCAATCCTTTTCTAGCATAAAACATCATAACACCTTGTCTCCTTCTTACCCTCAGCTAATTCGGTTGAAACCTCAACAAATTGAAGAAAAAAGAGCCAAAGGGTTATGCTTTAACTGTGATAGAAAATATGGACCAAATCATAAATGTTATGAAAAAAATTGTTCTACATTGAAGGGTCTATGGTGATGAGGAAGAATATGAGGAAACATCAACAGAGGAAGTGGACAAATAACCTTCAGAATCTGGACATCATCAGCCCACTATTTCATGTCATGCACTATTAGGTATTAGTACTCCACAAACCCTTCAAGTTGTGGGTTATATTAAGAATCATAAGGTAAACAGTCTTGAAATGACTATCAGGGAGCACACCATAATTTGGTCAATCAGGTAGGATTCTCTGCAAGACTAGATTTTTTCATGATGCGTAGCACCTGAGCTTGAGGCTTCATTATTTCTAGATGGTGGCATAGTCCCATGTGTCAGGTAGCTTCGAGGTAGAATTCAAAGATCCTGATGGATGCATTACACATAGGAATATAATATTTTTGTTTATTCCCATGATCACGATTTGATATTGTCTGAGGTGCGCAGTACCCTCACTAGTTTGGGCAAACTATAGAGATAAATTTCCAGGACATTGTGCAGTTACAATCTATCGTGCTTATGGTAACAAATTTGAACTTCGATGGAATTATATTCACATTAAGAATCCTTAGCCTTTGGTCATATGATATGTTAAGATGAGGGCTATCAAGCTGGCGATTCGCTGACTGAGTAGGTGCTTAACTTCAGCCCCCTTTAATTTTATTTGTGTGGTGAAGGAAACAACAATTTACTTTGTTTCAGTGGCAACTAAAATAAATAACAGAGCAAAATATTAAAAAGCTTGTATCTTTTGATCGGTAACTTGGTTTTGAGTGCCATTTTTTACAAAAAAATTTGTTTTTTCGTGCTCTTTTCATTGGAGTTATTTATTTTGTGACTTGAACTATAATTATTAAGTGTCAAATATGGAGGAGTGTTGTAATCAATTGTGGATGATCAATTTACCTCTGAGCCTGATAGTCCTAAATTTTTGGGAGTTGACAGTTTGTACAGATTATCATAGATTCTGAGAATGATATGCTTTTCTCTAAAGTATGTGGAATTCAAGAGGATATTGTAAACTTTTTGGAAGATAATAGATCACTCAAGAAGTGAAATTCTCTTCTACAATCACTCATTCACGATAAGGATACAATAATACACTCCTTGCAGAAAAAACTTGCTAGCCTACAACATCATGGGCATCATATTGTGGAAAACCATATCCATGCTCTTAGTCCACTTGCAATTGTTGCTCTTGTACCCACTGACATTGATCCTGATCAGTCTTTGAGCCTGAACCACACTTTTGATGCTTCTAAACCTATGAGGCTTGTTACTGCATGTCTCTTCCACATCTGGGAACCTTATAGTACCACATGTTTTGTATCCTAATTCTTCTCAGATGCATGGAACTTTTTTAAGAAGCATACCACTGGCATTCAGTTCTCACATGCTCCATTCTATGGGTCTCACTAGCGTTGATTCATTGGCACTATATTCATAGGGTATTATTTCAAAGGTCTATTCCAGATGTGAAGTGGAATTTCTTGTTATGACATTGGTTTTTGAGTAGATACTTCATTGGGATCACACATTGACAGAGCATCCTTTTTTTGTTTTCTAGAATCTTTCTGAGGATCCTGAGCAACACATGAGTTCTGCATCTTCACTCAGGCTTGAGAAACCTAAGATTTCAGTCTGTCAGAGATGATCAACTTGACACACATTTTGATGCACTATTTTACATGCACCCATTGTGACATTTTGCACCAAGTCATATGTAGGACATCTTCTTCATCCACCTCATGTTGATTTGGGGTGGATATCTGATCACTCATGTAGGTGACATAGACATTCCATTGAGACGAATCTACAGGCATGGCTCCTCTACCATTCGGTTGCTTGCTCTACTTTCTATACCTTCACTGCATTGTGATGCTTCTTGTTTTGAGCATTTTTCTTTAGCAGGTGTAGTGTATCTGCTCTTATTTGTTGAGAGATTTTGTATCTATATTTTTGACACTTGTGACATGTTCAGAGTAAAGTCTTATGGGGGATCTATTAAAGTGGTGAAGTCCAGTTTTATTTTGTCAATGTTACGAGTAGTTGATTTTGGGTAACTCACACAGATTTTTAGCTACTCACTCCACCCATTCAGCAGTATGGGAGGGTGTGGTGTTGATCCTTAACTTCTTTACTTAGGTTTTTTGTCATTTCCTTTCTACCTTGGCTTCTTCTTGGATTGTGACACTCTCAGAGTTTTGTGTCCTTCCCTTGTTGCTTTGGTTATTGTTCTTGGATTGTGTGCACACCTATTTGCAAGCACTTGATCCAATTACCTTTTGTTTTTTTTCTACACTTTCGACATCACTCTGCTGACAATCCACCTTCTATGGAGATATTCTGGTGGAGCCCAGTGTCAGATGTTTTTGACTTTTTTGATCAAGTAGTAGATTCAGACCATAGTGCACACCAAACTTCTTGTAGCAGTTGTACAATTTTTTTGAGCCAAGATTCTTGGGATGCCTTGGAGTTTGACTCATTTACTCTCTTTACTTTGTTGTTACGGGTTTTGGGTACCTTGCCGTGTCCCTTTTTTTCCATGTTATTGCACATGAGTACCTCATCAGGCCTAGTTGCTGGGACTCATACTATGGACATGCCACATCTATTTTGGCCCCTAGCTTCACTTGAGGGGGGGTGTTAGAGTAGCTATTTACCTTATCTCATGTTCACCTAGGTACTTTATTTACCTTTATTGCAATTTATCCTCAACCACTTATGTGGTGTGGATATTTCTTTTATCTTATTTAGATATTAGGAGATATTATCTAGTTGTTAGGTATAGTTCTTTCCTTAATCTATGGTATTGAATAGATTTTTAATTGATCTCCAGTTGACACACACCTAGATCTTGATGTCTAGACTTGCTAACATCTATGGTGTTAGACTAGTTATTTCCTTGATTTATGGCTTGATCTACGACCTTGAATAGTTCTTAGATTGTTATTCCTTGCCTATTTATGCAAGGCCCATTCTCAATTTATTCCATTGAGTTCCATAATATTATATGATATTGTTGCTCATTTGTTTGCAAAGGCTGTATGTAAATCTATTATGGTGAATTACTTTCATCTTATTAGTTATGGTGTTTGATTAAATGCATCTGTGTTCCTGGCTTGGTACGATCTGGTTATCCTTCCTTTCATATCTACTATGCTATAAGTTCCATGGATTCATCTTGTATAATTTTTAAGAGCTGGGAAAGAAATTTGTTATGTTGGACAACTCAATAATCCTTTCTCACTTTTAGGATTCAAGATACTTCGTATTATTCTAGAAGATGAATTGAAATTGCAAACCTTGTGAGTTCTATGGGCATTCCTCACAAATGCTCCTACAAATTGATAATAGCTCTGTGCATTTACTATCAAGTAATCTACAGAAACATTCTTTTTGGATTTGACCCTCCTTGCACTCTATCTACATTTGAAACAATTCCTTCATTATTTCCTTACTTCGCAATATTTGATGAATCAATAACTTGTGTGCTGGTGCCTTTGTGTCATTGCATTGCGTATAAAGGATTTTCCTTATCATCTTCAACTATTTCATTGTTTTCCATGAAACAAATCTGGTATTGTATGTGTTCTTTCTCTTGGTCATGCTCACACATGCCTAGCCTTCTTATGCACCCAATGTTATTGTTTGCTTAGAAACTCCAGTGTATTGTTTGCTTCATTTGGTGCTATCACCTTGTTGATATGTATGATTGCATCCTTTCATGGACTCCTTTCTATGAATGAGGGAGGAGGGATTGGCGTTTTAGCTTTTTATATTGAAGCACTAGGTAGTTTTAGTAGCACAGAAGGACTGGGGTATAAGGAACTGGCCTTTCTAACAACATCAGTATAAGCGTGCAAGGTAACAACAAAACAAAACTTGGGGATGGATATTTCCTTTCAATATTGGTTGTTGGATCTCAAAGGAAATCAATTTCCGGCATCCTAAAAAGGATGCATGATGAAAGACTACATTTACTGGCAAGGAGACCATACTTGGTATGGGAGACATTTTAAGGTAAAAAAATCATGATAGTTTGAAATATTTCTTAGAGGAACATTCTATCTTCATAAGAAAAACAAAAATGGGTCACTAAGATGTTAGGATATGACCGGAGATATTTTATAAGAAAGGAAGGAAAACTTTGTAGGACCTCCCCATTCGCAGGGCTGCCTAAAACCAGGAAATATTTTATGTTTCTTCTTCTCTATACTAAAGGAATGATTGGGTAGATCAAAATGTCACCTTGAAAGAAAGATGCAAACCTTGTACATAGTCCTCATTCAAATAATCTCTAGGTAGATCCATCCATATTGAGATCAATTTATATGGAATGGGGATACATTTTAGTATAAATATCATTATATCTATGTAAGAATGGACTTAAACACCATGTTATTTTATTTGCTACATTCTTCTCAAATAGGGTTTCCATGTTGGGGAACTCATAAAATATCATAGAGTTAATTAGGTTTATTTTAGGAGGGGTTGAAAGGATATGTTCAAAAAACATATCATGTCTAGAATTTTTGGTTTGCCAAAAAATAAGGGCAAGACCATTAAAGAACCTGGTCTTCTCCAACCTCTATCTATTCCTAGTGAGAGATGGGAAGAGGTATCAATGGATTTCATCATAATATTACCTAAATCAGAAGGGAAAAGTTCATCATGGTCGTGCCAAAAAACTTACCAAATATGCTCATTTTTGATTGATGGCTCATCCTTTCATAGCTAGTACAGTTTCCATCTCTTTTATGGATACAGTTTAAAAGCTTCATGGCATGCCTATAGTAAGTGATCATGATCAAATATTTACAAGTAAATTTTATTGACTGATTTAAACTTCTCTTGTCTGGGTACCCAACTAGTCCAGTGTTCCTCTTATCATACCCAATTAGATGGGAAAATAGGGGTGGTACACAAAAATTATTAGAGGGATTTGAATCAATCACATGCATAATATACTTCAGATAAAGAAGATTTGGGTGTCAATGGTTGCCACTGAACAGAATGGTGTTTCAATACTAAATTTCATACAGGCTGTATAATTTCCTAATTTATGTGAAATTGATGGGACTAATCACATCAACTCGACAGATAACATGCACAGTAAGACTATCTTGGAAACACCAAATTTCCAGCAAGGTAAGATAATTTTATTCATGGACATCTAACATTCAACAAGAGGTAATCTCTAGACTTAGATACAAACCACTGGGCAAAAAATCACATGAGGTAAGAGGATAGTTAAACATCAGAAGGGTGCGACACTTGTGAATAGGTTGACTTTAGCACTTATAAGGTTACACCCATACAAGTCCTCTCTTGTCCTTAAAACAAAATAAGAAGGATAATAAGGTTGCTCCTAAATATTGTGGTCACCCAATCGAGTTTAACAAAAAATAGGCCATAGTAAGAACTTGCCCCTGCATGCTAAGCTAGAGATATCTATCAGGAAGTAAAATAAAGTGATAGTCTGAACATGTTTTTTTCAATAAGGCAATAATAGCGTTTAATTCTAAAAGATACACTTTCCAGTCACCCAGTGCACTTGACCACTTTAATTCTGAAACAATGAACATGTTTGAAGTGAACATTTTGGCTAACCTAGAATCCCTTGCTTGATATGCAAGTCTTCTCCAATCTGACATCACAACCAGATGTCTTGTAGCTCTGATGTGACTTCATCTACTTGCAAGCATATGTATGTCTTCTTGTTTGTTCTGTCCTCTTGTGATCACATGAACAATATCCACTCTTGTGCAAACTAATAAATTTTAGGGCTTCATAGCATTGGGGAAAAATATTTTAATCAATACTGTGCGGGACCACCTTTGTACATGCAACAATACCCTCCTAATTGATATGCATCTTCTCACTTGGGACGAGGTCTTTTTTGAAAAATTATGGCTATTTTTGCAAAGTATAAGGTAATAATGTGTCCCTTTCATTATGACTTTGGGCATTTTCATATATCTAGGTCAGCCTTTAATCATTAGTCACATCATTAATGAAATCCGCTATGGCATAGGGTGACCCCTTCAAATCATTACATCAGACTTTGATTAAATCAATGATTGAGCCCCCTTGGAGTCTAATTGGCAATGTTTTGAAAAGAATAAGGTTATCGGGCGTACCTTTTCATTAATCTGCGGTATAGACTATGTTTTGCAATTCCATTATTTTGCCAGATCATCTGGTCTCATCCAACGATTGTCTTGACCCTTTACATATTGCTAGTGATAATCAGAAATTACTCAAGTAATTTCATTACTAGGGCACCAAATCTTGGAGAAAAATAATTGATTAAAATGTGGCAAAAAATTACAAAGTGAGTGCTCAATTATTGATCCTTTAAATTAATCATCACATGCCAAGTGTCATTATGTGTCAGAGTGACCTGTAGACTTTTGATATCTATAACTTCTACTCTTGAGATTTGACATGCGTGCACTGGATCTCATTCAAAACATGTTGATGTGGGCTAGAATGTAGGATATTCAAATTCAAATTTGAGTGGGATTTGGTAGGTGAGAAATTGGAAAACATGTTTATATCCATTAATGAACATATCTGATTTCTCCAACCACCCAATTCTATATGGTTCTCACCTCCTTCCTTATCCTACACACCAAATAGACATGGGGAAGCATATTTTAGAGATCTACAGGAGGATTTGTAAGCATTGAATTCTTTTTGTTGGTGGTTGTGTTTCAAATTTTAATTTTCCCTCCTCTCCTCTTCTTCTCTCATCTATAAATTTTAATTTTCTAAGGAATTTGTATCACTAAATTTTGAGTCGTAGACCTCTAAATCTTCTTCGTGCATGTGGATATCAACCTTAAGACACCATTATAACCATCTGTGCATTCCTTTAAGTAATAGAAGAATCATTTTGTGGCTATTCTTTGCTTTAATGTTTCTATATTATTCTTTCTTTCCTGTCATTTGTATTGTGTTCCTGTTATGTCACTTTAAATTCCCTGCAGCTCCATTTTCTTGTTTTGTCTCATGAAATCGATCACGTAAATGCATTTTGGTGTGTGCTACATCTTCCTAGCCTCTCTTTTTTCTTTATCCTTCATTTTCACTTAGAACAGATAGTGTTCATCCCAATTTTTCTTGTGTCATCACCTCCCTTAGTTTAGTTTTTTCTTTCTGCATATTATTTTATCCCTGGTCCCTTGGATTTTTTAAATTAGAATTCCATTTTAGAATTAGGAGTAGCAGCAGTAGTAGAAATAGGTAGAGGAACCTAATTTTCCAGTAGTCTGTCTCTAGCACGTAAGGTCCTAAAATTTAGCCACGAGTGCAATTTTGAAAAACCAACAAGTATACAAGATGTATAGATGGTGGGAGTGGCGTGTAACCTAGCAGATATGCATGAAATGAGGTTAATTTATAAAATATCGATCAACGGTCAATAATGAGCTGTAAAAAAAGAGTATGTCATCAAGAAATGAGTGTGTTGTGTGATAGTAGATGTTAGAACAAGTTATATCATAAAGCATAGAGCGTGAAGTTTAATAGAAATGAGGTTAATTTGATAATTAGACCCTCAACAATTGAGTATTAACCATGGAACTAGAGTTTTTCATAGGGTAAGGATGATACAATGCATGTATCAATGGGGATGAGAATGTGGAAAAAGGTTAGTTATGAGGCACGTAGCGCAAAGTTTGGTAGTACACATCGGAGAAATTTATAGTGATGAGGTGGGAAAAAAAATGATTCCCCCCAAGTGTGTGAGTGATAGAAGATTATCCAACGATGGTGAAGGGTGAGGGCCCTCGGCATGATATCCAAGGAGACAAAGGCATGTGATGATGCTCTAAGATCAGTGATGTAGGAGAGTAACAATGTACATGTGAAGGAAACCTATGTGGTGAAGGATGCGGTGAACACCTATGTGAAGGGATTTCATAAGTAGGGGACTTATGTTGATGATGTCGACTAAGATACTGATGATTATAAGAAGATTGTGATGTAGTTTGTATGTGAAGAGAAGATCTAGGTGTGGAAATAAATTTAATTTTGGAGGAATTGAAATCCTAGGTGTTATTATTGGTGTATCAGAAAAATTGGGTCCTGGAAAGGGTGTACATGGTGTAATGCCTTTGATAGTTAATATTTTTTTTTAAATGAAATTGAGGAAAAAAGGGTTCATGGAAGGAATGGCTTGGGAAGTGTGGAGCCAAGAGATACCTAAGATCATGTCACAACCTTTGATTGAAGGTACTATGGAAAAAGGAACAAGAATAGTAAGACACCCAACTATGATGAGAAGCTTGACATAGCTAATGGAAATAGGAACTGGAAATGTAACATTAGATAATGGATAAGTGATTATTAGTAGAAGTGCAATACATCATATGCAGGTAGGAGCTGGTGGATGGATCATAGTATTGTTGATAGTGTATGAGACAATAGAAGCATTGATGTCCAAGGAATCAAAGGTAAATGCATCATCAGAAGTAATAAATAAATCAAGAGGCCTTGGTGAAGGAGGAGGCATAGAACAATATTTATTTAACCAAATTATGTGGATTATGTTAAACCCTAGATAGGTTGATTCAGAGTCACAATGATAAATAAAATAAAAAAGTATATGAAGTGACACAAGCAATAAGAAATATGATTGAAACCCAAAGTGTAATGAAGAGTAAGAATAATTAGCTAATTTCACAATTAATCCTAGACTATGTGAAGATCAAGAACTAGTAAAACTAGAACATAGGAGGTCGTAACCAAACCCAAAAAAATACATATGTATAAAATAAGGTTGGAATAAGGCACCTGGGTGCTAGATTCTACGTAGGATCTCATAAAATGATCTTTATAAGGTCATTGAGTTGTCATAATACTTTGTTTTCTATCACTATAATGTCACATAATGATTTATGATGTCACTTATAAAATACAATAAAGTTATGACATACAAAAAACCAAAAAAGATCAAATCCCAAAAATAAAATAATGCAAAATGGGGGTCGGACTGTCCTCGGCTATCAACAAAGTGAAATTGTGACCGAGCGCTGCACTACATCTCAAACCCAATGTAGTTCTTTGTATGCATGGAAAAATGAACTTCCCCTCCTATGCGTGTATACATAATAACCAATCTCTTTCTTCTTGAGTGAAGCTAGATGGATACTTTGATGTTCTTTAGATGGCTTTGGATGCAACCTTAAGTGGTGATAATAGATGCTTAGAGATTGGTCCTTTAATTTGATCTCATAACATTTTATTTATATGATTCTCTTGCTTGAATTTCATAATTCATCAGTAAATCGCTGACCCCTAAGCAATAAGGATGACCAATATCTAGAAAATACCCAAAAGGAGTGAGTAATATACAAAGAGGTCTAGGGAACCTAGAGGGGACAAGGGCGCCTGGGTCATGGTGCCTGGGTTGGGCATTGGTTTCCAAATCCAAAAAAGGTGAAGTGTTGAAGGTAATACTGGGAAGTAAGGTGTCTAAGGCCAAGAAGGAGACCAAAAAGGAACATAAAAGGAAAAATGTAGTGATCAATCAGTAATTTTCTCCCTTAGGAATCATATGAATGTAATGCACATGATTAAGACTTAGAAATGTACCCAGGTGTGTGATTCAGTGTCTAAATTTCCCCCCACTTTATATTTTTGAGAAAAATATTAGTAATATGAAGTAGATAAGATATGCATACCTGATAACGATGTAGATCAATGACAAAAGCATGTCGAGAGACAAGAAAAAGTTTGGAGTGATAAAAATATGAAGTGTGAATGCTAGAGAGTAGGAAGTGAAAAACTAATGATGACCATAGGGGTGAAAGTGTATGTGTATATGTCATGTGATTGATTTGACTGCTACTTACCATAAGGAGAAACATGAAAAATAGAAGAATGAACAAGTATCCAAGTATGTGTATATAGAAAATTGTTTATCCAAATGTATGAAATACATGTTAAAAGTGTATAAAAATGCTGAAAAGTAGAAAAAGGAACATGTGCACCTCATCCGTGATGATTAAAAAAAGATAGAAAGGATCTTAAAGATGTTGTAGAAGAATGAGTTTTTTAGGTGATATCTTTCCTGTTATGTTGAAAGCGTGTTTGTTTTGAGATCTTATCCCATCTATGCCAACTGCGGAAGAAGTGTAGGGATAACGGTATAGTGTCATTCTCCAACCTTTGACTACTTCCTGAAGTATAAACACCACTGTAGATGGTGTGTCCAAGTCCAACCCATTTCAATCCAATGCAAAATTAGAAAAGGTGTAATGCATGCATGTCGAGTGTTGTAGGACTCCGTCAATACTGTGCCAACTATTCTATGAAACACTAACAACCGTGTTGATCTAAGATAAATTGTGTATCTACCCCCTGGTCATAGATGCCCAAAAAAGGACAAAAGTACCTAGGCCCCCAAGTCTATATCTAGGCACTAGTGTCAGTGCTTAAATAAGGACCCAAGTTTGAATCTGAGCCATATCTAAGATTGTAGATTGTGTTGAATCTGGTCTAAACTATGTGTAGACACTAAAATTCTACACTTCCCCGTTGTCAATAATTTGTTTTGTTAACACTAACAATTTATCTGTTAATATCTATTTAAATATAATTTGTAAATTTGTTATTTCCTCATACCTACCATATAATATTTTATATATCTATGAAATATAATTCTATTTAAATAATATCCTAATATAATCTATCATTATCATAATATCCTAATACACTAATATATCTAAAAAAAACTAACCAAAATAAATCCTAAACAAACCTAGGCCAAAATAAGAATATAATCCGATCAAATAAGGCAACTCACTTGACAGCACATTACATTCCTAAAAAAACCTATGACTTATCCCTTGAAATCCATAACAAATAGCCTTAAATTAGGAATTTTTTTGAACCATCAGCTAAATGAATTCGAATAACCTGAAATCACCGACATTTTGGTAAAACGCCAGCAATTAATTAAACCCATTTTGCACTCTTATTTAGGGACCACCCTTCTTACATTCCAAATCTCATTCTCTATCGCCCTTCCATATCTTCAATTGCGAACATTTATCATCCTTTGTTTAGTCTAGTTTCATGACAGGATAGACTCCATATCATTTTGTTTATATAGTTGTTCCTAGTTGGAAGACATTCCTACAACTCGTCCAAGAGATATGAGTTTCCAGCTGTGCATCCTCCTTTATTCATCACTTCATTCAAGTTCTTGTTTGTACAAGTCCTCTCTGTCACCACATCCATTGTCATCTAGCACCTATACTTCCCATTGTTGAATAGGTTAGGAGCATGTTCTGGAGCCGATTAATCTTCAAAATTGTGTAGGTTCAGGCAGTCTCAATCTTCATCCAAATCAAGGTACGATTGTATATTTATATATTTTATTCACTTATTTGAAAAATCTGTAGTTTTCAAACCTTATTTCTTCCATTATAATCGAACTCAAACTGGTTAATTTGTCAAATAGTTGATTAGATTTTTAAAAATATATCATATTTTATACTATTTACTCTAACTCAAAATCACCAGCATTTTAGTGAAATGCCTTCATTTCCCTTAAATTCCTACATTTCCCTAAAACACTTGTGTTTCCTATCATTTTATTTACATTTATAGTCTTTATCAGATTATCATCTATCCATTACATAAATTTCTCTAGTTTTGCTAACACATGATCAATTATGGGTCACTATAGATGGATATAGGTGGCTAGACACATGAGATAACCAGTGTGAATTCTCTTATAATTATTCACCATCCATTGCATTGGGATTAATACAACATATTTATTGATTTGGAAATTTTTACAATACATTCAGCCCCTTTAGACTAGTTACAAAACATCTTTGAGATCACTCAAAGGATTCGTGAGTCCACAGACGAGTTCTGGGAGGCATACTTCAAAATTTTATAGAATTGAGCTGATTTGGCATGGTTTGAATACCACTATGAATCTGGATTAGAGTTTTGGAACTCTAACGGTAAATCAACAAATCAAATTGAATCCATCTGAACAATCCGGAATATCCATATTCCAACACCACATCTAATTACCAATACGATTCAGAGAACAAGGAGCATGAATTCATCTCTGAATTCTTTATAAATGAGTATGTTGATGATTACAACTACAAATTCTTTGAAGAATCTGAGATATATTAGCCTAAGCTCATTTTTTAGAATCCTTCCTCATCCAAATATTCTGACACCGAATTTGATTCTGATTTCTAGTTATAACTCATATATCTAGATTTTCATTATCATATAATAATATTGTAATAAAGTCTGAAACAATCAAAACAATTATAATTTTATATCCATCTAAATATCATGATTTCCTATATTGCTTGCTTGATTGCATAAATAGTGTGTTGACATCCTTGTGAGTAATTCCTTTGAATTAATGACTTCTGTTAGGAAGCCCACTTACTATTAGCACTAATTAAAAATTTGGTATAGTGTCTTCGATTGAAGAATCATTTGCAGGAAAGGAGATTATCTTTTTTGTACATGCGGCGCAATATCAACACCATTCATACACATCTATGGAACTGTAAACCCTACCATCTTGTGGTTTGATAGTTTTAGTTTCTTGTTTATTAACTTAAATTGAAGAGGAAAAAACTTTTCTAAACATGTTGGCATGCCCTTGTGGGACCCAATCCCTTATTTATTTGATCTATTTTTATCATTAAAATAGTATTTTATTTATTTTTTCTAAATATTTGTGTAAAATATTGCCCAGCAATTTGGAAAATCACCTGTGATTTTCTTGTGTGTTTTCCAAAACCTAACAACTTGCATTTTGTTTCTTTTTTCTGCTTTTTGTTATTTATTTCTCCTAACCTGCTTGCAGGGTGTTGTTTCTAAAGAACTCATTTGTTGGATTGCTAGGAATTGCTGTACCTCAATTTTTTTTTTCTAAAATCTAAAAAAAGATGAGTGATCTCACAGTAAGTCCTAATCCCTCTTTTTTTTCCACACCGCATTTTGATTGACTTCTCTCATCAAAAATAACACTTCATATTGGGTCCTAAACCAATCATTTCATACTTCTTGATCATCTACTTTTAATAAGGAAGGTAAATTGGTTGCATCCACTTATTCTTCCCCTAAATAAAACCAAATCATAATCAAACATAATATGCACTCAAACATCTCCCACCCATGTGGACACCTACTTTGATTTGACCACCAAGAGGAGAATTTGACTCGATGTTCTAGTCGAGTATAATCTCAATCTGTCGGTATATATCGGCTAAGCACCCAACACCCTTATTGTTGTAAGACTATGAAGTGAGGGGGTAGGCCCCAATACCATTCTCATATTGACAGTAGTACAGAGTTGGGCCTCACATACCTTTGGGTATATCGAGGACTCCACCCTTAAACATACCTCAAACCACCCATAGATTGCCATTTCCTAGGACCATTATTAACCATTTTACACATTTCACCTTATAATTAAATCATGAAAAACTTAAAAATCTATCTTGTTTACTTTTGATTATTTTTTATAATCAACCCATTTTAATAATTTTTTGGATAATTTTTTCGTGTGTGTTTCCTTACAATGGTACAAACAAGACAACAAGATTGAAATCAAACTACTAAAAGTATGTCTCAACCAATATCCACACCTTTGCAGTAATGAATTTCCTTATCCACTCTGTTATCTACATCATTTTTGGAACCTTCATTTACTACTCTATTGACACCAACCTTTAATACACCACTACAACAGTAAAACCCTTTCCATCAACCAATTGTACCGACCCATCAGACTGATTGCTCAATGAAGCTTGGAATGAAATAGAGGAGAAATACAATGAAGAAATGAGACAACAAATTTTAAAATCTACACATCAATTTGTTAGTAAAGATTTCAATACATCTTAATAAGAAAACACTAAAAACACTGAACAACAATATTCCCCCCAGTTCACAATCAAAATCTTCCGAAACCGCTTTCTTTGAAAGAGGAGACCTTGTTTTCTTAGAAATGTTGGATTTAAATCCCACTTCCCTTGATTCCAATTTTGTAGCTAGGGGTGTTTAGCTCTAGCCATTTACACCAGAACCAATTACAAATGTTCATGGGCCCTTTTCTAGTTCCTCGCAACAACTTAGAATTTGAACCATTTTCAAGTGATTCTTATTCTACACATACTATCAATCAACAATTTATATCCCAGCCACCATCTTCATATGATCCTTCCATTGTCCATGGCAAGACTTTTTTCAAATCATGGAATTTTCATTCAACAAATACATTCGTATCCACCTTTGAGTAGAACCAAATCATCAAAAGTTGTGTCTTATGTTCCTATTTGTAGTCTTCATATGGTTTCTTCTCAGGAAACAACTACCCAACAACATACATCGTCATCTGAAATCTCTATTGGTTTAATACCTCTGCAAAGCAATATCAGTACTTTATTGTCTACCCCTCCATCATCCTTAGTTACTCAAAAACTTCCAATGATTTCCATTATTTTTCCTACCTTTTTGTCTCAGCCGGAGAGCAGCATTCAGAATATTACTATGTCTATTCTGACATCAATTCTTAATCAATACTAGTACAATTGCTACCAATCATTATTTCTCACAACATATACCACAACAATCATTACCACTAAGATCTATACCACAATATTCTCCTTCTCAACACACACCATCTTCTACAACCTCTATTATGTTCTTTCAACAATCACCTCCTTATTCACAACCCTTTCCTTATCAGTATATACAATCTTCACAACCTTTGGCATCTCAATAGTACATCCCTCAACAAACTCTTCCATAATGACATAGAACATTCCATCTCAACAATACATTCCACAAAACACTCTCCCACAACAACAACAAAGTATCCCATCTCAACACTACATCCCTAAAAAACTCTTCCGCAACAATAAAATATTCCATCTCAATAATATATTCCATAACAAACTCTCCCAAAACAACAACAAATTATACCCTCTCAACAATACATCCCATAATAGAACATACCCCAGCAAAAATTCCTTCCCAATATTATATTCCTTAACAATACATCCTACAATAAAACATACCCCAGCAAAACATTCCTTCCCAATAGTATATTACACAACAAAACATCCCATGGAAAAATGTTCCACGATACAACATTCCATAGGAAAACATCCCTTATAACATAACATCCCTTAACAATACCAGATGTACTCAAAACTTGGTCAGTTTGCATTTCAACCTGGTCCATCTTCATATCAATCCACACCAACTGATCCTCTTTAAGCTCTTATGAATTGGATATCAAGTCTAGAAGTTGCTTCATCGACACCTAAAAACGTTTTCTCGTATGACCAATTCTATAATGAACCCATCCACCCATCAGTCCCATACAAATCATACCCTCCTCACTGGGAGCTTCCAAATTTCATTAATAAAGAATATCCCCAACAACATATTCATGTGTTTTGTCATGCTTGTTATTTAATATCCCATGATCAAGACCTTATGTTTCAAACCTTTCCAATATCCCTCGCCGGTCCCACTCTAAACTAGTACAATAACATCCTGCAATATTCCCATTTCTCTTTCACTCAACTCACACAATTGTTCTTAGAAAAATTTTCTATAAAATATCCCACAAAGTCACCATTAATGTAATTTAAGCAATTAAACAATTTGAGGATGAATCCATTTCTGATTTTTTTTCCTGTTGGAGGGTTATAATCAATCAATTATCCTTTACATTACCAAAAACAAAGTTGATTGATGTTTTTTATGGATCATGTGCCAAAATCATTTCGTCAACATTACAAATTCAATCATTTCAAACCTTTGATGAAGCCTTTACTATGGCCCTAAAATTAGAACCATTTTCTTTAAAAGATGGTCATGTTAAAATTTGACCTAAGAACCATGAATTGAGTTTCCTTCTAAGTCATCCTCTAGTCCTGACAAACATAAATCAGCTAGTAATTCGGTAGTAGTCAAGTCGGCCCTAAAGAAAATCTTGTTGCTAAATGTTCCCATCCACAATGTAATTACACACCAATTGGGGAGACTTATAGTGCAGTCTGATAAAATTCTTGCCACAAATATGATATATCTTCCCCCAATCCAACCTATCAACACATTTGTATCTAAAACCTCGTGGTATCGGGATAATGACTATTGGAAATACTATAGGGTCAAATGACATGACATAGAAAGACGCCAGACATTCCACAATGTTCTTTAAGATTTGATTGATAAGGGTGAACTTCATTTGGATAATCCCAATTAACCCCCAAACCAAAACCTAGACATGTTTAAATAACCCTTTCCAAATCATTCTCCATCTACTGATCAACCACAAACCAATGTTGTCCATACTTATCATACCATTAATTCCATTACAAAAGAAACACATGTTCTTGAATTTGAAATAATACTTACTGAATCAACATTCACATCTATTGAACTAACAAAAAACACACCTATGTGGAGAAACATCTACACCCACAAAATCAACGACAACAATGAAAATGTCTTATTCAACCTAAACCTATATCTACTGAATCCTTCATCTGTTATCTTACCATTCCCATCACAAGTAATTATCAATCTAATATCCTTACCTATTCCACTCTCTAGTATAGATACCCCCATAATTGCATCCTCATTAGCAAACATAACTATGCTATCCCTTGAAACATTCATAACAAAACCATCTCCGCCTAAACCTACTTTGAGCTATACTCGCCCTCATCTTATGTAAACAAACAATCCAAGACCGATACAACCCTCAAACCATTTAGATTACATTAACCGCACAATTCAAAATCCCCTTTCTTTATTAACACCAACTTCGATGAATACATCTTGCTCATCCAAAACCTCAAGGGGACCCAATAAACAAGGTTTAGTCCAGTATTTTAAAATTCCTTATTATGATCAAACATACCATTTCCATGGCCCTCCTCATTTTCTTCCACCTCCTCCTAGAAAGGCCATTTCAACTTTTAATAATCCTCTTTTCATGCCGAGGCCTAGGCCTGCCTACAAAAATCCCATGACAGGATTCCCTAAATAAGACACCATTCAAGAATTTAATGGCCCCTATTATCTTCTTCTAGATTATAATCCCCTGTGTGGTCCTAGATCTCTTATACCTAGGAATCACCCCATCATTTAAGGTCAAAAAATTTCTATCAAACTGCAACAATTGGCTCTCACCCCACGTCCCTTGAAACACCTAAAACCCCTTTCCAATAAAAAAAAACAACCTTCAGAAAAATTCTTACTTCCATTAGAAGATATGGTATCTGAGGCCACATCATCATTTTCATAAGGACCAAAACGGTGATATGCATCTATTTTGGAAGAATTTCTCCAGCAATCACTCATAACATTACCACCATTAAAATTCCTTGACCCACGGCGATGGAAACCTCCTTGGTCCAAATTCAATGCCTCATGTGAATATCATAGAAAATGAGGTCATTCTATTAAAAATTATAAATACTTCCACATGATTGCATATAAATTGGCACATCCAACTTCCTTGCTAACATTGACATCTTTTATTCCTTCCGAACCACATGTATCATTAACATCAACATCATCATCATTCTCATCAAAATCAAAGGAACCTATGTCTAAAATCCCTTCCCATCAAGTTGATGAGGTTCATATTACTACTCATTCACAGAATTAGGACATAGATCCATTTGAGTCTAAAAAGGGTAAAACCTATGTAGAAATACCTCCGCCACTAGAAATAGTTGTCCCATCAGATAAACACATATTTTACATCCCTATGGATTTCAAAATATCTAGCCCGACAATGTCACCTAAGATCAAACTTTCCATCCTTGTTTCACCACCTTCAACATCCATTACAATAAAAAATGTTGTCGTTAAACAACTACATCAAGATCATGTAAAAATGTCATTATATAAACTGATATAAACATCATCACTTCACAAAAAATAAATTAATGAAGATCTCCAATCAATAATAATACCTTCAGACTATCCATCATCTTTTACAAACTATGTAGGATCCCTCAAAATATCTACTGCCATATCATTCGAACCATTTGAAATACCCTCCCTCAAACTAGAGGATCATGATTTACCACTCTTCATCACGGCTCAAATTAATGATACCTACATCAAAAGAGTAATGATTGATAGTGGTGCTACTATTAATATTATCTCCTCCCTTGATTTTTATCAACTTAAACTACCCAATACTATTGTTTCCCAAACACCAGTCTTATTATGATCCTTCAATGATACTATCTCACCCACGTTAGGAACTGTCATCTTACCACTAAAAGTTGGTGTAAAAACTCTACCAGAACTCTTATACATTATAGAAGGAGAGTTTCAATATAATATGTTATTAGGATGCCCATGGATACATAATATGCGGTGTATTCCATCCACTCTTCATCATTGTCTCAAGTATGATCATGAGGGTCAAACATTCACTATTCCTATAGATTCAAACCCTTTTACCAATTAATACATGATGTATCACCCAAATGACATACTTATTCCCAAAACCACATCTGATTCATCCAATGAAGCTTCCACTAGCACATCTATTCCTTCTTCTAAATTACTAGATGATTCTTCTCTTAGTGATGTTGTACAACACCTCACGTTGGATGGATATCAGCTCCTCATGCTTAATCACATTCCTTCACAAAAAAATTATGGTCATCCAGACAAATAGCCCACGTATGAACCTGATGTGGGAGATATTGTCTCTTATGGTCCATCTTATCGCAAAACAATTTTTTTCTATGGGGGGACTTGATCATCCTTCATTTGGGAATATTAATCAACACCATGCCATGCCCTTCGCATTAGATTTCAAATCTTTAGATAATCCAAATTTCACCCTTATGTATCTTCACCACTGTGCATAGAAAGGTTTTGGTCTTGGGCATTATGAACAAGGAATGCATGATGTGGTCATCTAATGTTCCCTTAAAACTTATAAATACAGTTTAGGATATAAAAATTTTAGTTAAGAAGTATCCGAAGTTACTACATCAAAACCGGCTACATCTATGCTCATCACTGAATTAGACTTGTCATCACCAATATCCTCTGAAGATTCTATGGATCTAGATGATGTTGTACCCATCCCACCTAATTTTGTTAAAGTTAATACCATATCCTTAGGACCACTTTATTATTAATCTAACCATGATACTAAACAAATACCTCTTATTTGGCCAAAAATAGTTGATGAAGATTCGCCCATCATAAATATCCTCCAATGTCATGATGATCAGGATATCCTTTTGCATATGGGAGCTGAAGATCACTTCCATTAGAAAACCTTACAATCTGAAACATCAACTCTCCTTAACGAATCTATCATCAACGTTAACTTTGAAAACTCTCAAGATCCTCGTATAGTTAAAGTTGGTCAATCATTGAGTCTACAAGAACTCGACAAATTCATTTCATTTCTATCCAAATATTATCAAGCCTCTGCTTTGTCATATATTGATATTCTTGGAATTGATCCTAATATTGTGGTAGACAATATTGTCACATATCCAAATGTTAAGACATTCAAATAAAAACTTCGTAAAATGTATCCCCACATAGCTCTTCTTATTAAGGAAGAGTTGTCATGTCTATTATCCACCAATTTCATCATCCCTATCAGTTATCCACAATGGGATTATAATATTGTTCTTATAACTAAAGCATCAGGAAAGTTACGTATCTGCACAAATTTTAGGGATCTCAATCTTGCTTATCCAAAAGATGATTTCCCCCTTCCAAACATAGATCATCTCATTGACCTAACAACTAGCCATGAAATGCTTTCCCTCATGGATGGTTTTTCAACGTATAACCAAATTTTTATCACTACTGAGGATCAAGATAAAACCAATTTCATCACCCCTTGGGAAAATTCTATTACCGTGTTATGCCATTAAGCCTCAAAAATGTAGGAGCCACCTATCAACAAGTCATGACCTACATTTTTTATGACCTCATTCACAAAATAGTCAAAGATTACTTTGATGACCTTTTAGGAAAATCCAATAAATGCAAATATCATCTTACTATCCTTGAGTCAATCTTCACTCGTGTCATCCAATATTTTCTTCGTCTCAATCCCTCAAAATACATTTTCGGTGTCCTCACTGGTAAAATTTTAGGGTTTATCATATCAATTCGAGCTATTAAAATTAACCCAACTAAGGTTAATTCTTTCATTGAAATTCCTCCTCCATCCAATCTCACATAGCTACACAACCTTCAGGGAATGTTGAAATCTATACGATATTTCATATCACAACTCTCTGATCATTTTCAACCTTTTCATCACCTCCTCTGCAAGGACATAGATTTTCATTGGGATTCTGATTGCCAAAAGGCCTTTGATGAAATTAAAATATTTCTCTTATCACCTACTTTTCTTACTCCACCATGTGAAGGAGATCCATTTTACTTATACATATCCGCTTTAGAACATGTTCTTGGAGCCATGCTCGCACATCATGATAGTCAGGGTTGAGAACAGCCTGTGTATTATATCAGTTGCACACTCCATGAATATGAAACCCGTTACACTAAAATGGAGAATCTATGTTTCAATTTATATTTTTCCACTTCGAAGTTGCACCATTACCTTTTAAATCATAAAACATATGTTGTCACTAGTTTTAATCCCCTGAAATCTATACTCTAAACCATATCATAGTGATCATATCACTCGATGGCTTATGTTTATTACTAAGTTTGATTTAGAATTCATATAACAAAAATACATTAAAGGTCAAGCTATTGTAGACCATCTCATTGATGCTCCCTTACCAGATAATCAACCTCCTCATAAGTATTTTCTACATGAATCCATTAGTCATGTCAATGAATATGGATTCATCCCTATCAAGATGACTCTCTTCTTTGATGGGTCTAAATGTCAGGAAGGATGGGGTGTTAATTTTGTTATTATACCTTCTTGGGTTATCCCCATTCCATTATCATTTAAACTCAATTTTGAGTGCACTAATAATATGGAAGAATATGAAGCTTTAATCATGGGTCTCACCACTTTTATTCTTCTAGGTGTTCATATCTTAGACATCTATGGAGATTCACAACTTGTTATCAGTCAAGTAAAAGGAGAATATTAATGTAAAAATGAAATTTTACAAAAATATAAAGCTAACATTTACTTTCTCCTCAAATATTTTGATAATTACACCATCCAAGCAATCCCACGGTCTTCCAATCGGTTTGCAAATATAATGGAATCTTTAGGATCCCTTGTCCTATTAGAAGCAAAAAATTCGATAGACAACATGAAAGTATTTGTTGTTGTTAAATGATTAGATCATCCCTCACATCAAAATGAACTTCCTCCTATCAATATCATTGAATATAATCCAACTGATTTATGGTATACTCAAATGTATGACTATCTCGCTGAATCAAAAATTCCATATTATTTACCACATAATGCTAAATGGTCATTTCTTCAGCACGCTACTCACTTTTTCATTATAGGTGGTATTCTTTACAAATATAGTTTTGATGGTATCTTACTAAGATGCCTTAAGTCACATGAATCAATCAAATCCATTGAAGAAGTCCATGACGGTGTTTGTGGAGGTCATTTTAGTGGAAATTCCATCATTAAACATGTAATATGACTAGGGTATTATTGGCCCACTATCACCAGGGATTGTTGTGAGTACATTAAGAAATTTGTGAAATGTTAAATTCATTCAGATTTTATCCATGTTCCCAATCAAACATTACAACCTACTTAGGACTTATGGCCTTTCCTTCAATGGGGGTTAGAACTCATTGGGGCTATCAACACCAATTCATCTCAGCAACATCATTCCATTATCACAACCACTAAATATTTCACCAAATGGGTTGAACTAATCCCCTTGACATCAACTTAGTCAGGACCAATTATCAATTTCATATATCAGCACAGTATATGTCATTTTGACATCCCGCATAAACTTATCACAGATAATGGAAAATATTTTAAAAATAAAGAAGTTAAAAATATCTATGATACCTTCAACATTAAACTCAACTTTTCATCACCATATTATCCTTAGAAAAATGGAAAGGATGAATCCTCTAATAAAACACTCAACAAAATTCTTTTGAAAATAGTAAATGACACAGAAAAAAATTGGCATCTACAAATCTCGTTTGCTCTTTGGGCTTATCGAACTAGAATCCACATACCTATAGGATCAACACCCTATTCATTTGTCTATGGCTTCGAAGCCATTGTACCTATTGAAATCTAAGTCCCATAACTTCTTATGTCCCTCAAGGACTTTATCCCTGACGAAGAATATATGAAAGGTTGTTTAGCACAACTTGAACTGTTAGATGAAAAACATGTGATGGTCCTTGAACATCATCAAGTTTATCAAGAATGCATTAAAAAGGCATATAACAAACATGTCATAGAATGTGACTTTAAATTTGGTGATCTTGTGCTTAAAGAAAATCAAAATGTCACTCAATTAGAATGGAGTAAACATGGAATTTTTTCCCCCAATTGGATTAGTCCATACATCATTACTCATAAGTATGGGTTAGGAGCATATCGTCTCGCATCTCTTGATGGTGAACCTGAAGAAGAACCTTGCAATTCCTTGCACTTAAAAATTTTATATTGTTAAATGTTTGATTATCATGACAGTAGTTATATTTTATCATTTCATTAACACCATTCATCATACCATGGTAGTGATTTGAGAGAATTTGGTTAATTTTCATTATCCTAAAAAACCACCTTAAAGATGAACATCACGGCTCTATTCATCACATATTTCTCTATGGATTCATCTTTAGCAAGAACCCCGCAATCACTACATTTGTTACCCCTGTAGTTGTAAAAATGGAACATAATAGGTAATACGAATGTGTAGATCATATATGCACCATTTCCCCCCCCCCCCCCCCCCCCCCCCCACAAAATGATATATTAGGGATTTTCCCTCAGCTAAAAATATGTATTAAAAATCATTTGGATGCACTTCTCAAAAGACAAAAATAAACGATAGATTGATCCCTTGAAATATAACTATCCATTATAGACCAATCCCTTGAAGGAAGGCTATGAATAAATCAAAAATAAGCATAGACCATACCCTCAAAGGATGGCTACCCATAAAAAGGGGCTTCCTGCATTCATCATCCCTTTAAAATAAATATATCAATATCAAAAGCATCTAGGAAGGTTTCCCACATTGATCAACATTCTTTTTATAGAAAACTTCTCGCATTGATCAGTTTGCCTCAAAATCAAAGTAAGGTTGGGGCATCTCTCTGTAGACGTATAGAAAAGGAAAATTTGTTTCCCCTCATTGATCTATCCACATTCAAACCCCTTTTTCATGTCTTAATAAAAAACCTCTCATTTGATCCCACATTTTAGTAAGTATTGTGTAACTATCCATTGATAATCATGGTTAAAATTTGTTAAAGGTTGTAAGTGCAAGAGCATTCAAAATTTCAAAAATGCACCGTGTATGTATTAAATCCATAGTGGGACAAACATTCCATATTTATTATATTTTATTGGATTACATTTTGATAAAATTAAAATCACATGTTAAAACTTTTAAGTTTAACCAGGTTTTCCAAAACACATAACATCATATATCCATCTAACATCAACACATCTAAATTAAAATACATATATCATCACACATATTAATATTAACACACGAAAGACAAAAACAAAAATAGATTATAAAACCTCATCATCATCATCATCACATATATATATATATATATATATATATATATATATATATATATATATATCGATCAAAACCACATACATCAATATCAAAAATAAGATTCTAAGAGCCATACAAAAATGTGATTCTATGAGCCATACAACTTGATATGAAGAGTCTAGAAACTTAAACTCTCCAATAGACTGGTGACAAGGATCTATACCACCCTCTCCTCTCTCAGCACCTCTACCACCAAAATCTCCTCCAGATACTCTATCACTGTCACTAAATCACTCTTGCCCCTGAGATGGGGCACCCACACTTTCCACACTAGCAATAAGGCCTACCACTACCTTAGCAACCATGTGATCAGCATACAAAATTGAATTAAGATCATACACCATAATCAAAACAACGTAATAATCACACTCTACTCATATAAGATCATAGTGAGCTCTAGGGACTATCCCAGATCTTATAGGGGGGATTTGTTCACTCACATGTGGCCTCGCCTCACTGGCTCTAGATCTCCATCCGTTAGCCTATACCCTCTCTCTGTGGGTTTGTGCCATCTCAGCTAACTCCACACCAGAAATAGAAGGCTCGGTAATCCCTAGGGCCTTCCTCATCTCATCTCTCTTACCCTTGTACCAATCTATATCTGGGATAGTAAGGTCCAACTGAGATTGGTAATCCTCTCAGTCTACTATCACACTGTCTCTCTCAATGATCATGACATCTGGATCAGCAATAAATGTATCTCGAATACCCATGAGGTCATCCCTCTCCCTCCTAGATGCATCTCTCTCACCCTCAACTATGGCCTTCTTAGGCATCACCACAACTATGGCTGATCCCAACTCATCATCCCCATCCTCCTCGCTATCACCCTTTGTGTCCTCCACTGCCTCATGTACCACTACTCCTCTAGCTACATGATCTTGCACTCATATGGCTCTCTATGTTACTCTCTTAGAGACATGAGCCCTATCAAATCTTCTCAATACATGATTCCACCATGTTGTATAATTAAGGGTAACCCCCAAATAATAAATAACAACAATATGATCCTCATCATTGGGACTCACGGACCCCTGCTAATAAAAACTAACCTCAGGATCTATCACAATGGCTCTCGGGGTCTCTGTATCCCCATCCTCTCATCTGTACTATACAGACTCCTCTGACACCCCCTGTGTCAATCCAAACTGTATCATAACACAATCAAAGTGGAGTAACTCGTGCTCTCCTAGTTTGCGAGCCTATACCCATATCGGTTGTTGTAGACTAACCTACTCATCATCAAACTCAGTCCAAATAGGGAAATCTAGGTATGGCCTCCATACCACATCGCCAATCGGTAGTCTTGAAAACAACTCTCTAAAATATCCTGATCTCCTCCTCTTCGGCCTCTTTCCAACATCCTCTCTCCACCTCATGAAACAGGGATTCTCATCACCAATCACCCCAGGTATCCCCACTGGTTGAGAAATATCAATGTTATAAAAGGCCCATTCCTACAGTAAAAACCCAATGTCAATGCCATATCTCTTGTGGACCTTCCATGCCCATAACTCTTTGTATGTCTAAGCAAGTAGGGTAGGATCCCACTCAAAAACTATCTGCTCCTCCATCATCTCATCCATAACTCCTGTCAACATCCAAGGAAACTAGCCACCTTTTGGAATCAGGAAATGTGTAACAAAGAATGTCCATCATCATCACGGTCATCTAGGTACGTCCTGCTCTCTCAGCTAAATAGGATGTAACATAAGAAAAATCCCCTGACTCTAGTATAATATCTACTACATCACCTCCATAAAATCTAGTCATAGTATCATCTTGCTCCTCCTCTATGATGAGATAAACACTATCACCCTGGATAGGTAATCTCAAAATGCGATGAACATCCTTTAGATTAATCGTAATATCTCTATTAGGTAGCTAAAAAGTGTTGGTGGAAGGATTCCACTGCTATATTAAAGCTAACACAAAAACCTGCATCTGTACAACCTCCAATAATATCTCATACCACCAAAACCTATGGCCTCAACATGATCCCTATCATCCTCAAACATATCAGTCCTAACATGATCCAAGATAAATGGTATATGATCCCGAATGGTCAATTTTGCATCCACCTGCAAAATAGAAATAAATTAACATTAGTATCATCATTAAAAATATGTAAGTAAAAAATTCAAATCATCCACAACATATCAAAAATAAAGTATCAACATCAACATCTAAAACATTAAATAATTAACTGCTTCGCTATTTTAAAAAAATTACTTCCATATTTGAAGGAAACTTTAATAGATTGAATCAAAATTGATATCGCCACAAAAAAAAACTATAAAATAAAGTCTCACATCCTATATCAATTACATTTCACAACAATTATAGTATTGAAACCCTAAACACTATAAACAACTCAAAATATTTTTTTCTCAAAATTTACAATTGTTACATAGCAGGAAAAACACCAGTGATTCACTAAAAACGCTGAAGATTGTATAAATCACCAGTGATTCCTGTGATTTTTCCCTAGGGAATTCATGTCACCCCTAAAAATGGAAAACTACTCTAAATTATCAAAAAACCACAAAAATCTACAAAAAAATAACAAAAACAAGGATAGTGCACTCACCTCGACTATCGTGGGCTTCCGTTGCCTACTCGAACTTGCCATTTTTGTCTCAAAATCACCTTTTTTATTTTGAAAATACATTTCTCCTGCATGGCTCTCACTATTGAATTTTTTTCACCGTGTTGTGAAATGAGCCCGTAATTTGACTTTTATAGCCCCAAAGTTTACATTAGGGGAATCACCGGTGATTCCCCTAATCACCGACGATTTTCCTAGTAAACAATTTCACATCATATCTTGTTGGCATATGTGCCCATTTTTTTCTTGAATCATGGAAACATTTTTTTTCCACAAATGAGTCCCATTCTTAATGGATCGTAGTCCTCAAATATTAAAACAAACAAACAAACATTATATCAGGATCCGTCGTTCATCTATGGGACATGCACCCTTTGGCCCCCATCATTTGGATTTCCCGTTATTTAGCCTAACATTACGGATCATATGTACATACTTTTCAAACCCCTTGGTTCCCCTATCACTTGGTCTCTCAGTATCACATCTTCTTTTGATATCCCCTCGGACTAGGGAAACAATGAAACACATGACATATAAACATAGGTGTTTCCCCTATATTGCATTACGGTGAAATCACCCATAAAAGATTCAATTGTTTTTGTCTGACACATTGCCTTTAAGTTGTCAAACAAAAAGGGAAAAAATATAGACACCGAAATTCTACACTTCCATGTCGTCAATAATTTATCCCGTTCACACTTACAATTTATCATGTTTGTATCTATTTAATTATTATTTAAATATAATTTGTAAATTCGCTATTTCCTAATATATAACATTGACTATTTTATATATCTATGAAATCTAATTTTATTAAATAATATCATAATATAATCTATCATTATCGTAATATCCTAAGACACACGTTAATATATCTAACAAAACTAACCAAAATAAATCCTAAACAAACCTAGCCCAAAATAAGAATATAATCTAGTCAAATAAGACACCACACCTGACATCACATTACATTCCTAAACAAAACTACTACTTATCCATCAAAATCCATAACAAATAGGCTTAAATTAGGCAATTGTTCCAACTATATGCTAAGTAAAATTGAATAACCTGAAATCACCGACGTTTCGGTAAATCACCGACGTTTCGGTAAGACACCAAAAATTATTTAAACCCATTTTACACTCTTGTTCGGGGACCACCCTACTTGAATTCCAAAGATTATTCTATGTCATCCTTCCATATCTTAAATTGTAAACATTTATCCATATATTTCGATCCTTCTACTTCCCATTATAAGTTAAATATCCATAGTTTTCGATCCTTCTACTTCCCATTATAATTGAGCTTGAACTGGTTAATTTTCTAAAAATTCGATCAAATTGTTAAAAATATATCATATTTTATATTATTTGATCAAACGCACAATTTCCAGTGTTTTAGTGAAATGCCTACATTTCCCTAAAATGCCTACATTTCCTATCATTTTTTGACATTTACAATCTTTATCAAATTATCATCTATCCATTACATCTATTTTTTTCTAACATATGATCAAGGATGGGTCTCTATAAATGGCTATAGGTGGCGAGGCACATGAGATAACCAGTGTCAATTATCTTTCAATTATTTTTCACACATTGCAATACTAAGTATTGCTTGATTTGGAACTTTATGCAATACATTCAATCCCTTTAGACTAGATGCAGAACATCTTCGATATCACTCAAAGCATTTGAAAGGCCAAGGACGAGTTTTGGCAAGCATACTTGGAAATTTTACACATTCAAGAAGAATTGGCCTAGTTCAAATATTGGTACATGGCCAGTTTAGAGATTTGGAGCTCGGACGTTGAATCGAAAAATCAAGATGAACCCACTAAACAACTGGAATATCCATATTTTAGCTTAACATATTATTAACAATACTATTCAAATACCGAGGAGCCTAAATTTGTCTATGATTTTTTTCGAAACAAATATATTGATGACTACGACTATGAATTCTTCAAATAATCTGAGATAGATTATCATGAGTTCACTTTCGAGAACCCATCCTCATCTGAGGATTCTGACATCAAATTTGATTTAGATCTCTAGATTGTAGCTTATATATCTTATTTTTTCATTACGTATTTATAATAAAATTTATCGCAAGATATTGGTCGCATTGTCCTATCTCACCTAGTTTAAAGCAACATGATGTCAGATGAATATTGGTAACAAATATTCATATAGATTCTGTAAATAGATCACTCATTACCCAGAATAGGGTAGGAGAACAAATTATATGTGCCAACAGTCCTGTAGTTGGCATGTGCCAACATCCATTAGAAATGGTTCATCAAGATTTACATACCCCCTTAGTGGTCATTAATCATAATTAATTTGGATTTAAGATTCAGACTACAACAACCACGCCTAACCCTAATCCTAACATTCATTAAGTTCTTTACCCATACTTATCCTGATTAGTTATGGATAACTTCATTAAACCATGTCTACATTACTGTTCATTAACATGGCATAACAAGAAGTTATCCCAAAACAGGATAGCAAACATCAACGTTTAATTCCTAATGCAACTTAGTTGTCCAAATCAAGTGTGACATCCACCTAGATTCAGCTAGTGTTTACTTTATAAACGAAGTTATAAAGATTAAGAATCACAACCACTATTCTTTTTATCTTTCATTCTTTTGGAGAGGAAGAGTCTTCCTCTACATGGTTAAATGTTAGGTTCCTCATAACCTTTTTATCATTCATTACACATATAGTTTAATTGTATGTCTCGTGCTTATTTCATTATTAAACAATAGTTGACTAGTTAAAGAACGACATATTTTGCAATTTAACAAGTTCATTATAATAGGGGAGATAATATTATCTCCTTAACCCTACTCAATATTTGTTAACAACAATAGTATATAAATAGATATAAAGAATACCGTAAATATATCACTGATTAATTCCGACATTCAAGTATCAAAATAATTCACATCACAAATTTAACTCAAACATAAAACCCTTTCAATTCATGATTTAAAATATACATTTACAAGACAATGCAATTCAGACATTCTACATATCAATCATAATTAAGATCTTAAAAGAACAACACTTTTATTTTCAAATACATCTTAAGAATGATTCAAAACTCTTTACGTAAGATCCCAGAATTAAATAATCTAATGCATAATGAAAAGTTCTTGTCTTATTTTATCACTTATGATGTCCATCTGTGAAATTTTCTAGCAAAGTTTAGTTCAATGAACTGAGCATGATAAGCACTAATCATTAAATTAAAGTGCATTCCACTAATTGTTCTATTAAACAACTCTGCTTTAATGAAACAATTAATATAAATCATACAAAAAATCATAAGTAATAACATCCAGAAAAGAAGTACCATAAAGAGAGTATGAATTCACTTGTTAAGAAAAGAACATAATATAATCTAGCAATACATGCATTTATATCATATGGTTTAATTGATCCTATCAATTACTTAAAAACATACAACAATTCATGTCATCCAATTGTTTCATAATTCCATAAGAATAGAATACACATTTAACTTTTCCAAGCAGCAAAAGAGGTTAGTTACAACATAGCTCAAATTAGTATGCTTCATCTTTCCATATAAACAAAAGAAGAGAATGAATACATACTTATTCCCTCTACACACATCATCTTAAGGATAGAATCAGGTTTATAACACACAACATTTCCTCAGCCCAAATATAACCATAGAGGAGTTCACAAATAAAGAGAACACAACTAAACAAGAATCCCAATTCAATCCAAGAAGATTAGGAAACAAAACAGTCTAACTGAGAGTCCTACTAACTTCTATATGTTAGTATATATAATTCAAAGGTCTAAAACTAGACTGTTCACAAATCCTAACTAGACTCAATAGTTTAAATTTCCTATCTAAACCATCCAAGAAGTTTCCATCTCAAAAGAGAGTCAATTAAAGAGAAGGTCAGTTAATGAACTTATATAGTCAATAGAACAAAAAGTATCTCAAATAGGAAATACCCAATACATATTTCATTTCATTTATAATGTGAAATGAAATCCCTTATCTAATATAAACTTATAAATTCATTAGCTAGTTCCTAAAAGAGAACCAAAAACCAAATGCACAGTCAAATAATTCCCACTACAACTCTCCATCACAAATCTTACAACTGGTTACCTATTTCCATTCACCAAACCTAATTTCAATTATAAAATCAGAATGAACTTCATAGTACAGTCCCTAAAAGTAACTGTCCCCAAGAGAAACTCTCCTATCGCAAAAGATTACAAGGGTCACTACATCTCACAACCCAAAGACTAAATTCCCATTACAAATCATCAACAACAAAATGCAAATGAGAAAGCAGTTCACGATCCCAAATAATAGAAACATTACCAAGAATTTAGATCAGTGATACTGTATCCTTTCATACAACACAGTATAATAGGTTTATATTAAATTTCTATTAAAACCCATGAATTAAATGAAAGATCAAAAGAGAGTAAGAGAAATAAACAATTCATTTAAGACAAGCACTGTCCCAAACTTCTTCCAACATGACTGAACAAATTCACCACAAGCCTTTCAAGTTCCAGTTAAAGGCTTATGATAGGGAAGTATTTGTTCAACATCAAATACAAGAAGGAAAGTAAATAATACATTCCATAAACCCTTTTAAAAATTGCTTGACTGTTCCAAACGAAATAAAATCATCAATACCCATAACAAGATATAATTCCAGTCCCTTAATCCTTCTACAACAACAGTCAAGCCTTCCATAGTTCATGGGTTTGTTAGGGCAGAGAAGAAAAGGCAAACACTTCATTTTCACATGCCCTGTCATGCTCAAAGAGGGAGGTACAGTCTCCAAAACCGAAGTATCACAACAATTCCTTAAAGAAGTTAAACAGTCTACTTCTAACCATAAAAAAACTCTCAAGACCTTATTGAACAGGCAATCCAAAGATGGATTTAAAATTTATAACTCCTTAAAAACAACAAAACACAACTCACATTATAAGTAAATAAACAACACATCAATTCCAACATGAGTTAAAAACTTCACAATAATAGAATACCTATAAAGTGTCATATACAAGCTTCGAACAAAATTTTACAACCCCACAAGGCTCTAACACCGGCTCAGACAAACAAAAGATCAAATACGAGCCTAAAATGAACCCAAGGCTCTAAATACAAGATCATAATATACACCAATTCTCTATTACAGGTTCAAGCATTTTTAATTCCATAAAGAAGAATAAAACTCCAATTCAAAGTGTAAGTATCAATCAAAACTCAACAACTCAACAGTAAGTTCATCATTCACAAGAACTGAATATGAGTATAGATGATGAATATGAAGGTTCAACCAAAATTTTATATCCATACCAAGTTCCAGCTCAGTCAAAAACTACATGAAGTCCCATTAAAAGCTCAAAGCAAATCACAAAGCTTCAACGTAAGCTTAAAACAACCACGAAGCTCCACTATAAGCTCAATGAAACACAAGACTAAATAGAGATTTAGAACCAAACAAGCAACAAGACAGTTCATTCAACATTAGTCTTGAATGCAAGAAACAAAGCTTCGAATACAAGCTACAGAGCTTAAAATACAAATTTCAGAGCTTCAAGTACAAGTTACAGAGATTCAATACAAATTCGCATGAATACAACTAATCACTAGTACAGAGAAAGTTCCCAAAAACTACCATTAACAAAAAGGGAATCACATTCCAAAACCCACATATATTTCATGAAAACATGTAAGTAAATAACCAGGCACATCATACAAAAATATATCCCAAGTGAACAAAATTGTTTTAATGAATGAATTAGAAGAAAGCAAGAAATCTTAATGGGTAGAGCCTATCATGCCTAATAGTGCCTCTGCTGATTCGAAGAAGACTTCCAGCTGAGTTTCTAACACCTCTTCTTCTCCAAGAAAGATCAACCAACAATAATATTTTTCCAAAATGCCTCATATACTTTCCTCGAATCGAAAATAGATCAGAGAAATAAAAAATAGCCACAAAGTGCAAATTGAATTACTGGTTTGAAGAACCAGATAGCTCCATGCATAGAAAAAATTGTGAAGCATGCAACAGAAAAAAACCCCAACAAATCCGTGAGCATGCCTCCAAAATGGTTTACTCACAAACACTGAGGTGAATTACTGACATTAAATTGCATATTCCCATCTATCTCTCCTTGGCACAGTCATCCAAAGTTAGTGAGACCAAATTGAACTTCCACATAAATTTCCAAACTTAGTGATGCATCCACGTAGGTTCCACTAAATTTCCATGTAATTACCAAGTGTGGTAGTACTCTACCCTATTAAATCAAAATCACATCTCATTAATAGTTTAGGAACGGATACTTAGCTCCCACTTACCAATCGACCCATAGGTTCCCTTTCATACCCCATTAGTTTAGGATAGATACAATTTGCTTAGGTTAGATCTTTAAAAGTATAACCTTAGGATATAACCTTCAAATAGATTGCCACCTTAGAATATAACATAGCTTAACCAAATAGTGTAGGAAATAGGTTAGAAATAACTTCGCATCCCTTAGGTTAATTCCCTTCATACTAATTTAGTATCAATAACTTAGGTTAGGATGTCATCCCATGTAGAGAGGTGTAGAAAGAGTTATGAAAATTTACATGAGTCTCGAATCCTATTAGGATAGAACTTAATAGATATAGGACACGTTTATATTTTCTCTTTCCCAAGAATCTTGAAGCAGATTTATATTTCCCTTAATGCCATTAAGTTCCCTGCAAGGGTCAACTAAGAAGAGCCGAGCACAGCACACAATAGAATGCAGGCACGGTCTTTCAAGATAATAAAGAATTTACAACAAACACAAGTTCAGTCCATTATGTCTCTTAACTAATGAATGTTAGTTTACCATTCAGTCTATTAAGAAGATTTAAAACATTCCTTGGATCACTGAAATTGATCCAAGGATGAGATAGTTAAAAGAGATAAGTTTTCAACTCTAAAAATCCGATTGCATCTTATCAATAAGAAGTGAAAATGGATTCCTGAAATCCATATCATTTCAGCTCACTAAATCCAAGAGCAGAGATGATTTATCAATAACAAGCATGATTTTCACTCAATAAAGGAAACATACCTTATTCAAGAAAATCACAAGCCAACACTTGTAATGCAAAGAGAAATATAACAGTTTGTTCAAGGTGTTACATTCTTACCTCCTAAAAAGAATCATTGTCCCGATGATTATCTCATTTTAATCATTGCATTTAGGATAATCAATTTATTCACTTTCATAACATATGTTTGTAACAATATCTAAATTTAAATTTCCAGAAATCAATATTCACATAGCTATTTATTCAAAAACAAATAGTTGTCTGTCCATAACCGGCAGACTTATTGTCATATAAAGATAAAATCACAAATTTTATCAGTCATCATAATCAATTCTGATCAAATATATATGGAAAAAAAAATTCATATCTTCTAGGTTTTCCCAGGTTACACTTTATTCATTAAACTGGTCCCACTGGACCTTACATTGACTTATCTAATGATTTCTTAAATGTAACTGACGAGTTTCCAGCACTCGCATTGGTTTAACCATGATTATTCTTGGGTATTTTACCTATAAGGAATTACAATTTAACACATGTGACAAATCTGAAACTTATTTCTTAAGAAAAGAAATATGGAAAACATCATGCATTCGTGACAAAGTAGGAGGTAATGCTAAACAGTAAGCTACAGGGTTGATTACTTTGACTATATAAAAATGTCCCACATAACAAGGCGATAACTTGGCAGCCTTGCCAAAATTTATAGAGATCTTTTTCGGCTTAACCTAAAGAAAGAATTTGTCACCAAGTTCAAATTTCCTATTAACCTGCTTTAAATCAGCATGACTCTTTTACCTATCTGTTGCTTCTTTCAAGTGCTCATGAATCATTTTAACTTGTTGTTCCATTTCAGTAAGAATTTAAGGTCCAATTACCTCTCTATCCTTAATGTTGTCCCAACTAATGGGGTTCTACATTTTCTTCCATATAATGCTTCGAAATGTGTCATCTTAAGAGAGGCATGATATGTTTTATTATATGCAAACTCAACTAGTGGAAGGTACTCTTCCCACTTGTACTGCTGGTCCATACTATACATTCTTAACATATCCTCTAAAACTTGATTAACTCTTTAAGTCTATCCATTTGTTTCTAGATGATACGCAGAACTGAAATTCATCTTAGTTCCTAGAGATACATTAAGCATTTGCCAAAACCTTGACATCATTCTAGGATCTCTATCCGATATGATTAATTTAGGTACTCCACGTAACCTAAAAATTTCGTGTACAAATATTTTAGCTAACATAGGAGAATCATCCTTCAGATTACCAACAATAAAATGTGTTACCTTTTTTTGTTTATCAACAACTACTAAAATAACATCATGTTTATTTCTTGACATAGGAAACCCTTGTCTAAACTCCATGCTATCACTTTCCATTTGTACTTCGGTATGCTATGAGGATACAATAAACCAGATGGGTGCATATGTTCTGCTTTATAATGTTGACATTCAAGGTAATGTGTCACAAAATATATAACATCCTTTGTCATTCCTTTGCAGAAATATTGTTGTTTTATATTAGCAAGCATCTTTGTAATACCAGGGTGTCCAGAAAAAGGTGAATTGTGAAATTCTGCTAACAATTTCTTTCTTAAATCATTTAGTGAAGGTATGTAAACCCTGTTTTCAAATATTAAGATTCCTTCATTATCAAAGTGAAACCCTTTATACCTCAAATCATTTGGATATGCAGCAAGCGTTGTTTTTACTTGATGAAAGTAAGAATCAAATTCCATAACACTTTTTATTTCATCTATAAATTGAGTTCTCAATGTTATAAGAGCATAAATGTGCTTCCTATGACTTAGAGCATCATCCACTCTATTTTCTTTACCCTTGATATAATTGATGTCAAAATAATATTGAGACAAAAACTCTAACCACCTTCATTGTATTGCATTAATATTTGGCTGAGTGAAGATATAATTTAGCCCAAGATGATCAAATTTAAATTCAAAAGGTTTAACAAGAAGGTAATGCCTCCAAACTTGTAGTGCATGTATAATGGTAGCAAGCTCTAAATCATGTGGAGCATAATTCAACTCATGCAACTTTAGTTTTCTACTTTTGTAAGCTATGACATGATCATTTTGTAACAAAATACCTCCTAGACCTTCACCAGATGTATCAGTTACCACCATAAAATCTCCATTAGGATCTAGTACTGCTAGAATAGGTGCTGAAGTTAACTATTCCTTTAAAGTTTTGAATGCAATTTCACATTTCTCACTCCAAAAAACTTCTTATCCTTCTTCTGTAAAGAAGTTATTGGCATAGCCACCTTAGAAAAATATTTTACAAATTTTCTAAAGTAACCAGCAAGCCCCATGAAGCTTCTAACTTCATGTACATTCTTTGGTGCAGGCCACTCAATTATAGCTACAATTTTAGAAGGATTTACATTAATTCCATTCTTACTTATTACATATCCCAAATAGTTCACTTCTATTTCATAGAAAGAACATTTAGAAAACTTACCATATAATTGTCTCTTTCTCAAAATTTCCAAAACTATATTCAAATGCTCATAGTGTTCCTCAATAATTTTTGAATATATGAGAATATCATCTAAGAATGTGAGCTCAAATTTGTCCAAGTATTCTTGAAAGATATTATTCATTAAGTTCATAAATGCTACAGGTGCATTTGTTAATCCAAAAGGTAAAACCATGAACTCATAATGTCCATACCTTGTTCTGAAAGTTGTTTTATGAATTTCCTCATCCTTAATCCATAATTGATGATATCTAGATCAAAGATCTATCTTAGAATATATCAATGCTCCATGCATATGATCAAATAGATCATCAATCCTATGGAGTGGGTATCTATTCTTGATTGTTTCTTTGTTTAAAATTTTGTAATCAATGCACAATCTAAGTGTTTCATCCTTTTTTTTCACAAAAAGTATAGGTTCTCCCCAAGGTGAAACACTTAGTCTAATTAAACCTTTAGAAAAAATTTCTTTCAACTGAGCCTTAATATCTACTAATTTTGTAGTAGTCATTTGGTATGGTGCCTTAAAAATAGGTTTTGTTCTAGGCTTGATCTCTATTGTGAAATCAAACTCCCTTTTGGGTGGAAGACCTAACAATTCTACTGGAAACACATCACTGAAGTCTCTTAATAGTGGATATCATTCCATAACATCAATGTTGTCTTCTATTGTTTCTATAATTTTTACAGTATATAAGGTACAACCTTTATTTTTGGCCTTTTAAAGTTACATAGCTGATAATTTTCTAACAAAAATCTCACGTTTCACACCCTGAATCTCTATTGTTTTCTACAGGTCATCTAGACAAGTAATGTGTTTTTCAAAAAATTCCACTTTAGCCTTATGTTCTGATAACCAATTAAAACCTATGATTACATCATAAGACCCCAAAGGTTCAACATAAAGATCAACTTCAGTGGAAAATTTAGGTAAATCAAGGACTACTCCAAAAAGACACATACTAACATTATGAACAACATTGTTTCCATACTGTACAGTCCATGTTTTATCCATGTTTCCAGCTTTTATTTTTAGTTTTGATGCTAATTTACTAGAAATAAAACATTCAGTAGCTCCGGTTTCAAAAAGAATAGTTATAAGTAAACCAAATAACTTACCCAAAACTTCTATAGGCGTGGCCTATTTCTTAGCCTACTTGTCAGCTACTACAACGTGTATCTTGTGTTACTAATTACGATCATCCTTTTTCAAAGGGCATTGATTTGCATAATGATATTTGTCATAGTTATAACAACCTCCTACAGGTCCCTTCCTAGGCTTGTGTTTATTTCCAGCCTTAGAATTATCATCCTGACCCCCATAGGACTTATGTCCGTTATTATTGTTTTTGACAAAATTGTTTTGTGAATTTCCACTAAACTTGTTTGTTTCTTCTTTCTTATTAGTATTAGATGAAAAATTACTTTTCATTCAAAATTTATTCTATGGTCCTTTCTTAGGTGCAAGAGATGATGAAGAGGAGTTAGGTATTTTCTTCCTTACTTCCTCCTTATGAGCATAAATTGCCTTCAATTTTTGTTCCTACCTTATGGATTATTCAACAACCCCTTCCATCGTGGTTTGGTACTGAGGTACATACTTAAGGAGTTTAGTAAACTGCTCCCAATACTCAATTACAGTTAGCTTTCCTTAAGCTAAGTTCTAGAATTCAGTCATTTTATGACCATAGTAAAGTTGTGGCAACTAACATTGCCTAAATTAACCTTTAAATTTATCCCATGTGATATTAGTTTCATCAATATTTAACTCAGCATTACGGTTGTCCCACCATGAAAATGCCTCATGGGAAAGTTGATAAGTTCCCCATATCACCTTTTTTTCTTCTAAGAAATTCTTTATTGAAAAGTATTTATCCATTTCGTTAAGCCAATTCTCTGCCCCATCTCCTAATGTGGTGTCATCAAACTTGAGTGGACTTATCATTTTTATATCATTAGTGAGTTCAACAGCCAACCTAGCCTTTTTGTTCTCAGGCTATTCAGGTATATTCACATTGTTATTATCAACACCTACATTGGCATTGTCCCCAAGAGGTGGCTGATTATTTTTATCAACATCTTATTCCTCATCATTTCCCAATACTTTTTGTTCAAGTACAACAATCTCTTGTGTCCAATAGGATAGAAACAATCTCATCAAGTTTCTAGACAGTTGTTGCTCATTCCTCAGGTGGAGGATTATTTGCAACATTTCCTCTTGTTCTAACCATTTTCTGTTAACAATAAAATTTACGTTTAATCATATTATGGACACAATAGGTCCAAGAGCTGCAACCTTCAGCTCTGATACCAAGATGTAACATTTCTAAATTAAACATCATTTAGAATACACATTCCATGCTAATCAATCTCATAACAGATAGCCATATGTAGCTGTAATGACTTGGTATGCTACCAATCTCTCATTCCATGACTCGGTTACCAACCGATCTCTCATGGTAACTTAAAGTATAGAATACTTTATGTATACCACATATACTTGGTTCTCCTACCCTATTCTAGGTAATGAGTGATCTATTTAAAGAACCTATCTGAATATTTGTTACTAATATTCATCTGACATCACATTGCTTTAAACTAGGTGACATAGGATAACACAACCAGGAGCTTGTGATACTTTGGCAAAATATTTTCAACATACTGTTCATGTTACTATTCCTAGATGGCATACTCATCATTCTAGAATACATCCTTCACCTCACTCTTTTGTTTTCTATAATGGTCTTTACTGATTACCGTCAATCCACTTGCCCAAGGTTTAACCCTAGTTTGGGTTAGAAACATAATTTATTATAGGAAGACACTCACGATGACTTAGGGTATATGGGCATACTTGGTTGACCTAAGTCAACCAGATGTGCTGAGGTACCTTGAGTCATTGAAAGCTACCACCTGTCCTAAACATGCTACTAACTTGACCTAGAGAAAAACTAAGTTCAATTCCAGATGTGCCTAAATCTAGATGAACAAATATGAAAGGGTGTTACCATATGTCAACTAAAATACTATATCCTTGAGAAGTCCCATGACTTCTCATGGGTACAGTCCTATAGTTGGCATGTGCCAACATCTAAAAGAACTAATTCATCAAGATGTACATACCCCCTTAGTGGTCATTAATCATAATTAAATTAGATTTAAGATTCAGATTACAACAACCATACCTAACCCTAATCCCAACATTCAATAGTTATTTACCCATACTTATCCTGATTAGGTATGGAGAACTTCATTAAACCATGTTTGCATTACTATTCATTAATGTGGCATAACAAGCAGTTATCCTAAAATAGGACAGCAAACATCAACGTTTAATTCCTAATGTAACTTAGTTGTCCAAATCAAGTGTGACATCCACCTAGATTCAAATATTGTTTACTTTATAAACAAAGTTATAAAGATTAAAAATCAAAACCACTATTCTTTTTATCTTTTGTTCTTTTGGAGAGGAAGAGTCTTCCTCTACATGGTTAAATGTTAGGTTCCTCATAAAATTTTTATCATTCATTATACATATAGTTTAATTGCATGTCCATGAATATTTCATTATTAAATTATAGTTGTGTAGTTAAAGAATGACATATTTTGCAATTTAACAAGTTCATTATAATAGGGGATATTATACAATCTCCATAATCCCACTTAATATTTGTCAATAGTATGTAAACAAATATAAAGAATACCACAAAGATATCATTATTATTTCTGGCATACAAGATCAAAATAATTCATATTACAAATTGAAGTCCAACACAAACCCCTCAATTCATGATTTAAAATGTACATTTACAAGACAATGCAATTCAAACATTTTGCATGCCAAGCATAATTAAGATCTTAAAAGAACATCACTTTTCTTTTCCAATACAACTCAATAATGATTCGAAACTCTTTACATAAGATCTAGATTTAAATAAACCAATACATCATTAAAGTTCTTGTCTTCTTTTATCACTTACGATGTCCATCTGCAAAAATTGCTATCACGAGTCAGTTCAATGAACTGAGCATGATAAGCACTAAGCATTAAAGTAAAGTGCATCCCACTAATTTTTTCATTAAACAACTCTACTTTAAAGAAATAATTAATATACATCATACAAACAATCATAAGTAATAACCTCTAGAAAGAAGTACACTTAAGAGAATCTGAATTCACTTTTTTCTAAAGAAAATAGCATAATATAATCTACAACACCTGCATTTATACCATATGGCTTAAAATATCCTATTAATTACTTTTAAACAATCAACTGGCCATGTCATCTAATTGTATATTAATTCCACATGAATAGAAATACACGCTTATGTTTTCTAAGCAGCAAAAGAAGTTAATTACAACATAGCTCCTATTAGGATGATTCATCTTTCCATATAAACAAAATAAGAGCATTAATACTTTTTTTTATTTCCTATACACAAATCATTTGAAGTATAGAATCAGGTTTAGAACATACAACACCACCTTAGTCCAAAGATGACAAAATAAGGAGTCCATAAATAAAGAGACAACATCTAAACAAAAATCGCAATTTAATCCAAGTAGATTAAAATAGTCTAACTAAAAGTATTTCTAATTTTTGTATGTTAGTATTTTATATTTCAAAGGTTTGAAACTAGACTGTTCAGAAATCCAAGCTATACTCAATAAAGATAAATCTCTTAACCAATCCAAAAGAAGTTCCCATCTCAGAAGAGAATTAATTAAAGAGAAGCTCAGTCAGTGAACTTATACAGTCAACAAAAAAAGGAATCTCAAATAGAAAAGGACCCAATCCATATTTCATTTCATTTATACTATGAAATGAAATCCCTCATCTAATTTAAACTTAGAATTTCTTTATCTAGTTCCCCAAAATAGAACACAAACTGAAAGTACAGTAAAAGAATTCACACTACATACTTTCATCACAAATCTTACAACTGGTTTCCTATTTCCATTCTCCAAACTCAAGTTCAATTCAAAACTCAGAACAAATTTCACAGTATAGTCCCCAAGAGTAGCTTTCCCCTAAAGAACATAATTATTTCTCTATAAAACTTGTAGGATCAATCAATGATACCATAAAGGAGTATAAATCCTCCAATTGTAAAAGATTACAAGGATCAATACAACTCACAACTCGCAGACTGAATTCCCATTACAAATTATTAACAACAAAATGCAAATGAGAAAGCATTTCGCAATCCCAGATAAGAGAACTTTACAAGGCATTCAGAACATTGATATAGTATTCCTTCATACTACACTCAGTATACTATGTTTTATATTCAACATTCTATTAAACCCAAGAATCAGATAAAATATCAGAAGAGAGTAAGAAAACTAAACAATTCATTTAATACAAGTACTGACCCAGAATTCTTCCAACTCGACTGAAAAGAATAACCATAAGCCTCTCAAGTTCCAGTTAAAGGCTTATAACAAGGAAGCATTTGTTTAACATCAAAAACAAGAAGGAAATTAAATAATACATTCCATAAAACCTTTTAAAAATCACTTGACTATTCCAAATGAAATAAAATCATCAATACCCATAACAAGATATAATTTCAGTCCCTTAATCCTTCTTTAACAATAGTCAAGCCTTCCACAGGTCACGGGTTTTCTCAAAGCAGATAAGAAAAGAAAACACTTCATTTTCACACGCCCTATCATGCTAAAAAAGGGTGGTATAGTCTCCAAAACAAAAGTACCAAAACAGTTCCGATAAGAAGTTAAGTAGTCTACTTCTGAGCAAAAAAACTCTCAAGACCTTATCGAACAGACAATCCAAAAATGGATTTAAAATTTACAACTCCTTAAAACTAAAAAAACCTAGCTCACATTACAAGTAAAGAATCAACATGTCGATTCCAACATGAGTTAAAAACTTCACAATAATGGAATACCTGTACAGTGTCAAATACAAGCTTCAAACATAAGTTCAGAACCCCACAAGGCTCTAACATTGGCTTAGACAAACACATGATAAAATTTGAGCCTAAAATGAACCCAAGGCCCTAAATACAAGCTCAAAATATACACCAATGCTCTATTACATGTTCAAGTATTTTCAACTCCATAAAGAAGAATAAAACTCCAGTTCAAAGCGTAAGTACAAATCAAAACTCAACAACTCAGTAGCAAGTTCAGCGTTCGTAAGAACTAAATATGAGTACAACTGTTGAATACGAAGGTTCAACCAAAATTTCAAAACTACACCAAGTTCCTACTCAGTCCAAAACAAACACAAAGTCCCAAGAAAATCTCACAACAAATCACGAAGCTCTCTCACAAGCTTAAAACAACGATGGAACTCCACTAAAAGCTCAATGAATTACAAGCCTAAAATAGAATTTCAAAACCATATAAGTAACAAAGTTAGTCTCAGTCGCCAAAGTCTTGACTACAAGTTACAGAGATTAAAATACCAGTTACAAAGCTTTAAATGCAAGTTTACACATGAATACCACTACTAACTAGTACAGAGAAAGTTCCCAAAATCTACCATTAACAGCAAATGGATTCTCATTCCAAAACCACAGATTTCATGAAAAATGCAAGTAAATAACCAAACATATCATGCAAAAATATATCTCCAAGTGAGCAGAGTTGTTTTAATGAATCATTTAGAAGAAAGCAAGAAATCTTAATGGATAGAGCCTATCATGCCTGATAGTGCCTCTACTAATTCAAAGAATACTTCCAGCCAAGTTTCCAACACCTCTTCTTCTCCAAGAAAGATCAACTAACAATAATATTTTTCCACAATGCCTCATATACTTTCCTTGAATCGAAAATAGATCAGAGAAATAAAAAATAGCCACAAAGTGTAGATCAAACTACTGGTTTGAAGAACCAGATAGCTCCATGTAGAGTAAAAATCATGAAGCATGCAAAACAAAACAACCCCTAAAAATCCGCTAGCATGCCTTCCAAGATGGTTTGCTCACAAAAACCAAGGTGAATTAATGACATTAAATTGCATATTCATGCCTATCTCTTCTTGCCACTTCCATCCAAAGTTGGCGAGACCAAATTGAACTTCCACATGCATTTCCAAACTTAGTGATGCCTCTACGTAGGTTCCACTAAATTTCCATGTAATTACCAAGTCTGGCAGTACTCTTCCCTATTAAATCAAAATCACATCTCATTAATAGCTTAGGAACCACCGCTTAGCTCCCACTTACCAATCGACCCATAGGTTCCCTTTCATACCCCATTAGCTTAGGATAGATACTATTTTCTTAGGTTAGATCTTAGGTTAATTTTAAAGTATAACCTTAGGATATAACCTTCAAATAGATTTCCACCTTAGGTTATAACATAGCTTAACCAAATAGTGTAGGTAATAGGTTAGAAATAAATTAGCATCCCTTAGGTTATTTCCCTTCATACTAATTTAGTATTAACAACTTAGGTTAGGATGTCATCCCACGTAGAGTGGCATAGAAAGAGTTAGGAAAATTTACCTGAGTCTTGAATCCTATTAGGATAGACCTTATTAGATATAGGACACATTTATATTCTCTCTTTCTCAAGAATCCTAAAGCAAGTTTCTATTTCCCCTTAACACCATTAAGTGCCCTACAAGGGTCAATCAAGAAGAGTCGAGAAAAAAACACAACAGAATACAGGAACAGGTATTTCAAGATAATAAAGAATTTGCAACAAACACAAGTTTAGTCAATTATGTCTCTTAACCAATGAATGTCAGTTTACCATTTAGTCTATTAAGAAGATTTAAAACATTCCTTGGATCACTGAAATTGATCCAAGGATGAGTCAATACAAGGAGATAAGTTTGCAATTCTAAAAATCCAATTACAACTTATCAACAAGAAGTGAAAAATGGATTCCTAAAAGCCATATCATTTCAGTCCAATGAATCCAAGAGCATAGATGATTTATCCTCAACAAGCATGATTTTCACTCAATAAAGGAAACACACCTTATTCAATAAAATTGCATGCCAACACTTGTAATGCAAAGAGAAATATAACCGTTTGTTCAAGGTATAACATAATTCCCTCCTAAAAAGAATCATCATCTCGATGATTATCTCAATTTAATCATTACATTCAGGATAACCAATTTATTCACTTTCATAACATATGTTTGTAACAATAACTGAATTTAAAGTTTTCACATAGTTGTTTATTCAAAAACAAATAGTTATCTGTCCATAACTGGAAAACTTACTGTCATATAAAGATAAAATCACAAATTTTGTCAGTCATCATAATCAATTCTGTTCAAATAGATATGGAAAAACAGCTTTCATATCTTCCAGGTTTTTCCAGGTTGCACTTTCTTCATTAAACTAGTCCCATTGGACCTTACATTGACTTATCTCACGATTTCTTAAATGTAACTGACAAGTTTCCAGCACTCACATGGGTTTAACCACAATTATTCATGGGTCTTGGACCTACAAGGAATTCCAATTTAACACATATGATAAATCTGAAATGTATTTCTTAAGTAAAGAAATATGGAAAACATCATGCATTCATGACCAAGCAGGAGGTAATACTAAACGGTAAGCTACAGGGTTGATTACTTTGAATAGCTCAAAAGGTCCCACCTAACGAGGTGGTAACTTGGTAGCCTTGGAAAAAGTTATAGAGCTCTTTTTCAATTTAACCTAAAGAAAGACTTTCTCACAAAGTTTAAATTTCCTGTCAACCCACTTTAAATCAGCATAACTCTTTTTCCTATCTGCTGCTTCTTTCAAGTGCTCACGAATCATTTTAACTTGTTGTTCCATTTTAGTAATAATTTTAGGTCCAATTACCTCTCTATCCTCAATGTTGTCCCAACTAATAGGGGTTCTGCATTTTCTTCCATATAATGCTTCGAAAAGTTTCATCTTAAGAGAGGCATGAAATGTGTTACTATATGTAAGCTCAACTAGTGGAAGGTACTCTTCCCACTTGTACTGTTGGTCCATACAATACATTCTTAACATATCCTCTAAAACTTGATTAACTCTTTTAGTCTATCCATCTATTTTTGGATGATACATAGAACTAAAATTCAGCTTAGTTCCTAGAGCTACATTAAGCATTTGCCAAAACCCTGATGTCAATTTATGATCTCTATCTGATATGATTAATTTAGGTACTCCATGTAATCTGAAAATTTCGTGTACAAATATTTTAGCTAACACAGGAGAATCATCCTTCAAATTACCAACGATAAAATGTGTTACCTTTGTCAGTTTATCAACTACTAAAATAACATCATGTTTATTTCTTGACATAGGAAACCCTTGTAAAAATTCCATGCTTATCACTTGCCATTTGTACTTCGGTATGCTATGAGGATACAATAAACTAGCTGGGTGCATATGTTCCACTTTGACACGTTGACATTCAAGGCAATGTGTCACAAAATCTATAACATCCTTTTTCATTCCTTTCCAAAAATATTGTTGTTTTATATCAGGAAGCATCTTTGTAATATCAGGGTGTCTAGAAAAAGGTGAATTGTGAAATTCTGCTAACAATTTCTTTCTTAAATCATTTAGTAAAGGTATGTAAACCTTGTTTTCAAATCTTAAGATTCCTTCATTATCAAAGTGAAAACCTTTATACCTTAAATCATTTGGAACTACAACAAGAGTTTTCTTTACTTACTGAAAGTAAAAATTAGATTCCATAACACTTTTTACTTCATCTTTAAATTGAATTCTCAATGTTATAAGAGAAGAAATGTGCTTTCTACGACTTAGAGCTTCAACCACTCTATTTTCTATACCCTTGATATAATTGATGTCAAAATCATATTGAGACAAAAACTCTAACCACCTTTGTTGTCTTAGATTAATATTTGGCTAAGTGAAGATATACTTTAGCCCAAGATGAACAATTTTCAATTCAAAAGGTTTACCAAGTAGGTAATGCCTCCAAAATTGCAGTGCATGTACAATGACAGCAAGCTTTAAATCATGTGGAGCATAATTCAACTCATGTAACTTTAGTTTTCTACTTTTGTAAGCTATGACATGATTATTTTGTAACAAAATACCTCCTGGACCTTCACTAGATGCATCAGTTACCACCATAAAATCTCCATTAGGATCTGGTACTGCTAGAATAGGTGTTGAAGTTAACTGTTCCTTCAAATTTTTGAATACAATTTCACATTTCTCGCTCCAAAAAACCTCTTATCCTTCTTCTGTAAAGAAGTTATTGGTGTAGCCACCTTAGAAAAATATTTTACAAATTTTCTAAAGTAACCAGCAAGCCCCATGAAGCTTCTAACTTCATGTACATTCTTTGGTGCAGGCCACTTAGTTATAGCTACAATTTTAGAAGGATTTACATTAATTCCATTCTTACTTATTAAATATCCCAAATAGTGCACTTTTGTGTCATAGAAAGAACATTTAGATAGCTTACCATATAACTGTCTCTTTCTCAAAATTTCCAAAACTATATTCAAATGCTCATGGTGTTCCTCAATACTTTTTGAATATATGAGAATATCGTCCAAGAATATGAGAAAAAAAAATTCCAAGTATTCTTGAACGATATTATATATTAAGTTCATAAATGTTACAGGTGAATTTTTTAATCCAAAAGGGAAAACTGTGAACTCATAATGTCCATACCTTGTTCTGAGAGTTTTTTTATGAATTTCCTCATCCTTAATACAAAATTGATGATATCCAGATCGAATATCTATCTTAGAATATACTGATTCTCTATGCATCTGATCACATAGATCATTAATCCTAGGGAGTGGGTATCTATTCTTGATTGTTGCTTTGTTTAACATTCTGTAATCAATGCACAATCTAAGTGTTCCATCCTTCTTTTTCACAAAATTACAGGTGTTCCCCAAGGTGAAACACTTGGTCTAATCAAAACTTTAGAAAAAAGTTCTTGCAACTGAGCCTTAAGCTCTACTAATTCTGTAGTAGTCATTCGATATGGTGCCTTATAAATGGGTTCAGTTCCAGGCTTGATCTCTATTGTGAAATAAAACTCCCTTTTGGGTGGAAGACCTAACAATTCTTTCAGAAATATGTCACTTAAATCTTGTAACAATAGATATCATTCCATAACATCACTATTCTCTTTAGTTGTTTGTACAATTTTTACTACATATAAGGTATAACATTTATTTTTGGACTTTTTATTGCATAACTGACAATTTTCTAACAGAAATTTCATGTTTCACACCTTGAATCTCTATTGTTTTATACAGGTCATCTAAACAATTAATGTGTTTTTCAAAACAGTCCACTTTAGCCTTATTTTCTGCTAACAAATTAACACCTATGATTACATCATAAGACCCCAAAGGTGCAACATAAAGATCAACTTCAGTGGAAAAGTTAGGTAAATAAAGGAATTGTTATCTCATTTTAGTTATTCCAACAAAAATTAAGATAACCATATATTTTTATTGAAAAAATATCCTAAAATTTCCCTTTGAGGAGATTTTCAGGTTTTCGGGTTTCAATAACACGAAAACATGTTTTTTACATGCTATATGCAAATTGTTTCCCAAAACCCAAAAACCTGAAACAAGTTAGTATTTTAGGTTTTCGAAACTATTGAACATCGAAACATGACTGGCAAAAATCATGTTGCATGTTTCTTGACTTTCGAAACCTGAAACCCGATATGTTCCTTTGTGTCGGGTTTTCGGAACCTTGGAACATCCAAACATCTCATGTTTCATGTCATCTATTTCTCAAAACTTGAAACCTAAATTGATAGCTAATCCTTTGTATCGGGCACTCCAAGCATGATAACATGGCATTAACTCTAATTTGTCAGGTAGTTGTTGCATGTGTCAGGTGAGGTGTCATAAATGCTACGGATTTATAAATAGCCCAATTTTACACGTCATTTTTACCAATTGTAATTTTGCTGCATGGATTTTTTTCACTCTTGTGCCTACAACCTCCAAACCTGATCAAGCTTCTTGATCGATTGTGTGCTCTGTTTTCAATTATTTTTCAAGATTGCTAAAGGTATTTTACTTTTCTTGTTGTTTTGAGGTCTTTTGGATTCAAGTTTGAAAGTATTCTTTTGATGTTTTTCATCCTTTCCTATTTTTCCTCTAGGTTTAGGGTTTTAGGTTGCTTTCTTCATTTTGTGTTGAATTCCATTAAAATTTCTTGTTTGGAAAGTCACCTAGGAAGTTTCCTATTTTATCCTATGGAATATACCTTGTTGGTTATAGAAAAAATCTAAACTCCCTAACTGGTGCAATGGCGGGAATTTTGCATGTCATGACACCTCAAAAATCTGATTCCTTTATTTTCTAGTTTTGAAAGGTGTTCAACAATCTCAGAGTTCTGCAGTGTAACGGGTTTCTTCAAGTGTTAGACATATATCAATCTCTGACAAACACTTTGTAGTGTATTGGGTTTTGCAGGGTGTTCAACAATCTCCGAGTTCTGTAGTGTATTAGGTTTCTTCAAGTGTCAGACATATATAAATCTCCAACATACGCTTTGCATTGTATCAGGTTTCTTCAAGTGTTCAACATCTCCTTAGTTCTGCTAGTGCATTAGGTTTTATCAAGTGTCAGACATATACTAATTTCTAACACTCTCTCCAGTGTGTCGGGTTTTACAAAGTGTTCGACAAGACCTAAGTTCCAAAACTCTCTCTCCAGTGTGTCAGATTTCATCAAGTGCTTTAAAAGTCCTAAAATTTGGATAGTGTGGCAGGTCTGTGGGGTTACTCAGCAAGCTTCCAAGTCTGATTTCTCAGATAGGAGTTTTCTAGGTGTTCTTTCTTAGGGATTTCTCATGTTGGATCCTGGATCATCTAAAGACAAGTCAAACAAGTCAGAGAAGATGAAATACAAGTATCAAAAGATGGAATCCCCATCCTATATAGATTGCAATTACAAAATCCAAGATATGGAGCTTGGTAAAACTTACATGGAAGATTTTTGGAACAGAACCAAGGATTCTTCTCAGAGTCCCTGGATGAAGTCAATAACCAACAGTGGCCTCCCTCTTACAGCAGGATTCCCAATGTCTACTCAATTCCCTGAGTTCATTTTGGCATGTGCTTCCCATTATGACTCGGACTCTCGCTTAGTGAAAAATCAAGAAGAAGAAGTCATAGTGAAGTTGGATGGATGTTATTTTGATGACCTCTTAAGATTAGCCAACTTTCAGGAATATGTTGACGTAGATCTTAATTCAGCATAGAAATCCTAGGACAAAGATCAAGAAGACTGCATCAGGCACGTGAATAGAAAGTTCTTGATCAAGGCCAAGCCAACCATCTCAAGATTTCCCAAGTTTGTCCCCAGGAGTGGTTTCATCCTTGAAATCAGCAACATCATCACCTTGCTAAGTCGAGTATTTGGACTCCCTAAGTCAAGAGACTTCCAAGGATGGATGTATCAATTCATGGTCATTGTGAAGAAGAAAAAACAAGGGATTGACTGGAGTAGTCTCATAAGTGATGAGATTAATTCCCAGATGAAGATAGTCTTAACTACGAGAAAATTCTATATGTCATCATATGTCACCTACGTAGCAGCTAGCATGAGAAATTATCTAGGATTGGATGCAAAAGGAGATAGAGTAACATAACACATATATCGATACCTCCCTCAGCTGAAAATGAAAGGTTCCGAAGATCAGTTGAGAAGAGTGAATGATGCTTTATTTTATGAAAATATCTGCAGGATGAATCCTGATCTAACAAAAAGAAGAGTCTTTGATGAAGCATGGGCCAAAGTATCAAAATGGGGTTACATCTTCTTGTAGTTCAAGAAGTTCACATACCTTCGGGTGGTCATGTATCCAGGTGACCCTTTCCAATTGCCAAAATTCCTAGGTGATAAGCTGATCCTAATGGAGTTGGTAAGACAGTTGTTGGATTTCAACAAATTCCAACAAAGAAAAAAAAAGGCTGCCATATCCTTCGCCATTTCCATTGGAAGATACACGTGCTTGACGGTGGTCAAAGATAAGAATGTAGTACATGAGCTTCAGGAAAATTTTAAGAAGCACATGAAGCACCGAGATGGATTTGATTTCTGAGGACTCCTTAATTCATATGGGACTTTATATCTACATGTTCCCAACATAAAAGATATTTGGGTTGATCTTCGAGATGAAGTTGCCATCTGAAGAAAAGAATATAGTAGGTTGAAAATTGAAGAAATCTAGATGCTATATTTATCTGGCATCCCAAAAGGCACTAAAGACAATGAGAGTGTCCTTGATGACTCATATGACGAGTTAAATTAATATCAATATGCATTCCTGGCCATTGATTGGTCCATTGCGGAGAAAGCTTCTATCATGGGAAGAGCTACTCAAATTATTTCCCATACTAAGGTGTGGCTCATTTCTTAGGGAATGAGTTATAAATAAGGGATTTTTGCAAAGCTAGATGCTTTGGAAGAGGGACACTCAAAAGGAAAAAAGGAAAAGGATAAGCACCATTCCAAAAGGCCAATGAAGGTTAAGTTTGTAAGAAAGGGAGAAGATCAAGTAACTACACCAGTGGCCACTCTCCCACAAACAGTTGAGGTTCTTGATTCACTTCCACAACAAGAACAAGGGATTCTTCCTTCAAGAGAAGAGATTATTCAACCTTCCATTCCTCCTTTGGTAGATAGTTCATCAAAGGTAAGTCTTCCTCCCACTTCTCAACCTCAAATTCTGGAATCCTTGCCTCATATTTCTTCACCAAGTTCCTCAACCATGGCTAGTATCTTTTCTGGTCTCTCACCTCTCCCCACTAGACCCTAGTTAACCGTGGACATGCCTCCCCCTACTGTACCTTCATTTTCTACCACAGGCGCTACACTTATGGCGGTTACCACTCCACAAGGTAATCCTCCTCCACCTAAAGATGTGACCATAATGCCTGCAAGGGAAGAAACTTCTTCCAATACGCCTCAATGGTTGGTAGATCAGACTCCAAGGAAGAGGAAGGTAGTTGTCCCATTACCAGCCTTTGATTTCAGTTCCCTCAAGGTCAATCCTACTAAGTCAGCCAAGAAACCCAAAACAGTCTCAAGGATTTCAGTGGATGCTTTAGGGCATAAATTTATAAAGATTTCTACTCCCGCGGCTGATAAAACTAAGGATGACATAATGGTCACAAATTATCAAATCACAAGGGTGTATCTAGGGAAAGTAACAACAGAGGGAGCATAGCATGATGCACAAGATGCCATGCATGTGTTGTGCTAGAAGCTGAGGGAAACTAAGCCAAACAGAGATGAGTTAAAAGAAAAAGTACAGCAACTAACAGAAGTGCTAATCAAGCTCTCAAAGCCTCCTGAGTCAACACCCTCATCCTCTACTCATATCAGGTTTGATTTCTCATCAGTACCTAGGATCAATAAGATTAATGAAAAGGGGAGAACGTTCGATGAATGGACCCAAAGGCTGCTCCTACAAGGAAAATATGTCATCAAAGATACTATGGAAGTCTACCAATCCTTAGAGGATATAAAGAAGGATGGGGAGAAAATGGATGATGAGTTTTCTACAAAAATCAGGAAATTTGAGTTGACTTTTGAAGCTCTCAAAATGCTAAAATAGGTTCCATCCCGCATCTTGGTTGAAGAAGGCATCATTCCACATGGGGATAAACATTTTTAGCTAACTAAAGCCATTAGATTTAGAATAAAGATTCTCAATGAAGCCTACAGAAAATTGAGAGAATCAAGAGATCAATTGGTCGATGGCAAGAAGAACTTAGAAGAAGAGCTAGTCAAGATCACTGCTAAAGTGTTGAGTGAAAGCTCGGGTATCCTGCCTATTAATGATCTTTACAAACAAATCCAAGAATCAATTTAGCATGAACCAACTTACGGATTCTGCATGGAAATCATTGACATGTTTGTGAAAATTGAACATTCTTTGGAGACCCTAAGGAAACTCAACAAGAGATTGAAAAATATTCTTGGCAATGCTAGTGATACTCAGAAACATGTGAAGTTCTGAGTGATCATTCCACTGCACCTGATGAGAATGAGATGCAGGGTATAATCTAAAAATTCCAAGAATTTCAGGACAAACAGACATTGTTGGAGGAAGATAAAGATGATGATATAAAATAAGCACAATGTGACATGTCATTTCAATCTTGAGATCGACATGTATTTTTCATTTTTGTTTCGTCACATAGGAAGAAAATTTTGACTTGGTCTCCTGTGTGAGAGTTAAGAAAAATAGGACTCTCTTCTAAAAGACTATTTTCTAGGATTTATCCTATTTTATCTCAACTCCTTTTATTATAAATAAGGGATACTTATGCATTCCAAAAGGTGGATATTTTTGGAATATTGAGAACTATTGTGAAGAAGAAAAACTTTGTGTTTTCTTTTAATCATTTGAGGAATAGAAACCGGTGCTATTTTTACAAACTTTGTGTTGTGAGATTCATCTTTCTTAAGATATTGTTCTTATGTTCATGATCTTAAGTTATTCTTTATTTATCATTCTCAATCATTTTAATCATTTCAAACATTACATTACATTTTTTATCTAGAACTCGTATGATTATTTCATGATCTATGTTTTCTTGAAAGAAAATACATTTCCATCTTTTCCTTTCCACTGTGTTTTCCTTTCTAATCCATTCCATTTTCGAAAGCAGCAACATATTTACCTAGTGTGGATCTAGATTTTGGGACTCTATCCCAACCCCAATGGTTAGATTAATGTGAATACTATACATATTGTTTTCGTTGTGTTTTAGATTAGTAATAAACAGGTAGCCTCACCTATTTTTGAGGAGGGATTTAATCCCATGCACTGTAGTTGAACCTCATATTTTTGTATGTAAAAATATCCAACCAATAGTTTTTGGTGACTCTGCTGGGGATATACAAATTGATTATACTAAGCTTATCCTTTTGGTGTCTGGGGACTTCGTATTTGCCTTATTTTCAAGAAGATCCATTTTCCAGTTCAAGCTGGCCAGGAAGATCTTCAATCAGTTAAGCTGAGCCAAGGGTGAAACTGATCCATTCTTTGATCTGCTTCAATAACATAATTTTATACTTTCACTCAACAGTGTTGCATCTAGCCAGGCAAGAAGTTATTCACCCATCTGAAGGAATCAGATTCCTCAAGAACCAGAAGTTTTTGCAACTTTTCGTGCATTGTTCTTGTCAGATATTCATATTCCTTTTCACACTTCATTTAGAAGAATGGTAATACAACATGTGCCTTAGGGGGCAGCTATTATTCCCTTTTCCCTTACTCCACCATTGCATGACGAATCTCATGGATCACGGAAGATTATTCCTAAGTTCAACGGCGATGGAAAATAGCATCCTAACGAACACATTGCCTCATTCTTTGTTGCATGTGGTGTTCTTGGGGTTGCTCATGAAGATGTCTCCATTCGAATCTTCATTGAAACATTACATGGTGTGGTAGTGGAATGGTTTTACCATCTCTCAAATGCATGTATTACCAACTGGGCTACCATGAGATCTGTATTTGAAGAAAGGTTCAAACTAGTTGAAGATTCTCACACCTTGTTAGCAAAGCTTACACACATGAAGAAGAAGCATTATGAACCAATGCGGGACTTCATAGCCAAATTCAACAAGCTGATCCACAAGATTCCAAACCTCGTTATTCCTACTCTTGAAAATCAGAAGTGTTTCTTCATCAACGCTCAACCTCCAGATGTGAGCTTCTTGTTGAGAAGATCTGTTATCCCTGATTTGGCCACTGCTCAAGCCACATCCACCGAAATAGAATATGATCGTATTCTAGCTTGAAAGATCAGAAAAGAATCATCCAAGCCTAAAAATCAGATTTATTCTTAGAGTACTACTGATTCAATGATTCAAAAGATGGCTAATGACTTTATCTCTTTAAAAAATCAAATGTCTCAACAGGTGAGAAATGTTCCATATCGGGATATTCCTAGACATAATTTCAATAATACTAATGGTGCTCCCACAAGAGATAGACCGCGATTGACTACTGCTCAGCCAAGAATAGCTATTTAAGCTCCTCCTATTAATGCTACAATGGAGATAGTCAAAGAAGATGAAGAACTAGAAGAACAAGATTCTCATGAAGCTTTTGAAGCTTCGGGATATGATGATGAGTCATATGATGATTCAGCTAGAGAATCCAACATTGGGTATTTGGAATACGAGGAATATGGATGTGAACATGATGGTCAGTCATTTGTGGTCTTTACTCGATCCCAATCTCAGAATCCTAGAAAACTGATTGAAGGTTCTACGGAGAAGAATAAATAAGCTCCCATGATCATGGCCAAGAGAGGCTCTCCTATCTCAACACAAGTTGAAAAGGAGACAACTAAAAAAGTAACAACTCATTCTCCTTCTCCTACTCCCAGGACCAGTACCTTAGCTCAAACCAATATAACCAAAACTGAGCCTACCATCATTCCTTCATATACTGCTTTTGACATTATTGACCATGCAAAAAGAACTAAGATCCAAATGTCAGAAGCATAATATCTTCAGTCAAATCCTGAGCAATTTGAAAAGCTTACCAAATTCATTAGAAGAAAGGTTGTTGTCCCTTCATCTTCAAAAGGCATATTTTTAAGTCCTACTCAACCTTCACCTCAGAACAATATGACCTCTGTTTCTTCTTCAGGAAAGATCGAACCTTTTTATTTGTCTTTACTCATAAACAAGTTCAAACTCAGCAATTGCATAATTAACTCAGGAGCTTCCGATAACGTGATGCCCACAAAAGTAGCTCATGCCCTTGGACTTACTTTAACTAAATCATACAGATGGTGTTATTCCATAGAAACCAAGCAAGTTCCTTTGATTGGTTAAATCAAGGATGCACAATTTGCATTTGTCGCATTCCCAGAGAAGAGAGTAAAAATGACCATTCTAGTTGTTGATATCCCAACTGCTTATAGTATTCTCTTAGGAAGAGGTTTTTGTAAATATGTTGAGGAGGAGATCAATATGGACAAGACCAAGGCTAAAATTCCAGTTAATGGATTTCCTCGTACTCTCTATCTTGAGCCTCAAGTGAAGTATTTAGTCACTAAGTCTGATGACCCTAAGGCTCAAATTCTTTTCGAAGACGTTGGCCTAGGAAATTATTTCATGACATCAGAGATACCAGTTGTGAATGTTAAAGAAGAGGATCCTAATGGTATTTAGACCCTCGAGTTTGATGGGAGCTGTTCAACTACTAGATTAGGTGCCGGCGTAGTTCTTGTATCTCCAAATTTCAAGATCTTTCCCTTTGCTTTCAAGTTGCAGTTTGATAATACTAATAACATAGTTGAATATGAAGCTTTTTTATTAGAATTAGAAATGGCAAGACAAAAGGGAATATGAAACCTAAAAGTTTAGGGAGACACAGAGCTCATTGTAAATCAAGTGAAAGGGGTTTACCAAGTGAAAAATGACCGCCTAAAGTAGTACAGGAACAAAGTATGGGACAACATAGAATGCTTCAATGCTTTTTCTATCAAGGTAGTTTTGAGGGATTATAATGACAAAGCTGATTCGTTGGCCATTTCTGCAGCTCTTGTCCTTCCTCATCCACAATTAAAATAAGACACGTACACCATCAAGATTGTGTACCATCCTAGTGTTCCAAATAATTCAGCACATTGGCAAGTATGCAATGATGATCAAAAGGTACTATCTTTCCTTGAAAAAGCTGACAATTTTAGTGAACTATATTTTGAAGGATCAGAATCAACTTTCCATGAATCTATTTCAAGTTCATATCAAGAGATTGATGGTGAGTTCATTCATCTTAAAGGAAACAATATTCCCAAGGGATTGGTTTCTCTGGAAGGTTTGTTCAACAAGCATGACCAATTTAACCAGGGTAAAAGGCAAACTGAAGGTGCTTCCTCGTCAGAAGTAGATCAAGTTAACTTGGGTTCTGTTGATCAACTTTGGATGGTAAACATTGGTAAATGCTATTCACCAGAGGAAAAAGAAAGAGTATCTTCACTCTTGAATAGATATATGGATGTCCTAGCATGGTCATACGTGGATCTAAATTCTTTCAAGCCCAAGGATGTGCAACATAGCATTCCCTTGAAGCCTGAAGTTAAACCCCATAGGAAGAAGTAGAGACATTACAACCCCAAGATCTCAGGGACTATTCTTGCTGAAATTCAAAAAATGTTAGACGCAAGGATTATCTTTCTGATCCATCATTCCACCTGGATTACAAACATTGTCCCTGTGAGAAAGAAGAACGGTGAAATCCATATTTGTGTTGACTTTCAGAATCTCAACCAGTCTTCATTAAAGGACAATTATCCATTACCCATCATGGACCAAGTGTTACAGATAGTCACTAGGACAAAAATGTTATCCATGCAAGATGGATTTTCAGGATATAATCAGGCTAAGGTAGCTACTGAAGATCAACATAAAACATCATTCACCACTCCATGAGGGACATTTGCTTACAGAAGGATGCCTTTCGGTTTGATCAACATCGGGGCCACATTCCAAAGAGGTATGGAATTATCTTTCAGAGATTTAATGGACAAGGTCATCGTTGTGTATTTTGATGACTTGACAGTCTTCTCTAAAAAATGAAGTGATCATTATGATCACCTGGAATGGGTACTCTTAAGGTGTAGGCATCATGGGATTTTATTAAATCCTAAAAAGTCTATATTTGGAGTGACAGAAGGAAACTTGTTATGTCATATTGTGACTAAAGAAGGAACTAAGATCAACCCAGAGAGGGTGAAGGCCATTCAAAGCCTTATCCTACCCACAAGAAAAACTGGGGTACACTCCTTTTTGGGGAAGGTTAATTTCCTAAGAAGATTTGTACCTGATTTTGCCGATAAAACCAAAGATATCCTTGGGATAATGAAAGGGAAAACTCCATTTTGATGGATCACTGAAGGGAATCTTGCTTTCAAAGAACTCAAAAAGGTAATTGCACATGCCCCTGTTTTAGTATGTCTAGACTTCAAGAAATATTTCATTATGTACAACTATGCTTCCACTCATATAGTATTAGCCATCTTGATGCAGGAAAATGAAGAAGGAATTGAAGCTCCCATCGCTTTCATGAGCTTCCCATTAAAATAAAATGAATTGAAAATGTCACAAATTGAAAAGCATGATTATGTGGTGGTGAGAGCAGTGAAACATTTCAAGTATTACGTGTTGAGTTCTCATACCCTCGTTCTCATTCTTGATACTACAGTTAAATCCATTTTGACTCAACAAGAGCTGGGTAGTCAACGGGGTAATTGGATAGCTAAATTCCAAGAGTATGACTTGGACATTAAACCTACCAAATTGGTACGAGGAAGGGGCATGTGCCAATTGATTGTAGAAAATAATGTTGAGATAGAATGTGAAAAAACTGAAGATACCTCTTCAAAATTGCTCATGGTGCTTTTTGTGAGCACAACCGACGAATGGTACATAGATATTTCTTTATTTCTGACTTATGGTGAATTCCCCCCACATTTAAGCCAAAAGGAGAAGAGGATAGTTAAGTTAAGATCCGCAAGATACATTCTGTGGGATAATGGAATGTACAAGAAAGGTATTGATGGTGTATTCCTGTGTTGTGTTGATAAGTCACAGCAAGTGAGGTTGCTAGAGTCCTTCCATAATCTGGCATACAAAGGACATTTCTCTTCCTCCATGATAGCTTATAATATCCTATGAGCTAGGTACTATTGGCCTACTCTCTTTTGAGACTCAGCAGACTAGGTGTCCAAATGTGAAGATTGTCAACATTTTGTTGGTCACCCTAAGTTAGCAGCTCTTTCCTTAAAGCCTATCATCATTAAAGAACCTTTTCACCAATGGGGAATTGATTTCATTAGAGTATTGAATCCTGCCTCCAATGTAGGACATAACTACGTGCTCACCACTATAGACTATTTCACTAAGTGGGTGGAAGCTGCACCCATCAAGCAGGCAGCCTATGAAGCTGTCTGTAACTTCCTCAAAGAAAATATAATTATCAGATTTGGCATGCCTTACAAGATTGTTTCCAAAAACACCTCCAATTTTGCATCCCACAAGTTGATAGAATTTTGTTACAAATTTGGGATCACGTTGCCTCATTCATCTGATTACTTCCCTCAAGGCAATGGTCAAGCTGAATCGAGCAACAAAAACCTGGTGACCATAGTCAGAAAGTTGGTTGATGAGAATCAGAGGACATGTTACAAAACATTGTACGATGCATTGTGGGATGATTGGATTACTCCTAAATGAGCTATTGGGATGTCTCCATTACAAGTTTTGTATGGGATTAACACTAATATACCTATCTCCATAGAATTACCAGCCTTATAGTTGGCTAAAGCAATTGAGGATGAAGATTTCCAAAATTCAATCTAAAAGAGGGTTATGTACCTAGCTAGGATAGAAGAGGAATGAAGCAAGGTGGCTGATCATATTATATATCATCAGAGTAAACTAAAGAAGCTATTTGATAAGAAATCAAAGCAACATGACTTCCAAATTGAAGATTTAGTACTTCTTTGGGATAAGAGAAGAGAACAAAAAGGGATGCATGGAAAGTTTGATTCTTTATGGAGAGGAACTTTCAAAATACATCAGTTGAATGGTGAAAATAGCTTCCATATATCATACCTTGATGGATAATTTCTCCCTCTACCTTTCAGTGGTTAACATCTGAAGTTGTTCCATCAATAATGCAAGGTGCTCCCTTGCATTGTACATAATTTGTTTTTAGTCACGTGTTTGCTTTTTATTTTCTTTCTTTCTTTCTTTGTTTTTGGTTTTCTTCTTCCTTTAGAATCTGTAGCCCAATGGGTAAAACAAAAGATTTTGAGTTCTCTTTCTTTGATGTCACCGAGAAATTCCCCAACTGGAGCCATTCGTTATCTCATTGTAGTGATTCCAGCTAAAATCAAGATAACCATAGATTTTTTTGAAAAAATCTCCTAAAATTGCCCTTTGAGGAGATTTTCAGGTTTTCAGGATTCAATAACACGAATACATGTTTTTTACATGCTATATGCAAATTGTTTCCTGAAACTTGAAAACCCAAAACAAGTTAGTATTTTGGGTTTTTAGAACTATTGAAAATCGGAACATGACTGGCAAAAAGCATGTTACATGTCGCTTGACTTCCAAAACCTGAAACCCGATATGTTCCTTTGTGTCGGGTTTTCAAAACCTTGGAACATCCAAACATCTCATGTTTCATGTCATCTATTTACTGAAACTTGAAACTCAAATCAATAGCTAATCCTTTGTATCAGGTTTTTGGGCACTCCAAGCATGATGACATGACATTAACTCTGAGTTTTCAGGTAGTTGTCACACGTGTCGGGTGAGGTGTCATAAATTCTAGGGCTTTATAAATGGCCAAATTGTACATGTTATTTTTACCAATTGTAATTTTCCTGCGTGGAATTTTTTCACTCTTTTGCCTACAACCTCCAAACACGATCGAGCTTCTTGATCGATTGCGTGCTTCGTTTTTTATTATTTTTCAAGATGGCTAAAGGTATTTTACTTTTCTTGTTGTTTTGAGGTCTTTTGGATTTATTTTTGAAAATATTCTTTTAGTGTTCTTCATCCTTTCCTATTTTTCCTCTAGGTTTAGGGTTTTAGGTTGCTTTCTTCATTTTGTGTTGAATTCCATTAAAATTTCTTGTTTGGAAAGTCACCTAAGGAGTTTCCTATTTTATCCTGTGGAATATACCCTGTTTGTTATAGAAAAAATATAAAATCCCTAACTAGTGTAATGGTGGGAATTTTGCATGTCCTGACACCTCAAAAAAATGATTCCTTTATTTTTCAGGTTTTGCAGGGTGTTCAACAATCTCCGAGTTTTGCAGTGTATCGGGTTTCTTCAAGTTTCAGACACATATCAATCTCCAACATTCACTTTGCAGTGTATCTAGTTTTGCAGGTTGTTTAACAATCTCTGAGTTCCATAGTGTATTGGGTTTCTTCAAGTGTCAAACATATATCAATCTTTGATATACACTTTGCGTTGTATCGGGTTTCTTCAAGTGTTCAACATCTCTTTGCTTCCACCAGTGCATTAGGTTTTATCAAGTGTTGGACATATACTAAGTTCTAACACTCTCTCCAGTGTGTTGGGTTTTGTGAAGTGTCTGACAAGACATAAGTTCTAACACTCTCTCTCTAGTGTGTCAGGTTTCATCAGGTGCTTTAAAAGTCCTAAAATTCGGATAGTGTGGTAGGTCTGTGGGGTTGCTCAGCAAGATTCCAAGTCTAATTTCTCAGATAGGAGTTGTCTAGGCATTCTTTCTTTAGGATTTCTCATGTCGGATCCTAGATCATCTAAAGACAAGTCAGAAAGATCAGAGAAGATAAAATACAAGTATCATAAGATGAAATCCCCCTCCTATATAGATTTTAGTTATGACATCCAAGATACAGAGCTTGGTAACATTGACATGGAAGATATTTGGAACAAAACCAAGGATTCTTCTCAGAGTCTTTGGATGAAGTCAATAACCAACAATGGGCTCCCTCTTGTAGCAGGATCCCAATGTCTACTCAATACCCTAAGTTCATTTTGGGTTGTGCTTCCCATTATGACTCGGACTCTCGTTCAATGAAAAATCAAGCAGGAGAAGTCATAGTGAAGTTGGATGGGGGTTATTTTGATGACCTCTTAAGATTAGCCAACTTTGAGGAATATGTTGACGTGGATCTTAAGTCAGCACAGAAATCCTAGGACAAGGATCAAGAAGACTGCATTAGGCACGTGAGTAGAAATTTCTTAATCAAATCCAAGCCGGCTGTCTCAATATTTCCCAAGTTTTTCCCCATGAGTGATTTCATCCTTGAAATTAGTGACATCATCACCTTATTAAGTTGAGTATTTGGACTCCCTGAGTCAAGGGACTTCCAAGGATGGATGTATCAATTCATGGTTATTATGAAGAAGAATGAACAAGGGATCAATTGGAGTAGTCTCATAAGTGACGAGATTGATTTCCAGATGAAGACAGTCTTGACTACTGGAAAATTCTATATGTCATCATATGTCACATATGCAGCAGTTGGCATGAGAAATTATATAAGATTGGATGCAAAAGGAGACAGGGTAACAAAACACATATATCGGTACCTCCATCACCTGATAATGAAAGGTTCCAAAGATTAGTTCAGAAGAGTGAATGATGCTTTCTTTTATGAAAATATCGGTAGGTTAAACCATGATCTAAGAAAAATAAGAGTCTCTGATGAAGCATGGGCCGAAGTATCAAAATGGGGTTGCATCTTCATACAATTCAAGAAGTTAACATACCTTTGGGTGGTCATGTATCTAGGTGACCCTTTCCGATTGCCTAGATTCCTAGGTGATAAGCTGATCCTAATGGAGTTGGTAACACAGCTGTTGGATTTCCACAAAATAAAACAAATTAAACACAAGGCTGCCATATCCTTCCCCATTTCCATTGGAAGATACACATGCTCGACGGTGGTCAAAGATAAGAATGTAGTGCACCAACTTCAATACAAATTGAAGAAGCACATGAAGCACAGAGATGGATTTTATTTCCAAGGAGTCCTTAAGTCATACGGGACTTTATATCTACATGTTCCCAACATAGAAGATATTTGGGTTGATCTTCGGGATGAAGTTTCCATCCGAAGAAAAGATAATAGTAGGATGACGATTGAAGAAATCCAGATGTTGGATTTATCTAACACCCCAAAAGGCACTAAAGACAATGACAGTGTCCTTAATGCCTCGTATGATGGGTTAAATGAAGATCAATATGTATTCCTAGCCATTGATTGTTTGATTGTTGAGAAAGCTTCTATCACGGGAAGAGCTACTCAAATTCTTACCCCTACTAAGGTGTGGCTCATTTCTTGGGGAATGAGTTATAAAGAAGGGATTTTTGTAGAGCTAGATGCTTTGGAAGAGGGACCCTCAAAAGAAAAAAAGGAAAAGGATAAGGACCCTTCCGAAATGCCAATGAAGGTTAAGTTTGTAAGAAATGGATAGGATCAATTAACTACACCAGTGGCCACTCTCCCATAAACAGTTGAGGTTCTTGATTCACCTCCACAACTAGAACAAGGGAACCTTGCTTCAAGAGAAGATATTATTCAGCCTTCCATTCCTCCTTTAGTAGACAGTTCATCATAAGTAAGTCTTCCTCCCACTTCTTAAGCTCTAATTCTAGAATCCTTGCCTCCTCCCATTCAACCTTCCTTGCCTCAGATTTCTTCACCAAGTTCCTCAACCATGGCTATTATATTTTCTGGTCTCTCACCTCTCCTCATTAGACCCCAATTAACCGTGGACATGCCTCCCCCTACTGCACCTTTATTTCCTACCATGGGCGCTACACTTACGGTGGTTACCACTCCACAAGCTAATCCTCCTCCACTTGAAGATGTGACCATAACGCCTGCAAGGGAAGCAACTTATTCTAATATTCCTCAATGTTTGGTAGATAAAACTCTGAGGAAGAGGAAGGTAGTTGTCCCATTACCAGCCTTTGATTTCAATTCCCTCAAGGTCACTCCTACTAAGTCGGCCAAGAAACCCAAAAAAGTATCAAGGATTTCAGTGGATGCCTCATGGCATAAATTTGCAGAGATTGCTACTCTCATAGCTGATAAAACTAAGGATGACATAATGGTCATAGATTATCAAATCACAAGGGTGGCTCTAGGGAGAGTAACAATAGAGGGAGCACAACAGGATACACAAGATGTCGTGAATGTGTTGTGTCAGAATATGAGGGAATCTAAGGCAAATATAGATGAGTTAAAAGATAAAGTACAATAGCTAATAGATGTACTACTCAAGATCTCAAATCCTCCTGAGTCAACACCTTCATCCTCTACTCCTATCGGGTTTGATTTCTCATCGGTACCCAAGATTGAGAAGATTAATGAAAAGGCGAGAACGGTTAATGAATGGACCCAAAGGCTTCTCTTGCAAGGAAAAGAAGTCGTCAAAGATACTGTGGAAGTCTACCAATCCTTAGAGGATATAAAAATGGATGGAGAGAAAATGAATGATGAGTTTTCCACAGAAATCAGGAACTTAGAGTTTAATTTAAAAGCTCTCCAAACACTGAACAAGTTCCATCCTGCATCTTGGTTGAAGAAGGCATCATTCCACATGGGGATAAACATTTTTAGCTAACTAAAGCCATTAGATTCAAAATAAAGATTCTCAATGAAGCCTGTAGCAAATTGAGAGAATCAAGAGATCAATTTGTCGATGGCAAGAACAACTTAGAAGAAGAGCTAGTCAAGATCTATGCTAAATTGTTGAGTGAAAGCTTGGGTATCCTTCCTGTTGATGATCTTTACAAACATATCCAAGAATCAATTTAGCATGAACCAACTTATGGATTCGGCATGGAAATCATTGATAGGTTTGTGAAAATTGAATATTCTTTGGAGACCCTGAGGAAACTCAACAAGAGATGTAAAAATATTCTTAGCAATGCTAGTGATACTCAGAAACATGTGAAGTTCTGAGTGATCATTCCACTGCACCTGATGAGAATGAGATGTAGGGTATAATCTGAAAATTCCAAGAATTTTGGGACAAACGAACTTTATTAGAGGAAGATAAAGATGACGATATAGAATAAGCACAATGTGAGATGTCATTTCAATCTTGAAATCGACATGTCTTTTTCATTTTTGTTTCATCACATAGGAAGCAAATTTTGACTCGGTCTCCTGCATGAGAGTCAAGAAAAATAGGACTCTCTTCTAAAAGACTATTTTCTAGGATTTACCCTATTTTATCTCAACTCCTTTTATTATAAATAAGGGATGCTTATGCATTCCAAAAGGTGGAGATTTCTGGAATATTGAGAACTATTTTGAAGAAGAAAAAAATTGTGTTTTCTTTCAATCATTTGAGGAATAGAAACTGGTGCTATTTTTGAAAACTTTGTGTTGTGAGATTCATCTTTCTTAAGATATTGTTCTTACGTTCATGATATTAAGCTATTCTTTTTTTAGCATTCTCGATCATTTTAATTATTTCAAACATTACATTACATTTGTTATCTAGAACTCGTATGATTATTTCGTGATCTGTGTTTGCTCGAAAGAAAATATATTTCCATCATTTCCTTTTTATTGTGTTTTCCTTTCTAATCCATTCCATTTTGGAAAGAAGCAACATATTTACCTAGTGTGGATTTAGATTTTGGGATTCTATCCTAACCCCAATGGTTAGATTAATGTGAATACTGTACATATTATTTTTGTTGTGTTTTAGATTAATAATAAACAGGAAGCCTCACCTATTTTTGAGGAGGGATTTAATCCCATGCACTATATTTGAACCTCATATTTTGGCATGACATAATATCCAACCAACATGACTGTTCCAAAAAGACACATACTAATAGTATGAACAACATTGTTTCCATACTGTACAGTCCATGTTTTATCCATGTTTCTAGATTTCATTTTTAGTTTTGATGCTAATTTACTAGAAATAAAACATTCAGTAGCTCTGGTGTAAAAAATAATAGTTATAGGTAAACCAAATAACTTACCCAAAACTTCTATAGGCGTAACTTGTTTCTGAGCCTTCTTGTCAGCTACTGTAGCATGTATCTTGTGTTGTTGATTATGATCGTCCTTTTTATAAGGCATTGATTTGCATAATGATCTTTTCCACAGTTATAACAACCTCCTACAGGTCCCTTCCTAGGCTTGGGTTTTTTTCCAACCTTAGAGTTATCATTATGACCCCCATAGGACTTCTGTCCATTATTATTGTTCTTGACAAAGTTGTTATATGCATTTCCAACAAACTTGTTTGTTGCTTCTTTCTTATTAGTATCAGATGAAAACTTACTTTTCATTCTGAATTTCTCCCTGGTCCTTTCTTAGGTGCAAGAGATGATGAAGAGGATTTGGGTATTTTCTTCCTTACTTCCTCTTTATGAGTAGAAATAGCCTTCAATTTCTGTTCCTACCTTATGGCCTTTTCAAAAACCCCTTCCATCATGGTTAGGCTGTGAACATCGACCTTTCCTTCTATAATGGGCTTCAATCCCATGATGAATTTCTGAATCCTAAACTTCTCATCATTTTGGTATTGAGGTACATACTTAAGGAGTTTAGTAAACCACTCCTAATACGCAGTTACAGTTAGCTTTCCTTGAGCCAAGTTCTGGAATTCAGTCATTTTTTCATCATAGTACAGTTGTGGCAGCCAACGTTGCCTAAAGTAACCTTTAAATTGATCCCATGTGATATTAGTTTCATTAATGTTTAACTCAGCCTTACAGTTGTCCCACCATGAAGATGCCTCATGGGAAAGCTGATATGATCCCGTATCACAGTTGTTTCTTCTAAGAAATTCCTTATTGCAAAGTATTTCTACATTTTGCTGAGCCAATTCTTAGCCCCATCTCCTAATGTGGTGCCATAAAACTTGGGTGGACTTATCTTTTTTATATCATTAGTGAGTTCAACGGCCAGCCTAGCATTTTTTTCTATGGCTGATCAGGTATGTTCACATTTTTATTATCAACACCTACATTGGCGTTATCCCTACGAAGTGGTTGATTATTGTTATCAGCATCTTCTTCCTCCTCATTTCCCATTACATTTTGTTCAAGTAAATCTAAATCATCTCTTGTTTCCAACAGGGAAGTAAGGATCTCATCGATTTTTTGGGTAGTTGCTGCTCCTTCCTCGGGTGAAGGGTTATTTGTAAGATTTCCTCTTATTCTAACCATTTTCTGTTAACAATAAAATTTACGTTTAATCATATTATGGACACAATAGATTCAAGAGCTGCAACTTTCAACTCTGATACCAAGATGTAACATTCCCATTTTAAGACTTTAGAAACAAGGGAATTTTTTTTAAACATAATGTTCTCTGTTCTAAATTAAACATCATTTAGAACACACATTCCATGCCAATCAATCTCATAATAGATAACCATATGTAGTTGTAATGACTCGGTATGCTACTGATCTCTCATTCCATGACTCGGATACCAACCGATCTCTCATGTTAACTTAAAGTATAGAATACTTTATGTATACCATGTATACTTGGTTCTCCTACCCTATTCTAGGTAATGAGTGATCTGTTTAAAGAACCTATCTAAATATTTGTTACCAATATTTATCTGACATCACATTGCTTTAATCTAGGTGACATTGGACAATGCAACCAGTAGCTTGCGATACTTTGGCCAAAGATTTTCAACATACTGTTCATGTTACTATTCCTAGACGACATACTCGTCATTCCGGAATATTTCCTTCACCTCACTCTTCTGTTATCTAGAATGGTCTTTACTAACTACCGTCAGTCCACTTGCCTAAGGTTTAACCCTAGCCCCGATTAGAAACATAATTTATTATAGGAAGGCGCTCACGATGACTTACGGTATATGGGCATACTCAGTTGACCTAAGTCAACTGGATGTGCCGAGGTACCTTGAGTCATTGAAAGCTACTACCTATCCTAAACATGCTAGTAACTTGACCTAGAGAGAAACTAAGTTCAAGTCCAGATGTGTGTAAATCTTGATGAAAAAATATGGAAGGGTGTTGTCACATGTCAACTGCAACACTGTGTCCTCGAGAAGTCCCAAGACTTCTCATGGGTACAGTCCTGCAGTTGGCATGTGCCAACATCTATTAGAACTAGTTCATCAAGATGTACATACCCCCTTAGTGGTCATTAATCATAATTAAATAAGATTTAAGATTTAGATTACAACAACCATGCCTAACCCTAATCCCAACATTCATTAAGCTATTTACCCATAGTTATCCTGATTAGGTATGGAGAACTTCATTAAACCATGCTTGCATTACTGTTCATTAACATGGCATAACAAGCTATTATCCCAAAATAGGACAACAAACATCTATCCAAATTAAGTGTGACATCTACCTAGATTCAGCTAGTGTTTACTTTATAAATGAAGTTATACAGATTAAGAATCACAACCACTATTTTTTTTATCTTTCATTCTTTTGCAGAGGAAGAGTCTTCCTTTACATGGTAAAATTTTGGGTTCCTCATAACCTTTTTATCATTCATTACACATATAGTTTAATTGTATGTCTCGTGCATATTTAATTATTAAACTATAGTTTTGTAGTTAAAGAACGAAATATTTTGCAATTTAACAAGTTCAGTATAATAGGGGAGATTATACTATCTCCTTAACCCTAATCAATATTTGTTAACAACAATAGTATATAAACAAATATAAAGAATACCACAAAGATAGCACTAATATTTCTGGCATACAAGTTCAAAAGTATTCACATTACAAATTGAAGTCCAACACAAACCCTTCAATTCATGATTTAAAATGTACATTTACAAGAAAATGCAATTCAAACATTACGCATGTCAATCATAATTAAGATTATAAAAGAACATCACTTTTCTTTTCCAATACAACTCAAGAATGATTCAAAACTCTTTACATAAGATCTAGAATTAAATAAACCAATACATCATGAAATTTCTTGTCTTCTTTTATCACTTATGATGTCCATCTACAAAAATTGCTAGCATGGGTCAATTCAAAGAACGAAGCATGATAAGCACTAAGCATTAAAGTAAAGTGCATTCCACTAATTGTTTCATTAAACAACTCTTCTTTAATGAAACAATTAATATACATCATACAAACAATCATAAGTAATAACCTCTAGAAAGAAGTACAATTAAGAGAATCTAAATTCACTTTTTAAGAAAAGAGCATAATATAATCTGGAACACCTGCATTTATATCATATGGCTTAATTGATCCTATAAATTACTTCAAAATAGACAACAAGTCTTGTCATCCAATTGTTTCATAATTCCATAAGAATAGAATACACATTTAACTTTCCCAAGCAACCAAAGAGGTTAGTTACAACATAGTTCATATTAATATGCTTCATCTTTCCATATAAACAAAATAAGAGAATCAATACATACTTATTCCCTCTACACACATCATCTTAAGGATAAAATCAGGTTTAGAACACACAACACTACCTTAGTTAAAATATAACCATAGAGGAGTCCACAAATAAAGAGACAATAGCTAAACAAGAATCCCAATTCAATCCAAGAAGATTAGGAAAAAAAATAGTCTAAGTGAGAGTCCTGCTAACTTCTCTATGTTAGTAGATATAATTCAAAGGTCTAAAACATGACTATGCACAAATCCTAACTAGAATCAACAGTTTAAATCTCCTATCTAAACCATCCAAGAAGTTTCCATCTCAGAAGAGAGTCAATTAAAGAGAATTTTAGTTAATGAACCTATACAGTCAACAAAAAAATGATCTCAAATAGAAAAAACTCAATCCATATTTCATTTCATTTATACTATGAAATGAAATCCCTTATCTAATAGAAACTTAGAAATTCATTAGCTAGTTTCCAAAAGAGAACCAAAAACTAAATGCACAGTCAAAGAATGCCCACTACAACTCTCCATCATAAATCTTACAACTGGTTACCTATTTCCATTCACCAAATTTAAGTTCAATTCAAAACTCAGAACAAACTTCAGAGTATAGTCCCTAACAGTAACTATCCCCAAGAGATCAAATTCAATTCTCTTTTTAAAACTTGGAGGTTCAATCAGTGAAACCATAAGGGAGTATAAATCCTCCTATCACAAAAGATTACAAGGGTAATTACAACTCACGACCCAAAGACTGAATTCCCATTACAAATCATCACAAACAAAATGCAAATGAGAAAGCAGTTCGTGATCCCAAATAAGAGAAACATTACCCAGAATTTAGATTAGTGATATTGAATCCTTTCATACAACACACAGTATAATAGGTTTATATTCAACTTCTATTAAAACCCATGAATCAGATGAAAGATCATAAGAGAGTAAGAGAACTAAACAATTCGTCTAAGACAAGAACTTTCCCAAATTTCTTCCAACATGATTGAACAGATTCACCACAAGCCTCTCAAGTTCCAGTTAAAGGCTTATGACAGGGAAGTATTTGTTCAACATCAAAAACAAGAAGGAAAGTAAATAATACATTCCATAAACCCTTTTAAAAACTGCTCGACTGTTCCAAACGAACTAAAATCATCAATACCCATAACAAGATATAATTCCAATCCCTTAATCCTTCTACAACAACAGTCAAGCCTTCCACAGGTCACGAGGTTCACTCAGGGTAAAGAAGAAAAGGAAAACACTTCATTTTCACATGCCCTATCATGCTCGAAGAGGGCGGTACAGTCTCTAAAATAGAAGTACCACAACAATTTTGACAAGAAGTCAAACAACATACATCTGAGCATAACAAAACTCTCAAGACCTTATTGAACAGACAATCCAAAGATGGATTTAAACTTTACAACTCCTCAAAACAAAAAAAACCTAGCTCACATTATAATTAAAGAATCAACACCTCGATTCCAACATGAGTTAAAAACTTCACAATAATGGAGTACCTGTAGAGTGTCAAATACAAGCTTCAAACATAAGTTCAGAACCCCACAAGGCTCTAAAACCAGGTCAGACAAACACAAGATCAAATACGATCCTAAAACAAATCCAAGGCCTTAAATACAAGCTCAGTATATACACCAATGATCTATTATAGGTTCACGTATTTTTTAATTCCATAAAGAAGAATAAAACTCCAATTCAGAGTGTAAGTACCGATGAAAACTCAACAACTCAATAGTAAGTTCAACGTTCACAAGAACTAAATAAGAGTACACCTATTGAATACGAAGATTCAACCAAAATTTCAGATCTATACCAAGTTCCAGCTCAGTCCAGAACTACACGAAGTCCCATTAAAAGCTCAAAGAAAATCACGAAGCTTCAATGCAAGCTTAGAACAACCACGAAGCTCCACTATAAGCTCAATGAAACACAAGACTAAATAGAGATTCAGAACCAAAAAAGTAACAATCTAGTTCATTCAACATTATTATCGAACGCAAGAAACAAATCTTTGAATACAAGCTATAGAGCTTCAAATACAAATTTCAGAGCTTCAAGTACAAGTTACAGAGCTTCAATACAAATTCACATGAATACCACTAATCACTAGTACAGAAAAAGTTCCCAAAAACTACCATTAACAACAAAGGATTCACATTCCAAAACCCACATAGATTTCATGAAAACATGCAAGTAAATAACTAGGCACATCATGCAAAAATATATCCCAAGTGAGTAGAATTGTTTTAATGAATCAATTAGAAGAAAGAAAGAAATCTTAATGGGTATAGCCTATCATGCCTGATAGTGCCTCTACCGATTCGAAGAAGACTTCCAGCTGAGTTTCCAACACCTCTTCTTCTCCAAGCAAGATCAACCAACAATAATATTTTTCCACAATGCCTCATATACTTTCCTTGAATCGAAAATAGATCAGAGAAATAAAAAAAAGCCACAAAGTGCAGATCGAATTGCTGGTTTGAAGAACCAGATAGCTCCATTTAGAGAGAAAATCATGAAGCATGCAAAAAAAAAAATCCCCAAAAAATCCCCCAGCATGCCTTCCAAGATGGTTTGCTTGCCAAATATTAGGTGAATTAATGACATTAAATTGCATATTCCTACCTATCTCTTCTTGCCACCGCCATCCAAAGTTGGCGAGACCAAATTGAACTTCAACATGCATTTCCAAACTTAGTGATGCCTCCACGTAGGTTCCACTAAATTTCCATGTAATTACCAAGTCTGGCAGTACTCTACCCTATTAAATCAAAATCACATCTCATTAATAGCTTAGGAACCACCACTTAGCTCCCACTTACCAATCGACCCATAGGTTCCCTTTCATACCCCATTAGCTTAGGATAGATATAATTTTCTTACGTTAGATATTAGGTTAATTTAAAGGTATAACCTTAGGATATAACCTTCAAATAGATTGCCACCTTAGGTTATAACATAGCTTAACCAAATAGTGTAGGCAATAGGTTAGAAATAACTTAGCATCCCTTAGGTTATTTCCCTTCATACTAATTTAGTATTAACAACTTAGGTTAGGATGTCATCCCACGTAGAGTGGCATAGAAAGAGTTAGGAAAATTTACCTGAGTCTTGAATCCTATTAGGATAGACCTTATTAGATATAGGACATGTTTATATTCTCTCTTTCTCAAGAATCCTAAAGCAGGTTTCTATTTCCCTTAACGCCATTAAGTACCCTATAAAGGGTCAATCAAGAAGAGCCTAGCACACACACAACAGAATGCAGGCACGGTCTTTCAAGATAATAAAGAATTTTCAATAAACACAAGTTTAGTCCGTTATGTTTCTTAATCAATGAATGTCAGTTTACCATTCAGTCTGTTAAGAATATTTAAAACATTCCTTGGATCACTGAAAATTGATCCAAGGATGAGTCAGTCAAAAGAGATAAGTTTGCAACTCTAAAAATTTGATTGCAGCTTATCAACCAGAAGTGAAAATGGATTCCTAAAATCCATATCATTTCATTCCGATGAATCCAAGAGCAGAGATGATTTATCCATAACAAGCATGATTTTGAATCAATAAAGGAAACACACCTTATTCAAGAAAATCACATGCCAACGCTTGTAATGCAAAGAGAAATATAACAGTTTGTTCAAGGTGTTACATTTATTAACTTAAATTGAAGTGGAATTTTTTTTCTAAACATAAAAGTGGGAAGTTAAAAATGTAGGAACCGAAATTCTACACTTCCCCATCGTCAATAATTTGTCCCATTCACACTTACAATTTATTATGTTAATATCTATTTAAATATAATTCGTAAATTCTCTATTTCCTCATATCTACCATAGACTAATTTATAGATCTATTTAATCTAATTTTATTAAATAATATCCTAATATAATCTATCATTATCATAATATATCTAACAAAACTAGCCAAAATAAATCCTAAACAAACCTAACCCAAAATAAGAATATAACCTGGTCAAATAAAACACCTCACCTAACAACATATTACATTCCTATACGAACCTATGACTTATCCCTCCAAATCCATAACAAATAGGCTTAAATTAGGTAATTGTTCCAAGTATATGTTCAATAAAATCAAATAACCCAAAATCATTGGCATTTCGGTAAAACACCAACAATTATTCAAACCTATTTTGTACTCTTATTCGGGGACCACCCTGCTTTCATTCCCGAGCTCATTCATTTTCATCCTTCCATATCTTATATTGTAGACATTTATCAACCTTTTTTTAGTCTAGTTTCATAACAACATAGACTCCATATCATTTTTTTTATATAGTTTTTCATAGGTGGAAGACATTCTTACTACTCATCCAAGAGCTCTTAGTTTCTAGCTATGCATCCTCCTTCATTTATCGATTCATTCAAGATCCTTTTTATGCAAGTCATGTCTGTCACCACATCCTTCTTCATATATCACCTATACTTCCCATTTTCGAATAGGTTAGAAGCTTGTCCAGGAGCCAATTTATCTTCACCAATCTACAAGTTCAGATTGTCTCAATATTCATCAAAATCAAGGTAAGATTGTATATTTGCATCTTTTATTCACTTATTCAAAATATCCATAGTTTTCAAGCCTTATGCTTCCCATTATAATCGAACACGAGATGGTTAATTTGTCAAAAAGTTGATCAGATTGTTAAAAATATATATCATAGTTTATATGGTTTAATCTAACTCGGAATTGCCAACATTTTAGTGAAACACATGTGTTTCCCTAAAACACTTTTGTTTCCTATCATTTTTTTATATCTACAGTCTTTATCATATTATCATCTATCCATTACATCTATTTCTTTTTTTTTGCTAACATCTGATCAAGGATGGGTCTCTATAGATGGCTATAGGTGGTTAGGCACATGAGATAACCAGTGTCAATTCTCTTCCAATTATTTGTCACCTTTTTCATTGAGAGTAATATGACATATTTCTTGATTTGGAACTTTGTGTAATATATTCAATCCCTTTAGAAGATGAAAAACATCTTCAAGATCACTCAAAGCATTGGAGAGGCCACATACGAGTTCTAGGAGGCATACTTTGAAATTTTACGCATTCGAGATGAATTGGCCTATTTTGAATACCATTATGAGGCCGGATTGGAGATTTGGAACTCGGACGCTGAATTGAAAAATCAAGATGAACCCACTGAAAAACTGGAATATCCATATTTTAACACAACATCTGATTACCAGTATGATTCGGAGAACAAGGAGCCTGAATTCATCTTTGAATTATTTAGAAATGTATATATTGATGACTACAACTACGAATTCTTTGAAGAATCTGAGATAGATTATCCTGAGTTCACTTTTGAGAACCCATCCTCATCCAAGGATTTTGACACCAAATTTGATTTGGATATCTAGATTATAGATTATATATCTTATTTTTCATTAAGTATTTCTAATAAAATATGAAACTCTTGGAACGATTATAATGTTTATCCTTCCAAATATCATGATCTCCTTTATATATTTCTTGATTGCATAAATAATGGGTTGACATCCTTGCGAGGAATTTCTTTGACTTCTAAGGATTGAATTATTTCATGCATCCCACTTATTATTATTACTAATTAAAATTTTGGTGTAGTGTATTTGATTGCAGTGTCATTTGCAGGAGAGGAGTTGGGATATTCTAAACATGTGACATAAATTTAATATAATCCTTACACATCAGTGAGTATTGGTAAACCCCACCATATTGAGTTTTGATAGTTTTAGTTTCTTTTATATTAACTTAAATTGAAGAGGAAAAACTTTTCCAAACATTGTAGTGAAATACGACTATAAACTTCTTAACATGGTGATTAATTCACCTAATAGATGACCCCCCTCATTTGGGGTTCCTGCGATGTTGCTAGGAGGATGCAGCCCAAAAGAGGATGCAATGCTAAACTGATCCTTATATGTAGGAGGGAATTTTTTTGTAGAAACCCAATCACACACAAACAATGGGTAGGAAACAATTGTTAGTTAAAACAAGAAAAGCAAGCATATACAAAATAGTGTAAGATAACAATAAAGAAGATAATGTAGACCACAAAAAAAGGGTTGCAAACATGGGACAACACTCACAATGTCACAAGACAATCAAGGATGAAGTGGCCAAAAGAATAGAAGATGTAAAAAAGAAAGACATAGGGAAAATCTTGCAAATAATGGCATACAAAGGCAAACAATGGAAAAAAAATGATGAAAAATCAGAGAACCTATTGGTGCAAATCAATAGCAACCCTGGATGTTGATCAGACTTCTAGTTTGACATTTTGGAAATCCAATGTGATTGCACAACATTAAATCTTTCCCCCAAGTATGGGACTTGTAAAAATGGGAAAATAATCTCCAAATTAGAGGTTGGTTCCTCAACTCCTCTAATCACGTATATTACTTACAAGTTACAAAGGGTTTGAATTCAAGATCCTACTCTAAATTCCAAAGGGGACAGAGATAGAGAATGCAAAAACTGAAACTAATGCTAATAAGGTGATGCACCAAAGGAGTGGTGATTATTTTTGATTTTGTAGATTGACAAAAATCATGGAAATGTAACAAAACTTCATGCACAAACTGATAAACTGTAATGGAATGTTAGAAATGAATCAAACAACACAAATAGAGGATTAAAAATCATTCACAGATCCTGCATTGTCATTTCAACATCAAAAACACTTGTATTACAACATCTGAGAGGTAAAAATAGGTTACAGTCATGGAAGAGGTCTGGTTTTTCCACAAAATCACTTTTAGAGTGAAAGAGGGAGCTTGCAATACAAGAAAAATGTTTAACCTTTCAAAAATGAGCCAAATCTGGCTTTTACAGTGTAAGAAACGACCCCAGAAGAAAGAAATGTGGGAAAACATGGGAGAGCTTCAACCACAAACCAAAAACACAATAAAATGGCATGGGCATCCTTACAAGTCCATTCCCTAACATTTTGCACCATGCTGGTAGAGAATGCGAGCCATTCTTCATTAAAAATGGTGGTTGAAACGTCATTTCTGTTCATGACCACATGCTAGAGGAAATTTTCAATTTTCTCTCTCCAAAATCTATCAAAATACAAAATTGATCCCATAATCTTGTAGATAATTTCAAAATATTTCTGTTGATATAAAGAACACGAAAAAATGAGCTTTGGATCGAAAGTTATGGCCATTTGAAATTTTAGGGAAAAACAAGGCCAAAATGGATTGACGAGCGAAAAATTTGAAATTTTCCACTTTTTGCATTCAGGAAAATTTCCAAAAAAATCCCCGCGCTTCACCACTCCTGGTGCCATGTGGCATGTTTTGATTGGACGCGGGCCCTCTGTGCTTCATTTTCCACTATTTTGGCCATTGGAAAATTTTCCAAAAATTTTCTGCCGGGCCGATGACTTGGGGACACATGGCAAGACGTGATTCGCCGTGGGCATTTCCTTTCAAATTTTCCATGGCTGTTTGACCATTTTTCTGAGTTGGACACATGGAAAAACCCCATTGGCTATGGGTTTTCCACTTCCCTTTTTCCTTGCGGGCCTGTTCTGTAATTTTTTTTCCGCCACTGGACACGTGGTAAGATGCCATTGGTTCACGTTTGGGGGGTGGAATTTTCCCTTTTAAATTTCCTTTGTTTTGCTTTGGGAAAATTTCCAATTTTCCACCTGTGTTCCGAAGCTCTGGTGCCATGTGGCAGGCTCCCATTCGGCGCAGGCCTTGGGAACAAACATTTCTCTCCATGCTTACCTTTGGGAAAAATTCCCAATCTCCCCCCGCGCTCCAACGGTCTGACCACTGTGGACACGTGGCCTAATCTCACTGGCCGGCGAGGCGATGGGCCAGAACTTTCCTCTTGAATTTTACAAAAACACTTTTCCAAATTTTCAAATATTCCTCCGTGATCCATAGGTCTTGAGACACGTGGCATGAGGCCATTGGATGCAGACACCATGGGCAAAATTTGACCTTACGCCCTCACAAAATATTTCACCAAAATTTTAACTTCACCTCCATGCTCCGCCACTTTTGGGGACTGAGAACACGTGGCGCAATGTGGTTGGGCATGGGCCTTTCTTGGATATTTTTCCATAGTGCCAACACTTAGTCATTTTTCAATTTTCTCCCCCCTTGGACACGTGGCAACATGTCATTCGCTGGCGGACCTGTGGGGTGAAATATTCCTTTTTGAAATTTTCCAAACACTTGGTAAAAAATCAAAGTTTTCCTCCAACCCCCGCCACTTCCTTCGACACGTGGCACCATATTACTGGCTACAGGTCTTCCAGGGGAAAATTTCCCACAAAAATTCCACCAAGCCATAACATCAAAAATACATGGAGTTAGGAGGAAAACTTTACCTTTCTGGAAAGATGAGAAAAAGCTTTATCCAATGGTTCTATTTCCAAAAAAAATTGAGAGCCTAAAAATCAAAAAATTATGACTGAGGCACAAGGGAGGGAAGAATGAAGGGAGTTAGCCACAAAATGTGTAGGGGGCTCATTTTGGATAGCAATTTTGGAAACTCAGAGGGGTCATCTGTCTGTTGGATGAAGTTACTAGTTTCCTGAAGCAATCCATTGGGCATGGAGTCATTAAAATCTCTGCTTGGTGCCCCAACTGACTAGAACACTGCAAGGAGGAAGGTGGAGGGTAGAACACCATCTGATTGGAGCAATGCCTGCAAAACACATTTCGAGGAACAACAAGCTTGTGCCAAAGCACTTAGGGAAAGAAAAGCTAATCTATAACAAAACAATGTGCATAAGAACTTAGAGGAATGAAAACCTAAGCTAATATGTACAAGGTGGAGAATTCCCTTTAGTAGCAATGCTTTAGATGGATTCCATTGATTAGAATCGACAGTTCTTTGTCATCCAATGAAGACAATTAGAAAGCATTTTTGTCCTTACACTTTGTGACCATGTATGGGCCACTCCAAATGGCATCAAATTTTGAATGCCTTCCCAATTTTTCTGTCTGCATCCCATTTTAACACTAGATCTCCAACTTGGAAAGATCTATCCTTGGCCTTCCTATCAAAGGTCTTCTTGATCAAAGCTTGATCCTTCTCCATTGCTTGGGATGCCTAATTTCTGATTTCTTAGAGCTCCATCAATTCTGCATATCTAACCTCCTTGGGGCCAAACTCTAACAACTCCAACTGTTTCATGAGTTCCAATGTTGGCAACTCAAGTGACATGGGAAAAATTACCTCTCTTCCATAAACAAGTTTGAATGGGGAGTTACTTGTAGAACTATTAGGAGTTAACCTATCAGCCCATAAGGCTTATTTCAACTTAATATGCCAAGATCTATGATTTTCATCAAGAGTCCTCCTAATGATCCTTAACAAGTTCTTGTTTGTAGACTCAGCCTGGCCATTACCCTGAGGGTAATAATTTGATGAAGTGCTTAGGTAGATCCCATTCTTGACAGCCCATTCAGTTACCTTGAATCCAATGAATTCCAATGCATTATCTGATATTATTGTAGTAGGTATGCCAAATCTAGTTGATATTCCCTCGTAGAAGTCCAGGATGCTAGATTCATTTGCTTCCTTGAGTGCTACTGCTTTGGTCCACTTGGTGAAGTAATCTGTTGCTGTTAAAATCTATTTGTGCCGTTGGCTTGAATTAGGATTAATGACTCCAATGAATTCCAAACCCCATTGCATGAATTTCTAGTCCACTGAAATTGGATGTAATGGAAGGGCAGCTAACCTCTTCTTACCCGTGAAGAATGCACAATTCTTGCACCTCTTGACCCATGCATAAAAATCACCAAAAATCTTAGGCCAATAATCGCCAGCCCTCATGATATTTAGAGCTGTCACTCTTGGTGCAAAATGACCACCAGCTGGTCCACCATGGAACTCTTCCAACACCCTATGAATCTAATTTGTACTAATGCATCTCAGCAACACTCCATTCACATCCTTTCTGAACAAAACACCATCAACAAGGGAATATGGGACAGCCTGCAATTTGAAGTGTCTTCTTTTGGTCTTGTTCATCTCTGGAGGGCATAGACCTGTGCTTAGGAAGTGAATTATGTCTTGGGTCCAGCAAGGAGTGAGGACACCATCATTTTCCTTTTGAGTGTTTCCTTTATCATGGCTGTCTTGCAATGCCAAAATATCCTCCTTCTCATTGCATGCTTTCTTGTGTTTGTTCAAGACCGGCTGCTCACACAACCATTTTCCTCTAACCAACTTGGTGACTTTGATCTCAATGTCATACTCCATGACACAAGTAATCCAACCTGCTCTCTTTTCATTTAGGTCTTTGTTGAGGAGGAAGTCTTTAATTCCCACATGAGAAACCAACAATTGAACCTTGTTGTTTGAGACTATATGCTTGAATTTCTTCAAGCTCCTGATTACTGCAAGAACATGCTTCTCAATGAAAGAATATCTCACCTCAGTCCTCTAGGATTTGGCTGAAGAAAGCAATTGGTTGCTCATCATTGTCTTTGTTCTGTTGTACCAAAATTGCAGAAATAGTATCATCACCCCCAAATGCATAGAGGATGAAATCTTTGGAGAAATTTGGGTTGATAAGAGTTGGAGCTTGAGAGATGGATTCTTTGATTTCTTCAAAACTTTCTTTGCCTTCTGCTATCCATCTGAAAGACATTCTTTTCTTTAACATCTTGGTGATAGGCTTGACTAGGGATGCAAAATTTGGGACAAACCTCTGAACAAAATGTATTCTCCCCAAGAAACTTTGAAGGGCCTTCTTATAGCTTGGCAATGGTAGTGTTCTTATGGCTTCAACTCTTTCTGGATCAATTACAAATCCTTCTTTGGAGACAATGTGGCCAAGGAGTTTTCCTTCATGGGCTATAAAAATACACTTTTTAGGATTCAAGGATACTCCAAATCTTCTGCACCTTTGGAACACTTGTCTCAGATGAAAGATATTGTCTGCTGCATTTTTTGAAAAAACACTGATATCATCAAGATATATCAGCACCATGTTGTTAATCAAATCCTTGAACGCCATGTCCATTTGTCTTTGGAAAGTAGCTTCAGCTTTGGGCAGCCCAAATGGAATTTTCCTATATGCATAAGTTCCCCATTTGGTTGTAAAGCCTGTCTTGAACTGATCCTCTTCTTTCACTATGATCTGATTGTACCCTGAATAGCCATTAAGTAATGAAAACCTCTCAGAGCCAAAAACAACTTGTAAAATCTTCTCCATAGAAGGAAGTGGATAATGATCCTTGAGAGATGCTCTATTCAAATCTTTAAAGTAAACACACAATCTGATTTCCCCACTCTTCTTTCTAATTGGAACCAAGTTGGCCACCCAAATAGAATGCTTGATAGGGAATATGATTCTTAACTCTATCAACTTATTCAATTCTTTTCTCATGAGAGGATCCATGTGTGGATTGACTGGCCTTTGTTTTTGACTGATGGGTTTAGTACTTGGATCCAATTCAATGGTGTGTTGAGCTAACTCAGGATTGAAACCTTTCAAATCTTCATAGCTCCAAGCAAACACATCAGGTAATTCTTGACAAATTTGTATGAACTCATACCTTTCTTTCTCGGTTGTCACTTTACCAACTTGGAGTGATTTTCCTTCTTCCACCAAGATGGACACCGAATCTTCTCCCTTGACTTGGATGTTTGCTTTTTCCTTCCTAAATGGATCATTAGGATTGAAAATGGACTCCAAAGTAATAAGTCCCTTTGGTAGTTTGTTGGTTCTCAGCTGCACCACTTGGTCACCATACTGCTGCTCCAACTTTTCCTAATTTTTGGCTGAGAACTCAGCCTCTTCTTGCAAGAAATGGATGATTTGTTGATCATTTTCAAACACTTTCCAACTTACATTATTTTTTGGCACTGAAGGCCTTACAATCACATGGATATTTGGCTATACCTTATCTTTTTGGATGCTTTCAAAAATGTCAAAGGCTGCCCCAACTACTGCAAGCCTGTCAACAGCTTGCTTCTCTTTTCTAGGAACGGATTTGATGCCAAAGCCCTCAAAATCTTCAATGAGGTCCCACACCCTATTTTTGTAACACTTGAGTAGATCATTCTTGATAGCATGTTGCCCCTTAACTTGGTTGACAATCAACTCACTATCACCAAAGACTTGTAAGTTATTTATTCCTCTCTTGATTGACCAATGCAATCCTTGTATCAAGGCTTCATATTCAGTAGTGTTATTAGAGCATGCAAACTGAAATCTAAAAGCCGAATAATACTTAACTCCTTGAGTTGAAATAAGCATATCTCCCCCTCCTGCACCTTGTCTGCTCCTTGAGCCATCAAAAAACAACTACCATACCTCATTGTCATCCTTATGGTCTGGCTTTGATTTTCTTCATACATGCAATAGACTCCTAACTCAAATTCTTCTATTTATTGATAAGGATCAAAAGCATGCACCTTGTTTACCCATTCATCAAGGGTCAGATCTAGGATACTTCCAACCTTGGTGTCAGCTTCATTAGTGCTTGGGTAATCTTCTTGATCAAACGTTGAACAATTGGTATTGATTTGGCTTGGAGTGTAAGGCTCAATGTGAAAGTTTGTAATAGGCTCATATCTGATTGTGTCTTTAGTTCCATATCTTGTTCTAAACAAAATGTGTGACCAATCAGTAGATAAGTAACCTCCAATCTTGGTTGTTAAATCCCTTGACAAACATAGGGCAAAGAGTGGTGGAAGATCTATTACTGAGACATCTTGCAAAACAAAAATGTTGGGGCATGCATGCAAAGTAAGACTCAAGTTTTTTATCACTCCAACTGTTGTTACTATTGTTCCATCCAATTGCACTACCCCTTTGGATATGACTTCATATTGAAATCCCAACTGATCAGCTATTTGCTTGGGCATTACTGAACTACTTGCCCCAGAATCAATCATGCAATTGTGTACTAATTGGTTTCCAATGATCAATGAAACATAGAATGGAGGGGGCTTCAACATCTTACCTTGTTATTCTCCATGATTCCCCTTAGGCTGGGAAGCATTTGTGATTACCTTCTCTTACATTTGGACCTGCTGATTTGAAGTTGACTAGTCCTTCATGGAAACTTGTAATAAATCTCTTTGGCCAGGGATGGATAGTGATTCCCACATTGATATGTTTACATTTGTCTTCTTCATCTGATCAATGATGTTGAACGGAGATGAAGCATCTCTCTGTTGTCCCTTGGCCTACACATTCATTCCTTGCACATGGGCAGCAGCAATTGGCGGTTGAGTTGGCCTAGGAACTGTTTCAGGCAGTCTTTGCGTGTTTGGAACTGCATTTTGTTTGCCAATAATTTGTGGAGTGGCAGAAGGTTGTGGGTTACTTGGAGCCAATGGTTGTTCTTCACCAAAATTTCTCCTTTTTGAGCTTGTGTTGGATGCAACACTTTGGGAAGTTTTTTGATTCATGTCACAAAAATCTTATACTTGCCAGTTTACAAGTGTGGTGTCATTTGGAGCTGATTATTGCTGGAATGTTTCTTGTTGTTGGTTATTTCCTTGACTCCCTTCACCCTCCACACCAGTAGTTTTCACCATTAATGCTTGATTTAAGGCACTGTTGAAGCACATAGACTATTTGTGAGGTTCATTGCATGGGAAACACCAATCATACTCTTGAGCTATGTTGTTTTGCACTGGAACTATTGCTTTAGAGGCAAATGTAGCATTGGGATTATAGGACTGAAATGGTCTATTGGCAGGAGGTCTTGCTTGATTTTGATTTGTAACTAGATTGAGTGGTCTTTGAGGCTGGTATGGCTGCTTGTTAGGTTGAGCTTGAGGCTGTAAAGAAGGTCTAAAACCTTGGGCTTGCTACCTCTTGATTGTAACCAGCTCATTGCCTAAGTTTTGCAATTACTTCATGACTTCTTGAAATTCATTTGAAGCACTAGAAGATGAAGTATAAGCTTCATTTGAATTCTTATTTTTAGGAGTGGGAATAGGAGCTAAAATAGGCACTTGACTAGTACTTGGGCTCTCTAAACTTGGATACAATGGCATTGGAGGCCTAGGAGCTAGCTTGCCAGCTTGAATCAAATAATTTTCAGGTATAATGGAAATGCTATAAGCAACAGGGATAGTTGTGCCCCCCATGGATTGAATTAACATAGAAATATCATTATTTAAAGCTTTAAGGTAATATAGAAAATCACCTTCTATTGCTAGCCTTACTGCGACTGGAATTCTCTCCCAAGTCATTTGAAACCTGAATTTGAAGTCAGTCAGCTACTCATTGGGAGCTCTCTTGATGGTTGTCAACTATTCCAGAAGGGACAAGTTATCTCCCTTCTCTCCAAACTACTCATGGAGGGCTATACATAGCTGGTTCCAATTTTGGATAAAACCTGAGGCAAGACTCTTGAACCATTGCAAAGCTTTCCCTTTGAATGAAGATGCTAGCAGTTTGACAGCAACTTACATCTCATCAATCTCATGGATTACACAAATATTAGCAATATCCTTAACATGATCACCAGGAGTGGTCTGATTCTCTCCAGTAAAGTATGGAATGTTCTTTAATGCTGCAACTAGGATTAGATTTTGTACATTGAGAGCAAGTGGGCTGCTGCCAGTGAAATTGACATAGGGGTTGTGTTGTGCCATTTTGATTGGCCTTAGAACCCTTGTTGATTGAATGAAAGGAATACCAGGTGGAGGAGTTGACGGAGTTCTATTTGGTGGAGATGGAGACCTTTTTATTCTCCTCCCTCTTTTCCTTCTTCTTGGAGATAACTACAAATACTCAAACAACACCTCTTCTTCTCCAACTCTTGACCTTGTGGTGATTCTTCTCATGAGTTTTTCAGGTCTGCACTGTTAAAACTAACTGATTATTCTTCCTTGGAGTTTCCAGATGTGTAATTTAGGGATCTTTTAAGGAAGAAACTTGTAACAAATGCACATAAATTTTTTTGCAATGAAGATGAAGGCCTGTAAGGTCCCACCGGGCATGCCAAAACTATTGGTGCAAATTAGCAGCACCCCTAGATGTTGATCAAACTTCTAGTTTGACATTTTGGACATCCAGTGTGATTGCACAACATTGAATCTTTCCCCCAAGTGTGGGACTTGTAAAAATGGGAAAAGAATCTCTAGATTAGAGGCTAGTTCCTCAACTCCTCTGATCAGGTATATTACTTGAAAGTTACAGAGGGTTTGAATTCAAGATCCTACTCTAAATTCCAAAGGGGACAGAGATAGAGAATGCAAAAACTAAAACTAATGCTAATAAGGTGATGCACCAAAGGAGTGGTGAGAATTTTTGCTTCTGTAGATTGACACAAACAATGGAAATGCAACAAAAATTCTTGCACAAACTGATAAACTATAATGGAAGGTTAGAAATGAATCAAACAACACAAACAGAGGATTAATACTCATTCACAGATCCTGCATTGTCATTTCAACATCAAAAAAACTTGCATTACAACATCTGAGAGGTAAAAATAGGTTGCAGTCATGGAAGAGGTCTGGTTTTTCCACAAAATCACTTTCAAAGTGAAAGAGGGAGCTTGCAATACAAGAAAAATGTTCAACCTTTCAAAAATGAGCCAAATCTGGCTTTTATAGTGCAAGAAATGACCCCAAAAGAGAGAAATGTGGGAAAACATGGGAGAGCTTCAACCAACGACTAAAAATGCAAAAAGATGGCATGGGCATCCTTACAGGTCAATTCCTTGACATTTTTCACCATGCTGGGAGAGAATGTTAGCCATTCTTCATTAAAAACGGTGGTTGAAACATCATTTCTGTTCATGACCACGTGCCAGAGGTATTTTTCCATTTTCTATCTCCAAAATCCATCAAAATACAAAATTGACAACAGAATCTTGTAGATAATTTCACCGGTTTTTTGTTGATATAAAGAACATGAAAAACTGAGTTCTGGATCAAAAATTGTGACCATTTGAAATTTTAGGGCCAAAACGGATTGGCAGGTGAAAAATTTGAAATTTTCCACTTTTTGCATTTGGGAAAATTTCCCAAAAAATCCCCACGCTCCACTACTCCTAGTACCATGTCGCATGTTTTGATTGGACGCGGGCCCTCTGCACTTCATTTTCCACTGTTTTGGCCATTGGAAAATTTTCTAAAAATTCTTCGCTGGGCCTATGACCTGGGGACACGTGACAGGACGTGATTCATCGTGGGCATTTCCTTTCAAATTTTCCATGGCTGTTTGACCATTTTCCTAACTTGGAAACGTGGTAAAACCATTGGTTGTGGGTTTTCCACTTCCCTTTTTCCCTGCGGGCATGTTCTGTAATTTTTTGCTGCGACTAGACACGTGGCAAGATGCCATTGGTTCGCGTTTAGGGGGTGGACTTTTCCCTTTTAAATTTCCTTTTTTTTTCTTTGGGAAAATTTCCAATTTTCTCCCCACATTCCAAAGCTCTGGTGCTACATGGCGGGCTCCCATTCGACATGGGCCTTGGGGGAAAACATTTCTCTCCACGCTTACCTTTGGGAAAGAAATGTTTGCAAAAACACTTCGCCAATTTTTCAAATCTTCCTCCGTGGTCTGCGGGTCTTAAGACACATGGCATGAGGCCATTGGATGTGGACCCCACAGGAAAAATTTGACCTTGCGCCCTCACAAAATATTTCACCAAAATTTTAACTTCACCTCTGCGCTTCGCCACTTCTGGGAACTAAGGACATGTGGTGCAATGTGGTTGGGCGCGGGCCTTTCCTGGAGATTTTTCCATGGCGCCAACACTTAGTCATTTTTCAATTTTCTCCCCCCTTGGACACGTGGCAGCATGTCATTCACTGGCGGGCCTGTGGGGTGAAATATTCCTTTTTGAAATTTTCCAAACACTTGGTAAAAAATCAAAGTTTTCCTCCGACCCCCGCCACTTCCTTCGACACGTGGCACCATATTACTAGTTGCGAGTCTTCAAGGGGAAAATTTCCCACAAAAACTCCACCGAGCCATAACTTCAAAATTAAAAATACATGGAGTTAGGAGGAAAACTTTACCTTTCTGGAAAGCTTACAAAAATCTCTATCCAATGGTGCCATTTCTAGAAAGTTTTGAGTGCCTGAAAAGCAAAAAATTATGACTGAGGCAGAAGGGATGGAATAATGAAGGGAGTTAGCCACAAAATGTGCAGGGGGCTCATTTTGGATAACATAACCATTGTGGAAAAGAGTTCCTGTAAGGAAAATTTTGTGCATGAAGCACTAGTTAGCATGTTAAAAAGATATAAATTATATAACAAGCATGTATGATTTGATATAATAGTGTCTGAGTAAATATGAAGTAGTATTAAATGAAACAATAGAACATGTAATGTGTACGAAAGTCGATGCTGTCAGGAGCCTGTTGCGAGACTGGAAAAAAGTAAAGTGCCAATAGTACATGCTACATGTAACAATATATGTAAATTCTGTGACCAAAACTAGAAGGAAAGTAAACCTCCATGTGTGTATATAAAATATAATGACATATAATGTATATATCTAACATAGTAATCAAAGTGTACATGTAAGTATAAGCAAGTAAGAGCAATGTGCAACCAAGATATGCAATATGTTGTAAATTGAATGGAATGGTATGTAGTGTGAGTGTGATATGAGCCTCATGCCCATCGAACATGTGTGTACATGTGAGTGATATAAGATTCATTTATAAATAACCCCACAACAGTCAAGAATGAACCATAGAACAAGAATCTGTCATCGAGAAATGGTTTATGTAGTCACAAAATCATGCACTTTAGACATTATTTACCCTAGCCTCGTACTACTATTTAGAAGGTTCTTGATTGAATAAAGTACTAATTAACCCCATCTTTTGGACATCTTATTTTATTTTATTTCATAATTATTGGCCCTTTTCATCCACATGCCCATCTTGTTTCGGTCATTTTTCATCATTTTAGCCTCAACTGGGGCACCCGTGGGTGCCTTGGTCCTACCAAGGGCACCTCAGTCCCTTTTGCACTTTCTTGCCATCTTTTAGGATCTTTCTATCCATTTTACATCTTTATATTTCTTTTGGTTAGCCTTTTTGGGGTTAATTAGGAAATTAGATCAAGAGAACCCTATAAATATAAAGTTATAAGACCATAATAAGGTACCTAGCATTACTTACTAATATCACTCCATCTAGAGTTGCATCCATCTATTGCATTGGAAATCACTTGCATCCACATAGCTTCATCATCAAGGCACAATGTTAGGACATCTTCATCACACTTCATAGGGGGGTGGATTCTATTCTATTCCATGAACACATTCTATTACATTTTCTACACATAGTTATTCCTCACTAATTCAAAAAGTGTGAGTGGAACAAGAGCAACCTAGGGCATGTTCACAAACACTTTCACATAGAACTACATCGGTTCTGAGATGTAGTACAGTGCTTAATTAGTATGTCCACCATTGTGGTAGCTGAGGTTAGTCCAACCCCTTCATATGAATGATTCTTGTTTAGGGTTTGATGCTTATTTTGGGGTCTTGCAGGTTTTTCTTTCATCTTGGAGTGTTGGAGACATCTAGCGCAGGATAACAAATTTGATGTGACAAACAATGAAGGTTCTAGATCATATTCTAGCCATGTAGAGATAACTTTCAGAGAATTTTCATAGACCAAGGTGCCCATATTGCAGACCAGAGTACCCGCATACACCTTAGTCCTCCTCCAAGCACTCCAATCTAGATAGATCCTCCAAATCCACCCTTTTCGGGACCTCTGCACAACCATTCCTACTCCCTTATTTTTGAGTCATACCTGTGACATAGTCCCATCACTTTGTCAAATCACTTGAGTTATTTTCTCTTCCTTATTGCATATTAGGGTTAGCATTTCCTATTTTTATAGTTGTTTAGCTTTCTTACATACTTATTTACTACATTTATTTACTTTATTTACAATTGTTAATAGCTTAGATTAACTATCCTCTTATTACATAGCTATCCCATTTTTAGTTAATCATTTTCATGAACCCTATGTTCACACATCATCCCTATTTTATATTTTCCTTCATATGTCTATCACTCATAGTGATCATTTTAGGAATTTTCAATATTATGAGATTCCCTCATTCACCCGTAGGGTTTCTATACGTACCCAAAATTGTAAGGTACTGTACTGCCAGAACAATGTGACACGTGCCCTAATGATGATACGAGTCTCCTCACAAGGTGTTCGGGATCTGAAAAAGCTTTCCAAGTGTGCGTTAACATCCCAAATGCCCCACTTAGCCCCCGCATGTGCTTTATTTTTCCTTTTCCCATCTTTTCTTATCCTTTTTCTCTTCAGTGACGAAACCGCCCGCCCTGTCTGGGCGGCGGTCTCATGACCGCTGCCCCTGAACAGGGTGGCGGTCCTGTAACCGCCATCTTGCTCAGGGCGGTGGTCCTTTACGTGTTTTTTTATAAAGCTATTTTAACATGAATCACGTAAATTCAATGTTTTACCAGCTTTCTTTCACCACCATAAGCTTGCATTTATGATTCTAGTTCCTTGGAATAGTGTTTTTGCCATTGTTTATAGTTTAAGAGTTCATATTTGACTTTTACCTTGGGTTAGATGCAAATGCTATAAATAGATGGCTTGTGCTCAAGCAAATGGCCCCTCATTCACTTCTCATCTTCTCATTTTTAGTAATTCAATCTTTTAGTTTGCTTAGGATTCATAGTTTAGTTTGTTACATGCTTAGTTAGCATTGTTTTACTGTTGGTAAGCCACATATCCATCTTGTGCAAGCAGTGTTATTATTTCATCCAATCCATTGGAGTAGAATAGCTTAGGAAGCCATTAAAGTTGCAGGTTTTTCTCCTCAAACAGGATAGTTTCAGGTTCTGGATGCTTTATGTTGCATGACTCGCAATAGATCCCGCTAGGAATTGCATAAGCCAAGCTCTGTACTCTTGCGTTATCCCTCTCCTACTCACATTGTATTCGGTGTGTATTCTGAGCTGCTCTTTATCCCAATATCTACTTCTGTTGATGCTAGCATTACAACGCTTTTCTGGATCCACGTGAACTCGAAAGAACGAGGAGATCATACTGAGGGGACAAGATCACACACACCATCGGATTCGCCACTATTCTGTAGAATCCACGTTCTATCTTTCAAAGTTCTAGTTAGAATCATATCAAATAGAGTAGTTAATTGCTTTATTTTAGTAAATTCTATTCTCGATATTGCTAGTGAAGCTATGGGGATTGATAGTTTCTGAGAAACTATGATTCACTCCTCACTTCTGAGGTAGGATTGAGAATCTTGCAAATAGATTAGATGATCTATTTTATTGTTTTAGAATAGATCTACAAAATTGCACAGACAAATAGCTACACTCGGTTATCTTGTTTGTTTTAAAGTATTATTTTAGTTGTCTTTCTAGATATTTTAAATAGCTGTTTTCTTAAATTCGTAAAGTTCATCAGAAAAACACAAAAAGATAGAGAAAACATATATGCTATAGATACACTTCACATAGTTAAGTTTCCATTTTGTTACAGTTAATTTACTTTGTTACTTTTGTATGATAATCACGGGACCTAGAGAGCCCAGGGAATACATATTTGAGCCAGTCGTGCCCCAGCCCAATCTCATCAGGGAAATAACTGATATAGATCAAAATCTTAGGATTCAAGTCTTCTGAACAACGGTAAGCTTGCAACAAATCAATTCTCAGTTGAGCGGACTAAACATAGAAGACGACCAAGCACACACATTTTGGTCAAATCAACCGAACTACAGATTACCCTAGGCAAACATTCATATGACTGTAGAAGGGTTCGAAAGAGAAACAAACCTTTGGTTTGTGATCCTTTGGTCCCACATAGCTAGATGTAGGAGACACTCTTCTAGAATATAAATACCAGCCTAAGAATCCAGGTTGCACGAACACCTGTAGGGTATTCTGAGAAAATCACAGAGTTTTTGATCCTAAATATAGAAGATGAGAAAGCATACGATTACTGGATATTAGGGATTAGGACTTGATTTCACGCATGACCATAACAGGTCCACAATGACTAAGAGTCTACGGTTGTGACCCACAAATCCCGCAGCCCAATGAATCCGCAGGAGAATTAGACATAGACACTGGCCTACGCACACTAGTATTCCAGTCTACTCCACTTCCACCTATCATCATCGAACAATTATCCTTGCTAGACACAACAGCTAACAAAGCTAGAGAGTTCTGGACTAGGCCAGAAAACCGTCCATAGGATTGGCTACATTTACCATCCACCATATGACCCTGTCCGAAGAAATACACGAAACTATCCTGGGTCATTTTCCATGTATTCCACAACCCATAGATCAAATCATGCCAGAGCTTGATATTGATTGGAGCCTTCGAGTAGTCATCCTTGCTGACCGATCTATCACACCAGCCCAAGTTAGGAGGGCTTTCTTTTCTTTACGATTCATAAGTTCCGTTAGTGTGCATTGAAGACATTAGATTACCTAACTATTTTTTCTGTATCTCACACATATTCCATCCCCACCGGTTGTCTCGGCATGACCTCAGGAGGTCGGGTGCGAGGAAGAGTCACTTGTAGATTCCCACGCTCGCTTGCCACTTTTCGGTCGTACAAAATTGGCGAACCCGACATGAAACAAACAATTGTTTCACCTTCTATACCTCATTAGCCTTCACATTAGCTTCACCACCAAAATTGGTGAACCTGACGTGAAACAAAAAAAAATAGTGAAGCTAACGTGAACTTCCTACTTTCTAGTTCGAAGTCATAGTATCACGTGTTCTTCCAAGTTTAGTATACTTTTCATCTTCTCTGCCTCATTGGCTTTCACCTTCGCTCCTTCCCATTATTATGTGGGTATTCATATACCCCCCGAATATGTCGGGATTCAATGCATATGGCAAACCCCTCTTGGGTCTTGAGGCATACTATGCCCAACAGAATAGACAATCATCACCCTCGCTCTTAGTGTGGGGGCGACAACTATTCAACTAGTCAGTTGTCAACACAAACTCCAAGGATCAGATATAGCTCGCCCTTCCAAACAGAGGAGTTGGAACAACTCACTCAAACACAACAAACAGAGCCTTCAGGCTCGAACAATATGACGTTCACCGGAGAATCTGGTTCATCTCCTCAGGTACTACTTAGACCACAAATTAGTAGACAATCAGACTCATACCAAGGTTTAGACGATGAATATTCGGTACGTTATGCCAGGAATGACCAACGTTCTCAAGGTATGTATCCACCTGTAGGAGGTTTACAACCACAACCCGAGGTCTCTTTTCAAGAAAATACCTCTATGCCACTGCATATAGGAAATACTCTCGGAGAAACTTGGCAAGATAGCGATCAGTTCATAGCAGGATATCACATGCCTATACAAAACCATGGTATACAACAAACGCCACCAAGGCAGAATATCGTAACTTCACCAAATGAAGTCATTTCAACTCTAATAGAAAAGGTTAGAGGGTTAGAACTTGCCCAAGCAAGTCAAAATTCACAATTCATGCAAGCAGGGAGTTCCAATCCTCCACACCATCCTAGCCAAGTGGATCTCCTCACAGGAGTAGGCACGTTAGGCATGACTCCTCAGTATTCACAACAAATGCCAACTAGACCCACCATCTCTAGCACTGTTCCTCCCGGTCTAGTACAGAACAATCCATTCCTGGATAGTCCCCCGTCATACTTAAACATATACTCCAAATCACCACAAGGGGATATGTTCTCCTCTCCTGGCATTTTTTCTCAAACACAGGGGCTTCCTTATGCCCCTGCCAATGCATACGCTGTGCCATATCAACAACCCATCCCACCACCGCTCCCTCAACAGGCGCCATCAATGGTCGAAACATATGCGATAGGGACTTACTCAGAATATTTGAAAGAACCCTTGGATTTCACCATACGAAGCATCATGCTTCCAAGACCTCTTCCCTGATTTTCCCAAATACAAAGGAGAGGGAGATCCAAATACACATATCAAAGCTTACGCTATAGCCATTCGAGAACTACTCCCATGGGATGGGGTTGTTGCTAAAATATTCCCAAAAACCTTGGAAGGCATCGCTCTCGATTGGTATTATAGAATACCTGAGGCTTCCATCCATTCATTCAAACAACTCATTTCAGAGTTCATCAAGGCCTTCGACATGAACAAACTATTAAGAACAGGAATCAGGGAGTTCTTACACATCAAACAAGAACACAACGAATTTGTCACCCATTTCATCCAAAGGTGGCGTACAGTCCTTTATTCCTCGGCAAGTGCTCCAAACATGGATCAAATGGAACTATGTGATTTATTCCTTCATTTGCTTAGCAGAGAAGTGAAGGAAGAAGTCCAGAAGTTCCCATTACGAACTTACGATGAAGTACTAGAGAGTGCTCTTCGAATAGATCAAGCAGCAATTGATAGTGGTCGCAAAACATATGGAGCAAACGGGAGGTTAATCACCCCCAATCAGAACACTACAACTTATCCCACTACCATGAATGTCAATCAAGGACCTAAAATCCTTAACAAAAATCGGGGTGTAACAACAGATGGAGTAACCGACCAGCCTAAAAAGGTAAATGTTGTCAATACTCCATCACAAATAAACAACCAACGAAATAATAGCTTTACCCCGACAGTCAATGCAGTGGATTTTAATCATCCACAACAACAACAACAACAACAACAACGGTGAAATCCCATACAGGGTCCAAGCCAAAATTCAACTAGGTACCAAAACCAGAATTCAAACCAAAGACAACAAATGCAAAATTTTAATAGACAACGGTTTGATCAAAATTTTGGGCCACAATACACATCAAATCAACAAACTAGGAATTACAATCCTAATTCGTACTGTGGTTTCCACAAAATTCGGGGCCATGACACTAGAACGTGCCGTGACTACAATAAATTCATGCAATGCTTGCCAGATGAACAAAAACAACTTTTTATGGATATGTTCTTAGTAAATCCTATGTCACCAACGTCAAATACCTTTTCAGGGGCAGTTTCCCCTCAAAACACACCCCTGAAGATCTTTAATGATCCACTCCCAAATCATGATAACAACAGGCTAAATCCAACTAGGACGAACAAAGGTGCAATGACAGGAAACAATGATCATGAAGCCTCGACCTCGCTAAATCCATTAGTTGCCCCGCAACTAGGAAGTCAACCACGACCTAAGGTAGTCGGTTTAGTAGAGTTAGACACTGAGCTACCCATCGAAGCTATAACAAGGACGCGAGAGTATTTCTCTCAGCCAAGTCCAAGCCACCTGCCAGAGGCAGATGACATCCAACAAATCATAGTAAAACCTGTGGGAGCCTATGATTTGATTAACGACCTAACAAAAACCTTCTCGCACATTTCATTCTTAGACTTACTAAAAAACTCTCCTGCCCACAGGGTTGCTCTTTTAGAAGCATTAGGTTTAGGTCATCTAATTAACATCACTCCACCACCTGAAACACAGGTAAATCATGTGGAATTTGATGTTCATCCTCCAGGGTAGGTAGATAGGGATGTCGAATTCATATTCGAGATAAACAAAATGCCGACAGATGCTGAGATCACACGCCAAGGTGATCCAGCCTTACATTTGCAAGTATGGGTTTATAACAACTATGTAAAGCGTGTAATGGTTGACGATGGGGTGGCAGTTAACATAGTCCCCTTCTCTTTCCTCCAAAAACTAGGGTATGGAGAAACCAATTGCTCCACAACTTGAAATACACTAAGGGGCTATGATAGTCTTAAAGCCACCTCGGTTGGAACTATAATATTACTGGTCACCTTAGGACCCAAAACCATCTTGACTGAGTTTTATATTATAGATCGGGAAACTAACTATAATATGATCCTCGGCCGACCTTGGATACACCGCATGAAGGCAATCCCTTCTACACTATTTCAAGAAGTAAGGTTTTTACATTTAGGAAAGGTATTCGTGGCCAAAGGTGATCCAAAACCATTTGATGTACACCTAGCTGATTTAAAGAAAAGACCAGGCGTACACTCGGAGTTTGAACTCCCAACAAATCAACTTAATAAACCTACCAACGCAAAAACAAATGAAAAGTTGGTACCTACGATAGATCTTGAAGCTATGAGCCTAGCCAAAGTAACCCCAACCCCTAAAGATGAGGCTAACACTGTAGAAGTAGTATCATTAAGAACTACTGCAAAAATCATTGAACTGCTAGAAAATGATCTACCAATATTCTTACCATTCGATTCAGTAGGCATAGGATATCCCCTAGGCATTGGCTCTCTTCCAGCAGAGGATCTCTGTATGGTGGAAGTAGAATATGCAAACACAATAGATATCCCAGCGTCCATATTCCCAGTCAAATATTGGACACTCCATTTTGATGGAGCTAGATGCCATTACGGAGCGGGGGCAGGTGTAATCTTCACTTCCCCTGAAGGAAAAGTCTTACCTTTTGCCTTTAAACTAAATTTCAAGTGCACAAACAATGGCGTTGAGTACGAAGCCCTCCTCCTTGGCCTCATCTTAGCTAAAAGAATTGGTGTTGATAACATCAGAGTCTTAGGAGACTCACAATTGGTAGCAAACCAAGTCTCAGAGATATATGAAACCAAAGCCGAGCATTTACAGCTTTACAAAAAAGTTGTATTAGATTTAAGCAAGGAATTTGACTTCATATCAATTGAAGCAATCCCGCGAGAGGAAAATCTTCTCGCTGATTCAATAGCAACTTCCGCATCACGTTTTACTCCAAGCAATAAGTTAGAGGATACCCGTTTCATAGTATCCCTTCGTGATGAACCATTGATAAAGACAATGACAAATTCTCTTTTAAACAGAAATGAATCTACTATCCTAGACCATGTTGATAGTGATATGGCCACTTTGGATTACTTAAACACCTATGCGGCACTACATCTCTCCTATCATATGATAGATTTGTCCTTAATCCCACATTCGTCTTCCTACTTCGGAAATCCCATGGTGAATCTTCCCTCACAAATGGAACCTAGCATATGCACAGTAGAAAATGGGGATGATTTGGATTTACCTCTAGTGCCACCTGAGTTTGAAGAGGGTAAAACCTCTTTGATCGAAGAAAAAATTGATATTAACATCGGAACGGAAGACGAACCAAGGATATTGAAATTAGGGTCCTTGTTAACCCCAGAGGAAGTAGAAATACACACTCGGATCCTCAAAGAACATAAGAAGGCGTTTGCATTTAATTATAAGGAAATGACAGGGGTTGCACCCCACATCGTGGTGCACAACCTCGTCACTAAATCTGATGCAAAGCCAGTTAAACAAAAATCGAGACCCATGAAACCCAAGGTAGCTCTCATGGTAAAAGAGGAGGTAATAAAACTCCTCCAAGTAGGATTTATCAAGCCAGTCGATTACTCCCAATGGGTGTCTAACATCGTTCCCGTTCTCAAGAAGAATGGAAAGATACGCATCTGCATAGATTTTCGAGACATCAACAAAGCGTGTCCTAAAGACGACTTCCCGTTGCCATCCATTGATGTCATTGTTGATGCAACAACTGGGTTTGAACTTTTGTCTCTCATGGATGGATTCTCAGGATACAATCAAATTAAAATATCTGAACAAGATCAAGCTAAAACCATGTTTATAACTCCCTGGGGAACTTATTGCTATGCTGTCATGCCATTTGGTCTCAAGAATGCTGGTGCTACATACCAGCGAGCTATGACATATATATTTCATGATTTAATTCATAAAATCATGGAATCCTACGTAGATGACTTGTTGGCTAAGGCCAAGAAGCGTTGTGACCATCCGGAAATACTCCGCATCATTCTCTCACAGCTGATAGAGTACGGAGTCATGCTAAATCCAGAAAAGTGCGTCTTTGGAGTAACAGGAGGGAAGCTCCTAGGTTACATCATATCGTTACGAGGGATAGATGTTGACCCAACCAAAATTTGGGCTGTCCTCGAAATGGTTCCACCTTCGGATGAATCTAGAATCAGGTCATTTCTCGGAAAGCTGGGTGCAATCCAGAGATTCATCCTAGACTTAAGTTTCTCCATACATCCAATCAACAATTTACTCAAGAAAGATTATAGCATTGATTGGACTGAAGACTGCAATGAAGCTTTTGATGCAGTTAAGAGTTTCTTGTTATCACCACCTACACTAATGCCACCTAAGCTAGATCGCCCATTAATTTTATATTCATGAGCAACCAATGTCTCGCTAGCTTGCATGCTAGCTCAAGAAGACGATGACAAGAGAGAACGTGCAATTTATTTCATTAGCCGAACGTTGCTTGACTATGAAACACGTTATACCCAAGCAGAACGAGAATGCCTCACCATAGTCTTTGCAACCAAACGCTTAAGACACTATATGCTGAATCAATAAACAAGGGTCATGGTAAAAAACGGACCATTTACAAACTTTCCTCACACAAGGGTCCTTGTCTAAAAAGGTTGGACGTTTTATAACCTTAATGGGGGAATTCGAATTAACATTTGTAAATTAGAAGTCGGTTAAAGGACAAATCATCGTAGATTGGTTAGCTGATAATCCATTAGATGGAGGCGATCTAGTAGATTTAGATTTTCCAGATGAGTGCGTATACTACATCGAAACCCGACCCTCTATCTCTGAGTGTCCCTGGTATGCTGATATCATTAATTATATCATAGACCATATGTATCTAGAACGAGCTACACCACAACAAAGAAGGTGGTTACGTATTATCATAGCTAAATACACAATTATAGAGCAAGTGCTCTATTGGAAAGTGTTCGATGCAATGCTCCTAAGATGTGTCGAAACGGAAGAATCCAAGAAGATTCTCCATGAATCCCACAGTGGAATGTGTGGAGGCCACTTCGGTGGTCATGCCACCACTCATAAAATACATAGAATGGGCTATTTCTAGCCTACTCTAGAACACGACGTAGTAGAGTTCGTACGCAGGTGTCATAAGTGCCAAGAATTCTTCCATGAGATCCATATGCCGGCACAAGCTTTGTAACCAATCACTACTCCATGGCCCTTTTCTACATGGGGCCTATATTTAATAGGGAAATTCTCTCCCTCATTCACAGACGGCCATAATTTAATAATCACGGCCACCGAATATTTTACCAAATGGGTAAAGGCTATGACTCTTACTACTGTACCTGGTTCTGTAATTACCAAGTTCATTTTAAACCAAATCATTTTCAGGTACGGTATCCCAAAAATCATTATCTCCGATAATGGAACTTCTTTTAAGAATGAAGAGGTTCACGAGCTATGCAATAAATTTAAAATAAGTCATCATACGACTTCCTTGTATTACTCTCAAGCCAATGGATAGGCTGAAGTGACAAATAAAATACTAAAAGCCATTCTCCTTAAAACGGTGAAAGAAAACAAACGAGATTGGAACTTGAAGTTATATCCATCCTTATGGGCCCATCGAACCTCAATAAAAACACAAATGGGAGCAACTCCTTTTTCACTAGTATTCAGGGCAGAGGCAGTTCTCCCACTCGAGGTTGAAATACCCAGTCTCCGCATTTCATTACAAGGGATTCTGGATGAAGACGCTTACAAAGAAGCACATCTTTCCCAGCTAGAAAGCCTATATGAAACTAGGTTAGATGCTGAACAATGGTATAAATTCTATGCCGACCGGATGTGCCGGTAATATAATAAGAAAGTCTATGAACGTGACATATATGAAGGTGATCTAGTTCTAAGACTAGACAGCCAGATCGACAAGAAGACCGGTGAAGGAAGGAAATTATGGCCTAAATGGTTAGGCCCATACCGAGTCATGAAGGACTATGGGAATGGTGCATACCTCTTATGTATGCTAGAAGGTGAGGAATTTGGCGAAACAGTCAATTCCCTACACCTCAAGTGTTTTTACGCGTAAGCAGCTAGCACTACTTATATATATATATATATATATATATATATATATATATATATATATATATATATATATATATATATATATCTATATTGCATCTTCATATAGATTAGGATCATATTTTCTGCTTGATTCATACACAAATGGTGATTAAGGAATCTATTCTCAAAGTAATTCATTACAAACTCATGATGTTGTTGGCTTAAACACTTTAATCATACTTCTCCATTTTTCATGATATCATCGAATTATCTCGGAATCATTTTATCAAATAAAACTAGACATGGCAAAGTCTTAACGGTAACCATACCAAGATCTGCAAGTTTATTCTCACTTTTGACTTCTTCTTAGGGTAGGTGTCTTGCCTATGGTCTGTTATAAAAGCTTCATGGTGTCACATCTATCCCATATGTATATCTCTTTGGAAATGAACACATACTGACATTTTACTCAAATAAACAAGTCAAACATTGATCAAACAGAAAATATTAATTTTACACATTTCCTTGCCCCACCCACCAACCTTTGGTGATGAGCTTGTGTCTCTTACTAGTGACGTAGGGTTGGGAAAAGATGGGAATGCCCTTACTCGCCTATACTTTTCCCACGGTGATAAACCCACGCTTCTCACTAGTAGCATGGGGCAAAGTGTAGGGGGTCCTCTTGACAAATAAATGCAAAAAGTCATACACAAACAATTCAAACTTTGAAACTTTGAGTCAAAAAAAAATGAATCAGATGTTCAAAGTCCTAAGAGAGTTAAAATCCTAAAAACCTAGATTTTGTCTACTATGTGGCCATCTACGGGTCTAAGTCTGGATAAACCGCAAAGCAAGTTGCATCCAAAACTATGAAGTCACTCGAGTAGAGTAGACTTGTGGTGTCCTAATTTTGTTCCACTAGAGCTTTGTCTATCTTTCATCACTATCATTTCACTACACCTCATAACTTGTGCCCTTCCCAACTCTTGGTGATAAGCCCTCGCATCCTACTAGTTGCATGGAGTTGGGGGTAGGGGCAGGTTTATCTGTTCATCATACCGGTTTGTTTTCATCACTTTGCCAAAACAAACATGAAGTATCCAAAACTGTTTACAGAAACTAAGATTCAAAATCACATTATATCTACATCATCATATATCAGCATCATGAAACACAAAAGGGAAAGTAAAACACTTGCATCATTTGTTCACCATTGCATATATTCTAAAAGAAACATATAAACGTACATCATAGGATACATGAGGAAAATGGAAATAGAAAGAAATCCATGAATGCCAAGATTTTGATCCAGAACGAATGCATATATATAAATAATCAATGTTTATATATACAATGCCATCATGCACTAAGCATGGTCAAAACACTCAAAGAGCCCAGGATATACAAAAGAATATATAGTACAAAATCTACGAGAGCTAGGTGGCTTCTCAATCCCTATAAGACCTCTCTGAAGGTACACTCCCACACCTAGGACTCCGGCTATGCCGGTGCTCTGAATGTATGGAGGGCTCAGGATCCTGAGGGGCAGCCGCAGTCTCACCACGAGAATGGCTCCTCATCAGATGCTCAGCCATCTTGTGCCCCGCTAGCTCGGTGCGAAGGGTCGTAACCATCCTGGCCACATGCCAGACTGGAGCAAAGACTTCAGTATGTCTGCCAACTCCTGAAGGCTCCCCAACATCCACGGACAGTTCTACGTGGTCATTCAATCTATGGGTATCATCAGGGTATCAGTGCATACCCTGTGGATCAAGTCCCGCCACTCATTAGCGGTCTCTGCAAACAAAGGAGAAAACAAATTAGAAACCAAACAAGGAATTAAAAGATACAAGATAACAACTAAGGAGATCCTAACAAAGAAACAAACACTAGAAGGGAGAGAGGGTAACTTACTCAGATCACCAGGCCTCCAAGATGGATCTATGTGGTTAGCGCCCGCCATGGATTATGCTACCGACTGAGGGGCTGCTCCTGTAGCTGGAGCAACGTAACGCCCCGCAACAGACTCATCCTCCCCATGGCCCTGGGAGAGTGGCTCCTCTAAAACCAGAGTCACCCTCTCTACACTCTTCTCGGCCCTCTCCGCTTGCATGATGTCCTGGGTATCGTGCCACTCAGGATCACTATCCTCAGTCTCCTCCTCTGTCTCCCCCTGTAAACTCCTTAGACTCAGAGTCTACCTCAATGGGGTCATTGCTGCTATGGGCAGGACCGGCAGCAATCTGAAGTAAAGGTGCCTGAGGTGTACTGGCTCTCCCTCTGACATGAACTATCCTCCTGGTTGCAATAAGAACGCCAGGAGTAACCACTGTCCAACCCCGGCCTCTAGGCCCCCCTCTGGCCTCTCAAACTGATCTATATACTGGTGCCACTGGGGGAAGCATACCCATGTATGGTAGGCCAAACTGCTAAGGAACGCGGCCAAAGGGGTTCATCTCCACTCGCCCCACTCTGTCAATAAGCTGCCCTGTCGTGGAGCAGGAGATCAAGGTAAGAGCCTCCTCGACCCATATGCCTGCCATAGTCTGGTATGGTTTGGCCTCCATGTCGGTAGTAGTCAGGGAGGCAACTGGATGATGAGGTGCTCTAAGCACCAACATGTCTGTCCATCTGGCTGCCCTCACAGCTCCAGGATCTGCCACCTCCACACCCCTACCATAAGGGATGAAATGCTCATAGACCCAACTCATGACTAGAGTCAGGTGGCTCAATGACTGCCCCTGTAAACGGACCACCCTATATAAGTCGTGGTAGGTGGTCCCAAGAATGTTTTCTCCCCAGGCATATATCCGACTGTGCCCCTCTATCTATGTAATAATGGGGGACCAGTAGTATAATAATGTATCTCCTCCCTTGTCCCCGATCAGTCTCGAGGCAAGGATCCCCATGATGGCCTGGCGAAGTAGGGGGATGGGACAAAGAAGGAATATATCGAATCTCTCACCCCTTTCTTTGACCCCGTGGAGATGATTACATCTCCCATATATGTGGTCCACTATGCAATTTGTTCCCGTGAGCCTACTGTCTCTAGGGTGAGTCGTCTCCCGATGATCAGGACCCCTAGAATGCGATAGACATCCTCCAGTGTAATAGTCCACTCACCGCGAACCCTTGGCAATCGGAAGGTGTTCCGATCTACATCCCAGTATGAGAACAAGTCACAAAGGATGTGACTAGATGGTGTAACGTGGGGCATGCGTGAAATCTATAGTATCCCAGCCCGCTGAAGTGTGTCCTCCTCATCCTGTGAGAGGGAATCTAGAACCCCTGGGAGCCAATCACACTCCCTCTCTCTACTCCACCAGATATACTCCTCCCTCGCCTGCATACACCCAAAAACACACAAATCAAAGAAATTTAGCATCCAAGTAATACTAGAAAAATCATGAAAGCACGTAGAAATGCTAAAAATACAAACACAATCTCAAAAAGAGGTTCCTTTTGCATTCTGTGCAAAACCGCCGCCCTGAGCAGGGGGGCAGTTTTGTAACCACCGCCTTAAGGGTGGCGGTTGTGTAACCGCTACCCTGAATAGGGCAGTGGTCATGTAACCACCGCACTAGGCAGGGCGGTGGTCGTGGTCTGAAAACCCACGCAGGTTTTTAAATTTAAAAAGCCTAAAAAATGTAAAAAATGACCATTTTACCTAAAAACAAAGCCTACCCAGTAGGCGCCCTCCCTAGGTGGACCTTTCAACATTGAAATTTTCAAAAATTACCCCCCATGACAAAGTATTTAGCATTTTAAATTTAAGGTGATAAAAAGGAGAAACTGAAGAAAACTAACCTGTGATCTCACGAGTCGATGTGCCGCACGTGGAGGCATGACCGCTATCTTGTCATAGATGTTTTGGCTCTACTCATGCAAGAAACCATCACTGTGGGTCCCAGAGCTCAAAATAAATCAAATCAACTCGCGCATATGAATAGGAAAATGAGCCCACTTTCATATATATAGCACTCTGATTCGTTGTAAAATGACTTTTTCACAGGTTTGGAGCGCTGATGGAGGTAAGTTCCTATCGCTACACAAATGGTACGTTCTCATTCCCTGTTATTTTAGTGTTTATTTTTCAAACTATTGTGTCTATCTGCACTTGAGTTCTTGTTTCATTTTGCAGGTAACAGGAATTTTGGATGGCGTCATTTCAACACACGGATGTATCAGGTATAACTTCTAACTTCCCATTTTGGGAACACCATACTCAGACCCACCATTTTAAGCCTCTTCATGGCTAAAACACTTCTCTGAGGGGGAAATATATACATACCCAAAATTATAAGGTACTGTACTGCCAGAACAACGTGACACGTGCCCCAATGATGATACAGGTCTCCTCGCAAGGTGTTCAGGATCTGAAAAAGCTCTCCAAGTGTGTGTTAACATCCCGCATGCTCCGCTTAGCCCCCGTGTGCTTTATTTTTCTTTTTCCCTTCTTTTCTTATCCTTTTTTTCTTCAGTGACGAAACCGCCGCCCTGCCTGGGCGGCGGTCCTTTACGCATTTTCCAGAAATCTCTTTTAACATGACTCACATAAATTCAACATTTTACTAGCTTTCTTTCACCACCATAAGCTTGCATTTATGATTCTGGTTCCCTGGAATAGTGTTTTACCATTGTTTATAGTTTAAGAGTTCTATTTGGATTTTACCTTGGGTAAATGTAAATTCTATAAATAGATGGCTTGTGCTCAAGCAAATGGCCCCTCATTCACTTCTCATCTTCTCATTTTCAGTAATTCAGTTTTTTTATTTTGCTTAGGATTCATAGTTTAGTTTGTTACATGCTTAGTTAGCATTGTTTTACTATTGGTAAGCCACATATCCATCTTGTACAAGCAGTGCTATTATTTCATCCAATCCATTGGAGTAGAATAGATTAGGAAGCCATTAAAGTTGTAGGTTTTACTCCTCAAACAAGATAGTTTCAGGTTCTGGATGCTTTATGTTGCACAACTCACAATAGATCCCACTAGGAATTGCATAAGCCAAGCTCTGTACTCTTGCGCTATCCCTCTCCTACTCGCATTGTATTCGGTGTGTATTCTGAGCTGCATTTATCCCAATATCTACTTCTGTTGATGCTAGCATTACACGCTTTTCTGGATCCACATGAACACAAAAGAACAAGGAGATCATACTATGGGGACAAGATCACACACACCATCAGATTCGCCACTGTTCTGCAGAATCCAGGTTCTAGCTTTCAAAGTTCTAGTTAGAATCATATCAAATAGAGTAGTTAATTGCTTTATTTTAGTAGATTCTATTCTCGATATTGCCAAGGAAGCTGTGGGGATTGATAGTTTCTGAGAAACTATGATTCACTCCTCAATTCTGAGGTAGGATCGAGAATCTTGTAAATAGATTAGATGAGCTATTTTATTGTTTAGAATAGATCTACAAATTGCAGAGACAAATAGCTACACTCGGTTATCTTGTTTGTTTTAAAGTATTATTTTAGTTGTCTTTCTAGATATTTTAAATAGCTGTTTTCTTAAATTCGTAAAGTTCATCAGAAAAACACAAAAAGATAGAGAAAACATATATGCTATAGATACACTTCACGTAGTTAAGTTTCATTTTGTTATAGTTAATTTACTTTGTTACTTTTGTATGACAATCACGGGACCTAGAGAGCCCAGGGAATACATATTCGAGCCAATCATGCCCCAGCCCAATTTCATCATGGAAATAACTGATATAGATCAAAATCTTAGGATTCAAGTCTTTCGAACAACGGTAAGCTTGAAACAAATCAATTCTCAGTTGAGTGGACTAAACATAGAAGACGACCAAGCACATACATTTTGGTCAAATCAACTGAACTACACATTACCCTAGGAAAACATTCATATGACTGCAGAAGGGTTTGAAAGAGAACAAACCTTTGGTTGTGATCCTTTGGTCCCATAGCCAGATGCAGGAGACACTCTTATAGATATAGATACCAACCTAAGAATCCAGGTTACACGAACACCTGTAGGGTATTTTGAGAAAATCACACAGTTTTTAATCCTAAACATAGAAGCTGAGAAAGCATATGATTACTAGATATTAGGGATTAGGACTTGATTTCACACATGACCATAACATGTTCACAACGACTAAGAGTCTATGGTTGTGACCCACAAATCCCGCAGCCCAACGAATCCACAGGAGAATTAGACATAGACACTGGCCTACACACACTAGTATTCTAGTCTACTCCACTTCCACCTATCATCATCGAACAATTATCCTTACTAGACACAACAGCTAACAAAGCTAGAGAGTTCTGGACTAGGCCAGAGAACCATCCATAGGATTGGCTACATTTACCATCCACCATATGACCTTGTCCGAAGAAATACACGAAACTATCTCGGGTCATTTTCCACGTATTCCACAACCCATAGATCGAATCATGTCAGAGCTCGATATTGATTGGATCCTTCGAGCTGTCATCCTTGCTGACCGATCTATCACACCAGCCCAAGTTAGGAGGGCTTTCTTTGCTTTAGATTTGCAAGTTCCGTTAGTGCGCATTGAAGACATTAGATTGCCTAACTATTTTTTCCGTATCTCACACATATTCCATCCCCACCGGCTGTCTCGGCATGACCTTGGGAGGTCGGGTGCGAGGAAGAGTCACTTGTAGATTCCCACGCTCGCTTGTCACTTTTCCGTTGTACATCAACCCTCCAAGCATAGGAAAGGTTGGTATGTAAATTTAAGAGGTATGGGACAATTTTAACTTGTCCCACAAGCCTCCAAAATCAACCTCCAAGGAAAAATTCGAATTTCCAAGAAGGTTGAGTGTTTCACACTCAAAAGTTAACTTACACATCACTAACATATTACTTACACATTACTTACACATTCTTACATCACTTCAAAATATGGCCAAAAAATCTATTAATTACATTCTTATGACATCTTTTAATTAATTAACTAAACAATATGATTACTCACAATATTTACACACCATTTAATAATTAATTAAAGGGTAAAAGCCTCACAAAATAAACACATGCAAACATAAAAAGGGACCAAAAAATAGAAGAAATACATAAAGTCCCTTGGTCACATTTAAAGGTGACCCCCCCCCCCCATGGGAATCCCTAATACTAACAAACACACACACAAACAAAAGTAGTTGCCATGGTGACCTTATTGAATTCATCTAGAATTTCAATGTGGTTGGTCTCCAATCCTCTGATGTTTGTTTTGATATTTTAACTTGCAAAACACAAATACCTCCTTTGGCCTCATGGCCATATCAGAACTTCCAAAATAATATAAATATAATTAAATTTTCAAAATATCTAGATATATGAATCACAACAACATCAAAGCAATCTAACAATATCATTATAGTTTTATCAACAGTTATATCATCATCCAATAATTTTCCATTTCTAGCTCCACTCACAATATCCAAATATCACAAGTCTAAACAACATCCATCTTATAACCATGTCCAACGGTATAACATCATCAACATATAAAGTGTCTCTAATAATCATCTTGTATCATATAAGAATCAAAGTCAACAATAATCCATGATCAAATATCTAACATCATACTAAATCAAAACTATAATAATGTCCATAATATAGTCGATAGTGTCATGATGAGCATCAAAAGGTGTCAAAGGAAAGTTGGCACTACACATGCACCAGAAGCCCATATTACAAAAATTGTCATAGACCCATCCCCCTAGGTATGCTATCATTCCTATAGTCCAGTTAATGAGAACCCTAACCCTTTGGAACCTCCTATTATTTCTACAAATCTTCACCCTTCATTCCCTCTATGCTGATCCTTCTTCTCTCCCTTGATAATGTGCCTCTTCTTCTACCTGAGCATCTCTATCTATAGCTTTAACATCCATTTCCATGCCTTTCTTCATGAGTACATCACTTTCCAAGTGTCCATGTGGTCCTCCAATGGAGCATGCTTAATCTTTTCCAAGCTCTCCACTTTCTACAATTATGTCTTTCTAGATCCTTCCATCTCATGGAATATTCCTTTCTTGGTCACCAAGTCACTAGGATGGCTCCTTATCCACTCCTTATGCTTGGTCAGGTCATGTTTTCCTTGTGTGATTCTTGGAATGCCGAATTTGGGTAAGTCCTAAGACCCTTTTTTTCCTTGCGCACGCATTATGGTTTCTACTAAAACTTTATAAAACCCTTATCCTATGTGATTTTCTCCACGTTCCCTTCTTCATATTGGTCTCATGTACACACACGCTCTTGGGGACTTAGTAATATTATGTGGCCCAAAATCACCCCACACTAAGCTTTTCCTCCATCCTCAGAAAAATCTTTCCTTCAAAGAATAAATAATGGTGAGACTCTGAATAGTTAGAACAAATAATTAAGGAATGAAGAATGGAAGAATTAAAGAATAGAGGAAAGAAGAAGAACATGGTTATTGCTGAAGGAGGAATGGCGAATCCTTCCTTATATCTTCCTCAATCTTCTCCCAGGAATCTACTTCATTATGTGCTTCTTGGAGTAGGTCACCCACTAGAGCACTTACCTCATAAAAACTCATCTCATCCCCCTTGGCACCCATTTTATTAATGACCCCTTCTAGTTGGTTACCAAATTCATCGAGCACATCCATCCTGTGGGTGATCTCAGGATATAAATCCTTTAAACAATTTTTGATTGAACCTCTCAGGGTCTCGATGGCTTTAAAATTCTTCTCCACCTTGGGTAGGATCTTATCATGTTCTTCTCTATTATCCTTATTCTTCTCTTGAAACTCCTTGAGATATGATTCATGGGTGGAAACTAAAATGCTTGTCACTTTATCTTTTTCCACGCAATTTTCATAAGTAGCTTCAACTACCTCTAAAGAAGATTTTACAGTGGTGAGGAGTTTGGTGTACTGGGTGACTATCTCCATAACCTTTAACTTCTCCTCCTTCTCTTGGCATGTCAATTCCTCTTCTGTTGACTCTAAGGTGAGTGTCTGCCTTCCATTGTAAGGATGTGAGTTAAATCTTCCAAGCACTGCAAGGTCGATTCATATTTTTTCTCAAGCGGAGCTAGGTATGGATGATTTAAGATAATAACATCTATAATCATTTCTACCTTCTTGTAAACCTCCCACACCTTTTTCTTTTCCTCCCGTAGCTCCTACCTTAGTTGTGAGTTGATCAAATCTTCTTGCTTTAGGTACTTGGTATTTTCAACTAGCTCCTCCTTCTTCTTCTCTAATTCCCCTTCTAGGAATCTCACCCATTCATTCCTTCTAAAAATTCTTGCCTCAAATTCATTTGAAACCTTGTTGAGTGTTACAGACTTGTTCATCAGATAATTACTAAGCATTTAGAAGTGGGTTTATCCATTTTTACTTTGGAATTTTCATTAGCACCCCATGGCTTACTTTGAACTCAGGTTCATCAACATGGGACTCGAATGCCTAAGATAACATCTTCCTGGTTCGTGGATACGCGCCTTCCTCATCAAATGAAGACATCGCTAGGATTTTTTCTATTGGCACGATGTTTTGGAAGCATGTACATAGCACCTTATTGCAATCATTGATATATCCCATTCCCTTCGCTTTTTCTACAACCATACTCTTCCCTCATGTGTACATACCCTTTGGAAAGCTTACCGCTAGGTTGGGATCCACTCCCATGCTTCCGTACTCCTTTCTAATGCTCTCGTCTTCTATTTCCTTGAGTATCTCATCCACACACCACTCCACCTCTTTCTTCACTAACATTTTGATTATTATTGCTACTACTCTCTCTCTACAGTCTCTTCTATCTACTCCTTGGTGAGGTTGGGGGTCCTCTTGTCCTTTGTGTTCACCTCCTCGCCAACGCCTTTACCTTGGGAATCCTCCTCATCTCCATTCTTCTGTTCATTTCCTTCTTCTTCTAAATCATGCAGATCATACATGAGATGATTATGAAATTCTTCATCCTCATAGTCATCCTTCTCACACATGTCGGCCTCCAAGCTCTCTATCTCCTCTGAGTATGCCTTCCCCCATACCTTTTGTTTCTTCCTAGCTGGGGATTCTTCCTCTTCCTTAGTAGGTGATTGCCTTCTAGGTGACTCTTCTTGTTCTGGAACCTATTCCTTAGGTGTCTTCTCCTTCTTCTTGATGAGAGACTTCTTCTTATGTGTGTATGTTCTTGGCTTGGTCCCTGACTCCGGGGTGCCCACAGATTGTGTTGTCTACACACTTGGTGATTTCTTTTCCGGTGCCTCTTTTTCCAGGGTCTCTTTCCTTTCTCTCTTCTTTTGTGAGATCTTATTTCTACCAATGGGATCCTTATGGATGGATACATCATTCTCCAAGTAGGTTAACTTCTCAAGCTTAGGCCTGATTCACAAATACACCCTTGTTGTGGTCCTCCCATAAACTGGCAGTGTCAATGGTTTCATCATCTGTACTTTGTGGGAGACATACTTCTCCACATATGCATGCTTCTTTGGGTATATGAGGTTCTTACAAAGCTCACAGTAGTTCTCGTCCACTTGGCTAAGGTTGAACCTTAGCATTTTAGCTTCCTTGAAGCAGCTGACCCCTGCTTGGAAATACTATGCGGTGAAAGAGAAAGGTAGTTTACACAATGGACTTTTGGTCCCATCTATCAGAGTGAATCTACTAATGTAGAAGTGCTCATATGCATAAAAATTAACCTCTCCATCGACTAGCATAGGAAAATATTTAGGTATTCTCCATTCTTCCCTGAATTCATCACGCATTTTCTTGTACCATTTCTCTAGGCACGTCTTATGGGCAGCCGTCATGGTATTGCAAGTATACTTTTCAAATATTTTTTGGATGAGGGATCTTTGTCTGGATACTCCCATATGAAGTTTTCTATCCCATAAGGCACTCCAATATTTGAGAAGATAATGGTGACAAGTACATTTCTGAACATTATCTTATCCCCTTCATGCATGTTGTTGATGATCTCATTTGTACTATAGGTAGACAAGTTGTAGATGGTTCCTTCTGAAATCTTCCAACATACATTCAAAGATGCCTTATTTACCTACGTCCATGTCTCTTGACCATTTATCTTGGTAACCAAGCGTGTGGCCATCCTCATTATAGGTTATGGGATATTTGTGATATCAAAGTAGCACAAATCATTTTCGTAATCACAAGCCTCCACATTCTCCTTGAAGGCCTCCTTATCCTCCAAGTCATCATCTATGGAGTCCCCTTCGCAAAATAGCCAATAAAATTTGATATGATTTGAGGATTTATGCACATTTTGCGGCCCGTAAAATAGAAATGTTCCTCATGCACATGCAACATAAACCAATGGTATAACCTCTTGGGATTGCCAAAATAGGGAAACTCATAAAGTTGCAACAACTGAGCCTTCCCCAACTTCACCTTTACCTCAACATTGTAGATCAACATTCCCTCTGGTTTCTTCTTGTCCATCAGACAGACTAGTTCTAATGCCATTTCTTTCTCCGTGATGCTTGTACGATGATTGTAGTCACTCACGGCCATCTTCCTCATATGGGATACCCATTATTTCCCTAGTAACACTCCATCTTGGTACTGGATCTCTATGTACCACTCCTCATTAAAACTTGAAGTGGTATTTGTCTATTTTCCTTTTCCCTTTCTCTTCTTTGATGAAATGGTTGCCTTCTTTGGTGCCATTATACTTATCAGGTTAAAGCCTAAACTATTATTTCTCCTCTTCCTTACTCTACTCAACCCTGTGGCTCAACTTTTTAAAGCTATATTGACACCAAAAATTCTTGTCCATCATTTCCACACTCATTCTTCTATCTTTCGTGCCTTTAATCCTTCAATCTAGGCCATACAAATTTTACTACCAACTCGTATTTCACTTCACACTACTCCACCCCACACTAAAATAGATGTGCGGTCCTCTCTGCATACACAACATTTTGAAAGTAATAAGTACTTACCAGCACACAAGGTTTAAAACAACATAAATAGAAAGGAACAAACAACAAGAAAGGGAAACACAAGGAAAGGGAATGCATAAAGAGAAATCCTAAGATAACTAGAAATACTAACTTATTTACAAACACAAGGAAGTTTTATTTATAGTAGGGTTTTAGCCTACTCGCATTGAAATGGATAGGTAATTTTGTCCCATCTAGCACTTGTAACTGGCATGTTCTTGACTCAAGGATGTACAAGATGATGTTTGGGACTAGTCAATGGACTTCTAACTTCCCCAGATGGCACAAAAACTTGGAATCATATAAGAAAACTATCTGCCCAACCTCAAACTATTTATTATTGATATGACTATCATGTCATGCCTTTTGTCTGGACTTTTTTAGTCTTCTGACTCCATCTATCAAGTGATTTCATCTCATCTAACTACATTAACTTATAAATTCTTTCTTTGAGTTCTTGTTCATCAGCTAATACTCCTGTGCACGCTATACGCAACTATGGTAGCATAAATTCAACAGGAAAAATAGCTTCCATGCCAAACACCAATTTAAATGGTGTGGCATTTTTTTACCTCTTTTAGGTTGTCATATATGCCCATAGAACAACTGATACCTTATCATCCCATTCTTCTATTCCAACATCACAAATTTTGGTCAATGTGTGACTTAGTATCTTGTTAAACGCCTCATTTGTTCCATTTTCCTGAGGGTGATGAGGGGTAGTCTTGTGATGGGCCACCATAAACTCTTCCAATAAGATCTTGATCGTTTCATTTAGAAAATGTGTTCCCCTATCACTAGTTAAACTCAACAGACATCCATATCTATTTATTATTGTCACTGACGTGCAATCCTTTGTAGGCACTAAATCTACCCATCTTGTCAAGTAATTAGTGCAAGTGATGACATAACATGAGCCATTCCTTCGCACGATAGCTGAAATTAGTCCTACAAAGTCAATTGCCCATTTTTCAAATGGTTCAGCGCTAACTATTGGTCGCAAGGGCATTTCATCCCTCCTTACAGATTTTCCAAGGCACTGGAAATGGTCACCTGCCTTGCAAAACTCAATACAATCTTGGTACATACTTTACCACCAAATCCATGTCATTAGAATCTTCCACGCATTAGCATTCCTTGTATAGTGTCCTCCTGTAATTCGACCATACGATTCCTCCATAATTGTAATGATCTCATGTTCTAACACACATCGATGTAGAACCTCATAATGTCCTAACTTGTACAAATATCCACTAATCAACATGTAGGGCATGAAACATATAGCCAATTTCTTTCTCTCCAAAGCCTTCAATCCTTTTGGTGCCACACCCATTTTAAGAAACACTGCAATATCCTCTAAGTCAGAGGGCATGCACTACAACCTAAATAGTTACGCATTTGACATGGTATCCTTAATGATCTATGTATCCTCCCTTGATTCAATTTTTGATAAGTGATTAGGTCCTGAGTTAATTTTTCTTAGTTTTACCACAATTGAAAACTCGAGTTCTTGAAATAAAAGGACCCAATGACATATGTACCCTTTCAAAATAGGCTTATTTACCAAATAATTTAGTGTCACGTGATCTATGTAGAATATAAATGGTGTTGTTAGAAGATACTTCCTGAACGTATGCATCACATAGATAATTGAAAATTCCTCGGGCTCAGTAGTAGTGTAATTATGATCTTTTGGTGTCAACTTCCTACTAGAAAAACAAAGGGGGTGATCAACAATCCCCTCACCAGGTTGTGCTGACACTCCTCCAATGTATTTCATTGAGGCATCAACATGCACATGGAAAAGCTTATCCCAAGAGGGAAAGTGTAATATGGGCGAAGTGAAAATCCTATCCCTCAATGTGTCAAACTCCTTTCGCTGCAAAGACACATTTCTTAATGGTGAGGGATATCCTCAACTTCCGACATCTCTCAAACATCAGCCTCAAATTTTCACAATGGTCTTTTACTAGCCCATACATGGTATAGTCATCCACATATACCTGAAGAAATTTATGGATAAAGTCATGGAATTATCGTACCATGATGTGTGAGAACACAACAAGCGCATTCATCAGCCCAAAAGGCATGAAAGTCTAGGAAAAACATCCCCATTTAGTGGAAAAAGTTGTCTTCTCCTCATCTTCCTTTGCAATTCTAACTTAGTTGTACCCTAAGAACCCGTCCATAAAATAATAGACCTCGTTCCTAGTTACTCCTCCCAAAAATTCTTCAATGAAGGGGGTTAGAAAAGGGTCAATAACACACACTGCATTGAAGTACTTGTCATCAACATAGATCCTTATCCTTTTTTCCTTCTTAATGATTATGACTATTAGACTCACCCATTCTAATTCCTTCATAGCCTCAATGATGTCTGATGCTATAATCTTGTTTATCTCCTCCTTGACCCATACTTACAAGTTCAGATTCATCTGATATGGTCTCTTTTGAATCAAGCATGCACCTTCCTTCAAGATGATCCACATCTCCCCCAAGGAGTGGTGAATGACTTTGAGCTTATGGTACCCATGTGGGAACAAATCCTGAAACTCATGCAAAAGTTCAATGACCTTAGAAACCTCTTTATTTGACCAATAATCCTAGATGATAGCTTCCTTAGGTTCTACCTCCAAACCAATGTTAACCTTATTTTTTTAAGGGATCATAGTAGGCATGAACCTTCTCATCAACACTATCCATGACTTCACGTGTATCTTCAGAATGGTTAACATCTAGATTCTCCATCTATAACATAGACTATTTTTCCTTTTTTATTTTGTAATGCATGTGCATTCAAGCTATATCTCTTTAGATTCGACTTCATCAAAAATTGTCTCCGAACTAGGCTCCCCCAGCAACTCTAGTATCATATCTTCTACCATGGGACTATCTCTCATAGTAAGGTGATTGACTACTTGCAACACCTTATCCAATGATGAATTTGTACTCTGATACTCAAAATCTTGAATGAAATACGCCGCTAACTCTTTCCAATTACCTATTTGATGGCATGTCTTTGAGTGAATATACCATGCATGCGCGCAGCCCTATTAGGTGGAATACAACTTATGTACAAATAGCGAAGGTGGTAAAGCTTATGTTCCTTCAATCTAAGCCTTCTCACATGTTTTAATATGGGAATAGGCGGGTGTTTTTTCCATGGTAGTCTTGGATAATAGTGGGCATGTTGCTTTTGTAGAACCTTACAGAGAATGTGACTCTTACCTCATGCCACTCTAGAAGAATCTCATGATGTACTGACCACTAGTGCACTATAGTCTTGAGAAAGTTATAACTAAGCATACTTCTCTTTTCATCCTCATTTCTCCACTGAGTCTCCATCTCTCACAAGAAATCATCAGGGCTTGCCCCTCCAGAGTAAGTTGGTATCATCTTCCTTCCTATGCACTTAACTAAGCACTCCCTTGTCACCCTTGTTACAAATCCTCTTAACTGTCACCCAATTAACTCATACATCCCATGTTCCCAATGGTCACATACTATGTTGGTTGTATCACTCATAGGCAGAGTATCTTCAAATTTTACAATTCCTTCTGTAGGATGAATTACTTCAGGGCCCCTGATAGAACGTACATAGATTCTTCTGAGGAATTCCTCTATTAACGGCTCAATATAGGGCACTGAATTTCTATCCATTAAAGGGATGATGACCTATTATTCCTTGTTATCAAAACTAATATACCCCTTGTTAAACCATAGGTAAACATTGTTTTTGTAACTCCACGGGTGCCCAAGTAATGGTGGAAAGTTATCCATCTCGGCTAGTGCTAGGACCTCAAAGTCCCCAATGAGCTTGGCCCCTTGAATAGTGATAACTACATCCATCAAGACACCAATGGGCATTGCCTTTGTCTTGTTCACCATATACAACACATTCAAGGATGGATGTAGTGTGGTACTTCCCATTTGATGCCATGTATCCAAGGTGAGAACATCTACCTCTACACCCATGTCGATCAAAATATTGCTCAGAATTCATCAATCTAAAACAACATTCACGGTTATATCTTTGTCATAGTCAAGGCTATGGGGAGGAAGATTAGCATGCAACACTTTTCTCCCGCAATATTCCCTAGTGCGTGGTACCTTCTCCTATAATCATTTTCCTAGCAAGTGAATGATATTCTCTTTCCTTAACATCTTGCATACTTCCATGACCTCATCCAGATCCTTTTACGGAGCCTCAACATTATTCCTTTGTTCCTACTACCTTGACTACTCCTTTAGACATTGGATCTCTCCTTTTAAACTCTGAATCACATCCATAGTCTCTTGATATAACTCTTCCTGATGAAAAGGGTCCAGATACTTGTCATGTACCAATTCTTCTCTCATAACTAGTGTTCTTTACCTCAGTATCTCCCTAGCGCATGTGGCCTCTGATCATGTTGTCACCAGTACAAGATCTAATATTATCTCATGCACCACTCTTGGCATCCATTATGGGTCAACCTTCTCTATGCTAAGCATCCCAATGCCTTTATCCTTTTGAAGTTACTAGCTCATGTGTTTTAATAGCTCAGGACACTCTTCGTACTTATGTTTCTTTCCACTCCAAAAGCATTGCAACAAATTAGGACACTCACATTTATAATGCTTTATCGACCCACGGTTATAATAGGTTCCACACGGGAACTCACTTATCCCTCCACTACGGTTATTTTTACCATGAAATCCTCTACAGAAACCTCTTCCACATGCTCCTCCATCCGCGTACCATTCATAGCGGAGATCATCATCCTTGGAACTACTTGCAAGGCTAATCTGGTGCACACTGAGATCAATGACATCATGAATTTGGTCAATCAGCCTATAATCCTCGGTGTTGTGGGTCGTAGAGGTATAAATCTTGCCATAGTAGGACACATTCTTACAGATCGTGCATTGCAGTAGAGGAAACCTATTTGCATCATGGTCCCCATGGCAGATTTCACAGTTTCTTGTCATGGCACGTACCAATTTCTAGGGGAAATTTTATTTTGTATGCCCTTCTACTTCACAATCTATACACCAAATACCACTACAATCCTCATGTGCCGAGTTCATAGATAGTTTCTCCAGCTACTTTTCCATTACAACAATTTAAGCCTCAAGGAAAGGGTTAACACTGGTATCAACACTTCTAACAGTCTCAACACACATGGTTGCCTCCAAGGACTCGGGTGGGTTTTTTAAATTCTTGTGTGATAGTGCCCTTCTAAATGGTGTTATCAATCCTCCAAAAAACCATTGAGCATGCTGAGAGGGGTGAATATCATAGGATAGTTTTGACAAGAGTGTATTGAATCATGAGTCATACTCCCGCACAATCTCTATCTTTCCTTGTTGGATTTATTTCAGATAGTTGATGCTCTTCTACTCAAATTTAGTGATATAGAACTCTACTAGGAAGGAATTTTTTAGTACAGTGTAATCCACCACCATCTGATGAGGGTCATACTTACAGTATCATGTATGCACGCACCCCTGCAACATTGTCACAAATTGAATCACCTTCTACTCTGGGGTAGTGATCCCCTTCACGCGCCATCAAAATTCACACTTGTACACATGCTCTGCAACATCATCAATACCTCTGCAGTCTGGTAGGTGTAATGACATCTCAAAAAATACTTACAGATGTGACTGATGCCCTTTCCTAACAAACCTAGAACCTTGGTTTTCTCTAATGTTTCCTCCACCACCATACCCACCAGGTCTTATTCCTCCTGACCTATTATATCCTCTAGATCCGCTAGGCCCACTAGGTCCTCCGGATCCTACACCACTAGATCCACTTCTTGTAGCCAAAAAAGGGCCTAAAGTGGTCATGCCAAGAGTTCCCAACATCCCACTAAACTGTGTGATAACGGTTTGTGATATTTCCCCGCTATTAGATGTGTGTCCCACGCCACTCGCGATACCCAAACTTTGTGCACTTACAACTTTTCTAAAAATTCCTCCAAACACAGGAATATGTTGTGCAACCATAGATGTCCCAAACAAGAATTTATATCTCCTAGGTGCAGATTGGTTACTCCCTCTAATACTAATTGGGTTAGAAATGCTTATCTCTTGATCTGGAAAACTAAGCACCATGGGTTGGTCACCAAGTGGGTTTAGATGCACGCCAAAAGCTCTCCTTTATTCACATGATGAACTCTCATCAGAAGATGAAGGGTTCTTTCTCCCGTGTTTGCGGGGTAGCACAGCCTGCTCAGGTTCCACATCCTCTAAGTGAAACTCAACTCCTTCCCACAACGTCTACCTCCATAAATCCATCAATCCTATAACCTTGCATTTTCTAGCCATTTCCCTTTTATGAAATTCACCATACTTGAGTCATCTCTCTTCCCTCTCCTTTTGAGCCGCAATGTCTTCCATCTTTCTACACCATAGCTTCCTCTCCTGGCACTTAGAGAAGCTTATCTGGCCATAGGAAATACCTAAAAAATTAACGTAATGACCAATATATTTATAGCCAATGGGATAACATGTAAAAATGATCTTATAGGTTCCCTTAAGAACTCAAACTCAGTTATCTCCATATAATAATACATAGAAATGGAATATTCTAGGGTATAACTGGTCAACACTCCTCTCCATCAGTGATCAACAACTCACTTCCAAGCCAGATCCACGTCCTAAAACCTCTGGTAGTCATCTAGGGTCCACACACACGATCTATAGTACCATCTCAATCTGGATGCATATGATGAAAGTAATTCATATAATTCTACTAGAAAGCATCAAAATAATTTCTCAAACAACTCATGATACAAGTGCTCTTCTACCCATCTTCGTGCATCAAACTCAGGTCCAATACTAAATATTTAAGAAAACTCATCCTTTGTTCTCTTAAACCATGCTTCAACACTTTATAGGGTCAAATTCTCTATCATTATGCGTTAAAGGAACCAAGATGTAGCCATTTCTCACAACAACTTCGAAAAGAGGTCCCAGAAATGGAACCAAGATGTAGTTATTTTTATGCCCTTAGAACAAGTCTAATCCCATGCATGTTCGCCTATCACCCAGTGGATGCTAGGCACTCACTCGAGGCATGCACGGGCACTGAGCCCATCCTTTATGTGATATTTGTGAGAATACATTGCTTAGTGACAAAAAATTAGATGTAAAAAGGTAAAGGACCATGCATTCATTCTGAGAACCTAGGATAGGTTATTATATCAATACACTCATTCAAAATCAAGAGAAACATCATATAAATAATAGATTTGATCCATAACATAGAGAAATGGCACTAGGTTTTACATCCATGAACATTATATTATTAGAACAAAAACATATATTCATATTGATCATAGTTCAGTAACCACATTATATTCACCAAGACCATAACAAGGCAATGCATCAATGCAAATAATACTCATGCATTAAAATCCCTAGCTATGCTTTCCATATTACAAAAATTGTCACAGACCCATCCTCCTAGGTATTTTATCACTCCTATAGTCCTCTTAATGAGAACCCCAACCCTCTGGCACCTCCTAATATTTTTGGAGATTTTCTCCCTTCATCGCCTCTTCATCTACTTGAGAATCTCTATATATAGCTTTAGAATCCACTACCATGTCTTTCTTCTTGAGTAGATAACTTGCCAAGTGTCCATGTGGTCTTCCAATAGAGCATGCTTACTTTGATATGAGATCTCCAGTTTCTACAATGATGTCTTTCTGGATCCTTCCATCTCATGGAATATTCCTTTCTTGGTCACCAAGTCACCAGGATGGCACCTTGTCCACTCTGTATGCTTAGTTTGGTCACACTTTCCTCATGTTCTTCTTGGAATTCTGAATATAGCTAAGTCATAAGACCCTTTGTTTTCCCTACACATCATCATGGTTTCTACTAAACCTTTCTAAAACCCTTTTCTTGTGCATTTTTCTCCACTCACCCATCTTCATATTGGTCCTGCGCACTCACATGCCCTTGGGGACTTAGTCAATATTTTTTGTCCCAACACATGTTAGAGCATGAGTGTGCTACAATCATGGAGGAAGCAAATGGTGGAATTGTAGGAGGACACTATGCAGGGAATGAAACAACACGTAAGATCCTTCTAGTAGGATTTTGGTGGGAAATAATTTACAAAGATTGTATCAAGTATTAAAAGACCTGTGACCACTGCCAGCACCTTAGTAAACTAGGGAAAAGATATGAAATGCCATTAAAATAAATTGCGAGTGTAGAACCATTTAAGAAGCGGGAAATTGACTTCATAGGCCCTATTTTTCCAGCCACACAAAGAACATGTTTGCACTATATAATTAAATGCACAGATATCCTTACAAGTGGGAAGAAGTGATACCTATAAGGGATTACACAATGACAACAACAACTAGGTTCTTGTGGGAAAATAGAATCAACAGATATGGATGGCCACCAAGCTTAAAATGTGATAGGGGTACTCATTTCTTAATTGAGATAGTTATAATATTACTGGAAAAATTCATGGTAGCCCACCATAAGACTACCTGTTATCACACACAAGCTAATGGGACTGTTGAGGCATTTAACAGAATTATGAATCACACATTAACCAAGATTTGTGATGTGGGAAGAAAGGATTGGGATGATAAAGTTTATATTGTGTTATGGTCATATCAGACTACTTATAAGATACTAAACAAGGCTACACCTTTTCAATTGGTGTTTGGCATGGAAGCTATGTTACTTATTAAATTCATGTTACCAGCATTATGTATAACATGCACAGGAGGGTTAGATGATGAACAAGCACTTGATGAGAGGATTGATAAGTCGATTCAGTTAGATGAGAACTGGGCTATTGCTCATTGGAGTCAGAAAATAGAAAAATATAGATAGAAGGCATGGCATGATAGAAACATCAAGAACAAACATTTTAATGTTGGGCAGATGGTTCTATTATATGATTCCAATTTTCTGTGCATCCTAGAAAATTCAAATTCCATTAGATAGGCCCATACATTGAATCCTATATACTTGATTTAGGTGCTTTCTAGTTAAAAGAGTTGGATGGATCATGGTTTCCAAACCATTTAAATGGGAGTAGGGTGAAGCCCTACTACAAATAAGTCTTCTCTATGTTTGTAAATAAGGTTGTATTGCTAGTTCCTAGGCTTTTCTTTGCTGCATTTTCCTTTCTTTGTGTTTCCCATTCTTATTGCTTTATTTTGTGCACATTTGTGTACTGGTAGCCACTTATTATTTTCAAAAGTTTTTAGATGTGAAGAGGACCGCGCATCCATTTTGTGTGGGGTAGAGTAAGGTGACAAGTGCAAGAAGCTATAGTTGTGGATGGCCTGGGTTGAAAAATAAAAACACGTGGATTGGAAGATTACACATGGAAAATGTGAACATAATGAAAGGTTGGTGTCAAAAGGCATTGAGAAACCATGTAAAAGAGTAAAAATCATATGATCAACATGAGTTAGGAAGTGGAAATAACTTGGTCCAAGACATAGAGTAATAATTGACTTCGGTGTGGGAGAAAGTGCAAAAAATTCTATGGTCAAGGCATTTTCACGCTAGAAGGTTGTGGAAACATTCACGTAGGATTGAGTATGGAGGAAAAACACTAAAGGTTACCATTGGAAAAAAAGTCTTCCTTTATTACAAAATTAAGTTGGTAGGTGGCATGGCATTTATTATGGAGAAATGAAAAAGATATAAATATAAGATCGGAGGTGCATTATTTTTTATCTTGCATTTTAAATTATTAGAGAGCTCTCATGAACTAGGGCATCCTTGCAAAGAAATTTTGAGAAGATTTGTGAAGATTTGTGTGCATAGCTAGTTTGATCAGCGAACCAAAGTGGAAAGAAATACATGAGCGTAAATGGAGAAGGTTGTGTAAAATAATCCCATGTGTGTTATGTCGTCTTGTGAAAAAGGGGTTTTCCAGTTTAAGGTTACATAACTAGGGCACGGGGTTTGAAGGAATTTTCACAAGGGAGTGGAGCCACAAAGTTGAGCATATCTAGGACCGAGAGAGAGGAAGAAGTTTTAAGGACCCGATGAAGGAATGACACCAAGGAAAGTAGTAAATGTTTCACCAGAGAAGGGAAAGGGAAAGGGAAAACAAGCCATATCTACCAGTTTCAATGAAGAATGGTATGTAGAAATGTAGTACCTAGATGATGTATTACTTGGTGAAGAATAAGTGCCTCATGTCAGGAAGATGGCCGTCAGTGATTACAACCATCGAATGAGAACCAAATAGAATGAAATGAAACTAGAGATGGTTTTCTCTATAGAGAAGAGGACACCAGATGGAATTCCCATCTATGATGATGAGGTAAAAGTAAAAATGGAGAAGGTTGGGTTGTTGGAACTCTATGAGTTTCCTTGTTTTAGAAATCATGACTAACTATAGCAATGGTTGATGTCGCGAGTGCATGAAGACAACTTTTATTTCACAGGTTGGAGGATGCACATAACCCCCAACTAATTTCTAAGTTCACTAGCCTTATCTGTGAAGGAGATTCATTAGATGATGACTTGGATTACAATTAATCCATTAAGAAGACCGTTGAGGCTTATGACTACAAGAAGGGTTCACACTACTTTGACATTTATGTAAATATTGACCTAGTTATGAGGATGGCAGCATGCTTTGTTACAAAGATGAATGGGAAAGAGAGAATGACACAAATCAATAAGGCCTAGTTAAATGTGTGCCACAAGATCTCAAAGGGAACCATCTATAACCTCTCATCTTTCACTATAGAGAAGATCATAGACATCGCTCGCAATGAAGATAAGATCATGTTTAGTAATTTCCTCCTCACCATTATCTTTTCATAGATTGGAGTTTTGAATGGGCTGGATAAGTTTGTTTGAGAATACCCAGATGAGAACCCCTCCCCCGCCAAGAGGTTTGAAAAGTATACTTGTGACACCATCATGACCGCTCATAAGGTGCACCTGGAAAAGTGTTATAAGAGGATACACGATGCATTTGGGGTTGAATGGATAATACCCAAGTAGTTACCCTCATTAGTACAAGGAGAAGCTGAGTTCACCGTATACCAAAATTTTTGTATCGACAAATTTACTTTGGTAGATGGCACCAAGAGTCCTTAGTGTAAGTTTCCTTTCTCCTTCACAATGAAGTACTTCTAGGTCAATGTTAATCATTTCATAGAGGAAAATAAACTCATATTTGATCTGAGTGTAGTAGATCAAGACTACCAAGATCTGCGTAGGAAACTAATATACCCAAAGAAGTGCTCCTATGTGGAGAAGTATGTCTCCAATGATGTGTACATGTTAAAATCGGTAACATTACTTGTTTCAAGGAGGAAAACAGTGAGGGTGTATTTGTGCATAAGGCCTAAGTATGAAAAGGGAGATTATGTTGAAGATGATGTCTCCATTCCTAATGACCCCACCGCATAGAAGAAGGTTGTGCAAAGGAAAAGAGACAAAGGAGAGGCTCCTGAGAAAAAGGCACCGAGCACACAGATAGTGTAGACAGTAGGGGCACATGAGTTAGACACGGTCACAAGTACTTACGTCTACCAGAAGAAGTCTCCCATGAGAAAGGAGTTACCGTAGAAGGAAGAGTAAAAAAAAAGGAAAATTCACCAGTAGGGGAAGAGTCGCATGATAAAAAATAAAAAGAGAAGTCCCCTAAACAAGATTCATTAGTAAGGAAGAAGCAGAGGGTGAAAAAAGGATCAGACTCAGGAGAAACAAAAATCATGGAGGCCAACAAGGGAAATGAAGAGTGCAACAAGGCTCATAATCATCTTTTGTATGATGTACACGAGTCAGAGGAAGAAGGAAATGAAGAGAAGGATGAGAAAAAGGGAGGTTCCATTGACAAAGGGGGGAGAAAGGAAGTAAACATGAAGGATCAGAAGACCCCAACCTCGACTAAGGATCAGATAGATAATACCATAGAAAGATAAGTGGCGGGAATTATCCAATAGTTCATAGAGTATGAAGTTGAGTGAAGCATCGAGGAAAGTGTGACTGTGGGAAAGGAGTTTGGAAGCATGGGTGGAGACCCCAGCTTAGCAATAAGCTTCCCAAAGGTAGCGTTCATAGGTGGAAAGGGAATAGTTACGGTGTAGGAACAAGACATGACTTACATTAATGATCCAAACAAGGTATTACATGTGCGCTTCCAAATTATCGTGCCAAAAAACCAACTCCTTGCTTTGTCTTCTTTTGATGAAGAAGGTGCATACCCGCATACAAGGAAAATGTTATTTTGGGATTTCAAGGTAAACTAAGATGCATTGATGAATATACCATATGCCAAGGGAGTAAACCCTCTGGTAAATGCCCAACAAATGTTTGATGAGAAAGTTTGTAACGTGCTCAATAAAGCATCGGTGGAGGTAGAGGAAAGAATCTTTGGGTGTAAACGATATGATAAGGGTCTTGGAGGAAGAGCTTGAGAAAAATAATGAGGAGATCATTGAGCAGGACAAAGAAATAAAATAGAAGGAATTGATTAGTGTCCAGTTAAGGTGTAAGCTATAGGATGAAAAGGAAAAGGTGTGTAAAATACATAAGAAGATAGAGGCCATTTCAGATGCCATAATATTGAAGCACCCAGACTTAGCCTTTCCTGAGTAGAAATATGATTCAACCATGCAATGTTTGGAAGACTTGACCCACACCTCACCATGAAAAGGTGACCACTCACATTAGCGTTAGTAGAGGAGGTGATGGCACGTTGGAAAGAGGAAAAGATGAAGATTTGGGAGATAGTGACTCAGTACTTAGAGATCCTTTCCGCAATAAATACCATCTCATAGATGGATGAATCTGTGTATGACAACTATGCCAACAAGGATAGGGTAGCAAGAATATTGGCTGCTACACATGAGACAGATCTAAAATAATTTTAGGAAAAACACAAAGGCAATAGGGCAGAGTGTGACAATATCTTGGCTGAAGTTAAGAAGAAATTAGAAGCAATCGAAACCTTGTGAGGTTCAATTAAGAATAATATAAAGGAACTGTACCCCCAATTCACTCACAGGATGGATGTGCTACGTGATCTTAGCAAGCAACTAGAAAGCATTGTTGATATGCTAAAAGCTAAGAGTGATGAAATTATTTTTGATGAAATAAGCACATTAGTAGGTGACCTAATTCAGCAGGTGTAGGGAGAAGTAAATGCATGGGAGAAGATTGAGGCATCCGTGAAGAAGGAGTTCCCACTCATCATGTAGCAGTATCACATTCTTCTATTCTTTGATTGTTTCAATACCTATATTATTTTTTCTTTGAGGAAGAATAATGTTTCCAAGGATAGAGAACATGCATAGTGTGAGGTGATGTTGGACCCTAAAATATTGGCTAAGTACCAAGAGGTGCATGTGCACAGGATCAGTAGATAGAAGGAAATTTAGGGAAAAGGGATTTAAGAAGGGTTTAAGTGAAACCGGTGCATGTGTGGGAGGAAGATCAAGGGTTTAAAGGACTTATCTATATTTGGCATCATGGATTCACTTGAGGAAAAATGTGAGGACCCAAATAGGTGTGATGAGTGGATAAGGTGCCAGCCTGAAACCTTGGAGGTCAAGAAAAGGATATTGCACGTAGAGAATATTTCTAGAGGAATAATTACATTTAGTGGAAGGTTTAAAAAAATGATAAGCATTCACCAATGGAGGACCACATCAACACTTGGCACAAAATTTTCTCAAAAGATAATTCATATCGGTGGTCATTGATCCTATTTAATGAGGTGCTCAGGCTAGGAATAGACATAAAGAGACACAAAGAGAATGCAAAGGAAGAGAAGGAAAGTATTGAAATGTTGTAGAAATGATAGGGTTTCGAGTACTTAGTGCTAGAGGGTTGTAAGGGATACTATTAAGCATATGTATGGGTACTAGGATCTCTAATAAAGGATATAGTGGGGAAAATTATAGTTAGGTCATTTAATTAGATAGGTGTGTAGGAGTTGAGTCTCTATTACTTAATGTATATGGCCTGAGATGACCCTTTTGAATGTAATATGGCTACCAGGGACTCTTCTTAAATCAATATAAATGGATCTATTCTATATAACTTGTTTATCAGTGTAAACCCTCATGTATTTGGGTTATCATGATTCAAATCCGGTTTCTTGTGCTTTGTGCAATGTTTATTTAGATTTTGTGATGCATTGATGTGTAGATCTGCTAGTTACATCTTCTAACTTTTAAAGTAAGTGAATGTACTTATGTTTCTACACATAATCCCCCATTAATGGTGGAAATCTCTCACAAAGCTCACATAAAGGAGGGGCTCAGTGCCAGTGTGCAACTCGAGTGAGAACCCAACGTATGCTAGATGATAGGCTGGTGTGCTTGAGGTTAGAAATTTTTTTTAAGGGTAAAATAATGACTATATAATAATTCCCTTTCAACTCACACGAATGAATTTATTGGTCATGATTGTCAAGGTAGTTAGTTTGAGTGTGGTTTTTTCATTTCCAAGATCATCTAATTTGAACCCATTAGTTGTAGCATTCAACTGGTTTTTCTTTAGAAAGATAACAGAGAAATCATACGGGATGATAGAGTACGAGTTGAACCCTCCAGGCATGACAACATCACCAATTTTCCTTTTATGTGGCATATGCTCAGAATTGGGTGTTTGAGAAATTACATTACCAAGTTACATGTGCATGAACCCTCTCTTTCCAAGGATTTTGGTATGGCATGGGAAGATGGAAAGTTTTTTGTTTAGGGTATGGAGCTAGAGGTCACAGAGAAGTTCATTTCCCTGGTAACTGAAATGGAGATGAAGGGGATCAATATTTTCAAGGACAGGAATAGGAGGGAGAAAAAAATCAACACTTTCTTCGTTGGTAAGGAAAAATTCTATTATTTCATAGATGACATTGTTAGGTTTTATATCCTAGGGGTTTGGAAGGAGGTATGTCATTATATTATGAATTACATTACTGTAGAGGGAAAGTTTCAAAAGATATATACACACCACTTATCGTTGTTGAACATGTTCAGGCATACAATTATGATGAGTATCCCCTTTTTTCCTTATATGTCTCTATCAGCTTTTGTGAGGTATTTAAGGTGGGGAAAGTGGATTCCCCCATTCACGAAGGTCCCATCCTTCTTCTGGTCTAGAATGGTAAACCTATTTTGCCCAACGCAGTGATCCCTATTGAGGAGGATGATGGTATCACCCTAACTGAGTTCCTTACCAAGACGTGTGCGAGAAAGGAGACCTCTAATAGTGTTGTGGAGGATAATGATGATAATATTAGGGATAAGAAGGATAAAGGTAGTGAAGGGACTTCTAAAGGGAAAGGTAAGTGCATGGAGGATGAAGCTTAGTAAAATAATGAAGCAGATGGAGGTAGAAGTGTAGGTCATGGAAGAAGCTAACTCTGATATGAGGGAAGGGAAGATTGAAAACACCGAGGCCACTAATTAGATTTGTATGTCTTAGAGTAACATTAGCGGGGAAGTCATGGACCTGGATAATCTAGTTAAAGCTATGTAGGATCATTTGGAGGTAGTGGAAGAGTGCTTGAAGAAAAGGAAATTCCAACATGACATCAACAACTCAGAAGATGATGATGGTGGTGGGTAGACCAAGAATGAGTTGGAGCATGAGAACAAACAAGTGGACCTTATTAGCACTTCAGGAAATTCCCCCAAATGTCAAATGATAAAATAGTTTTCTTTGTTCCTATTTTCAAACTTCTTATTGTCTTTTGGAAAACTATTCTGGTATGGTAGTAGAGTGTTTTTCTTTATTTCTTTTTATGGTTATGTTCTTAGACCTTCTTTATTTTGAGCTAAGTTTGTGTAACTCATTTTGGTCTTATCCCATTTTTTCTTCATTTTGTGTGCTTTCAAGATGTATTCTCTTGTGTAAGGCCTCTTGGGTTAGATCCCTATTTTTACCTAATCTAATAAAAAAATATTTTTACCTATGAATAAAGGTTTTATGAAATTTTTCACATCGAGATTGCTTAATTCATATCAATATAATGGGTATGAAATTTTTCATACCTTCTTCCATAAATAATCAATTTTTTTGGAAGCATAATGGACTAAGAGAGGGGTTAAATCATTCATACATAAATTTCATTTCATTTTCCAATACTTACATTCACGATTTCATTTATCCATTTCACATCCATAACCATAAGAGTACATTTGTTATGTATTCAGCATTCAGAAGAACATGAAACAAATAAGAAGACACACGAACACCATGTATAAGTCATAAACCCTTAAGGGGAAAAAACCCACTGAAAATGTTTCTAATATTACACACAACAAAGACTCAAGTGAATATTTCACACCAGGATATTTCTTTAGTGAGACACCAACCCCACGAGGAGCACCAACCCTTAAACCCTTATTGATATTGCTTATAAAACATGACTCCTATGAATTTGACTCATCATAAGATAGTTTAAAGAATAATGATAACTGAAAATATGTTGATGTCACAGTTGATTTTGATCTCAAAATTCAACTCCAAATTCCTTCAAACTCTCATTCATACACACCTTCTTCAACTCTTTCTCTTTAGGTCTTTCATGGAATGGTTTTTATTCAAACACATGCACAAACACTCCTCATCACTCTTTATATTTTCAAAATCATCCTCATCATTGAATTCATGCCCTTAAACATCTCTCACACTTTCACCTAGGTTGCATTTAGTCCTCTTAGAAGACTAGTTTAAATTTCAACTCAAACATTCACTTTATACCCTTCTCAACTCAAAATCATAAGGGAGGTAATTCCATCATTATTTAGACCAAAAAAACTCAAAAACATAGCAATAAACTCATGGATATTCATAAAATGGACACATGTAGATAGGTCATGCTCAAATGCACTAAGCATTGATTTTCAAAAGAAATTAAAATAGGATCAATATACTCCTTTTTCCTGGGAAAATTTTACTAGCGAATTTTCATAAACTTAAAAATATTAGGGATTTTGGAAATTATAAATGGAAAATTTTACAGCAATCAACTACCGCCTACTTTTCCTAAAATTTCCACTGACAAGTCATTTGTATGGGTCTGTTTGCCTACTATTTATATGTAAAAATTAACTCATGCATGTATTCATCAAGGTATAATACATAGCCTAAGGGGTTAAAAGGGCTACCCGTTTAATAAAAATATCCAAAAAAGAGCATTTGTTCATCCAACTTAGGTTGGATGGACAACCATTGTCTGTCGTCCAAATATCATACCTATATACCATTCTACATGATTTAGGACTAGCAATAGGCCTAGAATGACCTAACTCAACCATGCAAACTCATTAACTAACCATGATGACTTAAAGCAGACACATAGACACATAAATACCCTTGACACATCATACCAACCATGATAGACCTTGTGACGACTTTCAAACAACTCTAGAGAGCTCATAACATGACTATGAAAGCTAGAACCATGTCAAAACAACATGACAACTCACCAAATCTCATCACTACCAATCAACCTTTATGCTTGACCTTGGTTGACACCTCATGGAGACACATATGATACTATGAAACCATTTTCCATCATTGGACTTGACATCAATGACAACATTAAGACATAATGACTAATTATCTCCCCTTTTGTCATTGATGGAAACCACCATCATAAATATTAATGGAAATCGTAAGACAAAACACTCCTAAAATATTATTTTCCATATTTTGAATTCTTATCTCCCCCATTGACATCTAGGAAAAAGGTTACAATGATAACTAGACATGGAAAATGATAGACATGGAAAATGACAATAAAGAACATGACACAATGGAAACATTGGACTTACTCAAATAACTCCCCATTGGACTATACATTCTATTTTTCTATCCTCAACAGTAGAAAAATGATCCATGGATCATATATGAGCTTTCACATAGATCCCCCTAAACTGATATCCTCATATTTTGTCTTTACTCTTGTTAAACATCTCCATCTAGGTATGAACCATGAAAGAAATAAAAACATCTATTGCCTCTCATACTTGCAAAACCTCCTTTAGGGCCATTATCCCTAGATAACATCTTCTGAGAAATTTAGAAAATACTTTTCCAACCATGAAAACCCATCCACAACATGGAACATATCCTTATAGCTCCCATTGGGATCATTTTATCCTTCTCTAACTATAAACATAAAAATTTGAATTATTACCTTGTATTTTTGTCATGAAAAATGATCGACCATAATGCCTCTAATTTGAAGTCACTTTTAAGTGATCTCTTCTTATTTCTCATTCTATTTCAACCTTCTTAATAATATGACTTACTCTCCTTGCCACTATACCTACAATTATTTCCAGTTATACCTTTTTAGCCCCCTATACACTTCTCACTTCTGATTGGGATCAAAACTAGCTCTCTCTACCTTGATAGGCCATTTCAAACATGTAGCATACCATTTTCTCAATTTCACAGACATGTTATACTTTGTTACAATCTTCTGAGACCAAACATGATTCACTTACCAAGTAATATTGGCCATATATCCTTCATATCTTTATTTCATTGAGCTAGTGGTCACTTTAAGCTCCCCCTCAACATATGCCATCATAGAGCACTATGAATCTTCCATACATAGTGTGAGATAGTAAACATTAGTCCTTTCAATATAATAACCTCTTTAAGTGATGAAACTCATAACCATACCTTCGCTTGAAGCTTCCACTAAGATTTTATGGATTTTTATCATGAAGCACAACCTCATTTAGGTTTGTATATCCTTGTAAAATATAATAACTTCACATGTCCTTGTCTGAGACACCATTATAGACCTAAATGTACACATACATAACTATAGATCATCAATTCTCATGCCTATCCAACATTGTAGAAATTCCTCGGCAAAATAATAGAAAAATGTAGTAGAAGAGCAAGAGCACTATGTAGTATCTCAATCTTAATTTCCTCATAAATTTCTTCTCTAATCATCATGGGATTTATCTCCCCTTTCTTCAATAAGCCTTTATTGACTTGTAGCACATTGTTTCATCATATGCAAGTCGTTTATACATTTTCATGTTCATACTCCATTTTTACTTGACCTCATTACCATTCTAGGACCTCATTTTTCAGTTAGATATTCTTTTTTTGAACAAGTTAGATCCATCTTAGGCCATTCTTGCATCATTCAAGACATCAAAATAGAAAAAATAATCATAGATATACTCAGAGCTCAAACCTTTATTTCTTAAATTTAAACAACTCTAACCTTTTCCTACTTGTATGCCTCTTCAAAATACTTTGAAGTTAGATAATCATACTTAAGACATCAAAAACTTAACAAGACTTCTTATTATTTCCTTAATTGTCAAGACTTGATAGATTAACCTCTTTTCAAGATGACCATACACTATGATGAAGTCACAGAACATGCTTGCAACCTTTTTGGACACAAAACACCTTTGATATTGCATCACCAACTCATGACATAGACTTAGAAACTTTGAATTACAATCAAACCTTCAAATTCCACTAGAATTTGGACTCAACTCAACACTTAGACCTACTAAATCATTCAAAATCTTACAAAATTGCACATCCATCTAGAAACCTTTTGAGCATGACCCATCATAGACTAATAATATGATACAAAATCCACTGTCACCATATCAAGACCATTTTATACAACCATTTCTCTGCCACCTCCTTTAAGGATTTCAAATAATGCGCTAACAATATGATACAAAACTTTATAGACCTTCATATGACTTCAAAATTGATTATAATTATCACATTTTGGAAATGACCTTACTTCTGAATGAACACACACTTCATTAAAAGATAACAACTCAGAAATTTCACACCTTTGATAGAAAATACATACATTTCAAGACAAAAATATGATGGATAAGGTAAATACATATCTTAGAATACTAAAAAAACCTTGTAGGGACAAACAACCATGCTATTGATATGATCTTGGAATCTATGAATTAGGGACTCATCTATCTCATACTTCTTCCTCAAGGCTATTTCAACATCTAAGGACTTACCCATTATTTCTAATTCTAGGATCTCCTTCAAGTGATTAAAATTGCTTCTCAAGGACCCTCTCTGATACCAATTTTTGGAAGCACAATGGACTGATGGGAGGGGGTGAATCATTCCTACATAACTTTCATTTCATTTTCCATTACTTACATTCACTATTTCAATTAAATACTTAACATCCATAACCATATAAGAACATTAGTTGTGTATTAAGTATTCACAACAACATGAAACGGAGAAGAAGACACATGAACACCATATATAAGTGAAAAATCCTCATGGGGAAGAAAAACAACTAAAAAATTGTTAATATTACACACAATAAAGAATTAAGTGAATATTACACATTATAAGATATTTCTTTAGTGAGGCACTAACCCCACAAGGAGAGCCAACCTCTAAACCCTTGTTAATATTACTGAAAATACTCACCATAATATATTTTAAATAAGTATGATCAATGAAAATATGTTTATGCCATAACTAATTGTGATGTCAAAATTAAGCTCTGAATTCCATCAAACCCTCATTCAAACACACCTCCTTCAAATCACTCTCTAGGTCTTTCATGGAATGAATTCAAACCATTGCACACACACACACACACACACACACACACACACACACACACACACACACACACACACACACACACACACACACACACACACACACACACACACACACACACACCTCATATCTCTTCAATTTTTAAAACTCATCCTCAACATTGAATTCATGTCATTGAACAAATCTCAAAATTTCACCTAGGTCACATTTTTTCCTCTCATAAGACTAGTTCAAATTTGAAATCAAAGATTCACTTTATACCCTTCTCAACTAAAAAAAATAAGTGAGGTAGGTAATTCATCATTATTTTGATTAAAAACTAAAAAATATAACAATAAACTCATTAACATTCATAAAATTGACCCATGTTGGCTGACCATGCTCAAATATATTAAAAGAGCTCAAAATGGCTCAAAACCCTATCACCTGGATCACCTAAAACAAAAAATATCATCACCATGGTTAGTAAAGCTCCAAAAAATTTCAAACATGTCAAATTTTATATAATAACATCATTCATGTTCCTTAATTATCTTGCACTAAAAAAACTCTTCATAACTCACTCAAGAAGGTTCATATCCTTCACCAAACAATTGTTTCTATGAACCAGTCTTAAACTACAGGCCTTACGATCACCCAATAACACCTCAATTATGGAATGTAATAATTACATGGAATAAAAATTACCTATATATTACATCCATAATTTCTAGAGATCAAGAACCATCCATAAATAAAAACAACACCGACTTTCCTCTTCACCAAATTGAATTTCCCATAAAGAAGTTTTAGAAATCCAACTTGTTTTCACCATTTCTTTCACTTCCAATGCCTCCAAAGTCCTTAAATAGGAACAAAATTCATCCATCTTTACTCTCCAACTGATATAAATCATCAAAAAATCCATCTTTTGCATCACCTACCTCAATCTTTCAGCAAAAGTATTCATGTATTGAGAATAAAACAACCTTGTTCTTCAAAAACTAAGATGGCTGACCCATAAAATCTCATCATCATGAGACAAAATATATACCATAGGAAAGATATTAATATCTTATTTTAAGAATAACTTACATTTCCTTCCAATTCTAAGTGGAAGGCCTTTAGTCAGGTCCATATATTAAACTCCTCCATAAATGCCCTAGAATATCCTTAAGACTAGTCTTCATAAATCGGGAACACTTTTCCCTATAGAAGATTAACCATGATCTAAAACCATCATGGAAATTTAGATCATTTCCTTGCCTAAAAATAATTTCAGTTTATTCATCACCTTATTTGGATAACTTTTCGACAAATTGAACATCTTAAGAAACATGTATTTTTGAGTGGGGCCCATGTACAGTCACACGCCCTAATATACCTTTATATAAATATGACAGATTCATCTACAACCTCCAATTATAACATTAAAAAAGGAATACAAACATTTTATATAAATTAATTTTTCTCTAAGTTAGTTTTAGTTAGGGTATCAAAGCAACTTATCTTCTTAACGGTCGTTCATAAAAATGTGATGATCAAAATAAATCTTTATTTTTTATAAACCTTATTTGTTCCACATAAAATCACCTACAAAAATATCTGGGTCCCATGTAAAGCACATAATTCATAGTGAGCATCAAAAGGTCCACTTTTACCTCAAAATCACAATAAGGAAAACCTGGTTTTTTCAAAACTAACACATCTTACAATTCCTTCAGCACTTTGACCTAAAACTTATCATGAAGTATCACAAAAACATCATATAACTATCCATGGTCACCATGAAGATCAAATAGTTCTTAAAATATCCATCCAATCTCACTTACATATGTTATCTTGGTTGTTATCCACCTATTTACTTCCCAAATACCTCATACACGCACTACACTTCTTAGAACTAACCCAAAACTCACCATACATGTCATATATGTATGTAATGGAAAGTTGAAAAATCTATGGAGTGAGGATAAAGAACCTCAAAGCTTTGCTAACTCAACCATGCACCATTAGATTAGAGCTAAACAAGAGGAACTAACATAAAAATATTATAACTTTGACAAAAACATCAAAAACTAACATGTATAATACTCTCTACTCTATGAAAGCTTATTAAAATTGAACCTAGTTTAGATCCTAAGCAATCAAATTATGTGTTGTTTACTCCCAAACATAGTGAAGAGATATCTCTAAGTTGGCTACATGGCCAAGATTTAGATCTTCCCTTGCTAACTATATTTGGAATGGATGGATGCAAGATGGAGGAGCTCTTAACAATGGATTATGGCCAAGATCCAAATGTTCTATATATTAAATCTATCACAAATGGTTTCTAATGCCTTTCCAAAGTGTATGAGAGTAAATTTTTTAGTCTAAATGGGAGGGGTGACCCTTCTATTTATAGTTTTCCACTTGGGAGAATTTGGAATTTGGGTGCATGTGGGACTAAAGTTTTTTTAGATTAGATTAGGATAAACATGATTTAGGCTTAGTTAATCTTGGTTTAGGCTAGTTAACTAGGGTTTAGGCTAGTTAAAATTGATTAGCAAGTGATTAGAGACTCATTGAGAGTTGGGGGGGGTCTGGATAACCAATTGTGATTGATAGATAGCCTAGGAAGCCAATAGAAGTGGTCTAGAGAGAACTAGGGAGATTCTGAATGGTTGAAAGGAGGAATCTTTAGCTAATAAGAGAGATATTAACCAAATTAGATGATTATAGGAAGAATATTACCAAGAAGGTGTCGTAAATGGGCATCCGAGAATGGATCGAAGAATGGGGAATTAACGAAGTATCTTTAATTGACTGAATTGGTGGAAATGCTAAGTGTAAACATATTTTAGGTGTCTAAATTTTCCCCTCTTTGGGGTGGTATAAGTTATGCCACTTCAAAGAAAGTAGACAAGCATAAAAAAGTAGAAATTTTTGAAGGGATAGAAGAAAAAATGAGTAGAATGAAGGATGCCCCCTTGATTGTTGATGGGGTGATAGAAGCACTCGATTGACGATCGAAAATATGAAAGAAAGAGAACAGAAGAAAGAATAGTGTGATGAAGAAGAAAAGAAACAGGATATAGAAGAAAAGGAGTATGAGGAAGGGGCAATGAGCTAATATCCATCTAGCTGCCTTTTAAACAACTTTATTTTTTATCATATTGATAGAGATCTTCATAATCGGTCCTTATTAAAAAGAATTAACAAAAGTGTAGTATGACATGAAAGGCCATATACGAACAAATGTCCATTGCTAAAAAAAACACTAACTCCATGCAGCATACAAAATGCAATGCAATATGAGGAAGTAAAAGATGCCTAACTCCATGCGGCATATGTAATGCAATGCAATACGAGAAAGTAAACAAGCTAACCTAACAAATAAACATAATGCAATGTTTTTGTTATCAAGCTTCAGTTCCAACCTATTCGAATTAATGACAAGGGTTAATGACACTGCCCCAAGAAAAGATACATGCGAGGGGGAATAATGGAGGACACTTTGGTCCAATGGAAAACCAACGTGCACTACGAAACAGTACCAAGCAGCTCGTTGTACCTAAGACTACAGACGAAGTAAGCAGCCTAGCTTTTGTTGATGGAGGTAGATCCAAATGATCCATGCAGTTGAGTCGCGCACATAAACAAGTGAGAACCAAAGTGTGATGTTTTGTAAACTGATTTATATTGTTTTTGATATTTCTTAGAACATATTTGAATGTTCTGATTTTTCTAACATATTTGAATGTTTTGAGTTTTCTAACATATTTGAATGTTTTTGTGATTTTCAAAGTTTTCGGAAGCTATGTACAAGCAGACAAAAAAGTTTCGATGCCCCTAGCGATAGATGGGATGTACAAGGGAAAAATGCCACGTGTATGTGAGAAAGGTGAAAATGTGAAATTTCCCCAGCGATTAGGTGGGGTTATTCAAAGGCAAACTCTTCACAGATAGAAGCAGGACCCAAGGCCATTATGGATAGGGTCAACATGATGACTAATGTAAACCAATGAATTGTTGGGAAGAAGTAAGGATGCCCCCAGCATAAGATGGGATGTACAAGGGTGAAAGGCCACGTGCATGCACAAGAACGTGAAGATGCAAAATTTACCCTAGCGATTAGGTGGGAGTATTCAAAGGCAAACTCTTCATGTCTAGAAGCGGTACCCAAGGCCATTATGGATAGGTTCAACATGATGATGAATGTAAACCATAGTGAAGTGCTAGGAAGAAGCAAGGATTCCCCTAGCGTAAGTTGGCCTAAAAGAACATGATAGAAAGGAAGGAGATGATTGTCTTTGTGAAAGGGGAAAAAGGTGTCCACAAACATGTCAAAAAAGGTTATCTTATACACATGAATGTTCTGAATGAAGTAGAAGAATGATGTGAAAGACATGAATGTAGCTGAGAAGCCTCGCGATGAAACAAGCTGATTAGCCGAAGGCACAAATCATGAGATGAGATACCGATACTAGAGTAAGAGTCGGAACAAGGTCTAAAAAAAACACACTTGGTAACATACTAATCCTACATACTCATAGAGATCCAGTGTGTGAATGTGGAATTAAATAACCTCTTGAAGGAAAGATTTAATAGACAACAAGTGAAGACACCCTTGCCAATGTGTAGTAATGATTGATTTTGAAAGGTGATTTGTGAATGGAGGGTGGAAGGATAGCCATACATTGCTCCACTACCAGCCATGCATTCATAGCCCCAAAGGAGATACATTTTATTCTAATCACAACATTGCTTTACTACCAGTCATGTGTTAATATCCCCGATAGAGATTATTGGAAATACCCCAAGAGAGAGTAATGTATCAATTTTATTTCGATTTGTAGCTTTTTATATTTTGATTGACTTTGATTCTTTTGATTTTATGAAAAATTATTTCAGCTCTCTTGTTTGACAAGGGGTTAAGAACCACAAATGGCTTGATGAAAGGAGGTGGAAGTGATGATGATGATGACATTGGCTAGTGATAACAAATATATCCAAAAGTTCTTCACAACAAGTTTATTAGATGTTGAATGTGATAGGATCTCCATGAGGTAAGTCGTTCTTTAATTTACCAAGGTGATAAAAGACCAGGGTCAAATGGATACCATAGAGATAAATGTCACAAAATGCATATGAATGGGCTAAACAAAAGATCACCGAAGTGATAAAAATGGTAGGAAGACTTGCAAAAGAAGAGAAAGAAAGGGAAGAAATAACATCCATGTTTACGTAATACCTGATTGCAATGTTTGATCTTTGTACCTTTGATTTTTTTATGAAATGTTTTCTCATGTTTTTGTATTTTTACATTGTTTTGATTTTTAGATTGTTGATATTTTTTGAAAATGTGGGACCAAAAAAGTCACTCTGTATGGTAAGATCCAATGACGATGTTTGTAACTTCCTTAATAAGGGAGACTAAGCATGATTGTTTATCAAGAGTCATGTTATCTCCAATGTCGATCATTGTGGTGAGCTCATAATCAATAAATGACTATGATTTATCTTGAAACATGGATTTTGTATACAAGAGATTGAGTTCCCTATCTAGAGGTTTATGCACTTTGCACCATACTTGATGGTTACGTTGATGTGTGTTCTTGAATTGCATTTGATTTTTAACCTTAAGATCATTTACTTTGTTGGGATATTTGGAGCTCTTGGAAGTTTTGACTTGAGCTTGATAATGAACCTGTTTGGGTTTTTTATAAGTTGACGCATGATTTTTCTGATCCCAAGAAGGAGAAGAAAGTGAATGTTTATGATTGATGAAAGGAACGATAGAAATGGTAGTGGGCTTACCACAAACATTGATAGAAGAAATATGTGATAGATGAAAAGGATACGGTCCAAGAATTGAAGAGGATGGGCTACTAAGAGGTGAGCCACCGATAGAAGATGATGACAGGCTTCTAGGATATGGCCTTAAGATGGAAGAAGTTGGGCTACAAGGACATGGTCCAATAATAGAAGATGAGGGTGAGGGACTACTAAGGTGTGGCCCAAGTATCGATGAGTAGGGGCTACTTGGAGGTGTCCCATAGATCGAATAAGATGAAGGGCTACTAGGATGTGGCCCAAGAATAGAAGGTAATGGGCTACCAAGAGGTAACCCACAAGTAGAAAATGGAGGGCTACTAGGATGTGGCCCTAAGATAGAAGAATATGATGGGCTACTAGGAGGTGAGCCAAGGCAAGATTTTGATTGAGGAATCATGATAGATAAGGAATGATTGGGAAATGAGAAGATAGGCCATGGATCAAAGCTAGACCCCAACATCTCATTATGTTCAAAGGAAGGTGAAGATGGAATAACAGAAGAAGAATCAAGTTCCATGACCTTAGGATCTTCCTCTATGTTATGATAAAAGGAATCAAACTCTTCCTCCCCATACGCGAGCATATCAAGTTCAAGAAATAAACCTTGTTTGTAATCCTATAAAGGGATATATTCATGTAGTCTGATTGGTCCTTTATCCTGAGATAAATCAATCAGTAGAGGTTGTTGTTCTTTGACCATGGAGGGTTGACTAGAATAAATGGATCTGCTAAGCGGGGAAGATTGATTGATAGAAGAAGATGACTCAAGAGAGGAAGTAGGCTTGGAGTTAGGCGTTTCATGAATGGATGATTTGGATTTGGACCTAGGTCCTTTTTCTAGAAGATGACATAATGTAGGTTGGAAAGTAGGATTGTATAGCCATCCATTAAGTTGTGATGTAGGAGTCGAATTGGATGAGTGATTAGAGGTAACCCAAGTCGTGGAACTCTTCGATGGAGGAAGAGGTCATTGAGATGACTGATGAAGGAGGCCCTACGAAGAAAGAGAGGACAATGACTCATGAACCGAATTAGATGTTTGATCAAAGGAGCTTAGAGTCACACAAGTCTTCAAAGGAGGAAGAAATCATTGAGGTGAGTTGGAATAAAGGTCCTACAAAGGAAGGGAGGACTGTGATTCAAGATTTGATCTATGGGTATCCAAACAATAGTTGGGATCTGAATCTTCCAAAGAAGAGTGGGAATTTAAATGGTAGTTTAAATCTGAATCAAAAGAAGAGTAGGGGGAATCTAAATAATAATTTGGATTAGAAGCATCCAAAACATACCACCGACTATGATCTGAAGGTGGGGAATAGGGTACCCAGGTGGGAATTCTAGCTTGAAGAACCAAATGAGGTTTAGTCGTAAAGGGTATCTTTTGATGTGAATGCCTAAACCTAGGTTCCACACTGTCGTAAGCATGAGGAACCACATGATATTCAGACATTTTTGGCATATTTTAAGCACAAATGTCTAGAACTAGATAGTGCAGTCAAACTTCTTCAAAGTGAAGAAGGCCCCATGCTGATTTGGGCAGCACAATGGAAGCCAACTAGACATTCAGTACGTACAGAGATGCGTGTGTGATTTTATGAAGAAGGTATAAGGAAAATAGACATCATGATGACGCAATCTCGATGAGATCAAAAAGGATTGTCCTAGAAAACAAATTTTCTAAATGAATAATCACAAGGACCAATCACGCAAGTGTGAAACAAAAATCCAATCAATAAGGAAATACTCCCTATGTAAAATGTGTGTGCAAAATGACAGCCCAATGCAAAGATGATCCACACAATGTCAATACTTACGTCAAGTTCAAAATGAACAAGGTGTAAGTAACAACAAGGAGCCAATCGTGACCTCCACACAAGGTATACCTAGTACTAACTCGAGTATCAACGAAAGCTAAGTGTTTTGAAAAGTGGACATCACAACTAGACATATTGTAACAACGCTATCCAGATATCTCAACCAAGTAAGCAAGGTGTTGATATCAAGAAAACATTATGGTGATATATATAACGCAATATCAACACTCATCAAGAGACCCAAATGACATCTAAACTAAAATCAAGTAGAAGGTATAACAAGAATTCTGTGATAATTCAAGTGGTGTAACTGTGCAATAGAGGGATTTATACTACATGCCAAAAGAATGGGAGATGCAATGTAAATACCAATACTGAATGACCCAAATGCAAGAAAAAATTGACAAACTAGGGGAGAGACAGAATGACAAAACTGACCCATAACAATGATGAGGATCCTGAAGTCAAGATCATAGGACTACTGAAGACATGAAAATGCACCTACTCGCTTTAGTCATTTAATACCCCAGCTGTAGACATGGATGAGTGTAAACATACAAAAAAGTAGCTAGCACAATCTTTGACATGACACGTAAAGTATGCCTCTGTTCAACTTCCAACATGGAAAGTACGAACGCATGGGTGTAGGTCAAGAACATGTGAAAATAGACTTAGTTTCACTTTGGGTAGAGCTTCACCTCGTTTAAAAAACGAGAAGGAAGCTAAGCTAAGTAATACAATTATCTAACTTTATGATGAAAAACACTTAGATCCAACTTATAATGGGTTTGTTACCATGTTTGAAAACACGATGTTGAATCCAACAAGTTATCACTTTGTGATGGCAAAGACGCGAAGGACTAGCAAAGTTGGCCTCCAGACAAAATGGTTTCCTTAATAAGTTCTCTCAACTAGGTGTTACAAAGTTGTCTAAGAGTGAGGCATGATTTACCCAAAAAGTCGTAATGACTATTTTGGAGTATCTCATCTTTGTCCCCCTTCAAGTACAGTGGGCAATGAATGCATCCATCATGTACTTTTACTAAGGTTGCGATATGGACAACTTGTAACTCTAACTCACAAGGTGTACTAGTCAAGTGGGTAAGCAAGGTGCTTCCCATTTCATCCACGAGGTTACTCAGTGGTGGACTACTTTGGGGTTCCTGGAACCACCCCCATTGTTATATCTTAAGGTGTTATGCCAAAGGGGTTACGTTCCAGTTAAGCGGAGACGGACTTACCCTTTTCTGAAACCTGCAATACAGTGTGTTGAGTATGGTGTGTTTTTTATCTTTTTTAATCTTAATGTGGTTTCAAAAGTGGCACACCATTTGGAAATCTACAAACACACGTGTATTAGAAGTTTTCACTTCGTTCTTAACACCTTTCTTTGACCAACGTAAGGTTCTGTAGACAACAAGTTGGTTAGTAGTTTTCTGGTTCACCGATTGAGGTAAAAGAGAACTCACACTTGCTTTTGATTCCTAAGATCACCCAAAGGTGTGAAGGAAGAGCATACACAAAGTGGAAATCCTACTAAAAGCACATAAAAATGTTACTTTATCCTTTAAAAAGCAAGTGTTTTTAACATAAAAAAATAGAATTTGTGCAAGTGTTTTTGATCTCTAAGATCACGTTGGAAAGCGTGAGGAGAGAGCATACACACTTATTACAAATCCCAATTCAAGCTAAGGAATGAAAAACACTTAACTAATTTAGTCAAAAAATGACCAAAATAACCCTGCAAACAAATTATTAGTGTCATAAAACCTATCAATTTGTTAGATTGGCCAAAAAAACAAATTTTCAGACTTTAAGACATGCTAGAAAATTAATATTTACCTAATAACGTAAACCATAAATATTATGTAAGTCCAAATCCTAATTTATGATTTCAATATGTATTTCTCTTCAATACCTTTCCAACACAACAAAAACAGAGTCATTTCGAGCTCGGGAGCAAAAGTTATGGCCTTCAGAAGATTGGTGGTGAATGCAGTCTGACACAAATGTGCCCAGTATGATAGGTACGCGCCTGTTTCAATGGGTACACATGTGCGTAGGTGTTTTTACACCAAAAAACATAGAAAAGTGATGTAGACGCACCTAGAATGATGGTTACACACCTGTTTCAATAGGTACGCATGTGCGTAGGTGTTTTTATGCCTAGAAACACAGAAAAACACAGAACAATGACACAGACGCACCGAGAAAGATGGGTATGCACCTGTTTCAATGGGTACATGTGCGCATAGGTGTTTCTGCACCAAAAAACATATAAAAACATAGAATAGTTATGCAGACACACCTAGAACAATGAGTACGTGCCTGTTTCAATGGATATGTGCCCCTTCACAACGCCTACACGTGCCCTGTGAGAAACCTACAAAAAACATGGATTTTCAAATTTTCAAGAGTGAACAGGTTAGTAGTTAGTCAAAGCTTCCTATTTCTATGTCAAACCCACAAAATATATGTAAATGAAGGTCATTTATCTAATATTAAAAACAAAAATGAGGAAATAACAAGTGATTTAAATTAAAAAACTTGAAAATAGACTTTGAAGAACTCAAAGGACCTCCATTAATGGAGGATGAACATAAGTATCCCACCGGGCGTGCCAAATGTATGCAATGGAAAGTTGCAAAAGCTATGGAGTGAGGCTAAAGAACCTCAAATCTTTGCTAACTCAACCATGCACCATCAGATTAGAGCTAAACAAGAGGAACTAACATAAAAGTATTATAACTTTGACAAAAAAATCAAAAACTAACATGTATACTACTCTCTACTCTATGAAATCTTATTAAAATTGAACCTAGTTTAGACCCTAAGCAATCAAATTATGTGTTGTTTACTCCCAAACATAGTGAAGAGATCTCTCCAAGTTAGCTACATGGCCAAGATTTAGATCTTCCCTTACTAACTATATTTGGAATGGATGGATGCAAGATGGAGCAGCTCTTAACAATGGATTATGGCCAAGATCCAAATGTTGTATAGCTTAAAGCTATCACAAATAGTTTCTAATGCCTTTCCAAAGTGTTTGAGAGTAAATTTGTTAGTCTAAATGGGAGGGGTGACCCTTCTATTTATAGTTTTCCACTTGGGAGAATTTGGAATTTGGGTGCATGTGGGACTAAAGTTTTTTTAGATTAGATTAGGATAAACATGCTTTAGGCTTAGTTAATCTTGGTTTAGGCTATTTAACTAGGGTTTAGGCTAGTTAAAATTGATTAGCAAGTGATTAGAGACTCATTGAGAGTTAGGAGGGGTCTGGATAACCAATTGTGATTAATAGATAGCCTAGGAAGCCAATAGAAGTGGTCTAGAGAGAACTAGGGAGATTCTAAATGGTCAAAAGGAGGAATGTTTAGCTAATAAGACAGATATTAACCAAATTAGATGATTATAGGAAGATTACGATCAAGAAGGTGTCATAAATGGGCATCCGAGAATGGAGCGAAGAATGGGGAATTAACGAAGTATCATTAATTGACTGAATTGGATGAAATGCTAAGTGTAAGCATATTTTAGGTGTTTACAATATACACTACCAAAATGTTTCTACCATTCTCCAACAAGCCTTATCAACTCCAAATCTCATGCCTCCATACCATTGTACATGCTCTAGGACTAGGAATATACCTAAAATGATCTAACTAAACCCTGTCAACTCATTAACTAACAATGATGACTCAAAGAAGACACATAGACACATATAAACTCTTGACACATCATACCAACCATGATGGACCTCATGAAAACATTTAACCAACTCTAGAGATCTCATACCATGACTATGCAAGCTAGAACCATGCCAAGACAACATGACCACTAACCAAATCTTGTCACTAATAATCAACCTTCATGTTTGACCTTGGTTGAGACCTCATGGAGACATATATGACACTATGACACCCTTCTCAATCAGTGAACTTGACATCAATGACAACAATAATACACAATGGCTAACAAGTTTCAGGAATCTTGGAGGAATTGATCTCCTTCCTATTCTAGTATTGTTAGCACATTTTCAACATATTTCAGCATTTATTTAAATTATTACTCTCTTTTTTGGAATATAGGGAGATTTTCACGGAACTTATTCTCTTTTCTATAGCATGTCCTTATTTTTGATATTGAGTCTGTATCCATCTATAGTGGTTTGATCTATGGGGTTATGGAAGGTAGAAATAAACTAAGGGATTTATGGGTAGGCTTTCCTCTCCCATTACACTTAAAGGATAATATATTAAAATTGATAAATAACTTTGATACATGGTCATTCTCCTTCATAGGGGTGCATTTGTAAATATTTTTTATTCTGTCTTGCACATTTCCATATTGGGTTGCATGCACCTAACACTCTGATTTCTCCTCAGCATTGATTGAGAACTGATCACCCCCAATCCTTTAAAAAACTTCAATAAATACAAATCTCAAAGAGAAATTAAATCATGAGAAAACATATGCATTTTTTTCCCTATTTACATATTTTTCACTTCGCATATATGAAAATGCAAATATATTATGTTATATGTTTACTATAATTATAATCTAGTATCTATAAAAAAAATTGACTACACTCTATGTTATAGGTTTCATCATGGAGTATGCCAACACTATGCATAATAATACAATTGTAAAAAAATTATTCAAGCATAGGAAAAGTGTGTTTACACACTTAGGCATAATTTTCTTTATGCATGAAATTTTTAATTTCATACTGAAGGGGGGTAAAATTTAGACAAAATTGGTAATTTACACTTTGAGAACCCTCTTTTTGACTATACACTCTTGTTATTATAAATATAACTTCTCCATTTACAACTAACACTTTTTAGGTCTATTAATTAACATGTTTATCCTCACACAATTAAATGTTGAAACAACTTAATAATACAATTCACAAAATCAATATATAAACAATAGTTTATTAGCTTCAAACTTCATTTACACGTTTCCTACTTTCATTCAGGACCATAGAGGTTATTCAGAACCATACATATGGTTCTAACCTACTTGAATGGTCTTGAACTGACATTTCTTCCAAATGCACTTTCAAATTGAATTTTTTCATTAAATCTTATGCTTTATTTGGGTGAACCTTTCTCAGAAAAGTAATCTACTGAACCCTATATAAGAAAGTAAACAATACCTCATTTCGTAACATGGAACTCCTAAGGAAATGCACTAGAGAACGTACTTCAAATATTTACAAAAGGCATCCTAAGCTCTCTAAATATCACAATAACACATTTGAAGTTATTAGGGAAACACCCACATCTGATCTAAAGCTATAAACCAGGTCAAGACAACCATATCTCTCATTTACAAGCACTCAAACATCCTCTCTTTAAAATTATTTTAGGAAGATCCAAGTCAAAAAAAATATCGTCAAAATAAATTGCAAATGTGATTGATCTATCTAGATATCATATGTTAGGTAGAGAATGATGTGTAGTTTGAGGCATATTTGGATTAGTTCCAATGTTGATGATGCATAGGGGTTCCTGTAGACACCAAAAATATACACCCCTCATCTTTGTTCAATAAATTAATTAAGTACATCGATATTTCATATCCTAAGTCATATACTACACCCCTCATCCTTATCTAATTAAATACATAAAACATCCCTCCCATCCTTTTTCAATTATTTAATTAAAAACATTAAACCCACCCTATATCCTAAGTCAAATACTCATCCTTATCCAATTAAATACATCAACATCCCATCATTATCATACTTATCTCTCGCCAATTCTTCTTTACAATCGTTAAATCCTACTCAACCACCTAGGAATCTTCCTAAAGGACAAGTTAGGCAAAAATCAAATCAAATATAACCTATTTTGAAACCTCCTCAACAATCACAACACGTCCCCAACCACCTAACAAATTAACACCTCGAAACCCAAAACAAAAAGCCTTGTTTTAGAAGTTGTTTCAACCATTTTTCCAAACAAAACTCAAACAAACCAAAATTGTTGGTGATTCAGGTAATCGCCAACGATTATTTTACCTAGTTTCATCTTCTCAGAAGAATCATCAACTTCAATTCACAAGTTCTTTCTTTCCATTTAATTTCACAACATCCTTTATATCATTACTGTGTATCAAGGCATTTGAGTTATCACTTAGAAGCATTATCAATAATCATCAAGCATTTTCAATCCATTTTTATAGCTCTTGTGGATTAGTGCTCCATCACCCAACCTACAGATTGCACCACCTACCTGCATCATCCTTCATCAAGGTCAGAATATCCTTTTAGCCTCACATCAACCATATAAGTATTTCTTGTCTGTTTAATCATCAATTTTACATCATTTCTAACTATTTGTAACTCTATAAAAATAAGTTTAAATCGTTAAACATTTGAATTTATCAATCTGTCACAAACCACCAGAATTGATAGTGATTGGAATAATCACCAGTGATTCCTATCATTTTTACCTTTCTATAGTTCTTATCAGTATTTCATTAAATATACTTTATCTTTCATGTCAAGCCTTTTGTTACTAACATTTTTCTAAGCATGGATCAATGTTAGATTGAAATTCATGGTAATTCTCAAGAAATTACCAACATTCATTCCTTGCCGATAGTTTGACACCCTTTTTATTGGGAACAATAAGATAAATTGCATGATTTGACTTTGTGCGCCATCCATCACGATCGTTTAGATGAATTGGAGAACATTTTTGAGTTCACTCAGGAAATCCATCAAGCAGTAGAAGACTATTGGTTTACGTACTTCGAATACATACTCATCCAATCTAAAATTTCCTAGGCTACATACGGGGCTCAATAAAACCTTCATTTTGAGCTTGAGTTCAAGCAATAAATTTTTTCTTATCCCTCTCTTATTTATCTTCTATCTAATCTGTATTAGTTTATCATTTGTCAATTATCTATCTTGTATTGTTTTTTAATATAACATTTATCTATTTCAATCCATTTAATTGTTTAAATAGCAATATGACATCCTCCGAGGAAGCCCTTTGGATTCCTAGAATTGGAATTTTCCAAGAATCTCACCTATCTATCTTTCTAATCATATCTTGTGTAGTGTCTTTGATCATAGGTTTACTTGTAGGAAAGGAGCTTGTACACATTTTTCATGAAGTGCAACATCAAGCATCATTAATCAATATCTACAAGTATCGTTACACCCCAAGTTCTCTGAGGTTAGAAAAATTCTATTTTCTTGCTAAGTTAATTCAAGTTAAAGGAGTAGGAATATTTTTGAACAGTTCCCATAACACTTATAATGTTTTTTTGTAGGAATCTTCATCCATGACTAGGTTTTGAGATGATGTTTAGTCCATTCACAGAGCCTCGTTACAAGTTTGATAACTAGGGTTTAAAAACAATAAATAAATCTATGAAGGAAGGAAACAAAGAAAGTTTTATAATTTTATTTAGAGTAGGTCAAAGACCATACAATAGGTTCGAGACCATATGGTATATTCCTAGTATTTTGGTGTTATTCTACCCTAGGTACATTCATAGTCACATTCCTATTTACGAAGGTCCTCCATGTTTAGATCTTCCATATTCAATATTACAGAGTACCATATTCCTCCAAATGGCATATAAATCAACTAAGTTCTTTCGTACATCTATTTCAAGATTTTAATTACATGTTTGGTTGATTGGTGTATTCAAATTGTTTCTATATAATTTCAGTTATAAATCTGAGTTAGCATTCATATTATAACATCTTTGTAAGATATTTAATCATACACTAATCTAATATACACCTAATTAAACTTTTGTAAAATTTAATTAAGGGTTAAATAATAATATTCATATTAATTCTTAAAGGCGGGTCACTAGCTACCCCTAAATATGTAAGTACTTCCAATGCATAAATAATATATGTAATCATAGTAAAATAGGTGGGATAAGTCTCCTTAACAATTTTTATTTCATTATAGGGTTGTATTGTCACCAGAAAACAACACACTTTGATTTACATGAATGTAGGTGATGAGAAGTCAGTGTTTTTGGGGTAACATGGGATTGTCTCTAAGTGTGGGACCTTGTTGTTAATAAAATCCTCCATAGAAGGCTAGTTCCTCTACCTAAATCCTAATGCTAAGCTACTCCTAAGGAAGGAAATGAAGTTTTCTACTCCTATTCTAACAATCCAAGGGATTGGGGGAAGAAAAGGATGTATAAAAATAGAAATCCTAAGCTAACAAAGGATATAACACCAAGAAAAGGGTGGAGAGACACTCTCAAATGACGAAGGATGGGAACTAAATGGTGAAAGAGAGGGTACACATAAGTGCCAAATTCTAATAAAAATATTGAAACCAATGTATCCACAAAATACAACAGATATGAGCCTGCAAGGATAACTAAAGATGCACAAAATACATGCAATTGTAATAAAAAGGAAATAGAACACAACTAGGGCTGAAAGTAGCCACAAAACAAGTATTTTATTTCTGTAAAGGATGAAAAATACATTACACTGGTGGTGAGAGGTAAATTTCACCATACCAAATCTCAAATATAAGGCTTGCATATTATAGACACATATGTGGTCCTTAGAAGTCACGCACAAGCATTAACAAAATGTCTAACCCTTACAAATGAGCAGTCTTTTACAATATATAGAATTTGGAGAGAGAGGGCAAGAGGGAAATTAGTGGGAACTCAAATTTCTCCTTTCACCCACCAATAACATGTGTTAAATATCTGAAAACCATGATGGGCTCCTTGTCTATCCCATTCCCCATTTTAATTTTCATTTTGAAAGCTTCGAGGTACCATATCTCATATAAATCTAGTTTTTGAGATACCTGGAGTTACATCTTAAATGTTGAAGAAATATTATATCATTTCTCCCACCAAATGCTATCAATGCAAAAATTTGATTATATAACATTGAAGGGCTCAAGGAGATCTTTCCAATGATAGAAATTTTACAAGATTTAGAGTTATGGATCGAAAAATATAAACATTTTAATATTTTCCTGCCGGGATGAACACAAACTTGACACATGGTAGCCTTTGATTAGCTCACGAATTGCATCTTCCCACATGTTACTTACTTTGTCTTCCTTCCATGTTTCAATATCTGGTTGGCTTGTAGGGTCGGTCTTTACTTTCTTCAACTTTTCTTTCCTTTTCTTTTGTCCTTTCTTTTGGATTTATGAAGGTCTGTCGCATTAAGAAATATGAGCCAATAGAAAGATGCCACGATCCTTGCAATGTCAGGTTTTCCTTGGACCTATACTAGTCATTGCGAAGCATGAGCCAATGAGGAGGCTCCACGTGCCTACCTTGTGTAAATTTTTTGAAAACATTGACCGACAACTATGAAATGCGAGCCAATGAGGAAACTCCATGCATTTCACAATGTCAAACTGATTGATAGTTCTTAACTGAAAAATATGAAGCATTATCTAAAAGGAAAGATCCATGCTACTTTGCATGTCATTAATTTTTATTTAATTGGTCGTGCCTTTGCCTCACAATGTTTTCCTTGGGAGGACTTAGAAACTTTTTGACTTATCAACAAAAATTCTACATCTACACCTTTTGCTATTATTTTCCCCGGTGACTTATTGACTTGGTTATTGCTCATACCCAACAAAATTATCCATTATGGCTCATTTTGAGGACTTCAATTCCACAAAACTTGAATGTTTTAAAGGGACCCAGAAACTAGTCACGTGTTTTCTTCGCATCGTAAGCATTGGAAGTCCTTTGGTGGTGTAGACCTTTGACGGATGCTAGGACAATAGTCAGATTTTAAATAAAACCCACCAATGATTTTGAAATTATTCTCCCATGGGTTTTAAAATCCAATGGCCATTTATTTTCAGATGCAGAACTTAACATCCATCTGAAAGTATTATACCCTCTGAAAATGGATAAGTCCATTTAAAAAAAAGGTAAGTTATCCAAATTTAACCTAGGTGATAAATTTAGGATAACAATTGGTGACTCGAGGGGAAATATGCATACTAGATGTGAAGATTAGTGTCCTATAAGCATCCATTGGGCATGTAGTTGAGCCCTATAATATAAAAACTAATCCAAAATTGAAGAACACACCTCTGAGATGTATGAAGCATTTCTTAGACTTAGCACGATTTCAAGCTTGAACTAACCATTCTCATCATAATAATTTTTTGAATTAATTTTTATGAGAGTGGATTTCATTTTAAATTGGTATTTTCACTCCATTTCCTAGTATATTAATGATGAAACTGAGCAGATGCCCCAAAATTTTATTTAGCTGTTATGCACTTGATGTCTAGAGATATTGCAGCTAATCTCTACAACTTTAAAAATCTTTTAATCTCACCCTTTTTGATCATATCTCCTTCGAAGTCCTTCATGAAGCATTATGCAATGAAATCATGTCATCTAAAAGCAATAAAACCATGCAAAGCACTTAGGTAAATTGAAACTAATCTACCAATAAGAAAATGTGCTAAAATCACTAAGTTAAAGGAATTTGAAAACTAAAATAATATCTATAAAGGAGGAACTTCACTTCAATAAAAATGCTTTAGATAGATCGTATTGACCAAGATTTTTAATTCTTCTCCATCTAATTTTAACAACTAGAAAGCATTGTTTAATTTGCATCCTGAGATCATGTAGGATCCACTCCATATTACATCAAACTTAGAGTGCTTAGCTAGTTTGGCTATGTGTACATCCCATTTCTTGAAAGTTCCTGACTTTTTCCTTCTTTTCAAAACTCATCTTGATTTGAGCTTGATAATTTTCCATTATTTTCATAGCTTAGATTCTCAAATACTATAGCTCCATGAGCTCTGTATATTTGACCTCCATAGACTCAAATTCAAAAAATCTAGATGTTTGATAAGCTTCAGTGCTGGAAATTCAAGAGATATTGGCAGCCTTGCTTCTCTCCCATAAACTAACTTGTGGGGAGAGTTGTTAGTTGATATCTTGGGAGTAATCCTATCAGCCCACAAGGATGATTTCAATTTTATGTTCTATGTTATTTGATTTTCATCTAAATCCATCCTTATAATCATCAAGATATTCTTATTTGTGGACTCATCCTGCCCATTACACTAGAGGTAATAGTTTGAAGATGTGATCAAGTATACATCATTTTTCATATCCCAATCAGAGATCTTTGTCCCAAGAAAATCCAAAGCATTATCAGAAATAATTGTGAAAGGAATACAAAACCTAGCCACAATACCTTAATAAAAGTCCAGAATTATAGCCTCATTTGCTTCCTTGAGTGCAACTGCCTCCTTCCACTTGGTGAAGTAGAATGTGGATATGAGGATCCACTTATGGCCCAAGCTTAAATTGGGTTTGACTAAACCAATGAAGTCCAACCCCCATTACATGAATGGTTCATTTATGAAGATGGTGTGGAGTGGAAGTGCTGTTAATATTTCTGTACCTACAAAGAAGGCACACTTACTGCATTTCTTGACCCGTGAATAACATTAATTAAAGAGGTTAGGCCAATAATACCCAACCTTCATGATCATAAAATTTTCAACCTTTGAGAAAAATGACCTTCTGCTTCTCCATAATGGAATCCATGCAACACTTTCTCCATCTGATCTATGTTTATGCATCTTAGGAGGATCCTATTCACATATTTCTTGAATAAAATGCCACCAATAAGAACATAAGGAATATATTGGAGTTTGAAATAAAGTTTCTTGGATTTATTCAATATTTGAGGGCACTGACCTATTTGGAGAAAGTGGATTACATTGTTGGTCCAACAAGGAATTGACAAAGCACTAGCTGAATACTCTTGGTAATATTGAAGCATAAAAATGGTCTCTTCATAATTTTAACGACCTGAAACTATATATTCACACAGCCCCTTTGCTCAAACCAAATTAGTTATTTTTATGTCAATTTCATACTCCATGACCTTTGTTATCCTACCATCCCTCTTTTTATTTAGTTCTTTATTAAAGAGGAATTCTTTCACACTGACATGTGAAACTAGTAGATGTATCCTTTTGTTGGACACCAAATTTCTTAAAAAATTCAAGATTCTTATAACAACAAGAACATGATTTTAATAAAATATTATATCATCTCATAATCTATAAAACTTTGGCTAAAAAATACAAGTTACTCCAATCCTTCTTCATTCAGCTACACCAATATGTTTGATATTGTTTCTACACCTCTAAAGGAATATAAGGTAAAATCATTTGAGAAATATAGATCTATGAGAGTTAGGGCCTTTACAATTTCTTTCTATATAGATTCAAAGCCTTCCTTTCCTTCAACAATCCACTTGAAAACCATTATATTCTTAAACATCAATTTCATTGGATTGAAAAGGTTGGAAACAGTTGGAACAAATCTTATAAAAAAGTTCATTCTCCCCAAGAAACTTTGGAGACAATTTTTATGACTAGAAAATGGAATTGCAAGAATGACACTAACCCTTTCTGGATCAATGATTAGTCCTTCCTTAGAGACAATGTGTCCAAGGATTTTACCTTCATGAGCTAGAAAGACACATTTCTTGGGATTGAGAGAAACTCAAAACTCCCTGCACCTTTCAAATACATGCCACAGGTGAAGAATATGATCAAATGCATCGCTGGAAAAAATTGTGATATCATCAAGGTAGAGAAGAACAATCTTGTTATTCAACCATCTGAATTCCATGTCTATGGATATTTTGAATGTTTTTTCATAATTTTATAGGCCAAATGGAATCTTGCTATAAAAATATGTTCCCCATTTTTTTGTAATGAATGTTTTATATTGATCTTCCTCTTTCTCTAGGATATGATTATATCTTGAATATCTATCTAGAAGAGAAAATATTCTAGAACCTATTACCATTTGTAAAAATAATTCCATAGAGGGAAGTGGGTAGTGATCCTTATCAAAGTCTCTAAAATCAACACACAACCTGATATATCCATTCTTATTCCATACCAAAACTAAATAAGACACCCAATATGAGTGTTTAATGGGGAATATAATACTTGCCTCAATTAACGTATTCATCTTTTTCTTCAGTAAGGGCTCAATATGAGGATTTACATGTCTCTGTTTCTATTTAACATGCTTAGCAGATGAATCAAACTCAATTGTGTGTTGAGCTAGATAGGGGTCAAAACCTCTAAGGTCTTTGTAACTCCATGTAAAAAATTAATCAAATTCATGGAAAAGTTCTACAAAATCATGCTTCTCTTTTACATTGCTTACCTTTCCAATTTTGAGGAATTTTCCCTCACCAACTGAGATGGGCTCTAAATCCTCCCCCTTAATGGTTATGTTATTTTTTTATTTTTTGAATTGCTCATTAGGGTTGAAAATGAATTCCAAAGTGACTAGGACCTTAGGCAACTTATTTGTTCTGAGTTTGTATCAATCTAGTCTCCATACTGCTTCTCCAACTTGTCTTGGATTTCTTGAAGAAAACTCAGCCTCTTCTTAAATGAAATTGACAATCTGCTAATCATTCTCAAATACTTTCCAATTTGTAACATTTTTTGGTATAGACAGGCATCACTATCTCCTTTATATAAGGTTGAACTTTGTCTCTTTCTTTATGTCTTCTGGAACATCAAACCTTGCTCTAACTACAGCCAGCCTGTCAGCAGCCTAATTTTCTTTCCTTTTAATGGACATGGATGTTAAAAGCTTTAACATCTTCCGACATAGGTCCCATACCCTATGCTTGTATGCCTTTAGTAGATCATTCTTATCTAAATTCATTTCCTCTAATGTCAGTTCACAATCAGCTCATTGTCCCCAAATGTATGCAATTTTCTTATATTCCTCTTTCTTACCCATTACAAGACATGTGAATGAGGGACTCATACTTTTCTATTGTGTTGTTGGAGCAGCTGAATTGGAACCTGAAAGATTAGTAACATTTGATACCTTGTAGGATATACAAGTACTACACCTCCTCCTACACCTTATCTACTTCTTGATCCATTAAAGAACATATGTCAGATGTGCCTCATCTTCTTCATCATTTGGCTTTGTCACACTGGGAATGAGGTGTGTTCTCTTCATGCAGGACAATAGATACCTAGACTAGATTATTCAATCTCCTTATATGGATCATACTTATAAAATTTATGTGCCCATTCATCAAATATTGAGATTCAAGAATGCCCCCAATCTGAGTGTCTGCCTCTTGAGTACTTAGGTATATCCTCTTCATCAAAGATTGTACAATTTTCTTTGATAGGGCTAGGACACATAAGGTTTTACATGATATGTAGATCATTGGCTTAGAATTTAATAGTAACCTTAGTGTCATACCTTGTCCTAAATATCATATGATATCAAATCTGTTGATAAGTAATCCTCCAATTTTGGTAGTGAAATCTCTAAATAGACATAGAATAAAAAGTGGAGGTAGATCAATTGTGGACACATCTTGAGAGACTGAAATATTTGGACATGCATGTGCAGTGTAGAGGTTCTATACCTTTGATAACTCCAAAAATTCCATATTGATTGTTCCATCCAATTTTACTACACCTTTTGAAAAAGGCTCATATTTGAGGCCTAGCTTGGTATGTAATCTACTTTAGTATCACTGAGATGCTTTCTTGCAGAGTCAATTATGCAATTGTGCACCAAGTTATATCCTATTATCAAAGACACATAGAAAGGAGGAGGATTTATGTTTCTACTTGGTTAACCTCATTTTTTTTGCATTGCATTGGCAAGAACCTTTTCTTTCTCCTTCAATGACTCATTTGGGATAGAAAAGTTGGCCATACCTTCCTGTAAGAGATCTCTCTATCCTAGAATTTCCAATGAATCCCACATAGATATGCTCATATTAGTTTTCTTCATCTTATCAAGATTATTGAAAGGAGTGGTATTATATTTGTTGCACCTTATTTAAATCAACCTTTTCTTGCACTTGGGCTAGTATGGAAGGTCCTTTAGGTTGATTTTGCACATTTGGTGTTAAATTTGGGTTGTCACCTCCTTGGAGTGTCAAAGAAGTTTGAGAAGGGCCTACATCTCAAGAATGTCCTTATTCAAAATATCTCTTATTATATCTTGTATTAGAAGCCACACCTTGAGGAAGAGCCTAATTTATTCCATAAATTTTTTTAGCTTGCCAATTCACAAGTGAAGTGTCACTTTGAGGTGCCTCTTGAGTAACCATTTATTGTTGATTTTCTTCTACATGTGTATCTTGAGAAACAAAATCACTTTTCACCATCAAATATTGGTTCAAAATTCCATTGGGGCATGTTTCTTGGTTGTGTGTAAGATGACAAGGGAAACACCACTCATAATCATGCACATAATTGTTTTAAATAGGAACTGATGCTTGGGATGAGCTAGCTACATTTAGATTATATGGTCTAGAAGGAGAAACTTGGTTTTGATTTTGATTTGAAGCTTGGGCATGAGGCTTGTTTGGTTGGTAAGGGGGATTTTTGGGTTGGTATGGAGGCTAATAGGGTCTGAAACTTTGGGCTTTCTTCCTCTTAATGGATGTCAACTAATTCCCAAATTTTTGTAATTGTTTCATTTCTTCTTGCGATTCAACTAAGATACTTGAGGAGGTGGGTTATTCACTAGAGCCCTAAGTTATTGGGGGTGGGACAGGGGATAAATTAAAATGTTTGATGAGAATTTTGGTTCTCAATATCTATGTAAATAGGCATTTATGGGAGAAAGTTTTCCCATCCTGAATAAGATAATTTTTTGGCCCTAATGGCCATGGCATAAGAACTTGGTAATGTTACACCCCCCATAGATTGAATCATGACAACAATATCATAATTTAATTCTCTTAAAGAGTAAATCAAATAACCTTATGGAGTTGGTCTTACTAGGACTGGAATTTTATTCCATGTCTTCTAGATTATGAAATTAAATTCTGTCATGAGCTCATTAGTAGCCCTCTTTATAGTTTTTAGTTCCTCTAATAAGGAAAGGTTATCTTCCTTTTCCCCGAATTGATTGCAAAGGGTTGTATTAATTTAATTTCAATTAGTGATTGATCCTTATCTTAGATTCTTGAACCATTGATAAGCCCTCCCCTTGAATGAAAAAGCTAATAGCCTAATAGCCTAATAGCCACATCTGGTTCAATAATTTGATGAATAGCATAAACATTAGTAATGTCTTGAATATGGTCAACTGGATTGGTATGAATTTTTCCAGTGAAGAAAGGGATATTCTTAAGTGTATATGTTGGAATGTCATGTTGAGTACTGAGAGAAAGAGGACTACTACCAGTAAAGTTAAAAAATGGTTGATTCTCTTGTTGTGTCATTAAGATATGTCTAAGAACTCTAGTAGACTATAAAAAAGGCATACCAGGAGGTGGTGTGGATAGAGTTATATTTATTAGTGAGGGTGACCTTTGAATTTCTCTGTTTCTTCTTCTCCTCCTAGGAGATAGTTGCATGTACTCAAAAACTCCTATTTTTTAGACCTTATTTGAATTATTCTCATGAAATTGAGGTACTTTGACTACTGAACCAATTGATTTGATGCTTAGAGTCACATGATGTGTTGTAATAAATCCCCTAAAGGCTAGAATTTTGCTAAGATACACATCGAAACTTGGAAAAAATGGAAATATGAACTTTTATGGTCCCACCAAGCATGCCAAAACTTTTATCACACAAAAATAACACCCTCTAATTTGCATTAATGTATATGATGAGAAATAATTGTTTTTGGGGTAACATGGGATTGTTTTAAGTGTGGGAACTTACTGCTGAGATAAACCTCTAGATAAGGCTAGTTCCTCTACCTAATCCTAATGCTAAGCTACTCCTAAGGAAGGCATTATCTACTTTTATGCTAACAATCTAAGGGACCATGGAAATAAAATAATGCATAAAAATAGAAATCCTAAGCTAACAAATGCGATAACACAAGGAAAAGGGTGGAGAGACACTCTTAAATTAAGGAGGATGGGAAAAAATTGTGAAAGAGAGGGTAGACATAAACGCCACAATCTACTACAATCTTGAAACCACCATTTCCACAAAACACAACAAGATCTATGATGCTAGCAAGGAGAATAATATATGCACAAAATAAATGAAAAGGAAAGGAAAAGGCAATAAAACATAGCTAGGGCTGAAAATAGGTAAAAAATAATTATTTTATTGCTGTAAAGGATGCACAATACATTACAGTGAAGGTGAGAGGAAAATTTCACCATATAGAAGCTCAAATATGAGGCTTTCAACTCATACACATATATGCAGTACTTAGAAAGAACACACAAAAATTACCAGAATGTCCAACCCTTACAAATGAGCAGTCTTTTACAATATATAGAAATATGAGAAAACAAGAGAGGGAAATTAGTGGGAACTATAATTTTGGACCTTCCAACCACCAACAACTTACATTAAATATCTAGAAACCATGATGGGTACCTTGCTGAGCCCATTCCCCATGTCATTTTTCTTGTTGAAAATGACGAGGTACCATATCTTGCCAAAATCTAGTTGTTAAGATACATGGAGTTACATCTTAAATGATGAATACATTTTCTCCCTTTTCTCCCATCGAAATGCCATCAATTCACAAATCTAATTATATCAAATTTAAGGGCTCGAGGAGATATTTCCAACAGTACCAATTTTATGCAATTTGGAGTTATAGATCAAATAGATATAGCCATTTGAATATTTTCCTAGGTCGGGATGAACAGAGAACTCGACATGTGGCAGTATTTGATTTTCTTATGGATTTCCTCTGATTATGTGTTACATTACTTTTCCTTTTCATGTGTCAATCTCTGGTTTGATCATAGGTTCGGTCTTTGCTTCCTTTTATTTTCCCTTGTCCTTTCTTTTGTATTTATGAAGGTCTAATAAATTAAGAAATGTAAGCTAATAGAAAGATGCCACGATCCTCACACCCTTTATAATGTTCATCCCTTTAATATCCTTACACTAACAACTGCTAAGAAGTGTAAGCCAATAATAATGCTTCATGCACCTCCCCTAGTGTTAGAATCCTTTGATATCCCATTGACTGACATATGTGCGAATGCTCCAGACCAATGAGGAAGTTCCACGCATTCCTCGCAATGTCAAGATTGTTTGATAGTTCTTGATTGAAAACTATGAAGCATGAGCCAATAAGTAAATATTCATGTTACTTATGCATGTCAGTCTATTTGATAGCCTTGGCTAACAACCGCAAAATGTGAGCCAATGAAAAATCTCCATGAATTCTCACAAATTTCAGTCTCTCTACTTCAAGCTTGTCTTTTAATTAGGTCCTGCCTTCGCATTGTAACCTTTCCCATGGGAGGGCTTAGAAAATTTTAGCCTTATCACAATGTTTCCATGTTTCCACCTTTTATCTATTGAAGTTCTGGCCTTTGACTTTGTTGACTCCTGACTTAGTGCATTTCCATGACACGGACCCGAAGAGTCATCCATGTCGTGGCTCATTCTAGGGGACTTGAAGTCTATGTGAAACCCAAATGTTATGAAGGGACCTGGATAATCCTTCACATGTGGCCCTTTTCATTGCATCAGCAAACATCTGAACTTCTTTTGTCGGTGTAGACATTTTACGGGTGCACTATGATGTCATTTTAGCTTTTAAATATAACCCACCAATGCTTTTGAACTTATTCTCTCGCGGGTTTTAAAAGCCAATGGTCATTTCTTTTGAGATGTGGAATTTGATGGCCATCTGAACATATTAGACCCTCTAAAAATGGCTAAGTCCATTTAAATAAATATAATTTATCCAAATTTAACCTGGGGGTAAATTTGGGATAATAGGTTTATAATGAGATAGATAAAAAATGGAAAGGATACTAATAATCTTCTCAATATGCCAAGGGTTATCATGGATTTGAGATTGAAAACTAGAGACCATTTCAACTCTTTTAAGATACACACCATTGTTATCATATTTTCATAGTCAAAGTATTATTCACTTACATGTGTCATTAGTGTCACAAGGGATATAATGGGAATTATGATTAAGGAAATTTTGAATGCCATGGAGATTAGTAGAGGATGAATCCATAAATCCTTGATGTTTATGAGTAGGTGGAGAGATATCAATAGGTCAATGGTTAATCCTATTACTATGCCAAAAGGGAACAAATGAAAAGCATCAATAATTCTTCAAATGAAACCTTAGGGAAACTAAGAATTGAAAGAATGTTGTATATTGAATCAAGGATGCTAGTTTCATAATATGTTTTAAAATATTTTCTAATTATTTAAGTGATAAGTAGTGAATTAGGAACAATTGAAAGTGTGTTATATGATTATTATTCTAAATTAATTAATAAACATTAACCATGTGCATTCAGAATAAAGAATTAATACTTGCAACCATGCTAACATGATATTTAATTTTTTTCAAAATACATAAAGGGATAAAAAAAATAGCTATATATAGTAGTATTGGGATGATGTGTGTGTGAAAAATAAGAAAATAAATATTCTCTTTTGAAATTATTTGTCTCTAAAATTTGAACTACAAATGCTCATGTTTAGGACCGTACACATATTATATGGTCTTTAATGATACTATACAGTCAACCATATGAAAAGTGAGGTTATATAACTTCACCAGAATCTCTCTTACATAGAAATGAGTGTCTTTGTATATCAATATGACTCATATAACTTTGGCATCACCTGGAGTAACTTGTAACAATAAGAAACAAAATATACCTATAAAAAACTTCACGAAATCATAATATAACCAAAAGGAGAAATCATTATGTGAATGAGGCTAGAATAAAATTTATATCAAACCTTTCTAAACCAATCCATGTCTTATACTACACCCCCTTGAGTGGGATAAAACCTCGTGTAGTTATCCTAATTGTAGGTGCAAGTGTATGTGCATACCTAGGGTAACCCATTATTAGTGCCCTCATATCTCTAAACACAAAGATAGTGGGATAACTACATATTAGAGAATGAGCATCATGTAGTAGTAGTGTGATGTGGTGTACTTCAGATACTTAATAATATGAATTTGTTCCCTTGAAAAGATGTAAATATTCTTAGAGTTACTTTCTCTTGCTAAGCTATGAATTACATACATTTGACTACCTAGAATAGAGGAAGACCAAAATTTGAACCTAGTATGAATGCTTCAGACCAATATAGTGGCTACTCTAATTAATGTGCAACCGATTTAGATATATTTTGGATATCATCAAGTTATTTAGTGTTGATATTTGTGATGATAGATCATGATAATTCTAGGTGAATTATGAATTGTAATTTACTTACTTATATTGGCTTCCATAGGTTAAACATTCTCATTAAGTTTTACCATGAAGATGAAATGACACACACAATATATTAACATTGGAAAAAGATTCATTACATGGAAGGTCCAATAAACATATAACTTAGCTCGGACTATACTCCACTATGGCATTGAGTCACTTGGTTTTGTACAAACAATTAGTGATATAAAAGCTAAAGTTCAACAATGTTTCTTGGGGGTGAATTACTACTTCAGTAGCCTATATTCTCTAGATCCATGATAGAGAATTGTATAATGATGAGTAAGTCAAGATATGTGTGTGTGTGTGTGTGTGTGTGTGTGTGTGTGTGTGTGTACATATATACACACATACATTATACATAAACATATACATAGATATGTACACACACACACACACAAACTAATTTGGATTAGAATGTGATGATTTGTATTATCATAGGAACAAATAAATACTTATTACCAAATGATAAGTTATCAAATTTAATTGTCTACAAGTCTATGATTTTTTTCCTTATAAAAAGTGTTATAGAAAGTACAAGGTATGTACCATGATAATTAATTTTCTAATGATTTACATTCTCTCTATAATGTATGTGAATAATCAATAGAAACTCTATGAATTCTTATTATTCTCTCCAAAGACTAAATGTAAAAAAAAAATACATTTATAGAAAAATTGAAATCATATTAGGACCATATTAGAACTCAAACTAACATCAAATAGGTACGAATTAAAAAAAGAGAAAATAGGGGTCATTTGATTTTGAAAACTGGGCCACATAGAAGAATAAGGAGGGAAAGTCATGCTCCTAATAGAACAATGGGCATTGGGTACACTTATAACACAAAGGAACATAAAGATACATGAACAAATGGGATAACAAGAGGTAATGAGATCATAAAAAGTAAAAAAAAATGCATGAGTAACACTTAATTAATACTAATAATTGACTCATACACAAACACTAAAATAATGAAACTCAACTTTTAATAAATTCATAATATATGCAATTTTTGGTTTTTTTATTATTTTGCATGGTTTGATGTGTATTTATATAAACATATAAAAGTATAAAAAAATGTTATAGATATCATATTTTGTATGCCTAGATAGCTATAACACAAGTTAGTGTACCTAAGAATATGAAAAAAAACTTTATTATTTTACATACATATGATTAAGAGTCAAATGATAACCTAGTGAAATTTGAAATAATGTAAATATATTACCATTTTAAAAAAAAATAGAGGTACACAAATTATCATATTTGTGGCTCCATAATTGTTTCATTTCATGAAATAAATTATGAGTAAAATATTTAATGAAATTATAAAGATATCTAAATAATAACTTGGTGAAATCACTCAAAATAAAAATAATCATTGTCTTGGTTTAATTATTATGTTGAAACTAAACTAAAATAGAGACAACATGTTTATAGATATGACGAGTAGGATATATGATCCATTTTAATATTTGAGAGAAACAGATGAAAATCACATCTCAAAAGAAAGGAACTAGATGCATAAATGTATTATAAGACATGAAATGGTTAAGATTTATATTTATTTGGGTATATTATGTATACAACTTATTTTTATGCATGTTAACATTTTATTTTGTGTAACGGTTTTAGATGCATTTTCTTCCTAAGTGATTTCCTCAAGGGGCATACTAGGATTAGGGTGTGATTGAATTTTTTCACATGGGATACATTACAACATCGGAGAGATGTTGTTATTATTCCATAGTTGCCTTATATTTTTATTCTTTCCTCCTTCAATTCACACATTGTAACCATAATGTCTATTTATCACATTATGTCTAATTGTTTGTACTCATGCTCACTCTTATATATTATTTCAATCACCTTGGATATTTATCATTTAATTCTATATATTCTCTAGTTTTTGTCTCTTTTTGTTTCTAACCTCATGACCTTAGGTTTCCCTCAAAACTAATGCCATCACCCATAGGAAATAGTATAGGGTTTTATTTCTACCATGGTTGATTCCATTTCCCATGGGTGATCACTTTAGGTATTTATTCTTGACTATACTTATTTTTTATTAATCAGTCACTAATTCAAGCCAAATTGTTACACTTACTCGCACATAATACATTTACACATAATTTCATAAAATAGTTTTTAGAATTGAGGTTTTGGATCTCTCTATTTTAAATTTGGGTCATGATAGTGAGCTAGGACTAGAGCTATTTATTTTGATATTTCCCATTCTACACCCATAGTGATTCTCTCTTGGTGTTTTTATCTGTAGGGAGCATCGTGCATCAATATCCACACTTTAAGTAAATGTGTATAACCTTTTTTTAACTTTTTCTCTTATTAATTTTTGTATGGATAATTGTTCATTAATTTACATAGAATAGGGAATATGTGTGTTTAATTTGATCTATTACTTTATCTTATTATGTCATTCAGCTTGGCTATATCCATCTCTTGATTTAGTCTTACTTTGAATCCTAGTAGGTTACCTACGTTTCTTAGATATAGACCTAAAAAACCTATATCTATCTTAGGGTTAGGGATGATATCCTCTAGAATTATGAAACTAACACTCTTTGAGAACCTTTGGCATATATATCTTATGTGCAAGCCTAGGTTTGATCCTCAACATTTGAGAACCTAGGAAAGGATCTATATTATTCTATCATAAATTTTGGTGAACTCGACGTGAAACTTATTTTACCTAAATTAGGTTAGATTCACTCTACTTTTTGAATTTTTCCTTCTTTCCTTACATGATCATCCATTGTGCAAATTTTCTCCCATGATTCATCCTTCTTATACATAATTCCTCTTGAACTTAGCCATCAACCACTATGCGAATAATTGTATGGAAAATATCAGTTTGATATCATTTATTTTTCACATTTTTCCTTCTCTGATGCCATTGCCCCCTGCTCAATCTCTCTTCATATTCAATCCTATCAAAAAATATTTTTCTAAAACCTCTTTTCTCAGTACTTTAACCTCATAAAACTTCACAATGGAATATTTACATAGTGGTTCTAGTAAATATTCGGCCATACAATTTCTTCACAATGGTAATAATGCTGAAAATAATGCTTTTCCCAAGATAGTTCCTCACTATGCTAACTATTTAGCTATAGAAATTATTAACACTAAGAAATCAAAATGACTAGCTTGTAACATTCAAATCATATATAACATTCATAATCCCATATTTGAATAAGAAGATGAATAATAACATGAAGATATTCTTAAGTTTGATTATCCTCATAGCATACAATTTTTTTCACTTCGTTAATTTCATATGAAAATCTCCTCACATATTACAAAATACATCCAAGTTTATCTTTCTATCAAGTTTGATTAGATATTGTAGTCACTATAAAATGCACCTTGAACATAAGGTATCTCATTCAAAAATACCAAAAACCAAAAAGTCCTAAAAAAGAAAAAAAAATTAAAATCCCACAAAATGGAGATAAATGACACCTCACCACCCATTCAGTAACTCTCACCCACTCATATTTAATTTTGACCATCCCACCTACCCATGTGAATTCCAAATGCACTATGGACCCTATCATTTAACCCATATGTGTCTCATTCCCCCATGCACTCCAAATATATAAAATCACCCTCTTCTACATCATTTCATTCTTTGTTAAGTACTCTTGGAATCCCTGAATCTTGATGCACAAAAGCTATACTTGAGTTTTCTTTCTCTCATGATAACATATTTGTGTTTTGTAGGTATTCAAGAAGTGAAAGAAAAGTATAAAAGATAGATACAACTTGTTGCAACAGTTTTTTAGCAAAATTTCAACACATACGAGAATAAAAAAAATTCTCTTGCAATCTTTATGGTGAATATAAATTGTGATTGTCCTACGATCTAAGTTAGGTATATTTTTCATTTTCATTTATTATTTTGTCAGTTTAATAAATATTTAATATCCTTAATAGGGATAGGGATCTAACCATGGAATGTCCCCTAACCACCAAAAATAACTAAAAATTTTCAAATGTGTTTGTTTGCAGGTTTAGAGTCATATGTGGTAGAAATTTTCCCACTTTATTCAATAAAGAACCCATAATTATCTCTCACTTTTTTTATGGAATCATAACCCAATTATTTTTAGTAGCATTGATTTGGTGATTATTATATCAACTAATAGATCTTGCAGGTGATCCAAATCAAGGAGTACATTTTGGCAACCATGGTGGGACCATTTTGGTTGTGAGTAACTCTTTTCTTTTTTTGAATCTAACCTTGTTTTCTATAGGGTTTTATAAAAAAAATTAGTTTTTTTTTCCTAAATTTTTTGTTGTAGATATAAAATTTTGTTTTGCATATCTACTAAAAAATTAAAAAAACAAAAAACAAAAAACAAAAAATATGTTCGCACGCTAGTCACAACTATAATTGTGTGGCGATATGTTTTCAAAATATCTTAAAATATTGTTACATGATGGTTGCAACTGTGACTATTTTGTATCTTTTTTTCTGGGAATTTTTTTTAAAAAAATTGTTTATTCTTAAGGGAAGAACATGGAATTAACACACATTAAATACATGTTTGAATAAGGTTAAATACTTGTCCACATAAATGTGGGAAGTTCTTGGGAATAATCTCTAAAACTCATTGTGAGGATTACCACAAGAACCCCGAATTAACTGACACATTGAGAGGACTCACTGACGAAAAGGATCAACAACACAACATGTTTGACTAGTTCACTTGTGAGGTAGAGCCAATATTATCCTTAATGACATCCCAATTTGATTCATTGAGCGGGGTAAAACTCAACTTGGTTAATCAAGGGGGTAAGGTAAAGCTTGTGACTAGAAATTTAATAGTTTAGGAAGCTTGTTCAGATAATCATTGGCATATAGAGAGAGATAATTTTATAGGAATCTAAACAAACCAGGATGATATTTAACCCTAAGATAAAAAACATCACCATATTCATCCACTTTGTTTCAATTTCCACTTTATCTAAATCGTACAGGTGCAGTTGTTCTTGTTTGTTATAACCTCTTTTCACACACCCTATCTATGCTTGTCATCCATTTTGATTTCTTAGTTTTCTAGCCTCAGTCGCAACTATGACTGCATTGTAATTTTCCCATCACATATACATCCCAAAGTTAGTTGCAATTTTAACTGGTCTATAATTTTCCAAATCCATTGCTCACCCATTTCAAATTTTTGTTCTACATCTCATATTTTCTTAGACTCGTTAGAAACTATGACTTCCCTGCAACTTTTTGGTCATACCATATTCCTGAATTTTTCCACTCATGTTTCAATTTCCTAGTCACATGTACAATTGTCATTCCTCTTGGATTATAGTCACCTTCATGATTATTCTCATCCTAATTTTTTCCATCAGCATCTCCCTGACTGCATTGTTAAACTTTAGTCCTACCACTTAGGGTGACTTCTACCCACATCAACTTATCATACCATTTACAATGAGCCTATAAATCCCATGGTATCACATCGCCCCTATCCACTGCATTTCAAATTTTTCTCTATTTGTGAAATTTTATGTCAAATATGACCCATAACATCACTTACATCTATTTATCTATGCATGTCACCTCATTCAACATGACGACACACTCCACTTATGCATCTTGCCAATTTCACTTGTTGGAAAAGCACTTGACATGTATTCAGGCTTCCTACAACATAACAATTACACATTCACCAAACTTGCTAACACATTCATATCTAACTTTTTCATCTATACTACACTCAGAGAAACCCTAGTTTACCTTTACATGTTGTGGTAGTTTCATAACAAGTATATTGTTGACTTTTTCATGTAGTGGCATGTTATTTTTCATCACCTCTTATTTTCACTCAAATAATTCAAACTCATTGACATTGTAAACAAAATTACATTCCTCACATATCACACCTTTATAAATCCATCCTGTTGGCGAGAAAAATTGTCTTGTGTACAAATTGGTGGGTTTCAAGCCAATGCTATGGGAATATAAGTCCCTCTACTTGAACGGTGAAGCTTTCGTAGGTGCATGCATGAAAGATGGGTTTCAATGGTGGCCTTTTGACTAGAGATCTAGCAGGGGCACTCCACTGACCCTATGGCAAAGCTAGCAATGTCTCGCTAGAGAAGGAACTTTGTCTTGGAAAGGGGAAGGGGAGTGGAAATGGAGGTAGGAGAAGAATAATGTTGTGAGTAGAATATCATATTCCCACACACATTAATTAGAAATTTCATTTACATGCGTTTATAGTTAGAGGAAAAACAAATCAGCAAGAGAAAGTACAAGACCAAATGAAATTCATTGGTCACAAGGTACCAATCAATCCCTCAATCAAAAAGGTGAAAATTCCTTATTTTGTTATTGAAGATAAAGAAGAATTTGTACACAACTTTTAGAATAGAGGAAATTCTAAGGAGAAGGGAAGATAGAAGAAGTATGGCGTTTTTTATCTTTTCGAGGTATAGAGCACTGTGGTATTTTTTGAAATCAATCACCAACCATTTAGAATGGCTCCAAGGAGCCATTATATCTCATGCCAAAATGGTTACAACTTCACAAATAATTTACGCCTCTTCAAATTCCTCCACTACGAAGAAAATGCTCATGGCAAGTTAATAACCAGATCTTGCAACGTGAACATTACATTTTATTTTCTAGTTTGAATACAAACAATTTGATTTTCTCTTATAACTTTGAAATCAGGCCGTCCACATGGTAGGAAGAGATTGGAGCAGGTACGGGGAAAGCCCTTTACGTTTTAATATTTTTTAGAGATTTGGCAATTTGGAACAAATTGGCCCGCACCCCCGCTTCAACGTTTTAACTTAGGCACGTGGCACATTTTCATTGGAAATGGGGTCACGGCCCTTTTCTCAACATTTTAACCTTTTTGGAAAAAGGCTCAAAAACTAAAATTCCTCTGCTGAGCCGCTACTCTGATTGAACTCTTGACATGTGGCATCCTCTGATTGGAAATGGGGTCACAACCCTTTTCTCAACATTTTAACCTTTTTTGGAAAAAGGATCAAAAACTCAAATTCCTCCACTGTTCTGTTCTCCTGCTTTGAATTTTCAACGGTGGGTTTCACCTTTGAATTTTTCCCTATGGGATTCAACTTTGACTTTTATCTTTATAGCCTGATTGGTGTTGCAGGTCATTTTAACTCTTCACCTTTTTTACAAAGAGGCTCAAAACCACAAACTACTCTACCGACTTGCTTCTCCGATTTGACTAGGACATGTGGCACATTCTGGTTGGAGATGGGATCGCGGATCTTTTATCAACATTTTAATCTTTTTTGGAAAAAGGCTCAAAAAATCAAATTCCTATTTTGGCCCGATACTATGATTTGGCTTTTGACACATGGCATCCTCTGATTGGTTGCAGGATTTGGGGAAATGGTGAACCTTTATCCTTTTTAACCTTTTTTAGCAAAAAAGCTAAAAAATTTGAAGTTCTCCATTGGCCTGCCCTCATGCTTTTAAATTTTTCGGTCGGTTCAGATTTTTGAGTCCCAAGTGTCCCAATTGAACCTGTGCAGCTTAGGACAAAAACTTCCACTTTTTCCGCAATCGGCAATTTTAGCTTTTCAAGGCCGCGGGGGAAATTTACCATTTTTGCCAAAAGTGTTAAGTTCACCAAAAACTCCCGTTCCTCCCCATCCTATAGGATCTGACCACGTACCTACATTCATGGGGGCTAAAATTGATGGGGAAAAGACACCCATCATCCCGACTGTTGAAAATACACGGAGGAAGAGAACTTCATCGTTTTGAGTCCAATATTAAAATTTCCTTCAGGAACCAGAGGCATGGAGTAAAACAATGATTTGACAACCCAGGCCATAGAACAAGTGAACAATTTTGATCAAAAATGGAGGTTACAAAGAGGATATTATGTGCATAGACTAGTAAATGGAGGATTTCTAAAAATGAGCAAAAACACAGGTTTAAATAGCTCTAGGGAACGACTTTTTCTAATTTCTTGAATCTCTAACTTGGCTTAAACACCAACGAAGGGCATGGGCTCAAAAAAATTGAATTTTGATATGAAAATGTAGAGCATTTTTCAGAAGACAACACATCCATTACATAGATTTTATGAGTTTATGCACATGGTACAACGTCTCAAGTATTTGCATCTTGGTCATTGTCCCTCCTTGCCACATGTTTCATCTCCTCTACCTACCACATCATCACCCTTTCATGTTCATAATTTCCTCTAATCACATCCTAATCGCATTTAATCACTTTATACATCCATATATTCATATTTGTCTTGTATTACCAGAGCTCATTGCTTCATCCAATCCCTCACAAATTCACTTCTTTAATCGACTAAATTTTTTCTATTCTCCAAAAGTTTCTTCATGCACATCTCATCACTCTACATCCAATCCCACCCCCACCATTATAGCATTCCTCCCATGAAATATGTTCCTATAATATTACTGATGGTCACTACGCTGATTCATGTTTCAAACTTCACAATATCATTCAATACCTTCTCGATAAGGGGGACATTACAATTGAGCATCCACATCTTCTAACTTCACCTACTAACAACAATCCAATCACTTCGTATAATACTATTCCTTCTTATTCTCCATGTGTCATGCCTTCCTCATCCCCCATGTCATTTCCCACTATAACTCGTGTCCCTTTTATCCACTTCACACCATGCATCAGCACAAGCTTCCACCTTCAAATCCATACCATTATGCTCTCCTATTTACTCATTATCTACATCAAACCCTTATCAATCTACATTTTCATGTACTTCCACTATGGAGAGGGTCTCATCCTTATCGTCTTTGAATATTTTTACATCATTACTATGTATATCTAGATTGCCACTATCTATATCATCATATGATTCTATCTTACCCACCATCGTGTCTCATTCATCATTTACATTGGTTATATACATACCACTATGCACGTAACCCATTTCCACACCTACAAAAAATTCTTATTCAAATGTGATTCTTCTTATCAATTCACCTATAAATATCTCTTCAACATCCATCTCATTTCCTTCATCATCACTCATTCATAAAACATTCTTTCTTGCACCTCCATTGAATCATATACCATATATTAAGTTCATTCACAATCTTTCATATATTCCCCAACATTTATATTTAATTTCTCGTTCATATGTTCATTAAAAGTCACATACACTCACTCTCATTATTTCAACTCCTTGATATTTATTCCACATTAAATCTCTTTCTTCCATCACCACTCGTTCGTGTACCATTTTTATTACCATCTTCTCATTCTTCATTTACATCATCTATCATGATAATGCAACCATTTTTTCTTTCACATGTGCCTCACAAGCCTAATCCACATCAAATTATGCTTTCACGTCATTTTTATTTTCTCCCATGTCCTCATTTATTTGACATTCCTTCTCACATGTCCCTTCATATTCCATGTCATCATTCTATCATCACACCCATTTATTGAAAGAATCCACCATTATCTCTCAAAATTCCTTCAAACATCATTGTTTTATCCAATCCTCATACACCTGACATCATCATTCACAGCATGCATTCATGTCCTCGTGCACTTGGCATTATATTATATTCACAAAACTTCATGTCTTTCTTGTTTTCTTCATACCCATAATCATGTACTCCACTCACCACCATCATATGGCTTCTATTTGGAATTCTTTCTTCACTCATCATCATCATTCGAGTCATCCCCTATAATACAATTATTTATCTCATCTATCACTTTATTTTATACATTATATCCTTCATTCGTCTAGTCCTTGCGGAGTGGGGGATTTCATTTGCATTGAATACTACATTTGGAATGCCCTCTCCATTATCATTCTCTTCCTCTATCATGGATTCAAAGTAAACCTAGATTCTATATACATTTTGTTTTATCACCATTGACACAGACAAAAACACACACCTACATAGAAATAAACATATTTCAATATATATATATATATATATATATATATATATATATATATTGTACTAAACAATGATTTTTCAAAGATGTTATTCCACATTTTCTTCATTCATTTATATCTCATTCCATTTCTTGGTTCACTACTACACATGTTATATATAGTTCATTCATATTCCATGTCTTGGTTTGTTTCACATATTTTGGTGAACTCTTGATTACTTTATTGTCATGTTTTGTGTGTCAATAGTCTCTACTATAGTAGATTGAACTTTGTATCTCCTTACTTGTTGAATTAATAATGACTTTCCTCTTCAAGATCCACCCACGCTTACACACAAAATATTGTTATGAGGGCCCTAGAGCCTTTTTGTTGACATTTTCCAACTTTCATCTGCATCGTCACTTCCATTCCCTCCAAGTCACTCATGGTTCTAAACCCCTTTAAAAACCCTAGAAACTTGAATATCATGACAAAAACAAATTTATACAATTAAGAGAAAAAAATTCAAATTCAAAAAAAGAAATTAAAAACAATATCAATCACACTCTATCAGGGGCATTTTTAGTATCTCTATTGGGGGATATGGATGTTTGGATGATAGTAGATCAATATTGTGACTAGAATCAAATGCATATCAATCAGTGCTCTAGACACATGGCTAGCAGGGGAGCAATGCACAAATTACAATTTCCTTCCATTTCATTTATCATCAATCACCTGTATTAATCACACATGCACATTGGATTGTGTTTTCAATCATTTCCTTATAGGTCTTTACTTGATGTAGTAATTCACATTCACATACACATGATCTCAATGAGGTATATGGATATTATGTATCCTTTTATAGTTTACACCTTGTTCAAGCTCCCATTTTATCTCACTTTTTGGTGAGATGTCTTGTAACATCCAGGTCATCTTGTGTTCACTAACACTATAAATTTCAAACTATTTTTCATCTCACCTACACACCTATTGTGCCCCATTGTTACAACCATATCACTTTCATATTTTCACTGTACTTTATCAGAATGAACATACCTGGGAATCCTCTTCCATCTACACACCCTTTTCCTCAGCATCATGTTCCCTATCATTTCATTACATCATCATATCTTTTGTCATCAACATTACAATCATTTGGCCCTACCATAATCTACCTGCTCTCACCTTCTCTCTTTACCACATCACCCAAATCTCCTTTTGCATGCTCACTTCTTGATCCCATGTCACTCACCCATCTAGCTCACCTTTGACCTTGTCTCTCAACACCCAACTCATCATTCCCTATCAATTTTACCTTCAAACTTGACTCCCCTCACACTCCATCCTTTCATTTCACATCAATTCACCTCCCATAACCTACCCTACCCATTACCTAACAAAATACTCATACTAAATCCATTTCACCCTAACCAACTCAATTCAATGATTCGTTATTGCGACTCACTGAGCCACCCTCACCAGGATCATCCTAATCGATCCCAACTCATTGCCACCTGATGAGTCATTATAGAGACTCACCTTTATACTTATCCCTATAAAGTTTCCTCACATACTCACCTCACACCAACCCGTACACCCACCTTATCTCTTGAGCAAGTCACCATTGTGGTTCGATCAAATCATTCACCACCTTGCCTACTCGCACTTGCAACTTAGCCACCTCTTACATCCTCCTCAGTACTTATTGACTCCTCTTAGAACCTCATGCTCAACTCCTAATCATCACACTTAGATTACCCTCACTTATTACCACCCACTTCCCTTTTCCCCAACCTAGCGAGTCACCTAAGTGACTCACCGATCCCTCACACCACCCCAACCTAGATCCCAACTCTTCCACTCACTCAAACTAGCTCCTTAGGGAGTTGGTATTGTGACTCCCATGCCACTACCTTTAATTATTATATTATAACCTTTGTGTACAAGCTATTCCTTTCTCAGAAGGCTCCTCCCCCCTCCACACATCCTATAGTCCTAAACCACCCTCTACATCCTACTCCCTCCCTTGATGACTCATCCACGTGACTTACCATGTTCCACCAACCTTTTCTCCACCCATGGGTCATTTTCACAACCCAATATATTCATCGATCTCTTCCCCTTAGATCTCCTTGTGATTTATTCACCCTAGTTCACCCGCAGTCTTTTCCTCCCAGATCACTTACCCTTTCTTAATTCTCCCCACGCACTTGATCATCTCACAATTTTCCAATTCACATTCACGACTCAGAATATTTACACTCCTCACATTATTCTCTCACCCTCACACTTTTTTGAGTCTCGTCTTCTCACCTTCCTACACACCTTGGTCTGGATTCCCACAACTCCACCACCCAAAACTGTGTCCTCCTATGCAATACCTTGCATGTCAGAAATGTCACTCTTTCGACTTGTTCACAACCCCCATTGAACTTCTCAATCCCTCATACCTCATACATGATATTTTTCCTCACAAAGAGATCACCTCGCTTTACGTTAAAATCCTCATGCCACCCATCTCTCCTCAAGATCACCTCTCTACACAACCCCTCTTTCTACAAATCCTGGAGAGTTGATCTAGTGACTCTCCCTCCAGTCCCTCCCTCTATTCCCTCATCTCCTTGTACCTTTACCTTGCCTCAACCTACTCTACCACTTTAACCCCAACACTCAGATCACTGGATCAACTTTTACCCATACTAGAAAAATCACTCATCATACCCTCCCTACAAATCCATGCTCATAAAACTTACAAACTCCTCTCCTTCTTTCACCAAATGCTTTGCACCTATTGAGTGTCAAGAGACCAGCTCGACCCACTTCTACTCACTCTAAGCCCTTGACTTGAATTTCTCCTTGTCTCGATATCCATTCCCCCACTCCTCACCCATGAAATAACCCCTTTGTCCCTATGGTGAGTTGAACTTATGACTATCCCAATTACAACTTCCCTATAAATTCCTTACATTAGCTCACCCTTTTAGCTTAGTGAGCACCATTCTTGAGTCATTTTTACAACCCACCTCCAACCCAACTAAGATCATCACCTAGCTCACCCTTCCTAGGAAACTCACCCACACCTATCCCTCTCTCTTGCATATCTTTTCTTCCCCACTTGACTTCCTAGCTCGTCAACACCATTTTTACTGCTCATATAACTTTTGCACACCTCACCTAGCTCACCGCATGGATATCCACATAGCTCATTACATAGATCTCTGCCTCACCTACATAGCTCACCAATCACCAACTATCCCACCTTTCCCATGTACCTTTCCTCTTTTCTCACATAGCTTACAACCTTTCCCACCTAACTCACCTCTAGGATCCCTTCCTTGCTCACCGCATTTCTTGTCACCTCACTCACACATTTCTTTATGCCACTCATTTCACTTGTTACACCACTTATTTCACTCACCACACCACTCATTTCACTCACCGTTCATCCCTCATAGCCACATTAGTCACCTAGCTCACCATGATTCTCACTTATCTCTCTTACCATTAACTCATAGCAAATCAACTCTACCTCTTCACCCCACAATTTTTAACACTTGCATCAAGTGATAATTTTTAGAGTCGAAGGCTGCCCTAATGTAATATAGGATGAAAAGCCCTAGTTAAAGATAAGAGAAAAATTAACCTTGGTGAAGGCATGATGAGTGGAGGAGATGACAAGGTTTCCCCATCCATGAGTAGAATAAAAATGGATGATGGGTAGATGCAAAATTGGAGGGTGGAATCATACATAAACACTTCTTATATGATCTTATGATACCCAATCAACAATCATCATATTCAATTGAATCTATAGTCTCTACCTTGTGAAATCAACCAATCGATCCCTTCATAGACTATGACTAAAGTGGCCCATCAATTACATTTATCGGTTCATGTATATTTAGTAAACCATCTAATCCCACAAATATGGTAACCACAATAATAGCGTTAGATGATCCACATCTTTTCTTTAGTTTTTACACAGTGTTGGTTGGATTTTTTGTCACTAAATATGCCCAATGGAAGCACATAAAAACCAAAAATAGTTTAGGAATGCCACCTATTGATAGGGTGAGGTTCCTCTACATTTAAGAGGGTCAGTTTCCTCCTATGATGAGTTTTGATTTTGTATTTTTTGTTCTTTTAACCAAAAATCATGAAAGGGAAACAAAAATAGAAAAGATAAGGAAAGAGAGAAAATGGGAAAAGAGTAAAAAGAGAAATCGATATCATATTGAAAACAAAGAAATGAAAAAAACAAAGCCTTTGTATTTAGCACAAAGGGTAGAATATAATGATGAATTTAAAACCATAAAGTGCAAAGTCTTTATAACATTTGAAATGTGTGGATATGGCACAAAGTCCATGTAACTCAAAAAAGAAAACAAAATTTGAACACTAGGGCATCGAACACACCATGAAGGATTAACAACATCAATGATATAATTCAATTATAAACAAAATAACGGATGTAATAATTTAAGAACATTAATGTAGTAGTGAGAAAAATATTGTATTATGAAATAGAAGGAAAAAATGTGTATACAAAGTTACAACAATATATCTCTAGAAAAGAGGTTGAAGAGAAAGTCCCCAAAAATCCCATTTAAAATTACATCTCAGCCTTTTATAAGAACATACTCAAACAAGTAGTTATAAAAAATTGTTAAATCTAACCAGCCCCTAACTTCAAGTTGACTCAAGTTGGGATTTACATGATATTTTACCAATTATGAAATTCAATAAATTACATCCTATGGTCATATTCCTCCAAATTCGAATTGATTAAACATCTACTTTGTGCTTCTCTTCGTTAGAAATTTGGTCAAACATTTCTCAAATACTTTCAACATATTTTTTATGATAATTCCATATATATGAATAAGTTAGCATGGACAATAGAAAAAATGTAAATTCTTGATCTCTACCTTCCAAATTTGTATTGATCATATCCAGTCCTTGATCCACAATATCATATAGATTAGAACATTGAGAGATGCAAGGACTGAAATGTGATCTAGTGTCTGAATTAATATTTTAACCATATAGTTTGTATTTCCTTTGGCCATTCTTAGTACCTTTTGGATCTATTCTAAATTTGTTTCTAAATCAATTTGAACACAAGAGGATTTTGATTCCTGTAATAATTGCTTCTTTGTAGATGGCCTTTCTACTGTTGTACCTCTATCAAGATAAATAATTCTTAACTTGCAGAGGATATAACTTTACCAGAATTATTATTTGAGAGTTTTGTGTATCCTTTCCTGATATAATGCATCACACCTTTTACATCCAATACATATCATAATCATAACTTACATCATCATCATTTTCTTTTACACATCCTTTTGATTTGGTTTCTATATCAGTTGATGTAAGTTATATCAATTTTCAGATATATATGTGTGTTTTCATAGGAAGAAAACACAAATTAGTTGATATAATTCCCTTGTGGTTGCTTGTTATGGAGGATGGCAGTGCACTCACAAATAACAATATGAATGATGGATACAATTTTCCATGTTGCCAACTGAAGGTTCCAAGTGTATGATCTATAATGGGTCCATTCAGTGTTGAATGAGATACTGTACATTGGCCATGATCATGACTCAAAAGGATGAGGATAAGCTTGATTAGCTCCAAAATATGTGATGACGTCTCCTCTCTTAATTCCTTAAAAAAACCAATCTTGAACTTGAAATCGTCTCATTTATAATTTGGTGAGGACTGATGTGCACCACAAGGTGTGTCATTTTACCTGTAAATTGGAATATGGGGCAGAAGAAATTTTAGCAGTGGATTTTTATCTATTGATACATTTTAGATGAAGTCCCATGAGGTAAAGATTAAATTTTATTTCATATATACATCAAAAGTATGAGCAGTAAAAATAACTAATTCCGTGTTTCCAATCCTCAACTGATAATTGGTCTCTTCATATACTTTCTTAAATTGCTCAATAACCTCTGGCTTATGGGAATGAAAATCCGTGTAGTCGACATCATGGTTCACTGAGAGACAATGAACCAAAATTCCTATCAATCCTTATTTTGAACCTCGTTTAGTCTAATCAAACACATGTTCATAGACTCTTACCATTCCTCATCTGAAAGATAAGGTCCTCCATCAAAAGATCACCTAAAGAGATAATATTTTTCACTTCAAATGACAGCAAAGAAGTGTGGAATGCGCATCACATGTAAATATATGTGAGAAAATGTATAGCTTTAAGAGAAAATGTTGAGTTCTAGTAACAGGGAGGCCATGAGAATTTCTAGTAAGGCATCTAGAATACAACCATTTCTCTATATACCAGACTCCCATACCAAATGTAGCATAAATACACTGTGAAAACTATTCTTGTATTTCCTGATTAATCCAACTTCACATATGGATTTTAGGTGGGGACATTCCCTAGTTATTAATTTTATTATCTTATTACTTGAATGAATGAATGAGCGAAATTTTTTAATGATGTCCACAAGACCGAGTAGTGTATGGGACCCAAAGGTAAGAACGAGTAATACATACAAACACCAAAAGATGTAGATGCCCAAGAAATCCACTACTTCCACCTTTCTTATAGCTCTTTGATAATTTTTCTTCATCTTCTATGAATTTTTATCAGGAAATCTGTTGTCTTCTCCTCACTTTCTTCTTCAAACAAAGCTGTAAGATCAGCCCCTATTAAAATATCCATGCAATTTCACCTTATGTCCCCGTAAGTGACACATTCCATGACAAAGTGCTATTCTGATTCCACTGTGCCTGACTTGTAAAACTGACAAACCCTTTTAGACCACTCCTCTTTAGGCATTTTCCATCTCTTGGTTTCACCTAAGGTGATGTGAACTAGTTTTTAGCTATACAATTAAAATTTTATACTTCCACTCTATCATCACTCCAATGTAGTGCTTTTTCCCGTGGTCACAGGTGGGATTAAATTTTTTGACCATGCTACTTATTCCACATTATATTTCTGAACTTCTCTCTTACATATTTCTTTGTTTCTTCATTAGTGTTAGGGCATTCTTGCATGTTAATGCCCCATTTGATCATTCACTTGTTGTTTTTCTTCATCCATGTTTTTCTTCCTCTTGTTTAACTTTTCCTCAATTGCTATTTTAGGCCACCCGGAATCCTCCATGATTTCCACTTTTTTGAAATATCCTAATAGACGGGTCATCACCATTTCTTCCACCAGAAAGGCTCCAACTTTCACTATAATGATTTCATATGGGATCATGGTTTTTATTTTGAAACTACTTGTGATTATATACTTCTGTATTTTTTTGTATTTGCTTCCATTTCTTCACAGATGTACTACTGCCCCAAATCTCACAACTGTATAGCATTACCAGGATTACTAGTAACTCAAAAAGGTTCAAACGGGTCTTCCAGTCCCATAATCATGATGTTTTTCATCTATTTTGGAGCATATATAGAGCTTTCCACCCCCTCAGATTCTCATAGCTCTATAAGCTTCCCAGCTGAGACAATTATGAAAGTCTAGTCCCAAATATTTGTACTCCTAGACAACTTGCAAGGAGTCCCCATCGAACTCAAAGATTACTTGTCTCCTTTTCATTTTTAAGGTAAATATCATGATTTTGGTTTTACCAATGTTCACTTACATTCCCTCCTCCTGGAAAAATATCTATAAAGCTCTCAAATGCTCCTGTAAACCCTTCTCTATTTTATCCATTAGGATAAGATCATCTACATAGAGCAATAATTTCACTACATAGGAAGCTAGATGAATGTTGCCTCCTCCCTTTTTATCAATCCATTCCTCTATCTTGTCTATATATAACCCAAACAAGGTGGGTGACAACAGAAAACCTTTTTTTACCCCAATGTCACTCCCAAAGCACTCTGATAGACCCTCTTTAGTCTTGATTCTAGCCTGTACCTACTCATATAGTATGTGCACCATTGCCCTATACTTATTCAGAATGCCCAACTCTTCCATTCTGTTCCATAATTTTCTTCTTGGAACCATGTCAAAGGCCTTTTTGAAATCAATGAAGCAACAATACACCTCTTCATCGTTCCTGTCCCAAAAATTTTCAATCAAGTGCCTAAGAATGACGCAATAATCAATAATAGAGTTCTTTGGTCTAAAACATGCCTTTCCTTTTTCTCTCTTACCTTCCTTTTCAGTACAAAGGTTAATTCTACGCTCCACCATGCTGCCAAATAGTTTTCCAAAAATTGGATTAATCATAATGGTGCAGTAATTTTCTAGGTTGTTGACATCACAACTTTTGTGTAGAGGGATGACAATGCTAGTACAAATAGATTTCATTAGATATAACCGACATAAACAGTATACAACTAAATTTTAAATGTTTGCAAAGAAGTATTTTTTGGTCATATCGGTCTTTCAGGGTACTTATGGAGCCACAAAACTATTCCTAAGTTCCTCATGGAAATAGATGAATTGAATACTCCTTTGGTCAAAAAATTGAATATATTTTATTTCAAAACTTAGCTATATCTGCATAGTACAGTTAAGTTTTTTGAGGAAACAAAAAACAAAGGAAATTGAGGAACGTTCCTTAAGTTCGTATGAAGGATGATCTCACTGAATATAATTCCTAGCTTCCATCTGATTACCCGTTGGCCGCATTGAACACATGAGGAACTTATCAATTGTTATCTTCATTATGAAACTAGTATAATTTATCTTTTAAAAGACACAAATCCATTGATTTTCACATGAGGTGGAGCAATGATATATGTCCTTTACTTCATCGAGGAGTATATGTGAACCTCGATAAGAGGTATATGTACAAAATTAAAAATAATAAAATGATCCTTATAAATCCTTTGATAAATTTTCCCATAAAGATGGCTTGATTAAGAAGAGGTACTAGAAGATCTTAAACCTTAACGAGACATGATTCATTTTGTATCCCACATATTAAAAATGAAAAATGAAGATTGAATGAATGATGTCGAGACTAATGATTGGTTAAAACAAATAAAACATGGGGTATTCATGCTCCCCTTTGGGAAATTTTGACATGAATTGAAGAGTTTCAAATAGTTTGATTTTTTTTATGACAACACACTGCATCTTGCTTGTTGCAACACGCAACCCAAAAGGGGTAAAATGTAGAGACTAGAAAACATATCTTTCCCATAATATCTCTCATTCAAAAATTCCAAAAACATCATAAAACATAAAAAATGCAAACAAATCAAATAATCCCATGAAAGCAAATAAAAATATAAAAAATCCCACAAAAAGGAGATAAATGACACCTCACAACTCATTTACTAACCATCACCCACTCAAATTTAATTTTATCCATCCCACCTACCCATGTGCATGTCCAATGTAGTATGGACCCTATCATTACACCCATATGTGTCATATTACCGCATGCACTCCAAATCTATAAAACCACCCTCTCCCACATCATTTCATTATCTCTTGTAGACACCTATAATTACGCCCAGGCAATTTAAATACTTAAATTGTGCTAATTATCCCCTTTCTCACAAATCAATGACATATCGTCAAAAGCACTCATTTTCCCTCATATCATCATTAATTAATTACACTAAGCTAATTAATTAAGTTGCCTATCCAACAAATACCCTAATTAACGACCTTCCGTTAATAAATCACCCCTTCTACCTAGACTAATTAATTATTATTAATTAATTAGCTTTCCCTTCCATTTAACCAATAAATCAATATTTAATTGATTTAATCCCCTTATAATAGCCTAAATCGCACTAATATTCCTCTAATTGGCTTCTATAAGCTTACACCTACCTATTAATTAATCACCTTTGATTAATTAAAATACCCCCAACTCCCATGACTTGCTAAACATGTATTAAACCCTTCTAAAGTAAGGTTACCTTTAATAAAGCAACCTTATCCATTCCTAATCATGTTTTACCTTTATCCCACATTCATGAGAATGTGTTGAATCCTTTATCCTTTGGGCTATATAAAGAGCCCTCCACCTACCTTTTTACTTACACCTAAACTTTCTAAGAGAGCAAATGCAAAGCATATAGCAAAGAGACTAAGAGCTTGCACCTTGCCCTTTTGAGAGTTCATCATCTTGAAGAGTTAAGCCTCTTTCTTAAAGTGCTTGGGTCATATGGGAGGTGTCAAAAGGGTCTTGTAGCCCAACTTTGATTAGCCCCCATTCCTAGGTTCTTGGAACATTAAGGACAACTATTTTGATAGCCATGGAGCTTACTTAGGTCCATTCATTTATTTGTTGTTAGAGAATAGAGGAGTTTAGATATTTAGCATTGTTAGTTTCAAAGTTTGTATTGATGAATGCTAGCATCTAACCCTTGTTTAATTCTTATCATGATGGTGTTTATGCTTTGTTTTAGCTAAATTGTAGAACTATTTTAGGTGGTAGTTCTTGTTTCATTTGATTTAGCATTAAGCAAAGTATACATGCACACATTTGGCACACCCGGTGGGACATACTCCATTGTCCTTTGCACTTAATTTCAAGTTTTTGTAGTTAAGTTTTATTTTTGGTTACTAACCCTCTTTTACACATGTTGATCTAACTTGTTTTTCTTAACATGTTTTGTTGAGTTTGCATGTGTTGGGTCTTCCTTGTAGGTATGAAGGAGGTGAAGTGCTGTCAAAATTGGAATTGAGTGGAAAATTTCAAGATTTCTCCATGTTTTCATTTTTAGAGCTTACTTTTTTAACATTTTACATGCTAGTTTTGTCAATTTCTTGAAAATTTTCAATTCTTGAGCATGTAGGTTAGTGTTTGATAGTGCTGAGTCTTCTATTTACATATTAATGTGGTGGGTTGCTGTCAAAATTTAATCTTGGTGAGAAAATTTCAAGATTTCATCATGTTTTCATTTTTAGAGCTTACTTTTTCATCATTTTACATGCTAGTTTTGTCAATTTCTTGAAAATTTTCAATTCTTGAGCATATAGGTTAGTGTTTGATAGTGCTGAGTCTTCTATTTACATATTAATGTGGTGGGTTACTGTCAAAATTTAAATCTTGGTGAGAAAATTTCAAGATTTCATCATGTTTTCATTTTTAGAGCTTACTTTTTCATCATTCTACATGCTAGTTTTGTCAATTTCTTGAAAATCTTAAATTCTTGAGCATGTATGTTAATGTTTGATAGTGTTGAGTCTTCTATTCATATATTAATGTGATGGGTTGTTGTCAAAATTGAATCTTGGTGGAAATTTTTTCCCATTTTGTAGATTAAGGGACGCTTTTTTTGACATTTTTTGAGTGCATGTCAAGTGCACACCCATGAGCATAAGAGCATATGCGTAACCCATCTTCAGAAGGCCATAAATTTTTCTCCCGAACTCGAAATGACTCCAATTTTTTTTTGCGTTGGAAAGGTATTGAAGTTAAATATGCAATGAAAACATAAATTTAGGATTTATACTTACAGAAGTTGCAGGTTTTTCTGTTATTTTAAAACTGGTCATTTTCTAACATGTCTAATGTTTTGATGAATGTTGTATTTCCATGCTTACTCGATTTAGACTAAAGCGTGTGTATGCTCTTCTCTTGCAAATTTTGGTGATATTGAGAATCAAAAACAAATTTGATCTCTATCTTGTTAACATTGGGATTAAACTTGGAAACTTGATTATTCATTTTACTTAAGGGAATGAACCTTTTACAAAGAATTTTTCAATGGTCCTTGATTTGAAGTTTTCCATTTCTATATAGTTGAGATAAAGTTTGTGTATGCTCTTCTCTTTCACCTTAGGGTGATCTTGAGAATCAAAAGCAACTTTAGTCTTCATTTTATAACATTTGGTAAATTGGAAACTTCATCTTTCACTTTTGGTTTAAAGGAATGAACATTTATCAAGAATTTTTGTATGGTTCATTGATTGAAAAGATTTTCTTTACTTTTTAGTTAGATTATTTGTTGTGTATGCTCTTCTCTTACATCCTTGGATGATCTTGAGAATCAAAAGCAACTCTTAATCCTCTTTTAAATAATATGATTTTCTTGGAGAACTACTAATGCTTAAGTGGAGGACCTAAAAACACTTGTCAAAGAAAGGAGGAATCAAAATGAAATCAAAAACTACTAATACAGTTGTTATACAGGTTGCCAAAAGGTGTTCAATCAAACCACACCTAATTAAACAAGATAAAAAGAACAACATATTCAAAACACTGTATTGCAGGTTTCAGAAAAGGGTACGTCCCTCTCCGCTCAACTGGAACATAACCCCTTTGGTATAACACCTTAAGCTACAACAATGGGGGTGGTTCCAGGAACCCCAAAGTAGTCCACGCAAGAGGGAACCTTGTGGACAAAACAAGAAGTTCTCTGCACTACCTACTTGACTAGTGTTTCCTTTGTGAGATAGCGTTACAAGTTGTCCATTATGGCGACCCCAGTGATAGTACATGTAGATGCACTAGTTGCCTACTGTTCTTGAAGGGGGTAAAGTAAAGCTGAGATACTCCCAAACTAGTCAGTGTGACTTTTTGGGTAAATAGCGCTTGCTTGTGGTAACTTTGTAACACTTAGGGCGAGAGAACCACCTAGGAGAATATACTTTGGCCAGGAGCCCACTTTGACCACTTTAAAATAGTGTTGAGTTATGAACCTTCTTGTTGAGAAACGTGTGACGTATTACTTTTGCCTAGTTTTTACTTGCCTTAGGGCGAGGTGAAACTCTGCCGAAGTGAGACTAGCATTTTTTGTCATTTTTTATTGATTTATTTCCTTCATAATTCTTTTGAAATTTTGTTGATCAAAAGAGGTGTGATTACCTTTGTGTTTGCATTCGACTGTTTCCCTCACTTTTATGTCCGTTTACGCCCATCCATGTTTGCGGTTGGGTTAGTTAAACGTCTAAAGTGAGTGGAGGCATTTTCATGTCATTTGGTAGCCATTGTGATATTGATACCCATGTTAAGATCATCATTGTAGTTAGGCGTGGTTCATCACTGCGGACTCCCATAGAGGAGTTAGCTTGTTTATCTCATATCATTACAATTTTGATATTTACGTCTTGTTTCTTGTAAACTCGACATAAATACCTATATTGTACGGTTACACTGCACACATTCTTAACTATTCCTAGCTATAATTTGAGCATTTTTTTGTTCGGTTTTATTATTACCTCGATTTCAAAAGGTGCTAGGCACTACCATTTTTGCATGTTATATCAATAACAACTCGATATCAATACTTCACTTTCTTGCAAAGTGGGTTAACATATCTTGGTGATATTGTTGTGTCATTCACAAATCGTAATTGGCACTTTTTGAGATATAGGTCTTAATCAGACTTGAGCTTGCTCATCGTATATCTTGATTGGGAGATCGCATTTAACTTCATGTATTTACTTACGTCTTGTTCATTCCTTTGAACTTGGCATAAGTGGAGACATCTTGTTATTCATCTGGCATCACAAATTACTTTGAAACGTAGTCTAGGAAGTACTTCATTTGATTAAGTTTTGGTACCAAACGATTGTTTCATTGGTGACTTTATCATTCTATCACATTGATATTCTCATTGTTAATTTACTCTTAACACGTACATCTTGTGTTTCACTTAGGGGTAGTCATTGAATTTTGAACAAATATACAACTTACCTTAGTGAAACTTATCACGAAAACATGGTTCCCATGACGCATCTAGGTTTAAAGAAACAAACATATGAGGAACAATAGGTGCAAGCTTGGGAAACCTCTAACAAACAAGGGTCAAACCCATTTATCAGACATGATCTAGGACCACTATTTTCTGTAGAAAAGGAAATAGAAGAAATGGTTGACCATAGTGGAAATGAATTAGAATCACCACATGCAGACTTTGATTTTGACCCCACTATACTAGATGAGTTTCTCCTTAGAAATAACGATAGAGTTTTGGCACAGGTCATGGAATTAGGGGCCAAATTGCCCACCGAGAATCAACCAATATTACCTACAAATGACACTACTAAGGAAGAACGCCCCCTTATCAATATGGAAGATATTTTAACAGGTGGGCATGCTTCCACTTCTTACGTAGAAAATGATAAAGTGGTAGGGCATTGAATACCCCTCATCAAAGTGCCACGAAGAAACAAGATAGAACATGAGACAGGGGAAGAGCCTCCACAATACGAAGAGGAAGAACCTTTAGAAGAAGAAGACACAAACCAAGTCACAATCCAACAACAACTCAATAACCTAAGCCGATAACTAGCATTTCTTACTTTCCAGGTACAGAAAGACACAAACAAGAAATTCAAAATTCAAAGCCTAAGTTTAGGATCCATGAACTCCATCGAGAAAACTAAGGAGAAGAAGACACAGGGTATCATCGAGTACACATCCCTGCTTCTCCCACTAAAGAACAATTTCTCGCACAAGAAGTACAATCTATGAAAGCAACACTTGCGAGCATACAAGAAAGAAATATAGGGAGTATTAGGAAATACCAATACGAAGAACTATGCCCTTATCCTTTTGACAAGACAATGACCCTTCAACCCTTTCCAAAGAAATTTGATATGCCAAAGTTTGACAAATACAAAGGAAAGGGAGACCCAAGGGATCATGTTAAAGATTTCTACATGGCATGTCAAGAGGTGTCTTATAGTGATAATTACCTCATCATAATTTTTCCTAAGAGTCTCAGAGGTCAAGCATTGGAATGGTTTACGCGCTTACCACGAGGATCAATTTTCACCTGGCTAGAATTGGCGGAAAGATTCGTGCGTCATTTCTCGTATAACATAGAGAGTGACATCACCATGGCAGACTTGTGCGGCACAAAACAACACCCAAATGAGACCTTCGCCAGCTTCCTCCAATGATGGAGAGGGATAGCTAGTCGCTTCCCTTGCGCTTTCCCTAAGAAGTAGATGGTCAGTATTTTCGTCCCTAATCTCAACCCAGATATAGCTTTCCACCTCCAAATGCATTGTGTCCACACCTTTGAGGAGGTTATCGAGAAAGGGATTTAAATAGAAAAGGCTCTCATTGCCAAAGGCACCCTCAAAACCCAATCTAAAGACAACCAAAGTGTTAAACCCACTGAAAAGCCAAAGATCTTTAACAAAAACAAAAACATGGTGGGAGACAAAATCACTGATTCCAAACGTGTTCAAACAGTCCAAACCAGTCAACCTTTTAAACTGACCAAGGGCCTAATTCAACCACCACCAAAGTGACAAACATTCACCTCCCTCAATGAGCCGTTGTCCATCATACTAAAACAGTTGGATGCAACCCACATGATGACCTATCCTACAACGCAACCGTTTAATGAAAATGATCCTAAACCTTCATGGTATAAGGAGCATGAATACTACGAAATGCATCGCGTTAAAGGTCATAAAACAGATAAATGTTTGTGACTTCGCCACTATATTCAAGACCTCATTGACAACGGGGAGATAGAGGTGGATAACCCTAGCCACATGCAAACACCTAACGAGAAGATGGGGATTTATAAGGAACCATCCCCCAAGCATGATAAGTCAGAAAAGGCAAAACTGGATTTGGGAGAGTCATCCCAAACCTATAAAGCCGCAAATTACTTGTATACCAAGAGAGATAAAAATCATTATGATTTGCTTATCGGATGTATTCTCTCCCCTACTGACCGCATCAACACCATCCGGATTAAGGGAAAGGACTGTGCTACGGTAATAAGGCACGCCTACCTCGTAATTCCAGACCCCTCTCCGTCAACCCCGCATACTGGTAAGTATAACCTTTTAGAATAACTTGAGAAGACGTCTGCTAAGATTGCAATCTTAGACCTTCTCAAGATTTCCAATGTACATAAGGACATCTGTATCAAACTCTTTAGGGGTCGAGAGTGCCTTTAGAATTCGATCCGGCGTACCTTCAAACCGCGGTGGTAAATATTACACCAAGTGAGCATCTCACTTTCAACCATAGGGAGGTCCCTATCGAGAATCCTACACATAATCTTCCCTTATACATTGAGGTAGTTGTTACCCACAGGAAAATCAAACGGGTGCTTTTGGATAACAGATCTGGATTGAACATCTGCACGCTTAAATTAGTCAAACAATTGGGACATACAGAAGAAGATCTTGAGTCCCATATCATCACTATCACCGCATACGACAACGCGGAAAGAGATTCAGCAGGCACCATTACGCTACCAATGGAGGTGGGCCCCACTTGCCATCAGACAAAGTTTCACGTCTTAGACTTGGAACTTCCATATAATATGCTTCTAGGCCGACCATGGATCCATGCCATGCAAGCAGTGCCATCAACATTTCATCAATGCATCAAGCTGAAGCATGAGGGACATACAGTAACAATACCAGGAGACTCAGAGCCCTTTGCTCATTATAGAGATCTTAATAGCTTTGCACAAAAGGGTACATATGCATGTCCCTCCACAGATATAGTTGTCCCTCTTCATTCTGAGGCCATGGAATCTCGAGTAGATTCAAATTCTCTTAGTTCTTGCACTCATGGGGCATCTACTTCAACATCTCCATTTAATTCATGGGAGATGAAAATTCTGGAATATGGCTGTGGGGAGTATAATGTAGAATAAGCGCTCTTGGTTTCTGACCTCTCCTTGTCGCCCAAGACTAGAGGTCGACCCAACTACCGCTTGAGGAGACCTAGAGAGGAACATAGTATTGGGTCGTTCCTACCTAGAGGCTTGTTAGCTGAGGAAAAATTACTTGATCCACCTACTACTTGGGTCCCTGAGGACACTCATCCATCTTGTTATCAAACCCCAGAATATGAAAAATCTAGCAGAATGATGTACTCCATGGGCTACAAAGGCCTAGGATGTGGGAGGAATGAACAAGGACAAAGAGAACCAGTCCCTCTTCCACATTTCAAAATAGAAAGATATGGCATTGGGATTCACCCTTATGGAGCGCACCCCAACGATCAAGATGCAACTTGTTCTAAGCATGAGGATAGCTCCGATTATCTAGACAATGATATGGATTCCTATTGTAGCCAATATGAAGATCTGGCCTCCATGAACCTTTTCATGAATAACGTTGTCCTAACCATCACCCCCACTGAACCAACCCTTGACCTTGTATACCACCTCCCTTGTTGAATGGGACCAACAACGTCACGTGCCACTAGATTTATTTGAGAATGATGAGGCTATTGCAGAGTTCATGGGCATAAGGGATATAATTCCCATTGGAGATCACAAGAAGGGTTTCTTTATCGACTTAGACACCTGCGCCTACTTTGGAAAGGAGGCTGAACTTCGTGGTCAGAAAAATTTAAAGAAAAGTGAGGACAAGAGTTCTAAAGAAAAGCCTCAGAAAAAATCAAAGTCCAAGTCACACAGTGAAAACCTCTTTGAGGCATTGGCTGAAAAACAAATAAGAAAATCAAAGGACAAACAAAGTGACCACGCCAAGGATGAAAATCTCGTAGAGACATCCTTGGATGAAGATCTCAACCTACCTCTCGATCCTACGTGTATGGAGGATTTATCAAAAAATTTAGTTGAAGAAACCATTGATGTCAATATTGGTACCGAAGAAGATCCCAAGATAGTAAAATTGGGAGCATCACTCTCAGCCAGAGAACAAAAGATGTTCACTATGCTACTGCGAGAGTTTATTGATGTGTTCGCATGGTCTTACAAAGACATGCCTGGCTTAGGTCCAACTTTGGTCGTGCATAACCTGGTTGTGCACGTAGACACTAAGCCTATCAAACAAAAGATTCGAAAGATGCAACCAAGAGTGGCCTTGTTAGTTAAAGAAGAGTTGGAAAGGTTTCTTGCAGCAGGATTCATCAGGCTAATTGATTATTCTGAATGGATATCAAACAATGTTCCTGTCTAGAAGAAACCTATTGGTATCCGAATTTACACAGATTTTAGGGACATCAATAAAGCTTGCCCTAAAGATGACTTTCTGTTGCCCAACATTGACATGATTGTTGACTCAACCGCAAGGTATGAAATGCTATCACTTATGGATGGCTTTTCGGGTTATAATCAAATTAAGATCACTGAAGAAGACCAACAAAAAATAGCTTTCACAACTCCTTGGGGCACCTTCTGTTATCAGGTGATGCCATTTGGCCTTAAGAATGCGGGAGCAACTTATCAGCGGGCCATGACAGTAATATTTCATGATATGATTCATGACATCATAGAAGACTACATAGACGACATCCTGGGAAAGTCCAAAACAAGAGAGGATCATCCTATCATTTTGCAGCGTATCTGTAAATGCCTGGGTGAATACAAAGTCAGGATAAATCCAAAGAAGTGTGTCTTCGGTGTGCTATCTGGGAAACTATTAGGCTTCATCATGTCAAGACGAGGTATTGAGGTAGACCCTGCTAAAGTGTCTGCCATCACAGAAATGCCTCCACCTGAGAATATCAAGCAACTGCGTAGCTTGCAAGGGAAAATTCAAGCCATTCACCGCTTTATCTCCCAGCTTGCAGATAAATGTCACTCATTCACTCATTTTCTTAAGAAGGACATCACTTTCATCTGGGGACCTGAGCAACAACAAGCCTTTGCTTTGCTTAAACAGTACCTGGCTAATCCACCTGTCCTCATGCCTCCCACTCCAGGAGAACCACTTTTGCTCTATATTTCCACTACGTAATACGCTATTGGTGCACTGCTCACCCAATATGACCTTAGCCATAAAGAGAAAGTAGTGTACTATGTGATTCACACCCTCATCGCCTATGAACGTAATTATCGTCAGATTGAAAAGGCTTGCTTGGCTGTTGTTTTCACCTTTCAGAAACTTCACCATTACCTACTAAATACTAAGACCAAGCTCATATCCAAGGTCAAGCCACTCAAGTATTTGTTTTCCAAACCCGCCCTCATAGGTAGAATGGCTAATTAGATCATTCTACTCAGTGAGTTTGATATAGAATTTGTCCATCAAAAATCAATTAAAGGACAAGTACTTGCTGACCAGCTAGCAGAAGCACCTTTGCAAAGCACATAACCTTTGAGTCTGGATCTGCTAGATGCATCTTTGCTCTACATTGAAGAATCTGTCGTATGGTAGATACATTTTGATGGATCTTTTATGTTTCATGGTTCAGGTGCAGGAGTGGTCCTTATTACTCCTTCGGGTGATCCTATACCACAAGATTTTTGCCTGGACTTCCCTTGCACGAACAACATTGCGGAATATGAAGCACTCATTGCAGGGATGAAGCTAGCCATTCAATGGAATATTCAACATGTTAAGGTTGTAGGTGATTCACAGCTAATCATCAAACAAGTTAATAATGAGTATAAAGTTAAGGATGACAAGCTCATACCTTACAAGAAGTTGGTGGAAACTTTGAAGGAGTATTTTGTGCGCATTACCTTTGAGCAGATCCCAAGAGCACATAACAGATCGGCAGATGCTATGGCAACAGTGGGACCTATGCTTCGTATTCCGCTAGGGAACAATGCTATGCCATTTTTTATAGAAAATCTACACCAGCCCGTGTATGACGTACCGGAATCTTGCCTGGCTTGTGAGGTTGTTGGTCCCTATTCCCCATGGTATGAACCCATATTCACCTATCTTAAGGACAATACTTTCCCTCTCAATATCTCCCATTCTGAAAAGCAAAGCATGATTCACTAGATAGCCCATTACGCCCTTTTAGGAGGTACACTTTATCATTGTGGCTACGATGGGAATCTGTTATGTTGTTTGGATGTGACGGAGTCAATCCAGGCAATTAAAGAAGTACATGAAGGAGTATGCGGAGCACATACAAATGGAATGGTCTTGGCTAAGAAATTGTTAAGAGTAGGTTACTATTGGCCCACCATGGAAACTGATTGATGTAATTATGTTAGAAAATGTGTGCTTTGCCAAAAGTATGGAAATTTCATCCATGCTCCATCACAACCATTGCAACCAATCACTACCCCATGGCCATTCTCCAAGTGGGGACTTGATCTAATAGGGAAACTTACTCCTACCTCATCTGATGGTCATACACATATCATCATAGCTAAAGAATACTTTACAAAATGGGTGGAGGCTGTCCCTTTAACCTATGTCACAGGAGCACAGATTTCTAAATTCATCATGAATCACATTATTTGCCGATATGGTATCCCTGTAGCCATTGTCACAGATAATGGGAATTCATTTAAGAACAAAACTGTGAAAGGTCTTTGCCAATGGTTCCAAATCAGATTGAAATGGTCCACGCCATATTACCCTCAGGGTAATGGACAAGCTGAGGCAACAAACAAGACTTTGGTAAGGATAATGGAGAAGATGGTTAGCAAAACTGGTCGAAACTGGCACCTACAAATCCACCTAGCCCTCTGGGCCTACCGAACATCAATTCACACTCCTACGGGTGCGACACCATATTCCCTAGTGTTCGGGACAGAATCTATCATCCCTTTAGAGATTGAACTCCCATCCCTGCGAATTTCTCTTCGGGACTATTTGGATATAGATGAAGATTAGCGAGTGGCGAGATTGGCTGAGTTAGAGCTCCTAGATGAGAGGCGAATTTGCGCTCTTAATCACCTAAAGGTATATCAACACAGAATCTCCTACAACTACAACAAGAGAATCATCCCTCACCAGTTTTAGGTGGGTGATTTAGTTCTGAAGGAGAACCAGTTCAACACCAGAGCAGAGCGAGAAAAGAAAGGGAAGTTCGAACCACACTGGTTAGGACCCTATGTCATAGCTGCCAAGTATGGCACAGGGGCATACAAGTTGGCTCACTCCAATGGTGATGAGCTCTAGGAGCCCATGAATTCCATGCATCTTAAGAGGTTTTATGCCTAAACATGGCACAAGAAAGTCATAAAAATCACAAAAAAATATAAAAACATAAAAATAAAAAAAATCAGAAAAAGAAAAAGAGAAAACAGGTCGTCCACTAGTGAAAACTAGTTTCTGGCACCTCAGGAGGATTCATTGTTCACAAGCATTCTGTATTAGAAGGGTAGTTGTCTTTATCCTGGACCTAGTTCTGCCTTTCAGTTTCCTTGTGCACACCATCTAGTCCAGCCTTGATCTAGCTTTGCCTTCTTCTATTCGTCTGTAAGGTACATGGTCTTTCGTTATTTCCCATCTTACGTTGGGGGCAACTCAACGACTTCACCTTCTTGTTCATAAGCACGTGGCTTCTACCCTTGTATATTCCCCACCTAATGCTGGGGGCATCCATGCTTTCTTGGTTACCTGCACATAGCTTTGGAAAACTGTTAAAAACACAAAAACAATAGAAAATTGTTTCAGAAAACACAAAAACAATAGAAAATTGTTTCAGAAAACACAAAAACAATAGAATATTGTTTTGATAAAACACAAAAACAATAGAAAATTGTTTCAGAAAACACAAAAACAATAGAAAATTGTTTCAGAAAACACAAAAACAATAGAAAATTGTTTCGAGAAAACACAAAAACAATACAACATTGTTTTGAGAAAACACAAAAAAAGTAGAAAATTGTTTCACAAAACACAAAAACAATAGAAAATTGTTTCGAGAAAACACAAAAAAAATAGAACATTGTATTGAGAAAACACAAAAACAATAGAAAATTGTTTCACAAAACACAAAAACAATAGAAAATTGTTTCGAGAAAAACACAAAAACAATAGAAACATTGTTTTGAGAAAACACAAAAACAATAGAAAATTGTTTCACAAAACACAAAAACAATAGAAAATTATTTCGAGAAAACACAAAAACAATAGAACATTGTTTTGAGAAAACACAAAAACAATAGAAAATTGTTTCACAAAACACAAAAACAATAGAAACATTGTTTTGAGAAAACACAAAAACAATAGAAAATTGTTTCACAAACCACAAAAACAATAGAAACATTATTTTGAGAAAACACAAAAACAATTTAATTCCCCTAAAAATAGACTCTACCCGGAGAACGAAGAATGCATCCTAACTGATTGGAATATAACCACTATCAGTAGAAATAAAAATGGTACTGACAGAAAAAAAGTCCAATGGATTAAACCCCCCAATGATTGGCACAAATTAAATTTTGATGGGGCCTCAAAAGGCAATCCAGGGGATTCAGGTGGTGGGGGAATCATCAGGAATCAAAGAGGCTGCTATGTTGTTGCTTTTTCTGGGAGAATGGGAAGATAGACCAACCATTATTCCGAAGCCATGGTGGCTCTTTGGGAATTAGACTTGCCAGAGATTGCGATATTCAAAATCTCATAATTGAAGGTGATTCTCTAAATATTATAAATCTTCTGAATAAAAATCAACAACCCAGCTGGTCTATCAGGGATTATATTGAAGAAGCTATAGAAATATGCAAAAGCTTTGTTAATGTACACATCACCCATACTTATCGGGAAGGGAACAGGGTTACCGAAAGCTTGGCTAACTTAGGAGTGAATAATTCCTTTCAAACTTGGATTGGCAGGGACGATCTACCCGCACATGTCAATAAAGCTATCATTATTGATCTTCATGGCTGTGAAAACTATGAATAACGGCTATTTTATGGATGATAATGAGTGGATCCCAAGGTACATGATGATGACATCACAAAAGATTTGGATGATTGCTGTGATGTGTGTGAATTAGATTGCCATCATTTCTTGGCATGGGAGGAAAGTGGGGGAGAAGGGCAATAATAACAAATGCTACATTATTATTAACCCGACTTTCACGGGAGGAACAGATTCAAAAATCAAAAGCACCGCTTGGCCTGTCCCGCACATTGCAAGTTTTTTTACCGTTAAAAACAGAAATAGTAATAGAGAAAACATGGGGGGTCCGCCATGCAAGACCGAGCCGACTGACAACCCTGAGTGGAAAGAAAACACAGAGCTTTGGGAGTACCTACAAATCGGGGGCCTGTCGAATTACATTGAGAGGATTCAAGGCTTCGATCAAGACGTCTCCATAAAATTCGCCAAGGGTTGGAAGAACAGAATTGTCAAGTACAGTAACATGAAAATGGAAATTACAGAAGAGCTCATAGCTCAGGTCACTGGTCTCAGCTTGGAAGGTGCAAAATTTTTCAACAAGAAAGTTGACAGGGAGGTTGAAACCAAGAAATTTCTGGAAGAGGGAGTAAACCTTGAGTTTGTAACTGCTGGCCTCAAGGTGGAGTCGATCCCTACACCTTTTAATGAACTTGCCAAAATGGTAGTAAGGCATGTTACCTTAGAAGGAAGATATGTGACTATCCCACACAAACATCTGATTTTTCTGAATCATTTTCGTAGAACTAACATTATTAGTTTTCCTCATTATCTAATCAACTCCCTAGAGAAGTCTATAAGGGAGGTGCAAAATCACTCTAGGGATGTCCCCCTACACCAGGGCCTTATACTCCTCATTCACTGCCACTTTTCCAGTTTCCCTCCCATGAACCCCATCCCACCTCCCTCCTCCACACCCCCACCTACCCATACTGCTCCCACTCCACCCCTGCCAAAAAGAAAGCATGATGATGTGGGCTCCAGTAAGAAAAGCAAGAGCCTTAAAACTAGAATCCCTACCTCCCATCGTGTCCTTAGAAGCCACAAGGACTTAGAACTTGCTGAAAGCCTCCTGCATATCAACATGCCTGTGGAGAAGCCCAAGAAGGAGGATTTGCTGGAGAAGGTTGATAGATTGGAGAAGGAGATTCAAGAGCTCAAAGGGGCTCTTAAGAACATGGAGAAAGCCAAAGGTAAAAGGATCCTACATGGTGAGGGGGAAGAGGGGTCATTGATGAAGTCTTCAAGAAGTTGCAGTCCCTTGATGGCAGATTGGGGAATGCCAAAAGCCGTAATGACTGTATTTTGTCTGCCCTAAAAAGCATCTATAACTTCATTGAACAGCACGTACACAGTGTTTGCAGCTTAAGTGGAATCAATGAAGATATATGGGGCCCTAAATAAAATAGGGACATTGCAATCTCCCAAGCAGACATGAAGGACCCCTCTCAGGCCACAGCCATTGCTTTTTTCATGTCACTGTAGGCCATCAAGGCCAAGATTGACAGAGCCCTCAAGTAACGGGCTGATGTGCTGCTGTTTTTTGGCTGTGATCTAGCTATCATTAGGTAGTTCTCAAGCTATTTTTTGATGGAGCTCTGTATTTTGTTTCTCTTTTGGTTTCTTTTTAAACTTGTCTCTTTTGCTCTAGATCTCTGTATGTTTAGATCCACTCTTCACCTTTATTGTAATATCTGGCTGCTGAGCCTTTCTTAGTTGACTGTTTTTCCCTTCTCTGGGCCGCTTTTCTCATGTTTATTATCTGGCTTTTGAGCCCTTTTGTACACAGGGTATAGTCCCTTCAAAACTATTTTCCCTTAATAAAAAAAAACACAAAAACAATAGAAAATTGTTTCAGAAAACACAAAAACAATAGAAAATTGTTTCGAGAAAAACACAAAACAATAGAATATTGTTTTGAGAAAACACAAAAACAATAGAAAATTGTTTCAGAAAACACAAAAACAATACAACATTGTTTTGAGAAAACACAAAAACAATAGAAAATTGTTTCGAGAAAAACACAAAAACAATAGAACATTGTTTCGAGAAAAACACAAAAACAATAGAACATTGTTTCGAGAAAACAACAAAAACAATATATATATATATATATCAAAAAATCCTAAAAACAAGGCAATTTTTTTAAAAAAATTCCTAAAAAGTAAAACACCCTACAAAATGGTAACTTGCTTCTTACGGTTGAAACTTGTGTCTTGTGCATGGTATTTTCTCCATATCCTATTGGTTTTTCTCACATCTTCCCCGATTAATATGACTCGCAGATCACTGGATTCACAACCATTCACAAAAGCTAGCTGCTTGCTTCGTCTGTACTCTGGGGAAATTTTGGTTGCCTGGTGCTGTTTTGTTGCGCACAAATGCTTTTCATGGACCTCGTGTCCATTTTCATTTCCCCTTGCATGTATCCTTGCTTGGGGCATCATTTTTAACCCTTTTCGTCAATCATGAACTTGTGGATCTCTTCAGCACTGATAACAAAACATTTGTACAACTGTCTTGACCATTGTTGGGTTAGATATGTGCGTTCGTACTTGTTTTCCCTGTTATATGAGCTTGTTTCCTTCTCATATTGCATTTCATTATTGTATGTTGTGTGGAGTTGGTACTTTCAGCAATGGACAATTGTTCATAGTATGGCTTTTCATGTCATTCTACCTTTGTCGTATGCTTATATTTTTCATAAGGACCGATGATGTAGTTCCTATGGCAATATGATGACATCAAATTTGTTCCAAAACAAATAAGCGGCTAGAGGTTAAGCTCTTCTCTCCCCTCATCCATATTTCTTCTACATGACTTCCCTTTCACCCCTAATTCTCCCTCTCCTTGGGGCATCCTGCCTCGTCCCCATTCTTCTGCCTACTTCTCATATTTTTCGATCGTCGATCGGCTTCCTTCATCACCCCATCAACACTCGAGGGGGCATCTCTCCCTCCTACTAATTTTACTTCTATCCCTTCAAGATATCTTTTTTCTACTATCTTTGAAGTGGCATCACTTACACCACCCCAAAGAGGGGAAAATGTAGACACCTATAATTACGCCCAAGCAATTTAAATACTTAAATTGTGCTAATTATCCCCTTTCTTGCAAATCAACGACATATCATCAAAAGCACTCATTTTCCCTCATATCATCATTAATTAATTACACTAACCTAATTAATTAAGTTTCCTATCCAACAAATACCCTATTAACGACCTTCTGTTAATAAATCAACGCTTCTACCTATACTAATTAATTATTATTAATTAATTAGCTTTCCCTTCCATTTCACCAATAAATCAATATTTAATTGATTTAATCCCCTTATAATAGCCTAAATTGCACTAATATTCCTCTAATTGGCTTCTATAAGCTTACACCTACCTATTAATTAATCACCTTTGATTAATTAAAATACCCCCAACTCCCATGACTTGCTAAACATGTATTAAACCCTTCTAAAGTAAGGTTACCTTTAATAAAGCAACATTATCCATTCCTAATCATGTTTTACCTTTATTCCACATTCATGAGAATGTGTTGAATCCTTTATCCTTTGGGCTATATAAAGAGCCCTCCACCTAACTTTTTACTTACACCTAAACTTTCTAAGAGAGAAAATGCAAAGCATATAGCAAAGAGACTAAGAGCTTGCACCTTACCCTTTTGAGAGTTCATCATCTTGAAGAGTTAAGACTCTTTTTTAAAGTGCTTGGGTCATATGGGAGGCGTCAAAAGGGTCTTGTAGCCCAACTTTGATTATCCCCCATTCCTAGGTTCTTGGAACATTAAGAACAACTATTTTGATAGCCATGGAGCTTACTTAGGTCCATTCATTTATTTGTTGTTAGAGAATAGAGGAGTTTAGATATTTAGCATTGTTTAGTTTCAAAGTTTGTATTGATGAATGCTAACATCTAACCCTTGTTTAATTCTTATCATGATGGTGTTTATGCTTTGTTTTAGCTAAATTGTAGAACTATTTTAGGTGGTAGTTCTTGTTTCATTTGATTTAGCATTAAGCAAAGTATACATGCACACATCTCTTAAATACTCTTGGAATCCATGAATCTTGGTGCAAAAAAACTATACTTGAGATTTTTCTCTCTTTCTCACATGTTATAGTTTTATAGGTATTGAAGAAGTGAAATAAGAACACAAATGATAGATACAACTTAGTCCATCACTATTTTGGAAAAACTCAAACATAGATAGGAATCACAACTACAATTGGCTTGTGATCTCTATGTGATTTTCAATGAATCACAAATGTGATTATCCTACAATCTAAGTCAACTATATTTGTAATTTTCATTTATTATTTTTTAAATTTAATCAATAAAATGTATTTTATATTCTTAAAAGGGTTAGGGATCTGACAGAGGTAGATCTGTTAACAACTAAAAATAACTAATATTTATTAAGTGTTCTTAGGTGCAGGTTTAGATTCAGATATGGAAGAATTTTTCCCACTTTACTCAATAAAGAACCCATAATTGTTCCTCACTTTTCCAAAGACATCATAAGATAATTAATTTTAGTATCATTGATTTTGTGATTATTATATCAACTAAAACATCTTGTAGGTGATCCAAACATAGGCATACAGTTTTGCGACCAAAGGTGAATTGCAATTGCCAGGGATTATTTATCTCTCATCTTCAATAGGCACTTTTTGTCCTGCATTATGTTGGGGCAACCTACGGCTTTGAAAACTTTCAATTGATGGGGGAATCATACAAAAACCCTTCTCATATGATATTAGGACATTTAGTACACAATAATCATAGTCAATTGATTCTATAATATTTCCCTTACGAATTCAACCTATCAATCCCTTCATAGACTATGGCTAAAGTTGAATATCGATCACATTTCAAGGTTCTTATCTATCTAGTAAACCATTTAATACTAAAACCATGGTAACTGCAATGATAGGGTTATAAAACCTCGATATCATCTTCATTTTTTGTGTTGCATCTTGCATGTTATAATACGTAATCCAAAAAGGAGAAAATTATAGACACTAGAAAATGCATTTTGCACATAAGGTATCTTATTCAAAAACTCCAAAAACATCATAAAACATAAAAAATCTCCAAAAATAATGCAATCCCACAAAAACGATATTATAGACACAAAACCACGCACTCAGATACATTTCTAGGTCCTAAAAGCATGCTAGCATTTACATGGTTCCTAAGAAAGAAAACTAGTAATTGACAACTCCCCTTAGCATGTTTCTTTGTCTTTTATTCTTTTATTGGTTTCATACATTTGTTAATCTCTCTGGAATTTGACTTTTTTTTTTTTTATTCTATGGCTTAGGACACTCCCGCCTAGTTCAGACAGTAGCATCAGATGTTCATGTACTCCCGGGTTCTTATGTCTCTATTTATCTTTTCCTACCCCCTTTTATCCCCTTTCGCTTCTTAATTACATTTTATTAATTTGGGTCGGCCTTCCAGTTGTCAATTATTAAATTCAAACAAGGGAATTATATTAATACATAGTTATGCTTTCAAAATTAGGGACCAAGAAGTAAGCATTACTATCATCACACAATCTTACATTCCAAAGGAACTAAATCACTCAAAAGGGCATCCATCTAGCATCCATTCAAGGGACAAGGGTTGCATCACAACTGCATATTCTAGATAGGAAGGGAAATTAATTTTATTCCATCCACATATTGTACTACATTGCTACATTCTAGCTACATCCCACTATCATTTGTGCAACTTGCACAAGGGTATCCTAGGGCACAATTTCTACACACAGTCACAAGAACTACATTGATTTTGAGATGTAGTGTAACACTCATTCATAAGTTGACTCTTTGGTGACTACCAGGGTCAGTCTGATTCCCCATTTTGTATTTTGCATTTTTATGTTTGATGTGGTTTATGGGCTTGTACAAGTGAACTTTTCTTTTGCATATTACATGTATCTTCAATTATTAAGGAGAGAACATCATGTGATCAACATTGAACAACTATGAAACCCTAACAACACAGGAAAAACCAGGTTCTAATCATTTTCACAATCACCAGCGTCAAGGTGTCTCTTCTTTCCCATGGGTTCCCATGTCCATATTTGTTTTTAGATTCCAAACCTTATATTGACCAATGATGAAACTGTTTGCATTCTATTCAGCACTTTCACCTACCCAGATCACTTCATGTCCATCCAGAAATCAACTAAGTCCTTTTTCTTCTCCTTATTTCTTATGGTTACATACTTTGCATGCTTTATTTCTTGTGTCATTACTTTATTTCTTCATTGATATATCATACATTATAGTAGTTACGTTTAATCTAGGTTTAATTAATTTTCCCTATTTGATCTCAAGCTAAATCTATTTTTAAGCCATCTCCTAAGACTACAGAAGAAAAGGAAACTGTTAATGTCATCTCTACACTAGAAAAGATTCGATTACAACATCCAAAGCATATTTTTACTAGGATATCATATGCACCTTGGTTTCTATTACCACATATTATTGACAAAAATATTATCACACTTCCACCACCACTCAATCTGAACCTGTCTCACCCTCGTGGCCACAATTATGATGGAAATGCAAGATGTGATTATCACCAATGCATTGGGAACTCTATTGATTTTTGTTTCAAACTCAAGCATGTCATTTAAGATCTCATTTATAGTAATGCACTCAAGCTCCCTGAGCCATATACTTCTAAGCCTATCAATGATAAGAAAATGCTAAAAATATTTAAATACATTTTGCCTAAGAATGACCAACAAGATATTGATTTTTTCAGACAATCATACATATCTGTAGACACTAAATCACACACTTGGGTACATTTCTATGTCCTAATCATATGTATTACATTCATATGATTCCTAAGGGATAAAATTACTAACTAATCACTACTTTTGTCCTTTTAGGTTCCTTTTTTGCCTCTTTCTTGGCCCTGTACACCCTACTACCCAGTTTGACCTTTAAAAATTCACCTTTTCTAGATATGGACACCAGGGCATAGCCAAGACACCATTTCTCAGGAACCCTCATCCCCTTTGGGTGCCCTAGACCTCTTTGTATCTTACTTGATGCTTTTGGGTCCTTTCTAGTTGTTGGGAATCCTTATCTCTTAGGGGTTAGCCTTTTAGTGATCAATTACAAAATTCAAGCAAGGGAATCATATAAAGACAATGTTATGAGATAAAATTAAACAAAAAAGTTATAAGAATCTATTATAGCCACCTAAGGTTAATCCAAAGGCATCTAAACAGCATCAAAGCATCCATCTATCTTCACTCAAGGGACAAGGAACTAGTTATTCTTCTACATCTAGCTATTTCCTCTCTATCAAGTACGACACACAAAAGATCCACCTAGGGAATGATTTCAACACACATACACAGAGATATAACTACATTAAATCTAAAATGTAGTGCAAGAATTGGTCATAATTTTACTTTGTTGACATTTGAGGATAATTTGACCCCCATTTTGCATTTTTTTTTTTGGGAATTTATGTGTTTTGGGGTTTTTCAGGTCATATCTTTATTGTAGGTTATCACCAACATCAGTGATCACTGTACGACATTATAGCAACAAACAATAAAGGATTCTGACAACTCAGAGACCCTGTAAAGATCATTTTCTAATCTCCTACGTAGATGTTAGTACCCAAAAAATTATCCTAATGCCAAGGTGCCCCAGTACTACCCAAGGTTACCTAGTCCAACATTCTTATGCAATTATGCATTTATATGGGTTCGGTTATGACCTCTTGTATTCTAATTTTACTATTTATCCATCTTTTCATAGTCTAGGATTAATTTCAAAATCAGCTAAGTATTATAACTTTTCATTACACTTCGGGTTTCATTCATCTTGCTTATTGATTATGTCACTTCATGAACTTTATTGCTTTATTTATCACTGTGAATCTAAAATAGCCTATTTAGGGTTTAACATAATCTACATAATTTTGTTAAATCATTTGGTGAACCCATTATTTTAGAACTAACCTTGCAATTCATCATGGATAACTCTTATGGTCCCCTTACTGAATCCCATTTTCATGATCTTCAAGACCATATTATTGAGCATCCACAGGATCTAGATCTCTTTTTATTTATTGCTTGAGAGGAAGCCATCATTTTTGTTGAGATTAATTTAACTAGTGTTGCTACTGCTTCTATTCATATTTCTACTCAATCTCCTTCTTCTACCATTCCGATTACTTCCATTGTGTTTGTCTCCATTCCTACTCCTACAGATAATTTCACTCCACCTCTCATTTCACATACATGACAAGTTTCATCTTCTCGCATTGAAGATCTAGTTTCTCTTTATCAAGATCTTCAAGTTAAAATCTGCTAACTTCAGCAAGCTACATTTCATGCCCCTCCATCTATTGATTCCACTATTCTTCTTCATACTCCTTTCGCACCTTCCATTTCAACATATGCACTCCCTCCAAAAATTTTAGTTCGACAGCTCCAAACTTTTAATGGTCATGGTTATCCTCAAGATAATATTTTAGCATTTCATGTGGCTTCTCTAGATTATGAAGTTTATCACGGTCTATTAAGAAATCATTTTTCTCGTAGACTCTAAGAATTTGATATGAATTGGTTCTATGATCTACTTTTTAATTCGGTAACATCTCTTATGATTTTATGGCCCACTTCTCAATCAACATTGGCTCAAAAATATCATATGCTCAACTAACACAACTCAAGAAATTATCTAATGAGTGCATGAAAAATTATGTCTTACATTACAAGAACATCCTAGCTAGGATAGCTAATGTGTTTGCTTACCTAGAAGTATAATATTTATTTGTTCAGATTCTCCTATCTCCACTACAGGAGAGTGTCATATATGATATTTCTCCTTCTTTTGATCATATTTGCCACACTCTAAAGCTACAAAAAATCTAACTTCTTAATATGGTAAACATTAAGTGTGAAGATCAGGATACTTCATCTTTTAACAAGTTTCCAAGAAAAGATCCTTTCAAACCATCTAGTAAAGCAAATGAAGAAAATTTTACTATCAACGCTATGTCTACTCCTAACAAGCTTCAATGGAAAGTCCCTAAGCATACATTTACTAAACTGACATGTCCTCCACATATTTTATTTCGACAACTCGTTGAGAGAAGTCTTATTATGCTTCCTCCTCCACTTACTTTGGATCCATCTCACCCAAAAGGTCACAACTATACGAAAAATTCTTGATGCAACTATCACCAATGTTTGTGACATTCCACTGATCATTGTTTCCAATCACTACATCTTATTCAAGATCTAATCAACGATAATACTCTTGAGCTTCTTGAGTAATCGACTTCTCCATAAGTTAATGAAAATAAAAAGATAAAAATATTCAATAATCCTCTTCAAAATCATGAAAAGAAAGTTGTGGAATCTTTAGCCAATCATGTATGTCATGTAATTCCTCCTTCATTGTCAGATCCTCTCAATTTTCTAGGTTCTCACGTTGATTCATATCAACCTCTCATTGCATTTTGTGATTACGATCTCCATGCTACATTCTCCTTTGATTATGTACACATTAGTACTTTCATTGATTCTATTTATATAAATGACACCATGGTTGATCCATTGTTTCAGGTAAATACATTCTCTATTGCACTTCTTATTTCTATCGGCTATCTAATCTCACATATTTCATATTGTGTTCCTAGATCTTATGGCCATGTCCAGCTTCCAGTTACAGTTGGTCCTCTCACCATGCTTGTGCCTCTCATTGTGGAACCTAGCATCAAAAATTGTGACATGATATTAGGCTTTCCATAGATCATAACACTAAAGAAATAATTTCCATGCCTCACTTGTGTCTTAAGTCCATACATAACAACCAAGTTGTCACTATTTGAGGTGTCGCTCTATGTACACCATGGAATTAACCTCCTCTCGAAGTGGCCCTCATGCTAGATAAATAAAATAGGTCCCCTAGACCTCTAAAATATAAATCACACTCTTCTCCTAGCTCTCGTACTTGTGCTCAACACACTTGTTCTCATCGGTTCACTCTTCTATCTCATCAGTCTGGGTTGACTGCTTTAATAGTTCCTCCATCTAGGTGCACATCACATTATAGGACTTCTTCACCTCAATTTTCTTCACCTCCTAGGTATCATTCCTTTTGATGTACATCACATCTATATCCTTATTCTAGATGCACGTCACCTTCATGGTATCCTTCATATAGGTGTTCCCCACCTCGTATTCAATTTTATGTACGTATTTAGTCTCATTCACCATCACCTTTCGATCATTTCACATGTCTTTATCTCCTCATACATTGGGTGGAGGACCCTTTCCATTTAATTTTATCAGATAGATTTCTCTTCCTCATACACTTGGGGGGCATCACAATCACTTTTCTTGGGCATCATGCTCATTTTTCCTCACTTTTATCATCATTAGGTTTCTATTGTAAAACTTCATGCTTCCTACTTCACATCTCTATAAATTTATCACATGAAATTTGATACACTACTTGTATCGTCACCACCCTCTGACACACTCTTGTGTTAAGTTTCACACTTGATTATTGAGGGTATACTACATACATGAACCTCACACACTATAGATTTCACACTTTGTGCATCCACAATAACCTCTACCCATATTTACTATTGAAAACTCAACACACTTGGAGCTTTACACACATTTATTACATCTAATACACGTTTTGCATCTATTACTATATGCACAACACATCCTTATAATTGGCACATTAAAATTATTTCCTTCTAGCATCAAATTCTTGAACAACACACTGCAAACTTTTCCAGTACATTCTTCTTGAGAATCATGTTATTATATTCTACAATCTATGCTTCATGATCAAATATTTATAGCACCCACATCACTACCCAATGGTGCACTCTAGTTTCATGGTTCATACTCGACTTCCGAGGGTCTAAATTTGAATTAAACCTCACCACAAACACATCACTCTATAGTATACACTTTACAATCATCCTTTCTAGAATTTTACTCACATCATTATACGTGATTCAATATATGCTTCACGATAAATATTTATAGCATCTTATACACATCATTTCATGATCAATTTATCTCTAGAATATTATTTAATATTTCTACGTTCTACCCATCATACTCTATTCTAAAATCCACTCTCTACACTCTATTGATCAATCTTTCTAGAAAGCACATTGTTCAAACTAATTAACTAAAAATGGGCTAACTATGTAGTAAAAGGATAGTTAATCTAAGGTAGGAAAAAATATAAATAAAGTAAATAAATGCAGTAAATAAGTATGAAAATGATATAAATAACTATGCAAAAGGGAAATGCTAACCCTATTATGTAAGAAAAAATAGGAAAAAACTTAGTTGATTCGATGAAGTGACAGGAATGTGTCATAGGTATGACTTGAAAATTAGGGAGCAGGAACGAATATGCAAAATTATTGAAAATGGTGGATATGGAGGATCTATCTAAACTAGAGTGCCTTCAACAGGACTAGGGCACCTGCAGGCACTTTGGTCTACAATTTGGGCACTTTAGTCTATGTAAAATCTTTGAAATTGATCTCTACAGGGCTGGAAGATGATTTGGAACCTTCGTTGTTTAGTACATCAACTTCATTTTCCTATACTAGATGTCGTTAATACTCCAAGATGAAATAAAAACCTACAAGACCCTAAAACAAAAATCAAACCATAAAAAAAGAATAATTCATATGAAGGGTCGGACTAACCTCACTTTCCTTATGGTGGACTTACTTATTGAGTGTTGCACTACATCTTAGACCCGATGTAGTTTTATGTGCAAGTATGTGTGAACATGCACTAGGTTGCTCTTTTGTCAGTTGCACTTTGTGAAGCAGTGAGAAATAACTATGTGTATAAAATATAATAGAATGTGTGCATGGAATAGAATAGATTCCCTCCACAAATGAAGTGTGATGTATATGTCCTAATGTTGTTCCTTGATGATGGAGCAATGTGGATGCAAATGAAATCTAATGTAATATATGGATGTAACTCTAGATGGAGTGATAATAGTAAGTGATGCTAGGTCCCTCATTGTGGTCTTATAAATTTATATTTATAGGGTTCTCTTGATCTAATTTTTTAATTATCCATGAAAATGATGAGCACAAGAAAGATAAAGATATAAAACAGATAGAAAGATCCCAAAAGATGGAAAAAAGTGAAAAAGGGAGTGGGGCACCTTTGGTGGTACGAGGGCACCCACGAGTGCCCCAGTACTATCCTAGGTGTCCCAATCAAGGATAAAATAATAGAAAATGATTGAAATATACTGGGCATGTGGATGAAAAGGGACAGTAATGAAAAAATAAAATAAAAAAGATGGCCAAAAGATGGCGTTAATTAGTACTTTCTTCACTCAAGAACCTTCTAAATAGTAGTGTGAGATTGGGATAAATAATGTCTAAAGTGCATGATTTTGTGACTAAATTTTCCCCCACTTTATGTTGGTGAGTGGAAAGCTCGGTAACATAAAGTAGATAGAGGTGTGTACTTGATGTCTATGAAGAGTGTAGTAGAAACGTGACAAAGGACTAGACAAAGCATAGAATAACAAAAAATATGGAGCATGGATACTAAAGATGAAAGATGTAAAAATAAAAGGTGATGAGAGTGAACCTAGGGTGGAATGCATGTGTAGTTGTTGTGGTGCATAACATTCCTGCATGGTTTGTAAACCATGTGTTATCACAAAGTGTTATTATTGATGTTGCCCTCATTTGACTGCTTGCTTCTCATACAGCCAGACCTGCAAGGAGAAAACAATCAAGTAGTCAAATATTTATGTATTTATGTGTAAAAACACAATGTAAAAGATGCATGTAAATCTAAAATATGCAAATGTAAATGGAACATGTGCACCTAATCCGTGTTGAGAAAGGGAGTGTAGAAAGATATCCTATACTGTAAGTTTTTTGGGTGATCTCACTTAACCTTGGACGAAGAAGTGTCAGGCGAAAGCTACATTATTATCCTTCCTATAACTACTTCCCTAAACATGTGTGAAGATATCTATATATTTTCCTAGTTTTTTGGGCAATATGACGCCACTAGCTGAAGTAGTATAGCGAGGTACATCCAATGTAACCTCCAAGCCTATAACTACTTTCTTGAATGCTAAGGACACCATGTCCTATAAAATACACTATGTATGGAGTTTGTAGACTGGTGTGAACCCACTTGTTGTATATAACTGAACTGAATTAGTTTAGAATCCTTGTGTTAGTATGTAAAAACCCCAAATTATGCCCCCTCTTTGGGGGTGCATGTGACATCATTGAAAGGAGAATATGGCCCCAAAAGAGGACCAACCACATGTACTCTATAACTCTACCATGCAGGGGAAGGGAATGTGTTTGGTATAAACCAAGGTGTAAAAAAATAAGGATGGATAGCCAAAGACAAGTGTTAGGACAAAAATGCATGCATGTAAGAAGACAATGTGTAATCTACGCAGAAAAATGTAAAAGCTACTAAACACACTAGTGTAAACATGCAAGAAGATAAGTAAGCCACAAAAATCCAGTCGTAAATATGGGACATCAATCATGATGTCACAAGACACACATGACCATCATGTCCATAGAAAAAAAGTGGGCACACCAAACAAAGGCCAAGGACTGCATATAAGAAGTAAACAATGACAAATAAATACAAACAAGAAAAATAATTATTCATGGAAACATGTAATCCTTCAAAACAAGTGTTGCACATGGGACACCCGTTATCACATTATAGAAATAACCAATATTTAAACGTGTGAATAACCAAGTAATTTAGAGTGCTAAGTATAAAATGAGACAATAACACCTGGAACAAACAAATTTGGATGCCCCCAGCGACCAGTGTAGGAAGGGTAGAAGGAAAGCATCCATGTTGTGTGTAAAATATTTTTATATGTGATCACAACTAAAAAAATATGTTAACATGCATGTGTGGATGGTATAGATAATAACATATAAGAAATCAATAACATGTGTAGTAAAGTGATCATGTAAAACACTAGTAAACAAAGTAAATGCGCCTAATACAATGCAATATGTTTTGGATGGATGGAATGGAATGAAAGATGGAATGATATAATCCACATGCCCCCTGAGTGAATGGAAGTGTATGCAATGAGGTTCATTTTTTAACCCCTTCAACAATCAAGAATGAACCATAAATGATATTGCATCATTGAGAAATGGTCAAGTAGTGTGTGTTGTGTCTAATGCATTGTGATAAATGTGTTAGTGTAGTGAAGAGATATTACATAACAATGATGTGTGTGTGAAACCTATAGCCAAACTATATATCATGACCAAATGAATGTATAAGTGATGATTTATCCTAATCATATATCACTATAAGATGACTCAATGAGTGATGATTTATCCGTAAGCGTATATCACTTCAAGATGAAATGAAGGAGTGGTGATGTAACCTAAGGTGTATACCATTACAAAATGATATAATAGGTGAGGATTTATCCTAAAGCGTATGTCACTAAGTTGGAAATGTTACATGGTGAAATTTTTAATTGTAATGTGTGATGAGTGTGAGGTCCATTTGATTTGTAAACCTTCGACAATCGAGTATGAACCGAGGAACTAAATTATGTCATAGGGTAGTGAGTGCAGTACGTAGAAATGTAATGATAAAATATGACCATGAGATGAAGAGAATATGTAAAAACATGATGTTTAAAAATGTGATTGTAGATGTGTAGAATGTATAAAATGTAATGTATAATGCATAATTTAATACATGCAGATAGATGAGTAATGTAGTATGTAGGGATTAATGTAATGCTAGAAAAATGTATGATGAAGACTAGGATGATGTGTAGAACATGAGTAATATGGGGATGCATGCTATATGATGTATGATATATGCCTATGTATAGAACGTGATGCAATATGCATCAATATCCTAATAGGGTATGTAATGCATAGGATGAATATTGTATGGTAGTAAATGCGTGGATGATATAAGTATGGTATATGTAAGATGAAGACTAGTATGATGTGTGATGTATGAATTTGTAAATGTGAACAAATTCTTTTAGATTAAATGTTGAATGCATGGTGTATGACATGCGACATGTGATAAAATGCAATGCATGATTCCTATAGTGTACTGTGTGGGGTTTATTGTAGTAGTAATACCTCAACAATCAAGTGTGAACCAAAGCACAAGAGTGTGTCATTGGGTTATGGCACTGCTAAAACATGTGATGAAAAATTATAATGGAAAAATAATAGATGCTATGATGAAATGGGGAGGGGGGAAGGTGTGTTAGGTGTCATGCCCCCAAGTATATAAAAGTGAGTTAAATAATCAATTATAGTGAAGGACGAAGGTCCTCCACTTGATGCTTGCGAGGATGAAATCATAGGACCATGATCTAATAGTTTTGGTATGGTATACAAACATTGTGCTGGTGAATGAAGTCTATGTGCATGTGATGGATGAATATATAATGAAGGTTGGGGTGTAGTAAAATGTGTCAGTGATGAAGATCTACGTGATGTGGAACGTGAAGGTGATGATAAAACATGTGGAATAAAATGAGGTGGTGATCATTGCTGAGATGCAGTGATAGTCCTAGGAATGGGCCAATGCCGATGTGTAGGATTAGTGAAAGGATGCGGTCATGTAGATGGTACTCGAGTAGGTGAGCTAGGAAAAGTGACAAGTGAGCATGGGAATCTACAAGTGACTCTTCCTCGCACCTGACCTCTCGAGGTCGTGCCGATACAGCTGGTGGGGATGGAATATGTGTGAGATACAGACAAACTAGTTAGGAAATCTAATGTCTTCAATGCGCACTAACGGAACTTGCAAATCTAAAGCAAAGAAAGCCCTCCTAACTTGGGCTGGTGTGATAGATCAGTCAGCAAGGATGACTGCTCAAAGGATCCAATCAATATCGAGCTCTAGCATGATTCAATCTATGGGTTATGGAATATGTGGAAAATGACCCGGGATAGTTTCGTGTATTTCTCCAGACAGGGTCATATGGTGGATGGTAAATGTAGCAAATCCTATGTACGGTTCTCTGGCCTAGTCCAGAACTCTCTAGCTTTGTTAGCTGTTGTGTCTAGCAAGTATAATTGTTCGATGATGATAGGTGGAAGTGGAGTAGACTGGAATACTAGTGTGTGTAGGCAAGTGTCTATGTCTAATTCTCTTGCGGATTCGTTGGGCTGCGGGATTTGTGGGTCACAACCGTAGACTCTTAGTCATTGTGGACTTGTTATGGTCATGCGTGAAATTAATTCTTAATACCTAATATCCAGTAATCAGATGCTTTCTCAACTTCTATGTTTAGGATTAACAACTGTGTGATTTTCTCAGAATACCCTACAGGTGTTCATGCAACCTGGATTCTTAGGCTGGTATCTATATCTAGAAGAGTGTCTCTTGCATCTGGCTATGGGACCAAAGGATCACAACCAAAGGTTTGTTCTCTTTTGAACCCTTCTACAGTCATATGAATGTTTGCCTAGGGTAATCTGTAGTTCGGTTGATTTGATCAAAACGTGTGTGCTTGGTCATCTTCTATGTTTAGTCCGCTCAACTGAGAATTGATTTGTTACAAGCTTACCATTGTTCAGAAGACTTGAATCCTAAGATTTTTATCTATATCAGTTATTACCATGATGAGATTGGGCTGGGGCACGATTGGCTTGAATATGTATTCCCTGGGCTCTCTAGGTCCCATGATTGTCATACAAAAGTAACAAAGTAAATTAACTGTAACAAAATGAAACTTAACTACGTGAAGTGTATCTATAGAATATGTGTTTTCTCTATCTTTTTGTGTTTTTCTAATGAAATTTATGAATTTAAGAAAACAACTATTTAAAATATCTAGAAAGACAACTAAAATAATACTTTAAAACAAACAAGATAACCGAGTGTAGCTATTTGTCTGTGCAATTTGTAGATCTATTCTAAATAATAAAATAGCTCATCTAATCTATTTGCAAGATTCTCGATCCTACCTCAGAAGTGAGGAGTGAATCATAGTTTCTTAGAAACTATCAATCCCCACAGCTTCCCTGGCAATATGGAGAATAGAATCTACTAAAATAAAGCAATTAACTACTCTATTTGATATGATTCTAACTAGAACTTTGAAAGCTAGAACTTGGATTTTGCATAATAGTGGCGAATCCGATGGTGTGCGTGATCTTGTCCCCTCAGTATGATCTCCTTGTTCTTTCATGTTCACGTGGATCCAAAAAAGTGTGTAATGCTAGCATCAACAAAAGTAGTTATTGGGATAAAGGCAGCTCAGAATACACACTGAATACAATGCGAGTAGGAGAGGGATAGCGCAAGAGTACAGAGCTTGGCTTATGCAATTCCTAGCGGGATCTATTGCGAGTCGTGCAACATAAAGCATCTAGAACCTGAAACTATCCTATTTGAGGAGCAAAACCTGTAACTTTAATGGCTTCCTAAGCTATTCTACTCCAATGGATTGGATGAAATAACAGCACTGCTTGCACAAGATGGATATGTGGCTTACCAACAATAAAACAATGCTAACTAAGCATGTAACGAACTAAACTATGAATCCTAAGCAAAATAAAAGACTGAATTACTGAAAATGAGAAGATGAGAAGTGAATGAGGGCCCATTTTTTTGAGCACAAGCCATCTATTTATAGCATTTGCATTTACCCAAGGTAAAAGCCAAATAGAACTCTTAAACTATAAACAATGGCAAAACACTATTCCAGGGAACCATAATCATAAATGCAAGCTTATGGCGGTGAAAGAAAGCTGGTAAAATGTTGAATTTACGTGAGTCGTGTTAAAAGAGCTTTCTAGAAAATGCGTAAAGGACCACCGCCCTGAGCAGGGCGGCGGTTACAAGACCACCGCCCTGTTCAGGGCAACGGTCATGAGACTGCCGCCCAAGCAGGGTGGCAGTTTCATCATTGAAGAGAAAAAGGATAAGAAAAGAAGGGAAAAGGAAAAATAAAGCATGTGGGGGCTAAGTGGGGCATGCGGGATGTTAACGCACACTTGGAGAGATTTTCTGGATCCCGAACACCTTTCGATGAGACCTGTATCATCATTAGGGCACGTGTCACGTTGTTCTAGTAGTACAGTACCTTACAATTTTGGGTACGTACATATTGCCCCCTCAGAGAAGCGTTTTAGCCATGAAGAGGCGTAAAACGGTGGGTCTGAGTATGGCGGTCCCAAAATGGGAAGTTAGAAGTTATACCTGATACATCCGTGTGTTGAAATGACTCCATCCAAAATTCCTGTTACCTGCAAAATGAAAAGATAACTCAAGTGTAGATAGACACAATAGTTTGAAAAATAAATGCTAAAATAACAGGGAATGAGAACGTACCATTTGTGCGGGGATAGGAACTTACCTCCATCAGCGCTCCAAACATGTGAAAAAGTCATTTTAAAATGAATCAGAGTGCTATATATATGAAAGTGGGCCCATTTTCCTATTCATTTGCGTGAGTCGATTTTATTGATTTTGAGCTCTGGGACCCACGGTGACAGTTTCTTGCGTGAGTAGAGTCAAAACGTCGGCGACGAGATAGCGATCATACCTCCACGTGCAGCACATCGACCCGTGAGATCACATGTTAGTTTTCTTCAGTTTCTCCTTTTTATCACCTTAAATTTGAAATGCTAAATACTTTGTCATGGGGGGTAATTTTTGAAAATGTCAGTGTTGAAAGGTCCACCTAGGGGGGGCGCCTACTGGGTAGGCTTTGTTTTTTGGTAAAATGGTTGTTTTTTACGTTTTTTAGGCTTTTTAAATTAAAAAACCCGCGTGGGTTTTCGGACCACGACTGCCGCCCTGCCCAGGGCGGCAGTTACGTGACTGCCACCTTGTTCAGGGTGGTGGTTACACGACTGCCACCCTTAAGGCGGTGGTTACAAAACCGCCCCCTGCTCAGGGCGGCGGTTTTGCATAGAATGCAAAAGGAACCTCTTTTTGAGATTGTGTTTGTATTTTTAGCATTTCTACGTGCTTTCATGATTTTTCTAGTATTACTTGGATGCTAACTTGCTTTGTTTTGTGTGTTTTTGGGTGTATGCAGGCGAGGGAGGAGTATATCCAGTGGAGTAGAGAGAGGGAGTGTGATTGGCTCCCAGGGATTCTAGATGCCCTCTCACAGGATGAGGAGGACACTCTTCAGTGGGCTAGGATACTACGCATTTCACACGTGCCCCATGTTACACCATCTAGTCACATCCTTTGTGACTTGTTCTCATACTAGGATGCAGATCGGAACACCTTCCGATTGCCAGGGGTCCACAGTGAGTGGACTATTACACTGGAGGACGTCTATCGCATTCTGGGGGTCCCAATCATCGGGAGACGACTCACCCTAGAGACAACAGGCTCATGGGCATAAATTTCAAAGTGGGCCACACATATGGGAGATGCAGTCATCTCCACGGGGTCGAAGAAGGGGGTGAGAGTTTGATCTATTCCTTCTTTTCCCATCCCCCTACTTCGCCAGGCCATCATGGGGATCCTTGCCTCAAGACTGATCGGGGACAAGGGAGGAGATACATTATTATACTGCTGGTCGCCCATTATTGCACAAATAGAGGGGCACATTCGGATATATGCCTGGGGAGCAGACACTCTTGGGACCACCTACCATGACTTATATAGGGTGGTCCATTTACAGGGGCAGTCATTGAGCCACCCGACTCTAGTCATGAGTTGGTTCTATGAGCATTTCATCCCTTATGGTAGGGGTGTGGAGGTGGCAAATCCTGGAGCTGTGAGGGCAGCCAGATGGAAAGACATGTTGGTGCTTAGAGCACCTCATCAGCCAGTTACCTCCTTGACTACTACCAACATGGAGGCCACACCATACCAGATTATGGCAGGCATATGGGGTGAGGAGGCTCTTACCTTGATCTCTTGCTCCACGATGGGGCAGCTTATTGACAGAGTGGGGTGAGTGGATATGCACCCCTTTGGCCGAGTTCCTCGGCAATTTGGTCTACCATACATGGGTATGCTTCCCCCAGTGGCACCAATATATAGATTAGTTCGAGAGGCCAGAGGGGGGCCTAGAGGCTGGGGTTGGACAGTGGTTACTCCTAGCGTTCCTATTGCAGCCAGGAGGATAGTTCATGCTAGAGGGAGAGCCGGTGCACCTCAGGCACCTTTACTTCAGATTTCCGTGGGTCTTGCCCATAGCAGCGATGACACCATTGAGGTAGAATTTGAGTCTGAGGAGTTTATGGGGGGGAGACAGAGGAGGAGACCAAGGACAGTGATCCTGAGTGGCACGATACCCAGGATATCATGCAGGTGGAGAGGGCCGAGCAGAGTGCAGAGAGGGTGACTCTAGTTTCAGAGGAGCCACTCTCCCAGGGCCATGGGGAGGATGAGTCTGTTGCGGGGTGTTACGTTGCTCCAGCTACAAGAGTAGCCCCTCAGTCGGTAGTGGCATCTGTGGTGGGCGCTGACCCCATAGATCCATCTAGGAGGCCTGGTGATCCGAGTAAGTTACCCTCTCTCCCTTCTAGTGTTTGTTTCTTTGTTAGGATCTCCTTAGTTGCTATCTTGTATCTTTTAATTCCTTGTCTGGTTTCTAATTTGTTTTCTCCTTTGTTTGCAGAGACCGCCGATGAGTGGCAGGACTTGATCCACAGGGTATGCACTGATACCCTGATGATCTCTATGGAAAGGACCCGCACAGAGATTTCCGTGGACACTGGGGAGCCTTCAGGAGCCGGAAGACATATTGACGTCTTTTCACCAGTCTGGCATGTGGCCAGGATGATATCGACCCTTTTCACCAAGCTAGCGGGGTACAGGATGGCTGAGCGTCTGATGAGGAGCCATTCTTGTGGTGAGACTACGGCTGCCCCTTGGGATCCTGAGCCCTCCATGCATTCAGAGTTTTGGCATAGCTAGAGTCCTAGGCGTGGGCGTGCACCTTCAGAGGGGTCTCGTAGGGATTGAGAAGCCACTTGGCTTTCGTAGATTTTGTACTATATATTCTTTTGTATATCCTGAGCTCTTTGAGCGTTTTGAAAATGCTTTAGTGTATAATGACATTGTATATAAACATTGATTATTTATATATATGCATTCGTTCTGAATCAAAATGTTGGCATTCATGGCTTTCTTTCTATTTCCAGTTTCCTCATGTATGCTATGATGTACGTTTATATGTTTCTTTTAGAATATATGCAATGGTGAACAAATGATGCAAGTGTTTTACTTTCCCTTTTATGTTTCATGATGTTGATATATGATGATGTAGATATAATGTGATTTTGAATCTTAGTTTATGTAAGAAATTTTATATACTTCATGTTTGTTTTGGCAAAGTGATGAAAACAAACCGGTATGATGAACAGATGAACCTGCCCCTACCCCCAACTCCACGCAACTAGTAAGATGCGAGGGCTTATCACCAAGAGTTGGGAAGGGCGCAAGTTATGAGGTGTAGTGAAATGACAGTGATGAAAGACAGACAAAGCTTTGGTGGAACCAAATTAGGACACCACAAGTCTACTCTACTCGAGTGACTTCATAGTTTTGGATGCAACTTGCTTTGCGGTTTATCCAGACTTAGACCCGTAGATGGCCACATAGTAGACAAAATCTGGGTTTTTAGGATTTTAACTCTCTTGGGACTTTGAACATCTGATTCATTTGTTTTTGACTCAAAGTTTCAAAGTTTGAATTGTTTGTGTATGAATTTTTGCATTTATTTGTCAAGAGGACCCCCTACACTTTGCCCCATGCTACTAGTAAGAAGCGTGGGTTTATCACCGTGGGAAAAGTATAGGCGAGTAAGGGCATTCCCATCCTTTCCCAACCCTACGTCACTAGTAAGAGATGCAAGCTCATCACCAAAGGTTGGTGGGGCAAGAAAATGTGTAAAATTAATTTTTTTTGTTTGACCAATGTTTGACTTGTTTATTTGAGTAAAATGTCAGTATGTGTTTATTTCCAAAGAGATATACATATGGGATAGATGTGACACCATGAAGCTTCTAGAACAGACCATAGGCAAGACACCTACCCTAAGAAGAAATCAAAAGTGAGAATAAACTTACAGATCTTGGTATGGTTACCATTAAGACTTTGCCATGTCTAGCTTTATTTGATAAAATGATTCCGAGATAATTCGATGATATCATGAAAATGGAGAAGTATGATTAAAGTGTTTATGCCAACAACATCATGAGATTGTAATGAATTTCTTTGAGAATAGATTCCTTAATCACCATTTGTGTATGAAACAAGCGGACAATATGATCCTAATCTATATGAAGATGCAATGTAGATAGATATATAAGTAGTGCTAGTTGCTTATGCGTAAAAATGCTTAAGGTGTAGGGAATTGACTATTTCACCAAATTCCTCACCTTCTAGCATACATAAGAGGTATGCACCATTCCCATAGTCTTTCATGACTCGGTATGGGCCTAACCATTTAGGCCGGAATTTCCTTCCTTCGCCAGTCTTCTTGTCGATCCAATTGTCTAGTCTTAGAACTGGATCACATTCATATATGTCGCATTCATAGACTTTCTTATTATATTGCCAGCACATCTGGTCGGCATAGACTCTATGCCACTGTTCAGCATCTAACCTAGTTTCATCTAAGCTTTCTAGATGGGAAAGACGTGCTTCTTTGTAAGCATCTTCATCCAGAATCCCTTGTAATGAAATGTGGAGACTGGGTATTTCAACCTCGAGTGGGAGAACTGCCTCTGCCCCAAATACTAGTGAAAAAGGAGTTGCTCCCGTTGGTGTTTTTATTGAGATTCGGTGGGCCCATAAGGCCGGATATAACTTCAAGTGCCAATCTCATTTGTTTTCTTTCACTGTTTTAAGGAGAATGGCTTTTAGTGTTTTATTTGTTGCTTCAGCCTGTCCATTGGCTTGAGGGTAATACAAGGAAGCCATATGATGGCTTATTTTAAATTTATTGCCTAGCTCACGAACCTCTTCATTCTTAAAAGAAGTTCCATTATCGGAGATAATGATTTGCGGGATACCATACCTGCAAATGATTTGGTTTAAAATGAACTTGGCGATTACAGAACCAGGTACAGTAGTAAGAGGCATAGCCTCTACCCATTTGGTAAAATATTATGTGGCCGTGATTATAAAATTATGGCCATTTTTGGATGAGGGAGAGAATTTCCCTAGTAAATCTAGACCCCATGTAGAAAATAGCCATGGAGTATTGAATGGTTGCAGAGCTTGTGCCAGCATATGGATCTCATGGGAGAATTCTTGGCACTTATGACACCTACGTACGAACTCTACTGCATCGTGTTCTAGAGTAGGCTAGAAATAGCCCGTTCGATGTATTTTACGAGCAGTGGCATGACCACCGAAGTGGCCTCCACACATTCCACTATGGAATTCATGGAGAATCTTCTTGGATTCTTCCGTGTTGACACATCTTAGGAGCATTCCATCAAACGCTTTTTGATAGAGCACTTGCTCTATAATGATGTATTTAGCTACGATAATACGTAACCACCTTCTTTGTTGCAGTTTAGCTCCTTTTGGATATGTATGGTCCATGATATAATTAATGATATTAGTGTACCAGGGACACTCAGAGATAGAGGGTTGGGTTTCGATGTAGTATACACACTCATCTAGAAAATCTAAATCTACTAGATCACCTCCATCTAATGGGTTATCAGCTAACCAATCTGCGATGATTTGTCCTTTAACAAACTTCTAATTTACAAATGTTAATTCAAATTCCCCCTTTAAGGTTATAAAATGTCCAGCCTTTTTAGACAAGGACCCTTGTGTGAGGAAAGTTCGTAAATGGTCCATTTTTACCATGACCCTTTTTTCTTGATTCAGCATATAGTGTCTTAAGCATTTGGTTACAAAGACTATGGCGAGGCATTCTCGTTCTTCTTGGGTATAATGTGTTTCATAGTTGAATAACATTCAGCTAATGAAATAAATCACACATTCTCTCTTGTCATCGTCTTCTTGAGCCAGCATGCAGGCTAGTGATACATTGGTTGCTCGTGAATATAAAATTAATGGGTGATCTAGCTTAGGTGGCATTAGTGTAGGTGGTGATAACAGGAAACGCTTAACTGCATCAAAAGCTTCATTACAGTCTTCAGTCCAATCAATGCTATAATATTTCTTGAGCAAATTGTTGATTGGATGTATGGTGAAACTTAATTATGGGATGAATCTCTAGATGACACCCAACTTTCTGAGGAATGACCTGATTCCAAATTCATCCGAAGGTGGAACCATTTTGAGGACAGCCTGAATTTTGGTTGGGTCAACATCTATCCGTCGTAACGATATGATGTAACCTAGGAGCTTCCCTCATGTTACTCCAAAGACGCACTTTTATGGATTTAGCGTGACTCTGTACTCTATCAGCCATGAGAGAATGATGCGGAGTATTTCCGGATGGTCACAATGCTTCTTGGCCTTAGCCAACAAGTCATCTATGTAGGATTCCATGATTTTATGAATTAAATCATGAAATATATATGTCATAGCTCGTTGGTATGTAGCACTAGCATTCTTGAGACCAAATGGTATGACAACATAGCAATAAGTTCCCCAGGGAGTTATAAACGTGGTTTTAGCTTGATCTTGTTCAGATATTTTAATTTGATTATATCCTGAGAATCCATCCATGAGAGACAAAAGTTCAAACCCAGTTATTGCATCAATAATGACATCAATGGATGGCAACGAGAAGTCATCTTTAGGACACGCTTTGTTGATGTCTCAAAAATCTATGTAGATGCGTATCTTTCCATTCTTCTTAAGAATGGGAACGATGTTAGACAACCATTGGGAGTAATCAACTAGCTTGATAAATCCTACTTGGAGGAGTTTTATTACCTCCTCTTTTACCATGAGAGCTACCTTGGGTTTCATGGGTCTCGATTTTTGTTTAACTGGCTTTGCATCAGATTTAGTGATGAGGTTGTGCACCGTGATGTGGGGTGCAACCCCTGTCATTTCCTTATAATTAAATGGAAATGCCTTCTGATGTTCTTTGAGGATCCGAGTGTGTATTTCTACTTCCTCTAGGGTTAACGAGGACCCTAATTTCAATATCCTTGGTTCGTCTTCCGTTCCGATGTTAATATCAATTGTTTCTTCGATCAAAGAGGTGTTACCCTCTTCAAACTTAGGTGGCGTTGGAGGTAAATCCAAATCATCACCATTTTCTACTATGCATATGCTAGGTTCCATTTGTGAGGGAAGATCCACCATGGGATTTCCAAAGTAGGAAGACAAATGTGGGATTAAGGACAAATCTATCATATGATAGGAGAGATGTAGTGCTGCATAGGTGTTTAAGTAATCCAAAGTGGCCATATCACTATCAACATGGTCTAGGCTAGTAGATTCATTTATGTTTAAAAGAGAATTTATCATTGTCTTTATCAATGGTTCATCACAAAGGGATACTATGAAACGGGTATCCTCTAACTTATTGCTTGGAGTAAAACGTGATGCGGAAGTTGCTATTGAATCAGTGAGAAGATTTTCCTCTCGTGGGATTGCTTCAATTGATATGAATTCAAATTCCTTGCTTAAATCTAATACAACTTTTTTGTAAAGCTGTAAATGCTCGGCTTTGGTTTCATATATCTCTGAGACTTGGTTTGCTACCCATTGTGAGTCTCCTAAGACTGTGATGTTATCAACGCCAATTCTTTTAGCTAAGATGAGGCCAAGGAGGAGGGATTCTTACTCAGCACCATTGTTTGTGCACTTAATTTTAGTTTAAAGGAAAAAGGTAAGACTTTTCCTTCAGGGGAAGTGAAGATTACACCTGCCCCCGCTCTGTAACGGCATCTAGCTCCATCAAAATGGAGTGTCCAATATTTGACTAGGAATATGGACGCTAGGATATCTGTTGTGTTTGCATATTCTACTTCCACCATACAGAGATCCTCTACTGGAAAAGAGCCAATGCCTAGGGGATATCCTATGCCTACTAAATCAAATGGTAAGAATATTGGTAGATCATTTTCTAGCAGTTCAATGATTTTTGTAGTAGTTCTTAATGATACTGCTTCTACGGTGTTAGCCTCATCTTTAGGGGTTGGGGTTACTTTGGCTAGGCTCATAGCTTCAAGATCTGTCGTAGGTACCAATTTTTTGTTTGTTTTTACGTTGATAGGTTTATTAAGTTGATTTGTTGGGAGTTCAAACTCCGAGTGTATGCCTGGTCTTTTCTTTAAATCAGCTAGATGTACATCAAATGGTTTTGGATCACCTTTGGCCATGAATACCTTTCCTAAATGTAAAAACCTTAATTCTTGAAATAGTGTAGAAGGGATTGCCTTCATGCAGTGTATCTAAGGTCCATCGAGGATCATATTATAGTTAGTTTCCCGATCTATAATATAAAACTCAGTCAAGATGGTTTTGGGTCCTAAGGTGACCGGTAATATTATAGTTCCAACTGAGGTGGCTTTAAGACTATCATAGCCCCTTAGTGTATTTCGAGTTGTGGAGCAATTGGTTTCTCCATACCCTAGTTTTTGGAGGAAAGAGAAGGGGACTATGTTAACTGCCACCCCATCATCAACCATTACACTCATTACATAGTTGTTATAAACCCATACTTGCAAATGTAAGGCTGGATCACCTCGGCGTGTGATCTCAGCATCTGTCAGCATTTTGTTTATCTCGAATATGAATTCAACATCCCTATTTGCCTGCCCTAGAGGATGAACATCAAAGTCCACATGATTTACCTGTGTTTCAGGTGGTGGAGTGATGTTAATTAGATGACCTAAACCTAATGCTTCTAAAAGAGCAGCCCTGTGGGTAGGAGAGTTTTTTAGTAAGTCTAAGAATGAAATGTGTGAGAAGGTTTTTGTTAGGTCGTTAATCAAATCATAGGCTCCCATAGGTTTTACTATGATTTGTTGGATGTCATCTGCCTCAGGCAGGTGGTTTGGACTTGGCTGAGAGAAATAATCTCGCATCCTTGTTATAGCTTTGATGGGTAGCTCAGCGTCTAACTCTACTAAACTGACTACCTTAGGTCGTGGCTGACTTCCTAGTTGCGGTGCAACTAATGGATTTAGCGAGGTCGAGGCTTCATGATCATTGTTTCCTGTCATTACACCCTTGTTCATCCCAGTTGGATTTAGCCTGTTGTTATCGTGATTTGGGAGTGGATCATTAAAGTTCTTCAGGGGTGCATTTTGAGGGGAAACTACCCCTGAAAAGGTATTTGACGTTGGTGATGTAGGATTTGCTAAGAACATATCCATAAAAATTTATTTTTGTTCATCTGGCAAGTGTTGCATGAATTTATTGTAGTCACGGCACGTTCTAGTGTCATGGCCCCAAATTTTGTGGAAAACACAGTATGAATTAGGATTATAATTCCTAGTTTTTTGATTTGATGTGTATTGTGGCCCAAAATTTTGATCAAACCATTGTCTATTAAAATTTTGCCTTTGTTGTCTTTGGTTTGAATTCTAGTTTTGGTACTTAGTTGAATTTTGGCTTAGACCCTGTATGGGATTTCGCCGTTGTTGTTGTTGTTGTGGATGATTAAAATCCACTGCATTAACTATCGGGGTAAAGTGATTATTTCGTTGGTTGTTTATTTGTGATGGAGTATTGACAACATTTACCTTTTTAGGCTGGTCGGTTACTCCATCTGTTGTTACACCCTAATTTTTGTTATGGATTTTAGGTCCTTGATTGAAATTCATGGTAGTGGGATTAGTTGTAGTGTTCTAATTGGGGGCAATTAACCTCCCGTTTGCTCCATATGTTTTACGACCACTATCAATTACTGCTTGATCTATTCGAAGAGCACTCTCTAGTTTTTCATCGTAAGTTCGTAATGGGAACTTCTGGACTTCTTCCTTCACTTATCTGCTAAGCGAATGAAGGAATAAATCACATAGTTCCATTTGATCCATGTTTGGAGCACTTGCTGAGGAATAAAGGACTGTACGCCACCTTTGGATGAAATGGGTGACAGATTCTCTGTGTTCTTGTTTGATGTGTAAGAACTCACTGATTCCTGTTCTTAATAGTTTGTTCATGTTGAAGGCCTTGATGAACTCTAAAACGAGTTGTTTGAACGAATGGATGGAAGCCTCAGGTATTCTATAATACCAATCGAAAGCGATGCCTTCCAAGGTTTTTGGGAATATTTTAGCAACAACCCCATCCCATGGGAGTAGTTCTCGAATGGTTGTAGCGTAAGCTTTGATATGCGCATTTGGATCTCCCTCTCCTTTGTATTTGGGTAAATCAAGAAGAGGTCTTGGAAGCATGACGCTTCGTATGGTGAAATCCAAGGGTTCTTTCAAATATTCTGAGTAAGTCCCTATCGCATATGTTTCGACCATTGATGGCGCCTGTTGAGGGAGTGGTGGTGGGATGGGTTGTTGATATGGCGCAGCATATGCGTTGGCAGGGGTATAAGGAAGCCCCTGTGTTTGAGCAAAAATTCCGGGAGAGGAGAACATATCCCCTTGTGGTGATTTGGAGTATATGTTTAAGTATGACAGGGTACTATCCAGGAATGGATTGTTCTATACTAGACCGAGAGGAACAGTGCTAGAGATGGTGGGTCTAGTTGGCATTTGTTGTGAATACTGAGGAGTCATGCCTAACGTGCCTACTCCTATGAGGAGATCCACTTGGCTAGGATGGTGTGGAGGATTGGAACTCCTTGCTTGCATGAATTGTGAATTTTTACTTGCTTGGGCAAGTTCTAACCCTCTAACCTTTTCTATTAGAGTTGAAATGACTTCATTTGGTGAAGTTACGATTTTTTTCCTTGGTGGCATTTGTTGTATACCATGGTTTTGTATAGGCATGTGATATCCTGCTATGAACTGATTGCTATCTTGCCAAGTTTCTCTGAGATTATTTCCCATATGTAGTGGCATAGAGGTATTTTCTTGAAAAGAGACCTCAGGTTGTGGTTGTAAACCTCCTACAGGTGGATACATACCTCAAGAATGTTGGTCATTCCTGGCATAACGTACCGAATATTCATTGTCTAAACCTTGGTATGAGTTTGATTGTCTACTAATTTGTGGTCTAAGTAGTACCTGAGGAGATGAACCAGATTCTCTGGTGAACATCATATTGTTTGAGCCTGAAGGCTCTGTTTGTTGCATTTGAGCGAGTTATTCAAACTCCTCTTTTTGGAAGGGTGAGCTATATCTGATCCTTGGAGTTTGTGTTGACAACTGACTAGTTGAATATTTTTTGCCCCACACTGAGAGCGAGGGTGATGATTGTCTATTTTGTTGGACGTAGTATGCTTCAAGACCCAAGAGGGGTTTGCCATATGCATCGAATCCCGACATATTCGGGGGGTATATGAATACCCGCAGAATAATGAGAAGGAGCGAAGGTGAAAGCCAATGAGGCAGAGAAGATGAAAAGTATACTAAACTTGGAAGAACACATGATACTATGAATTCGAACTAGAAAGTAGGAAGTTCACGTTAGCTTCAATAATTTTGTATGAAGGAAAAGTGACAAGCGAGCGTGGGAATATACAAGTGACTCTTCCTCGCACGCGACCTCTCGAGGTCATGCCGAGATAGCCGGTGGGGATGGAATATGTGTGAGATACAGACAAACTAGTTAGGCAATCTAATGTCTTCAATGCGCACTAACAGAACTTGCGAATCTAAAGCAAAGAAAGCCCTCCTAACTTGGGCTGGTGTGATAGATCGGTCTACAAGGATGACTGCTCGAAGGCTCCAATCAATATCAAGCTCTGGCATTATTGGTCATCAAATAGGACTTCATGAAGAGCAACAATCAGGGGACAAGAAGTCCCTCCTCTTTAATGGGAGAGGTTCCCTTATTTAGAAACGAACCTATTTACACATATACAAAACATGATTTTCTTGTTGAACTTAGATATTATGAAAGTGTTTTCTATAAGGATCATCAATTACAAAAGGACTGAGGAATGAGAATACGAGAACGAGCAGAAAGGCACCATTTAGAATTATAGATGACAGAATAATTCCTTATGCATGTGAAGGTATAATGAATTAAAACAAGATCATTTGTATCATACTTAGTAAGATGAAATTTGAAAGACACAAAGTTCTATAAATAACATCTGCAAGAATACAAAGCTCCTTAACATAACACAGACAAATGATCTTCACAAAATTAAATGAAAAGCTTAGGGATAAAAAAGATCAGATAGACGAAGAATGAAAAGTCATTCTGTATTGATTTCTTTATGATTTATTTACACTTTCAGAAAATAAGCCAAGTTCTTCCTCCCTACAAAATGGTGAGGAGAGGCCATTATATAGTTTACAAATCAGTTACTCTTGGTAACTACTTATTTTAACTAAAGATTAGTTAAGGATTTCCAATCGCAATACCTCAACTTATTACAATAAATCCGAGAGAAAGAATTGGAAGAGAAGAGAAGAATAAGGAGAAGAAAACATGTGCTTATGACTAGGAGGGACCCACCGACTTCAAAATCTTCTGTCTGAATCTCTTCAATGCCTCGGCTATGTCTCTGCCACGTGGGACTGACGTGTTGGCTGTAGACTGGGTCCAAAATTCGAGGCACTTCTCCATTTCCTTATCAAACTTGACATGAGTATGATAGTCTTTATCTGCTTCTTCGATGGTAGAATGAAGAGAGCAGATCTCCTACATTTTCTCTTTGGATATAGAGCTTTACTTGAATAGATTACCTTTGAGAAAAGCTCTTAATTGAGCTTTGATTTCTTGTAAGGAAAGAGGCACACCAGAAGTTTCATCCTGAAGATGACAATGTATATCTTTGAAAGCAGATACAACCAGTGTCTTGAAAGCCTCACCATTCTGCCAGCTATTCTTCAGTTCTCCCAAAGCCTCCTCCAAGACTTTGATCTTCCATTCCACGCTGTAGACCCAGGATTTTGAAAAATTATCCTTTGCATCATCAAAAACTTTACTCACCAAGAAAATGTTCTCATCTGCCTATCCCATGAGGCGGAGGTCTACTATGCAACTGCTCCAAAGTTTGAGCTCTTTATCTATGATCCCGATAGTGGATGAGAGATTCTGTTGCAAGTTGTTCACCTTTCCGTGGAGTTTGAAAGCTTCATCAATGAAGTTTAATCTAGCAACAAGCATGTCTTCCACCATGGCCTCCATAGCTCTGCCATAGAAGAAATACTTGTGCATGTCTTTGATACTTTGTACTTTATCTTGGCTCAAAATTACAGGTGGCGGAAGGGTAGTCAATGGGGTAGGGTCCAAAAATTTGTCCTTAGACAAAAGAGATTTGATAAAACCTGTGAGAATCTAGGCTTGTTCCTCCAACTGTTCAATAGTTTGCTGCCCTTTTTCTACCCTCCCAATGACTCTTGTGACCATTTCCTGGAGGTTGTGGATCTCACCTTCAGGGGTAGACTCTCCCATAGGAATCCTTGAGAGTTCTAGGTCAGATGCCTGTAAGTCCTGCTTTGATTTATCTATTGTAGGCTTAGCAATCTCCAGGAATTGCTGACCCTGAGCATCAGACACTATCCTGGAGGTGATTCTGGATTTTTTGGCACGAGAAGGAGGAGTAGTGCCTAACAAGGCTGCCATAGCATCAAAATTTGGCCCTGAGCTCTGAGAGGAAGATTTCCTCTTCCTACTGTTGAAAAAAGGTTGCACCCATACAAAAGAGGAGGAGGAAGTAGAAGGTGGGGTAAGAGGACCAAGAGACAAATAACTCATAGCACCCAAGGTATACATCGTTGTTGTCTCGAGTTGAGACATGAGTGGGGTACTTGAGACAACTGGCGCGCTTGAGACAACTGGTGCAAAGGAGTCAATAGCACTTGGAAGTTCGGTGCACTGGACTTCCTTGTCTTTATCCGTTGGAGCTTCAGGAGTGCTTGAAGGAGCTGGCACTTCAATATCCTCACTTTCACGGAGAACAATGATGTTCTCTAGTCCCAAAGGCAATTCTACCTACTTTCTCTGGGGATCTTCTTCCACAGGCTCCTTATTAACCTCTTTGATTTTCTTCTGGTATACGTGGGTGGATGAAGAAGGAGTAAAAACTGCAGGTCCTTGAGTTGATGAGGTAGGAGGGGTTTGCACAGGTGTGTCTGATCTTGAAGTCGATGCTTATCTCCTTGGTGTTAAAACGTCCTTGGAGGAGGATTCTCCTGAGTGCCTCCTAAGCTCTTGAACTTTCTTATCAAACCAAATCTTAGTCCTAACTAAGACTGGAGGTAGGATCTCAGCCAGATCATCTTTCTCTTTTTTAAACCAATCCAAGTCCTCCAAGGGAGTGTCCTTAACCACATTGTCATACTCATATGAGTATAGATCAGATTTTTCTTCCTTGAGTCCTTCAGGAACTTGTTACAAGCCGAGTTCTTGGATCAATTGTAGAGAGAACCTACCATAATGCCTCCTTCTAGCCTCAAAATCATCGACACAGTTAGCCTAATAGTCTTCTGTATCTGCCCTATGATGATATGTTATCTTAATGTTCTACTCAATGAACTTCTTCAAGTCGAAGCAAGTTCTTTGATTGAAGAAATGGACAGTGATGGGAGCCAGGGCTCTTTCTATATTCTGTGCGTCCAGGGCTATTTTACAAGTGTAGTTTCCCAAAGAGATGGGAAAGTGCAAACCAGTAATCTTCTTGTCTCTGCAGGTTCTATGTAATTTGTCTAATTACCTGCATACTTCTATCAAAGCCATCTTATCACTGCAGAACATAGGAAGCCTCAGAGGGGTGCTCTCATAGCCAGCTAGCCTAATATAAGAAAAAATTGTGAATTGAATAAAATAAGCACTGTAGTGCGATATTAGATTCATGGCTTTATCAGAAAATCTTCTAGCAGTGTCACCCTCAAGAAGTATACCCATGTACATGGTGAAGGCATCATTCACCCTTCAGAAGTTGCGATTGCTGGTCTCTAGGGTGAAATGTGGGCAGTAGGCATACACAGGATCAACCTTGTGGGCATCAATGTAAGAGAAGCCAAACCATTGCCTTGATGCTACCAAAGTGTACATCAGGTACGAAGTCATATAGAATTTCTTCATTTGCTACACATTGGATAGCTGCTCCGCTAGGTTCATGCTGATGATTTCTACCCAGTTGATATTTTGAGTTCCTTCGCACACCATGTTGATGAGTGGGCACATCCAGAAATGGAACTCGTTAGTGGAGGGTAAGCCCATAACCTGAGCTAGTAAGATTATAAAATATGACAATTCTTCATTGAAATCTACTCAGAAAAGGGTCTTGGATAGGCGAGATGCTCCCTTCTTAGGGTTTTTAAGCCAAGACTTCACCACCTGCGCCTTGTAGTTATCAATGTCTTGATTGAACAGGGCCTGTGCTGGATTTTGGGAAACAACTATGGCATTATCCATTTCTGGAATCCTCAGTGCAGTGCCAATGGCGGCAGCATCAAGTTTGGCGATGAGTTCCCCGTGTATGTTGGTTAATTCGCTCGAATCAGGGTTGAAATGAGCTCCACATGAAAGCATTGTATCTGCACATTACACCGAGATTGGGAAACCACCAGTGAAATCCAAACCACTGTCATGAATCATCTGTGCCATTGGTGTAGGGTTTGCGTCTGTCATCCTCGACCAAAAATCACTAAAGTCAAGATGGTGAACTTCACTGTCCCTGATATCGGGAACGGAAGACTCTAGTGGTGAGATTTGTTCTTGCCCCTAAAATTTAATCTCCATGTTGGTAGTAATTCAGAGGGTGGAGCTGCAAGCTAGACTTGGGAAGGAATTACAGAGGAAAATGGATACGCGCGCAGGAATTTAGATTACAAGGGTTCAAGAAAAAGATAGCATGAAATCAGTGTGCAAAACACATAGGGGGTTAGCTCGTTATATAGCCGTTTAGGAGAGAGAAAGGTAATAAATGCACATTAAATATATACCTACCAATTTGAAAAGCAATATATTTGGGTAGGGTGGGAAAAATTAGCATGAAAGGCACTTTGGTTCATTTGGGACATGAGGGACGCGAAAGCGCGAAGTATGCGACTTGGCCGATTCGGGCGATGCAGGGAAAAGACGCACAAATGCTCTTGGAACACGTGGGACAATAGTACACAAAGTATGTGACTCAGACGATTCGGATGAAAATGGAATAACTGGTCCGGGCCAACTTGGGATATTTGGGACAAAAAGTTCCAACGGGCCTGAAAAGAACAGACTTCGGGTAAACCGGTCGATCGGGGAACAGAGGGCCCAATTGAACTTGGGACACGCAAGACAAAAATGTCCGACAGGCCCGGAAAACACACAAAATGACCCAAAAACATAGATTTTCTCAATTTCTTTGGCTTTTCACATTATCAGTACAACAGAGAAGACACTTAAAACTCAAAATTTTAAATTTTCACCTTCTTAAGAGCAGGGAATTTTGAGTGGACAACAGCTGGCTCCTTCTGGGGATGACTTGGCATAAATTCAAGGAATGAGACAAGGTAATAACTTAGATAAACTCGGGTAAGTAGACCAGTACCTTATCCATTGGGCAATGGAGTCAAAAAACAAACCAATACAGAGGAAAACACACCAAAACAAAAGGAAAGAAAAAGAAAATACTATACAGAGTATACAAAGGGACTCCTTAATCACCTATGACTTGAACAATTTCATGTATTGCCCACTATAAGGAAGTGGGAGAGGAGAACCATCCATATAATCAAGGTAAAAAGAATTTTTACCAGCGAAGTGCCTGATCTTGAAAGGTCCGAGCCAAAGGGAATCAAATTTGCCATGGCTGCCACGAGGTTCATGCCTTTTATCCCACAAAAAAACCATGTCTCCAACTTGGAAATCTCTAAACCTGGCTTTCTTATCAAACAGGACCTTAACTTTCTACTGGTGAGCAGATATCTTATCAGGAACTTCCAATCTGCTCTCATTTAATTTGTGTAGGTACATAATTCTCTTATCTAAAGCATCATTGAAACTGGTATCTTCAATGGCCTTCATTAGATGCAAGGATGGAAACTCCACCGTTACTGGCAATTGAGCTTCTATTCCATATACTACCTGAAAAGGGGACATCCCAATAGCTCTCTTCAGTGTGATCCTATCTGCCCAAAGAGCATCATAGAGTTTCTTGTGCCAGTTCCGTTGCGACTCATTGACTAATTTCCTTATAATGGTCACCAAATTTTTATTAGTGGATTTTGCTTGTCCATTTCCCTGAGGATAGTAATTTGAGGAGTGAGCCAAAGAGATGCCGTATCCATAGCAAAAGTCCATTATCTCGGTTGAAGAAAAATTTGAAGCATTATCTATCACAATCTTGTTTGGCACACCATACCTTACCAAGATGTTTTCTTTGATGAAACTTCACACCACTTCAGAAATAGTACTCTTTACTGGAATGGCTTCTACCCATTTGGTGAAATAATCTGTGGTAGTTAATACATGAGTATGACCAGCACTAGAAGAGGGATTAAGTGTTTCAATGAAGTCCAAACCTCACTGTTGAAAAGGTTCTTCAATCACAACTGGCTTAAGAGGAAAAGAGGCTAATTTGGGTCTTCCCACGAAGGTCTGACAAGCCTCACATTTATCAACCCACTTTGATGCATCTCTGAACATGGTAGGCTAATAATATCCTCCACGAAGTATCTTATGAGCAGTGACAGTAGATGAGTAATGCCCTCCACATGCCTGATCATGAAAAGCTGAGAGTAGCTTTTTCTGCTGTTCCTTGTCCACACATTTCAAAAACCTTCCATCTAACCCACATTTGAACAAGGCATTTTCCCATTACACATATTGCACTGACCTTAGTTTAACAGTCCTCTTTTATTTGGCAATCAAATGAGAGGGGCATTCTCCATAGGTGAGAAAATGAGTGATATCAGTGTACCATTCTGTTGGTCCAAAAATCTATCACGTGGACAGATCTATGGATAGACGAGCCAACATTGTGCAGGGCTTAGCCCCTCTTTGAGACAGCAAAGCAAAACTGGTTTATTGCTATTTCTACTAGCAGGAACCTATGCAAGTCTCACAGATTCTACCTTCGGGGGTTGGGATCTCATCCCAATAGAGTGTTCCAGGCTGCGAAAAGAAAGGAATGAAAGAGGGAGAAGAGAAAGAATAGATCCGAAGGGAGAAAAGAAATGAATTCCAAAGCAGAAAGGTCAGAAGATTTATGTTTTTAGTTTGGTAGTAAACAGAGCCAAACCTACTTGCATAAATAAACAAAGCAAAACATGATAAACAAATGACGGAAAAGTAGATATGAATCCAACAGATTAAACACATACAGATCTAACGTAAGAAAGATCTAATGTATAACACAGCTATTGAGCACAAAGTCTGAATAATTGTATTACTTGTTCTTTTCTGTTACAAGAAAGCTCAAAGTCTTTCTCTCCTCACTTCTATTTCTATCTAAAAAATGTTCACCCTGAATACAACAAGTATTCTCATATTTATAGAAGATGAGGGAGAGAGAAGGCAAAATGGAGCCAACCACTTATTTACAAAGATATTTACAAAATATCTAAAAGTCATGTTGACTTTGACAACTTGGTGGATGACATCATCCCATGATGCAACATGGATGATGTCATCATTTGTATCAACACATTTTAGACATTTCGAAAAGAAAGTCGGAGAATAGAGAGAAGAAGAAGAAGAAGAAGAAGAAGAAGCTACTCATCATCATCATCCTGCGGCCGAAAAGGGGTTGCCTGTTTCTGATGCTGCTCAAGTGATGATATGTGGAACTGAGCTCGGTATTCCAAAAAATTGCTGATCATTGGCCCAAATTGATCCTGTGATGGATCCTTGTGCCGTTCACTGATTGCTTCGCAAGTCTCCCGCTCGTCTATGAGCTTTTCCAGGAGTTTGGAATAATCTTTCTCCGCCTCGATAAGGAACCCGATGAAGTCCCTACAGGCCAGTAGGTTGTTGATAGATTCAGTGTCGAATGTGACCTCTGGCCCTGTCCCTTGAGAAGCTATCTCCTTGAAGATCCGGATAGTGTCATCAGCTGATCTCAAGGTAAGGGAAGGAGTGAGCAACCCTGGAGTCATGGCGAGGACAATTTTCTCCATTTGGTGCATTGCATCCAGGGCCTCTTCCTTTACCTTGTCTATCTTTTCTAAAACAAATTCCAGCTGATCTATCTGATAGTCCAGAGTGGACATAGTTTTGTTGAGGGCCCTTGGATGACCGAAGACTCCGAACTTGACCAAATCCTCGACTGAACAGTCGAACATTTGTTGGAAGGTCTCGTGCTGGAGTCTAGCATGTTCTAACTCTTCTGATATCAGACCTGCTAATGCTTGGAGTTCCTTATTCGCCTTCTCGATGTTTAGATATAAACTGATATACTCAGCGATTACTCTTTCACTATCCTTGAGGATCTAGCTCCTCCAAGCAGAAACAGCCATACCCTGCTCACCAATCTTTGAATACTCATTGATCTTCTCCTGACTGAGCAGCTGAGGAGTCTCGGCGGCAGTTGTGGGAGGTGCACTTCCCATCTTCTGTAAGGCTTGAAGTAGGTTATATTTTATAGTAGGGCGCACAGGAAATGTGTGTTACATTGGGGTTCGGTGCGCCTTTTGGTGCATGGGAAGATTGTGTAACATTAACAAATGGTGCGCCAAAGGCTTAGGCGCGGCGCATGAAGGTTTTACACAACATCATGTTACTGCAATGGAGGGTGCGCCCGTGCCTTTCTAACTTTATACTCGCGCGAATAAGGCTTGTGCTGCATGAAAGCTGGGTGCGCCCTTTGGCGCATGAAAGTGGGATGTAACATGGAAAGAAGGTGCGCCAAAGGGTTTTTAAGAAAGTGCGGGATTTATACTTGTAGCATGCAAAAAGGGCGCGCTTTGAGGGCACATGAATTCAAACTACAGCAAGATGGAAGGGTGCGCGCTTTGGCGCGGGTTTTGAGGATGTAACATGGCGGGTAGATGCGCCAAAGGGGCGCAACTATTTTTATTGCTACAAGGCATGCCAGTGCGCCACGGAACTACACTTAACTGCTCATATATTTTCTTATTCTTTCTCCTACTTCAAAAGGCTGCTTGGACATGTAAGGTTTCACAAAGAGGTTCCAGCAGACCAAGCCATGAAAAACAACTCCCTTCCAGCAGATTTGGAAAGAGGGAGGAAGGAGAAAAAAAGAAAAGGAAACAGGACAGCACAGGGGGGAGACTAGCTCAAATATACTCCATTAAAAACTGACTAGCAGCCCAAAACAAAGACCAAGCACACCAACAGAACCGAAAATACAAAACAGCGAAGAGGGAGAACCTCTTACCTCAAATATATAGCAAAAATCTGAAGAGCGGGTCCACAGGGCGATGACAACGACAGAGCAGAGCTGAAAAATATAGAGCAATCACGTGCTTGAAAAAAGGAATGAAAATGACATGGGCGCGCACTGATATTTATAGAAAAACTTGTCATCAATGCGCCAACCACTTTTGAAATGGTGCATGAAAACTGCTGTCAACAGGGGAAAGTGTGCGCCCTTTGACGCACGAACGTATTTGACAACAGAAGATTGAGCGCACCTTTGGCGCACCATATGTATTGTCGACATGAAGTTATGTGTGCCCTATGGCGCACCGAAACTTGGTGTTGCAGAGAGATTATGTGTGCCCTTTGGTGCACCAAAAAGACGTGTTAACATGGAAAACCATGCACCAAAGGCTTTTAAGGGGGCGCACCAAAACTTGGTGTTAAAAGGCAAATCCATGCGCCCAGCCAAAAAAGGCTCAAAAAGACTAAGTTCGAAAACTAGATTTCTCGGGAAGGGATTTTACAACGTTTCGAACGCAAGGGATCCCTAACGAGGGATCGAAACAAAAGTTTCAGTATGGTTATCGGTAAAATTTCCCTTGTCAATTTTACGGGATAACAGCTGGCTCCTTCTGGGGACTACTCCTGAGCGAACTCGGGGGTAGAGAATCCCAGATCACATGTGCCTATCCATTGGGTACAGAGTCAAAAATAAGGGGGACCGGAGGGAGAACAAAGGAAACACAAAACAAACCGAAAGCAAACACACGACGAAAGCAAACACACAACAAAAAGCAAACTATAAAAAGAAGAGAGCAAGCTTTACTTCCAGAAGATCTTGAGATGTTGCCCGCTATAGGGAAGCAGGAGTTCAGCTCCATCCAGATACAAGAGATAGAAACTATTCTCTCCATTGAGTTGCTTGATTTTGAAGGGCCCTCTCCATAGGGAATCAAATTTTCTATGCATGCCCTTTGGCTCTCTTTGCTTGTCCCACAAGAGGATGAGATCTCCCACTTGAAAATTTCTCTGCTTGGCCTTCTTGTCAAAAAGCCTCTTTACTTGATTCTGATGTTCAGTGATCCTGTCGACCACTCTTACTCTCTTTTCTTCAAGTTCCGCCAGATACATAATTCTCTTTTCTAGAGAATTCTGGAAAGTTTCATCTTCAATTACTCGTGCCAAGCGTAGAGCAGGAAGTTCAGCAGAAATGAGAAGTTTGACATCAGTGCCATATGACACTTGAAAAGGTGACATGCCGAGAGATCTCTTGGGGTTAATGCGGTCCGCCCACAAAGTGTCGTACAAATACTTGTGCCACATCCGCTGATTCTCATCTACTAATTTCCGTATGATGGTCACCAAGTTCTTATTACTGGATTCCGCCTGACCATTTCCCTGAGGGTAATAATCCGAGGCATGTGCTAAAGTTATCCCATATTCATAGCAAAAACTAATAACTTCTCGGGAGGAGAAGTTAGAAGCATTATCAGCAACGATTTTGTTTGGAACGCCGAACCTGACAATGATATTTTCTTTGATAAAACTGTAAACCACCTCAGAAGTGGCATGCTTGACAGGTATGGCTTCCACCCACTTGGTGAAGTAATCCGTTGCTGTAAGGACATAGCTATGTCCAGCACTCGATTGAGGATTAAGTGTGCCAATAAAATCAATTCCCCATTTCCTGAATGGTTCATTGATGATGACCGGCCTTAGGGGAAGGGCAGCCAACTTGGGCTTGCCGAAAAATTGCTGACAGGGTTCACACTTTGCCACCCAGGTAGCCGCATCTTGAAAGACCTTTGGCCAATAGTACCTAGCTCGAATGATCTTGTGTGCTGTCACGGAAGAAGAAAAATGGCCTCCACAGGCTGAATTGTGAAAAAATTCCAGCAGTTTTACTTGCTGGGGCTTATCAACACATCGCAGGAAGACACCATCTATCCCGCGCTTATATAAACCATCATCCCAGATGACATATTTAGCTGCTCTGAGCTTTATAGTGCGCTTCTCCCTCACAGTTAGGTGCATTGGGAATTCACCGTAGGTAAGGAAGAAAGCAATGTCGGAGTACCACTCGTCACTAGTTGCAACAAATAGAACCAGAGGTAGAGAATCAAGCTCCTTTAGAGGGCTTTGCTCTTCGTTTGTACAATCTTCTTTTCCTTTAGGACCTTCTAAATTTTCATTTTCAGCCATTAGCTGACACAGGCCTTTGCCCCTCACCAGCTTGGTAGGTTTAATATCCAGGTCATATTCCTGGACCTTTGCGATCCAATTCCCTCTCAAGCTTCCTAACTCCTGCTGAGTTAGAATTGATTTTACCGCCGTGTCAGGGACCAGCACCACCATATGCGAGTTTAGAATGTAATACCTAAAATTCTTCACTGCTTTGACAATGGCAAAGGCATGCTTTTCCAATTGAGTCATCTTCAACTCGTGAGGCTTGAGGGGATAACTCATGAATGCAATCGGGGATTCAATGTCTTCTGACTTCCTTTGCATTAAGATTGTAGACACAGTATGTTCTGATGCGTAGCTATACATGATGAAGTCCTTGGAGAAGTCGGGACATACCAGGACTGGTGCATGGGCAACAGAAGTTTTTATTTCTTCAAATGAATTTTTCCCTTCCTCACTCCATCTGAAAGTTGGTGACCCTTTCATCATGTTCGATATGTGGCGAGTCTTCTCGGCAAAGTTAGGAACAAAACGCCTAAGAAAGTTCACCTTTCCGAAGAAAGAATGAACACCAGTCTTGCTTGTAGGCAGAGTAAGGCTCTGAATAGCCTTAACCCTTTCAATATCTATCCTCATTCCTTCTTTGCTAACCACATGCCCTAGCAACTTCCCTTCCGTAACTCCAAAAATGGACTTTTTGGGATTTAGGGAAATTCCATGTTCTCGGCACCTGGCCAATACTTGCTCCAAGTGATCTTAATGATCACTTCGTTGTTTAGAGAACACGGTTAAGTCATCTAGATAAACTACAATGACTTTTCCCATCATACCTTTAAATGCGAAGTCCATGGCCCGTTGAAAAGTAGCACCTGCATTAGTCAGGCCAAAAGGCATCCTGTTGTAGGCAAATGTACCCCAGGGAGTAGTGAATGCTGTTTTGAATTGATCTTCAGGCGAGACTTCAATCTAATTGTAGCCTGAAAAACCATCAAGCATAGACAGCATTTCTGATCCAGTTACTGCTTGCAGAACTTGATCCATTATCGGAAGAGGGTAGTTTTCTTTTAGTGAAGCTTGATTCAAATTTCGAAAGTCTACGCATATGTGTATCTCGCTGTTTTTCTTGCGCACTGGCACAATATTCGCCACCCAAGTGCTGTGATGGATAGGGAAGATGATTCTTGCATCCAGCATCTTCTGAATTTCTGCCTGGATGGTGCCTGAAATCTTCGGATTATAGTGCCTTTGCTTCTGGTGAAAGGCTTTGACATCTTCTTTCAGCGGTATGTCATGCTGAACGTCCTTTGGCTTGAAGGACTTTAGATCGGCATAGGACCATGCCAACACATCTATATATTTCTTCAGCAACTTGACAAATTTCCACTTCTCTTCAGGCATGCAACATTTGCCAATGTTTACAAATTGCGGATGTGCCTCAGAACCTATATTGACTGGTTCTGTTTCTGGGGATGAGTCAGGAACATCTTGCTTCTTCTTTTTCATAAAACGGTCGTGCCTGTCAAACAAGCGCTCCAGAGAAACCAGGCCCTTCGGAATTTTATTTCCTTTGAGCTGACATATGCCGTCTTTCTCCTCTGATTCATGGTTTTGACTGTTGATTGATTCGCGGCATGTAGAGGTGGATCCTTCAAAATACAACTCATCAAAATGTTCTGATTTTTCTAGAAAGGCAATGAGGTGATTATCATCGTTGAATACCTGCCAATGCTGAGAGTTGTTTGGCACGCTCAGGCGGAAAACCACTTCAATGGTGTATTTGTTCATTTTCAAACCCAGGTGCGGGAGCATGAGAGATGCCGAAACGGCCAATGAATTGGCCATATCATTTTGAGCTCTTGGAATTGCTCCTATTGAAAAGGCATCAAATTCTTCAATGCTGTCCCATACTGCGTTACGGTAGTGCCTGAGCCTCTCATTTTTCACTTGGTAAATCCTTTTGACCTGATTTACAACTAGCTCAGCATCACCTTGGACTTTCAAAGTTTTAATTCCTCTTTCCTTTGCGGCTTGCATACCGAGCAACAGAGATTCATACTCAGCAGTATTGTTAGTGTTGAAAAACTGCAATTTGAAAGAAAGAGGAATTACCTCCTCTTTGGGAGATATTAGCACGATTCTGGTGCCACACCCACTAGTCGCGCAACTGCCATCAAATTGCAAGGTCCAGATCTCATTAAGATCCTTTTCTTGAACAAAAACGCCCTTTGTACCCATCTCGGTAGATAAGAAGTAGTTCCCCATCCCTGATGATTCAAAAAGGATTTGGGCTTTGGGGTCCTCAGAGCTAGTAACCAAGTACTTCTTTTGCGATTCCGGTTGTAAAGTCTGCATCACACCTTTGACGGGTATTCTAGCTTTAGACCAGTCCATGTGAACTTCTCCACCAACTTCACTGCAAAAACTCCTTCTTAGCAGAATTCCATAGGTTGCTGGAATGTCAGCAACGAGAACGGTCATCTTTACCCTCTTTTCAGGGAATGCTGCGAACGAAAATTGCACGTCTTTGATTTGGCCAATCAATGGAACTTGCTTGGTCTCCAAGGAGTAACATCTGCCGAAAGGTTTGGTAAGAGTGAGGCCCAAAGCATGGGCGACTTTCTCCGGCATGACGTTATCGGAAGCTCCGGAATCAATTATGCAGTTGCTCAACTTATGGCCTTTGATTAGGAGAGAGAGATAGAAAGGTTCTATCTTGCCTGATGCAGATGTTGAAGCAACATTTATGTGAGATTCAAGGGGAGTGGAAAGGATTCCTTTTGGGGAAACCTGTTTAGACGCAACAGCTTGACTCTGAATATATTTAGTTAATCTTACAAGCTTTTCAGGGTTTGACTGAAGGTACTCAGCTTCAGACATTTGGATCTTGGTCTTCTTAGCGTGATCTATAATATCAAACGCGGCCAAGGGTTGCGTTGGTGAGGGAATGAGTCCTTCACTTCGCGATGGTGGAACAGGGTTACTGATCTTGATAGGAATATGAGGGGGCTGATTCGGAGGAGAGATGGGCGGAAAGGACTTCTTTGGAAAAGACCTAGCAGGGAGTTGAGTAGGAAGGGGATTACCTCTTTTAACAATGGTTGGAGGCGCGTTCAACATGACCTTCTCCTTCTGCACATGGGCAGCAACTTCCACTTCTTTTCCTTGCGAGCGGGTAAAAACATCATATGATTGTCCGCTTGCATAGCCTTGAGTACTCTCTTCTTCATCAAATTCATCCTCATCAAATTCCATGTATCCAATAGTAGAGTCGTCAGTCGGCTCACCGACATCTTGATCATCTTCGTCTTGAGGCGAAGATTCTTCATAGTACTGCTCTTCCTCTTTAATTTCGGCCAAAGCATTGACCGGAGGAGCTTCAAGTGCCAACCGTGGAGCAGTTGCAGGTAGTCGCGGTCTTTGTGAAACATTGTTGGGAACAAAACTCCTTCATGGAACATCTCGGTATGAGGAACTAGGAGCCTGGGCCAACTGCTTTTTCAATGCGAGCAGATCATTCACCATCTTTTGGAATGCCAGATCAGATGAAGTGGCAGGCGAGGGATCTGAAGATTTAGACTTTGATGATTCCTTTTTTAACTCGCCAGATATTATCAAATTGTCTTCTATCCGAATGGCAGCGGCTTGAGTGAGTGTCAGGGTAGCTACTCACTCTTGAAGGAGCAAGAAGCTAACTTTTGAGCTCATGGCGTTCACGAAGAAACACTTCTGATTCTCCGGTGTTGGAAGCATGGCAGTAGGGACACGGTTGATTAATGCATTGAACCGGGCGACAAAATCGCGCATAGTCTCATTGGCCTCTTTCTTCAGGTGGGTGATCTGTGATAGCAATGCAAATGCATCTTCTGAAGGCTTGTATCTGTCTTCAAAAGCTTCCTGCAAGGTTGCCCAACTGGTGATAGATGCGGCCGGCAAATGCTGAAACCATTCAGCTGCGGGCCCTTGTAGAGTCTCCAGAAAAAAGTGAACCGACACATCTTCGTGAGTCACGTCCAAAATACTGCATGACATAATGAAAGCAGATATGTGGGAATCCGTGCTTTGATTTCCGCTCCCGTCGAATTTGGGAAAATTCTTTCTGTTTTCGTGAGGGAGCGCATGAACTAGATGTGGTAATGCGAGAGGACCCATAGCATTTCTCCATGGTACCGCCATTTGAAAGGCTGGAAAAAGCACACGAGCTGGGAGGGTGGTTCCACTAAGCAGCAAGGCACTACAAAGGGATGTAGATGCTCCTTGTAAAAGACTTTTTCTTCGTGGAGGTGAGACACTCCTGGATGACCGGCTAGCCAAGCTTAACGCTGAAAAACATGCCGGTGTTATGCTGAAATTGTGCCTTTGAAGCAGATCGAAAGTAGGATCGACTTCTCCATGGGCTCTCCTGCTACACGTAAAAGGTTCACTTGCCAGCGTACGTTCCAGATCTGCGATATTATGGCGTAGATTTAAACTTTATTTTTGGGTGTACTTGCTGATTTTCTGGTTTTTCTGACAAAAACCAGCAGCATGCACTTTTCAAGATATTGAAAAACTATCCTCTTCGAAAAACCGATTGCGGTTAATGACAAATAATAGCGAGGATAAGATGGCAGGGAAGAATAGCAGGCTGATTTTCAGAGGGTTTCAAACTTTTTAGAAAATAGTCAAAAAATCAGATCTACGGAAAAATGTTAACTTTGATAAAAACTTAGCGAACTAAAGATCTGTAACTAGGCCCGATCTATGGATTGCAGAAGAAAATTTTCAATTTCGGGCACTTTTGCAAATTTTTTGGATTTTCAACAAAAGTTCAGATTTGCAAACTGGCAGCGATTTTCTTATATTTTTCTGATTTTATATTATATCACCACCGTAGATCTGACAGATCTATCCGTTCCCCAGCGGAGTCGCCAAAAAATGTTGGTCCGAAAATCTGTCACGTGGACAGATCTATGGATAGACGAGCCAACAGTGTGCAGGGCTTAGCCCCTCTTTGAGACAGCAAAGCAAAATTGGTTTATTGCTATTTCTACTAGTAGGAACCTATGCAAGTCTCACAGATTCTGCCTTCGGGGGTTGGGATCTCATCCCAGTAGAGTGTTCCAGGCTGCGAAAAGAAAGGAATGAAAGAGGGAGAAGAGAAAGAACAGATCCGAAGGGAGAAAAGAAATGAATTCCAAAGCAGAAAGGTCAGAAGATTTATGTTTTTAGTTTGGTAGTAAACAGAGCCAAACCTACTTGCATAAATAAACAAAGCAATACTGATAAACAAATGACAGAAAAGTAGATATGAATCCAACAGATTAAACACATACAGATCTAAAGTAAGAAAGATCTAATTTATAACACAGCTATTGAGCACAAAGTCTGAATAATTGTATTACTTGTTCTTTTCTGTTACAAGAAAGCTCAAAGTCTTTCTCTCCTCACTTCTATTTCTATCTAAAAAATGTTTACCCTGAATACAACAAGTATTCTCATATTTATAGAAGATGAGGGAGAGAGAAGGCAAAATGGAGCCAACCACTTATTTACAAAGATATTTACAAAATATCTAAAAGTCATGTTGACTTTGACAACTTGGTGGATGACATCATCCCATGATGCAACATGGATGATGTCATCATTTGTATCAACACATTTTAGACATTTCGAAAAGAAAGTCAGAGAATAGAGAGAAGAAGAAGAAGAAGAAGAAGAAGAAGAAGAAGAAGCTACTCATCATCATCATCCTGCGGCCGAAAAGGGGTTGCCTATTTCTGATGCTGCTCAGGTGATGATATGTGGAACTGAGCGCGGTATTCCAAAAACTTGCTGATCATTGGCCCAAATTGATCCTGTGATGGATCCTTGTGCCATTCACTGATTACTTCGCAAGTCCTCCCGCTCGTCTATGAACTTTTCTGGGAGTTTGGAATAATCTTTCTCCGCCTCGATAAGGAACCCGATGAAGTCCCTACAGGCCAGTAGGTTGTTGATAGATTCAGTGTCGAATGTGACCTCTGGCCCTGTCCCTTGAGAAGCTATCTCCTTGAAGATCCGGATAGTGTCATCAGCTGATCTCAAGGTAAGGGAAGGAGTGAGCAACCCTGGAGTCATGGCGAGGACAATTTTCTCCATTTGGTGCATTACATCCAGGGCCTCTTCCTTTACCTTGTCTATCTTTTCTAAAACAAATTCCAGCTGATCTATCTGATAGTCCAGAGTGGACATAGTTTTGTTGAGGGCCCTTGGATGACCGAAGACTCCGAACTTGACCAAATCCTCGACTGAACAGTCGAACATTTGTTGGAAGGTCTCGTGCTGGAGTCTAGCATGTTCTAACTCTTCTGATATCGGACCTGCTAATGCTTGGAGTTCCTTATTCGCCTTCTCGATGTTTAGATATAAATTGATATACTTGGCAATTACTCTTTCACTATCCTTGAGGATCTGGCTCCTCCAAGCAGAAACAGCCATACCCTGCTCGCCGATCTTTGAATACTCATTGATCTTCTCCTGACTGAGCAGCTCAGGAGTCTCGGCGGCAGTTATGGGAGGTGCACTTCCCATCTTCTGTAAGGCTTGAACCAGGTTGCATTTTATAGCAGGGCGCACAGGAAATGCGTGTTACATTGGGGTTCGGTGTGCCTTTTGGTGCATGGGAAGATTGTGTAACATTAACAAATGGTGCGCCAAAGGCTTTGGTGCGGCGCATGAAGGTTTTACACAACATCATGTTACTGCAATGGAGGGTGCGCCCACGTGTTTCTAACTTTATACTTGCACGAATAAGGCTTGTGTTGCATGAAAGCTTGGTGCGCCCTTTGGCGCATGAAAGCGGGATGTAACATGGAAAGAAGGTGTGCCAAAGGGTTTTTAAGAAAGCGCGGGATTTATACTTGTAGCATGCAAAAAGGGCACGCTTTGAGGGCGCATGAATTCAAACTGCAGCAAGATGGAAGGGTACGCCCTTTGGCGTGGGTTTTGAGGATGTAACATGGCGGGTAGATGCGCCAAAGGGGCGCAACTGTTTTTATTGCTACAAGGCGCGCCAGTGCGCCACGGAACTACACTTAACTGCTCAAATATTTTCTTATTCTTTCTCCTACTTCAAAAGGCTGCTTGGACAAGTAAGGTTTCACAAAGAGGTTCCAGCAGACCAAGCCATGAAAAACAACTCCCTTCCAGCAAATCTGGAAAGAGGGAGGAAGGAGAAAAAAAGAAAAGGAAACAGGACAGCACAGGGGGGAGACTAGCTCAAATATACTCCATTAAAAACCGACTAGCAGCCCAAAACAAAGACCAAGCACACCAACAGAACCGAAAATACAAAACAGCGAAGAGGGAGAACCTCTTACGTCGAATATATAGCAAAAATCTGAAGAGCGGGTCCACAGGGAGATGACAATGACAGAGCAGAGCTGAAAAATCCAGAGCAATCACGTGCTTGAAAAAAGGAATGAAAATGACATGGGTGCGCACTGATATTTATAGAAAAACTTTTCATCAATGCGCCAACCACTTTTGAAATGGCGCATGAAAACTGCTATCGATAGGGGAAAGTGTGCGCCCTTTGGCGCACGAAAGTATTTGACAACAGAAGATTGAGCGCGCCTTTGGCGCACCATATGTATTGTCGACATGAAGTTATGTGCGCCCTATGGTGCACCGAAACTTGGTGTTGCAGAGAGATTATGTGCGCCCTTTGGTGCACCAAAAAGACGTGTTAACATGGAAAACCATGCGCCAAAGGATTTTAAGGGGGCGCACCAAAACTTGGTGTTACAAGGCAAATCCATGCGCCCAGCCAAAAAAGGCTCAAAAAGACTAAGTTCGAAAACTAGATTTCCCGGGAAGGGATTTTACAACGTTTCGAATGGAAGGGATCCCTAATGAGGGATCGAAACAAAAGTTTCAGTATGGTTATCGGTAAAATTTCCCTTGTCAATTTTACGGGATAACACATTCATCAACTGAGCTAAGAAACAGAATGGTAGGAAGGCCAACTTTATCCTCCAGTAACTCATGTCTAGCTCCTTCAACAATGAGGTCACAAAGGCCTTTTCCACGGACGAGCTTGGTTAGTTTGATGTCAATATCATATTCTTGGACCTTGGCCACCCAGTTCCCTCTCTTGGATCTAAATTCCTGCTGTGTGAGAATTGACTTAACAGTTGTATCTGGTACCAACACCATGGAGTGAGACTTAAGAATGTAAAAACAAAACTGCTTGACAGCTTTAACCATTGCAAAAGCATGTTTTTCCATCATGGTGTATTTTAACTCATGATCTTTCAGAATATAGCTCATGAATGCAATTGGGAGCTCGTGCTCAGTAGAATCTTCTTGAGTCAAAACAACAGCCAAGGTGTTACCTGTGGCGTAGCAATAGATAATAAAATCTTTGCTGAAATCAGGACATGCTAAAACAGGAGTTTTAGCAATGGCTCTTTTAATACCTTCAAAGGATTCTTTCCCCTCAGGAGACCAACCAAAAATTTGTTTTCCTTTCATCATTTGGGAGATATTCAAAGTTAGCTCAGCAAAATCAGGGATAAACCTTCTCAAAAAGTTAATTTTACCAAAGAAAGAATGCACGCCTTTTTTGCTGGTTGGGAGAGGAATTTGCTGAATAGCTTGAACTCGCTCAGGATAAATCTTAATACCATCTTTGGAGATGATGTGCCCGAATATTTTCCCCTCTGTGACACAAAAGACATATTTTTTAGGATTCAAAGAGATCTCATGTTCTCTACATCTTAGCAAAACTGTCTCCAGATGCTGAAAATGATCCGCCCTTGTTTTAGAATACACAGTCAAGTCATCAAGATATACAACAATACACTTCCCTTTCAAAATTCCAAAGGCTAGGTCCATAGCCCTCTGAAAAGTAGCACCGGCATTAATGAGCCCAAAAGGAATCCTTTTGTAAGCAAAGGTACCCCAATGGGTAGTGAAAGCCGTTTTGTGTTGATCTGTAGTATTAAATTCTACCTGATTATATCCTAAGAATCCATCAAGCATAGACAACATTTCAGATCTTGTTACTACTTGTAAGACCTGATCCATCATAGGTAAAGGGTAATTATCTTTCAAGGAAGCCTGATTCAGATTCCTGAAGTCAACACAGATACGAATCTCACCATTTTTCTTTCTAACAGGTACAATATTGGCAATCCATGTTGAATGATGGATAGGAAAAATGATTTTGGCTTTCAAAAACTTCTGTATTTCTTGAAAAATGGTGTTAACTATTTTAGGATTGTATTGCCTCTACTTCTGTTTAAAAGGCTTAATTCCAAGTTTGAGAGGAATAAAATGCTGCATCTCTTTTGGTTGGAAAGATTTTAAATATTCATAAGAGTAGGCAAGAACATCCTTATACCTCTTTAAAAGATCAATTGCTTTCTTCCTCTCATCTGCTGTGCAACATTTTCCAATGTTCACGAGCTTAGGGTCAGTAGAACTCCCAATATTAATTTTGTCATACTCAGTTGATTATTGAGGTCCAGTAGAAGCTCTAGACTTTACATACCTGTTGTGTTTATCAAATAGTTCCTCTAAACTCACCAATCCTTTAAGAATCTTGTTTCCCTTGAGTTTGATGCATCCATCCTGATCTGTTTCTTCTCCTTTGGTGGCTACTTTTTCAAAGGGCACACTTTCATGGGGTAGGTTATCGCTTCCTTCAAAGTACAGCTTTCAAAATTATCCTTGAGTTCTAAGAAAAAAAGCAAGTGTTGATCATCATTGAAAACTTGCCAGTTATTTGTATTATTAGGTACACTAGGTCGATGGATCATCTCAATGGTAAACTTATCTTGAGAGAATTCAGGATGAGGTATCAGTAGTGACCCTGAGACTGCTACTGAATCAACCCTGGTATTCTTCTCCCTAGGTATTGCTTCGATGGAGAAAGCATCGAGAAATTCAATGGAATCCCAAACTTGATTTCGGTAATGTTTCAACCTTCCATTCTTCACCTGGAAGAGGTTTCTAACTTGCTTTACAATCAATTCCACGTCCCCACGAGCTAGAAGATTCTTCACACCTTGTTCTTTTTCCACCTGTTGTCCAAGAATGAGAGCCTCATACTCTGTTGTATTATTGGTATTTTTGAATTGTAACTTGAATGAGAAAGGATGAAGGTTTCCTTCAGGTGACACCAACATGACACCAGCTCTAGAACCAACTGAGGAACAACTTCCATCAAACTCTAAAATCCAAACACCATTAGGATCTTTAGGTGACACTTTGGGGAGTTGGATTTCTTTAGGAGACATAATCATGTAGTTGCCATGCCCCATATCCTCATAGAGTATTTGTGCTTTGGGATCATCAATTTTTTGTACAATATACTCAGATTGCTTCTCAGGCAGCAACTTCTTCATTTGTCCATTAACAGGTATGAGGGCATGTGACCAATCCATTTGAATTTCTCCACCCACATCCTTACAGAAGTTTCTTCTTAGCAACATCCCGTATGAAGGAGGAATATCTGCTACTAAGATGGTAGCCAAAACTTTCTTCTCAGGCAAAGCAGTAAAAGCCACTTGTGCATCTTTAATTCTTCCAACCAAGGGCACTTCCTTACTCTCCATAGAATAACAAGATCCATAAGTACGTGTGAGAGTCAAGCCTAAGGCATGAGCTACTTTAGCAGGCATCACATTATCTGAGGCTCCTGAGTCTATGACACAATTACTGAGCCTATGGCCAGCTATAAGAAGTGTCACATAGAATGGCTTGATTTTGTCATTGGGCGAGGTGACAGCGGCTACCAGATTAGGCTATGGTGCAGAAGGAGGAGTGGGTAAAAGGCCTTTAGAAGTAGTTTTAGAATGGGAATCGACAAAGTGAATCATTTTAGCAAAAGCCTTGGGATGGGTTTGATAATACTCAGCCTCTGAGATTTGAACCTTAGTCTTTTTTAGGTGGTCAATAATATCAAAAGACCTAGAAGTGGATGGGTTATCATCACTTGGGATCCTAGGTTTATCAATTTTAGGGGAAAAAGAAGAAACTTTAGTGGCAAAATTGACAGGACTCACCTTTGGTGTAGATGAAATGGGGATAGGAGATCCTCTCTTTGCAATTACGGGGATTGTTGTCGGCTGCTCTTTAGATTTCTTGGTGGGCTGCATCACTTTCTCCCTCTGATTTGTCTGTTCTCGAGTCATGAAAGCGTATGATTCGCTATTCATGTCTGCTACTACATCATAATCATCTCCATCATCAATGCCCTCAGTGGTGAAGAAATTAACTCGAGATCCCTCAAGTTCATCTGCTTCATCATTAACTTCTTCGACGAACTCCTCACAATCTTCATTAACATCCTCATCCTCTGGTTCCTCAACTTCACAGGTTGCATTGACAGGAACCTTAATAGGAGGTCCTTCAAGCGCTAGCCTTGTTTGAGAAGCAGGAAAATGATTTCTGGGTTGGAAATTCCTCCTTGGAACGTCTACATAGGGAGCATACTGAGCCAATTGTTTCTTAATGGTGATGAGATCATTCGCAAGTTTTTGAACCAATGGATCAGTATTAGGTCCTGGAGTGGAAGAGGAAGAAGAAGTAGATTTAGATTTGGAAGGGTCTCTCCTCAACTTCCCTGACATGATTAAATCATCTTCGACACTAACAACAAGAGTTTGATCCTCAACCAATGTTGCGAGATTAGCCCTTCTTAGTGCATAACTAACTTCAGGTGATTGGGCATTTAGGAAGAAACATTTTTGAATTTGATCTACAGGTCGAGTATTTGGTAGAATTTTGTTAATCAACCTGTTGAATCGGGCCACAAATTCTCTCATGGGTTATTGTGAATATTTTTTTATTTGAGATATTTGGGCTAGCAAGGCATGCACGTCTTCTGCTGGTTTGAAATGGTTTTCAAACTTAGTTCTCATTATGTCCCAGCTAGTGATAGCACTAGCCGGAAGGTGATAGAACCAATCAGCAACATTATCTTGTAAAGTCTCAACAAAAAGTCTTACAGAGACATCTTCATGTTCAACTCCCAGAACTCCACATGCAACTATGAAGGCTACGATGTGTTCATCAGGATGCACTTTACCATCACCTTTGAATTTAGGGAAGTTCTTTCAGTTACCTCTGGATAACTCATGCAAATGCTGAGGGAGGGCAAGGGGCCCAACACGATGACCCCAGGGCAATGGTACCGCCATTCTTGGGAAAATGGATTGAAAAGGAACTGCAACACCAGCAAGAATCAAAGGTCGAAGAATAGGACTAATTGACTCTGAAGGAATACCACCCGTAGGGATTCTATCTTGGATAGGTGGAGTACTTGTTGAACGAGTATTTCTATTTCTTGTTGAAGGGAAAGGAAAACCCTACTACTCCAAAAGCTGAAATTGAGAATCTTCAATACCAAGGGCCCTTCTCCCTTGAGTAAAACGTGGAGTCTCCAGATCAAAGGATGATCAAAAATTACAGAACTGGAATATGATTTCCCTAGCGGAGTCACCAAAAACTGTTGGTCATCAAATAGGACTTCACGAAGAGCAATAGTCAGGGGACAAGAAGTCCCTCCTCTTTAATGGGAGAGGTTCCCTTATTTAGAAACGAACCTATTTACACATATACAAAACATGATTTTCTTGTTGAACTTAGATATTATGAAAGTGTTTTCTATAAGGATCATCAATTACAAAAGGACTGAGGAATGAGAATATGAGAACGAGCAGAAAGGCACCATTTAGAATTATAGATGAAAGAATAATTCCTTATGCATGCGAAGGTATAATGAATTGAAACAAGATCATTTGTATCATACTTAGTAAGATGAAATTTGAAAGACACAAAGTTCTATAAATAACATCTGCAAGAATATAAAGCTCCTTAACATAACATAGACAAATGATCTTCACAAAATTAAATGAAAAGCTTAGGGATAAAAGAGATCAGATAGACAAAGAATGAAAAGCCCTTCTGTATTGATTTCTTTATGATTTATTTACACTTTCAGAAAATAAGCCAAGTTCTTCCTCCCTGCAAAATGGCGAGGAGAGGCCATTATATAGTTTACAAATTAGTTGCTCTTGGTAACTACTTCTTTTAACTAAAGATTAGTTAAGGATTGCCAATCGCAATACCTCAACTTATTACAATAAATCCGAGAGAAAGAATTGGAAGAGAAGAGAAGAATAAGGAGAAGAAAACAGGTGCTTATGACTAGGAGGGACCCATTGACTTCAAAATTTGCTATTTGAATCTCTTCAATGCCTCGGCTATGTCTCTGCCACGTGGGACTGACATGTTGGCTATAGACTGGGTCCAAAATCCGAGGCACTTCTCCATTTCCTTATCAAACTTGACATGAGTATGATATTCTTTATTTGCTTCTTCAATGGCAGATTGAAGAGAGCAGATCTCCTTCATTTTCTCTTTGGAAATGGAGCTTTCCTTGAATAGATTACCTTTGACAAAATCTCTTAATTGAGCTTTGATTTCTTGCAAGGAAAGAGGCACACCAGAAGTTTCATCCTGAAGATGACAATGTATATCTTTGAAAGAAGATACAACCAGTGTCTTGAAAGCCTCACCCTTCTGCCGGCTATTCTTCAGTTCTCCCAAAGCCTCCTCCAAGACTTTGATCTTCCATTCCACGCTGTAGACCCAGGATTTTGACAAATTATCCTTTGCATCATCAAAAACTTTACTCGCCAAGAAAATGTTCTCATCTGCCTATCCCATGAGGCGGAGGTCTACTATGCAACTGCTCCAAAGTTTGAGCTCTTTATCTATGATCCTGATACTGGACGAGAGCTTCTGTTGCAAGTTTTTCACCTTTCCGTGGAGTTTGAAAGCTTCATCGATGAAGTTTAATCTAGCAACAAGCATGTCTTCCACCATGGCCTCCATAGCTTTTCCATAGATGGAATACTTGTGTATGTCTTTGATACTCTGTACTTCATCTTGGCTCAAAATTATAGGTGGCGGAAGGGTAGTCAATGGGGTAGGGTCCAAAAATTTGTCCTTAGACAAAAGAGATTTGATAAACCCTGTGAGAATCTGGGCTTGTTCCTCCAACTGTTCAATAGTTTTCTACCCTTTTTCTACCCTCCCAATGACTCTTGTGACCGTTTCCTGGAGGTTGTGGATCTCACCTTCAGGGGTAGACTCTCCCATAGGAATCCTTGAGAGTTCTAGGTCAGATGCCTGTAAGTCCTACTCTGATTTATCTACTGTAGGCTTAGCAATCTCCAGGAATTGCTGACCCTGAGCATCAGACACTATCCTGGAGGTGATTCTGGATTTTTTGGCACGAGAAGGAGGAGTAGTGCCTAACAAGGCTGCCACAGCATCAAAATTTGGCCCTGAGCTCTGAGAGGAAGATTTCCTCTTCCTACTATCGACAAAAGGTTGCACCCATGTAAAAGAGAAGGAGGAAGCAACAGGTGGGGTAAGAGGACCAAGAGATAGAGAACTCATAGTGCCCAAGGTCTACACCGCTGTTGTCTCGAGTTGAGACATGAGTGGGGTTCTTGAGACAACTGGCACGCTTGAGACAACTGGTGTAGAGGAGTCAATAGCACTTGGAAGTTCGGTGCTCTGGACTTCCTTGTCTTTATCCGTTGGAGCTTCAGGAGTGCTTGAAGGAGCAGGCACTTCAATCTCCTCACTTTCACGGAGAACAATGATGTTCTCTAGTCCCAAAGGCAATTCTACCTACTTTCTCTGGGGATCTTCTTCCACAGGCTCCTTATTAACCTCTTTGAGTTTCTTTTGGTATACGTGGGTGGATGAAGAAGGAGTAGAAACTGCAGGTCCTTGAGTTGATGAGGTAGGAGGGGTTTGCACAGGTGTGTCTGATCTTGAAGTCAATGCTTCTCTCCTTGGTGTTGAAATGTCCTTGGAGGAGGATTCTCCTGAGTGCCTCCTAAGCTATCAAACTTTCTTATCAAACCAGATCTTATTCCTGACTAATACTGGAGCCAGGATCTCAGCCAGATCATCTTTCTCTTTTTAAAACCAATCCAAGTCCTCCAAGGGAGTGTGCTTAACCACATTTTCATACTCATATGAGTATAGATCAGAGTTGTCATCCTTGAGTCCTTCAGGCTCAAAATCATCGGCACAGTCAGCCCAATAATCTTCTGTATCTTCCGTATGATGATATGTTATCTTAATGTTCTGCTCAATGAACTTCTTCAAGTTGAAGCAAGTTCTTGGCTTGAAGAAATGGAAAGTGATGGGAGCCAGGGCTCTTTCTATATTTTGTGCGTCCAGGGCTGTTTTATAAGTGTAGTTTTCCAAAGAGATGGGAAAGTGCAAACTAGTAATCTTCTTGTCTCTGCTTGTTCTGTGTAATTTGTCTAATTGCCTTCATACTTCTATCAAAGCCATCTTATCACTGCAGAACATAGGAAGCCTTAGAGGGGTGCTCTCATATCCAGCTAGCCTAATATAAGAAAATTTTCTGAATAGAATAAAATAAGCACTGTAGTGCGATATTAGATTCATGGCTTCATCAGAAAATCTTCTAGCAGTGTAACCCTCAAGAAGTCTAACCATGTACATGGTGAAGGCATCATTCAACCTTCAGAAGTTGCGATTGATTGTCTCTAGGGTGAAATGTGGGCAGTAGGTATACACAGGATCATCCTTGTGGGCATCAATGTAAGAGAAGCCAAACCATTGCCTTAATGCCGCTAGAGTGTACATTAGGTACGAAGTCATATAGAATTTCTTCATTTTCTGCACATTGGACAGCTACTCCCCTAGGTTCATGCTGATGATTTCTTCCCAGTTGATATTTTGAGTTCCTTCGCACACCATGTTGATGAGTGGGCACATCTAGAAATGGAACTCGTTAGTGGAGGGTAAGCCCATAACCCGAGCTAGTAAGATTATGAAATATGACAATTCTTCTTTGAAATATACTCAGAAAAGGGTCTTGGATATGCGAGATGCTCCCTTCTTAGGGTTTTTAAGCCAAGACTTTGCCACCCGCGCCTTGTAGTTGTCACTGTCTTGATTGAATAGGGCATGTGCTTGATTCTGGGAAACAACTATGGCATTATCCATTTCTGGATTCCTCAGTGCAGTGCCAATGGCGGCAGTGTCAAGTTTGGCAATGAGTTCCCCGTGTATGTTGATCAATTCACTCGAATCAAGGTTGAAATGAGCTCCTCATGAAAGCACTATATCTGCACATTGCACTGAGATTGGGAAACCACCAGTGAAATCCAAACTGCTGTCATGAATCATCTGTGCCATTAGTGTAGGGTTTGCATCTATCATCCTCGACCAAAAATCACTAAAGTCAAGATGGTGAACTTCACTGTCTCTGATATCGGGAACGACAGACTCTAGTGGTGAGATTTGTTCTTGCCCTTTAAATTTAATCTTCATGTTGGTAGTAATTCAGAGGGCAGAGCTGTAAGCTAGACTTGGGAAGGAATTGCAGAGGAAAATGGATACGCGCGTAGGAATTTAGATTGCAAGGGTTCGAGTAAAAGATAGCATGAAAGCAGTGTGTAAAACACATAGGGGGTTCACTCATTATATAGCCATTTAGGAGAGAGAAAGGTAATAAATGTGCATTAAATATATACCTACCAATTTGAAAAGCAAGATATTCAGGTAGGGTGGGAAAAATTAGCATGAAAGGCACTTTGGTTCATTCGGGACATGAGGGATGCGAAAGCGCGAAGTACGCGACCGGCCGATTCGGGTGATGCGGGGAAAAGACACACAAATGCTCTTGGAACACACGGGACAAAAGTACGTGAAGTACGTGACTCGGCCAATACGGGCGATGCAGGGAAAAGACACACAAATGCTCTTGGAACACGCAGGACAAAAGTACGTGAAGTACGCGACTCGGCTGATTCGGATGAAAATGGAAAAACTAGTTCGAGCGAACTTGGGACATTTGGGACAAAAAGTTCCGACAGGCCTAAAAAGAATAGACTTTGGGTAAACCAGCCAATCGGGGAACAGAGGGCCCAATTAAACTTGGGACACGTGAGACAAAAATGTCCAATAGGCCCGAAAAACACACAAAATGACCCAAAAACGTAGATTTTCTCAATTTCTTTGGCTTTCCACATTATCAGTACAACAGAGAAGACACTTAAAACTCAAAATTTTAAATTTTCACCTTCTTAAGAGAAGGGGAATTTTGAGTGGACAACAAGCGTGATTCGATCTATGGGTTGTGGAATATGTGGAAAATGACCCGGGATAGTTTCGTGTATTTCTCCGGACAGGGTCATATGGTGGATGGTAAATGTAGCCAATCCTATGGATGGTCCTTTAGCTTTGTTAGCTGTTGTGTCTAGCAAGGATAATTATTCGATGATGATAGGTGGAAGTGGAGAGACTGGAATACTAGTGTGCGTAGGCCAGTGTCTATGTCTAATTCTCCTGCGAATTCGTTGGGCTGTGGGATTTATGGGTCACAACCGTAGACTCTTAGTCATTGTGGACCTGTTATGGTCATGTGTGAAATCAAGTCCTAATCCCTAATATCCAGTAATCATATGATTTCTCAGCTTTTATGTTTAGGATTAACAACTGTGTGATTTTCTCAGAATACTCTACAAGTGTTTGTGCAACCTAGATTCTTAGGCTGGTATCTATATCTAGAAGAGTGTCTCCTACATCTAGCTATGGGACCAAAGGATCACAACCAAAGGTTTTTCCTCTTTTGAACCCTTCTACAGTCATAGGAATGTTTTCCTAGGGTAATCTTTAGTTCAGTTGATTTGACCAAAATGTGTGTGCTTGGTCGTCTTCTATGTTTAGTCTGCTCAACTGAGAATTGATTTTTTGCTAGCTTACCGTTGTTCGGAAGACTTGAATCCTAATATTTTGATCTATATCAGTTATTTCCATGATGATATTGGGCTGGGGCATGATTGGCTTGAATATGTATTCCCTGGGCTCTCTAGGTCCCGTGATTGTCATACAAAAGTAACAAAGTAAATTAACTGTAACAAAATGAGACTTAACTATGTGAAGTGTATCTATAGCATATATGTTTTCTCTATCTTTTTGTGTTTTTCTAATAAAATTTATGAATTTAAGAAAATAGCTATTTAAAATATCTAGAAGGACAACTAAAATAATACTTTAAAACAAACAAGATAACCGAGTGTAGCTATTTGTCTGTGTAATTTTTAGATCTATTCTAAACAATAAAATAGCTCATCTAATCTATTTGCAAGATTCTTGATCCTACCCCAGAAGTGAGGAGTGAATCATAGTTTCTCAGAAACTATCAATCCCCACAGCTTCCCTAGCAATATCGAGAATAGAATCTACTGAAATAAAATAATTAACTACTCTATTTGATATGATTCTAACTAGAACTTTGAAAGCTAGAACCTGGATTCTGCAGAACAATGGCGAATCCAATGGTGTGTGTGATTTTGTCCCCTCAGTATGATCTCCTCGTTATTTCATGTTCACGTCGATCCAGAAAAGCGTGTAATGCTAGCATCAAAAAAAGTATATATTGGGATAAAGGAAGCTCAGAATACACACCGAATACAATGTGAGTAGGAGAGGGATAGCGCAAGAGTACAGAGCTTGGCTTATATAATTCCTAGTGGGATCTATTGTGAGTCGTGCAACATAAAGCATCCAAAACCTGAAACTATTGTGAGTCGGGCGGGAATCTTGGAGTTAATGTCATTGATGAACTCGGTTCCCGAGCACGGATTGCTCTGGAAGGCATGCAAAATGGAAAACTAGTTGGTTGTTTGGTTTTCCATATGCTTCGGTTTTCTCTCTATTTGATCACTGGTTCTTCGAACCAGTCTACTTGGTGTTGCATGGCAACTATGAGAATAACTAGCTCTTTTCTCTGTCGAGGAAAGTTTATAAGGCATGAGGGTAACAAATTATTGTTGTTGAATCTAACTTGGAAGAAGAGGAGAAGGCTCGAGCTCATTCAGAGGTTTTCTTTGGATTTTTAAAGTGACATTACCAGGCATGATAGGCCCTGACTTTTAAAAATCTTTCTTTACTTCAAATGCTTTCATTAAAACAACTCTGTTCAGGTGATTTCAGTTCAGTTGGTTTGAATCAATGTATTGGTTCTTCTTTTCCTGTGGAATTAGGAATCTCGGGGTTTTAGAAGACCTTTTTGGAATGGTTACTGTATTATTCTTCTTTTTGGTTTCATTTCGATTAAAGACCGCCTGTGCCTTTATTGTTGATTGAACCCTATTAATTCTTGTTGTGAATACTTGAAATTCTTCTGTTGGAAATGCTTGTTGTGATTATTCTACTTGAATGTGACTATTGTAGAAGTCCTCACTGTGTTTGCAATTTTTGGGATGAAATCCGTCGAAATTTTGCAAGGAATATCTGCGAAAATGGCTCAGTGAGAGTCCTTTTAGTGTTTCGTATGTTTTCGTCTTCTGCTTAAGCTTAGTTTTGAATGACTATTGTTTAGTTGAGAATATTGTTGATATTGACTCAGTTGGAATCCTTAATATGTATCTTTTAATCGACTTCTGTAGAAGGAATACTTATTGATATTGATTCTGTTGGAATCCTTAATATGTATCTTGTAATCGACTTCTGTAGAAGGAATACTTATTGATATTGATTCTGTTGGAATCCTTAATATGTATCTTGTATTTCAACTTCTGTCTAAGCTTAGTTGAATACGGTTGTTTAGTTGAGAATACTGATGGTATCGACTCAGTGAGAGTCCTTAAAATGTATCTTGTATTTCAACTTCTGTCTAAGCTTAGTTTAATACGGTTGTTTAGTTGAGAATACTGATGGTATCGACTCAATGAGACTCCTTGAAATGTATCTTGTATTTCAACTTCTATCTAAGCTTAGTTTAATACGGTTGTTTAGTTGAGAATACTGATGGTATTGACTCCATTGGAGTCCTCGAAACATATATTATGTTTTTAAATTCTGTAGAAGTTTTGTTGTGAGTACTATTGGGATTATTGAATTATTTTCGTATGAATTCAACTTCAATCGAAACCTTGGTTATGAGTACTAGTTGTATTTGACACTGTTGGAGTCCTTGATATGTTGCGAGTTGGCTCGATTCTCGAATTAAGTTCTCGTTGTTCATGCATATCGTACGGACTCTTTCTTTCATTTTTGTGTGATATTCAGTTCACTTCTGTGGAATTAAAGGATGGGTTTTCTTTACTAACTTGACTTTGTTTGAGACCCTGTTGAATTTCGTAGTAGCCCGACTGCAGATGAAACTTGAGGAAATTATTGATATGGAATTCAGATTCTATGAAGTCCTTATTGTGATTATTCTTCTTGAAAGCGTCTTCTAATATAAGTCCTTGTTGTACATTCATAGAGATTAGATTCAGTTGAATGAAGTTGTGCATGTTTGTGTTTAGACTTAGTATGAATATTGCTGTATTTGCATATGGAACGTCATTTGTTTTAAGTGTTATCTAGTCTCGTGGCTGACTGTGATAAAAAGCTCCTAGCTATGCTCTGTTAAACAATGGCGATGGGTATATTCATGTTGATGAATGATATGAAAAAGAATTGTTGAGTCTGTTATGGTTGGATTACTTACTATTGCTTGCCGCGAGAGCTCTTGTATTGCTTAGCAGTTACAGGTGACTTTTATAATTGGATTTAAAAGGAACTGTAGTTCTTCTTGTAATCTCGACTATTTAGTCGCATGCGTAAATGTATTTGCATTAGTCTAAAGAAGTCGGTACAGTCCAGAATGTTATTGATTTAGGATTCTGATGGACTCTGTTTCTTTCTTCTAGATTGTAATTTATATGTTGATGTATAATAAGTTGAATAGAAAAATTCTCTCTCTCTCTCCTAGTTAGGAAACCTTGTGTGCTTTCTTCTTGCATCCTTTTGCGATCTCTATGGTAAGATCATAACAAGAATAAAATTTGGTATCGAATGGAGAGACTAGTATAAAATGTGTGTTGATGTATAAATAGGTATACTTGACAATACCATTGAAATGTGTTATGATGATAAAAGAATTAAGACAGTGAGCTTGTTGAATGTTTTAACTGCCTTTGAGAAATTGTTAGAAACAATCTTCTAGGAGTTTTGCTGTCTTTAGAATGGTTGTATTCTTTTGTTCTTAGTCTCTAACATATGAGATGAATAGCCTGATTTATGTTTGGAATTTGAAGAAATGATTTCATTTAATTAGGTTGTTTAATGAGAACAATTGGTGGATTGCAATTGTTTTAAGAATTAGTGCTTATCATGCTCATTTCACCGAACTGACCCGTGTTGACAATTTTTGTAGATGGTTGCCGTAAGTGGTAAAGGCACGAAGATCTGATATGATTTTCAGATTGTTTAATTTGGTTTTATGATGAATTCCAACTTGATTCTCTAAGTGTACTATTTGAAGAAACATGTTCTTTTGCTGTTGAGTATTGTATCAAATATGCCGAATGCATAAAATGTATTTGATTAGCTTAGTAATGAAGGAAATGAGGTATTTGTTACTTATGTGTTTGCATTCGTATCTTGATGGATTGAACTTCTTCGGTTCAAATAATTTTAAGAGCATTGTTATTATTGTATACCTTGGAGACATTTGGGAATCTCTAAGTAATCTTTGCAAGGATTATGTGACTGAATACTTGTGAATGTTTAGTAGTTCTGTTATGTTCTATCTAAAGCTAAATTAGAATTTAGATCACTGTCTTTTGAGATGCTAAGGTTAAAATAAACCTCAATAGGAAGCTAAACGGGTTGAATAAATTATTACTTCCTAGTCTTGAACTAAGTCAAGACAACTTTTAATTTGATTTTAAATCACTATATCTTAACACTAATAAGTATGATATATTTCAGTTTTGAGAACTGATATAAACCAAAAAGGGTATGGTTAGCAACCTTATGAGAAGATTTAGGGCTATTGCCCAATTTCATTGATTTAGATTATTGTGTAACAATGAACTCCTTGATGAGACCTCAAATCTTAATAACTTCTCTTTGTGAAATGGGTTTTAATAAGAAAGGTAATTCTAAGGTGAGGAACCCAGGGGTTGGGAAAAAGACTACCCAAAAAGGAGCGTTTTAAAGTATAACTTTAACTCAACGTAGGTAACACCTTAAAGTTAAGTAGATCTTTTCGAGGTGGTTTTGGAAGGTTGATGGCACAAGTCAACTACAGGGTTGTACCTTCGAGAAGATTAGGATCTTCCCGAAGATACAACAATGCAGGTGACTTATGGCGACACCCTTTGCATTGATCGTTAAGATTTACACCTTAAACTCAAACAAGTTTTTCCTCTGGGACTGGTTAGGAATGTGGTCATGTTATAAGGCTGCCCCTGGAGACTCGGGGTATCTTGACACACTGGGTTAACTAGGGTTGAACCAGTATGTCAGCGTATCCCTAGTCCTCATGAGCATCCTTATAACATTGTCATATTATTAATCAATTCCTGAGTGAATAACTTGGGGTAGGAGAGACTGACAGAAGTCAGTATAAGACATTCTACATAACATAGGAATGGGGTGAAGGACGTATTCCAGATTGACGAGTATGCTGTCAAGGAATATGAGACATAAGCAGTATGTTTCAAATCTTTGGCCAAAGTATCGCAAGCTGCTGATTGCGTTGTCCTATGTCACCTAGTCTAAGGGACGAGATGTCGATGAATAATGGTAACAATTATTCAGATAGGTTCCTTAGACAGAGCATTCTGAATCCTAGATTAGGGAAGAGAACCACAAGAGTGATGTGTTAAAATAAAAACACCAACTCTTTGATACACATGAATAGATCGGTAGATTACCGAGTCATGGAATGAATAGATCGGAGGTACTCCGAGTCATTACAGCTGCATATGGTTATCTGTTATAAGAATGGTTGTTTTGATTTGTGAGTTCTAAATTATGTATTTAGAACTAGGAAGCATTTATCAAAAAAAAAAATCTTGTTCTATTGTACTAAAATGGGGATGTTACATCTTGGTATCAGAGCTAAAGGTTGCAGCTCTTGGACCTATTGTGTCCATAATCTGATAAAAACCTGAATTTTCTTGTAACAGAAAATGGTTAGAACAAGGGGGAACGTTGCGAATAATGCTCCACCAGAAGGAGGGGCAGCAACAACCCAAAAGCTTGATGAGATCCTTGCTGCCCTATTGGACACAAGATATCGTTTGGCTGTACTTGAACATCAAGTAATGGGAAATGAGGAGGAAGATGAAGCTGGTAATAACAATCAGCAACCTCCTGAGGACAACCCTGATATGGGTGTTGATAATAATGCTGGAAATGCACCTGTCTAACAAAAAAAAAAAGGCCAGGTTGGCAGCAGAACTCACTAATGATATAAAAAGGATAAGCCCACCTAAATATGATGGCACCACATTAGGAGATGGAGCTGAGAACTGGCTCAGCGAAATGGAGAAGTACTTTGCATTAAGAAACTTCTCAGAGGAAACCAAAGCTATTTGGGGAGCCTATCAGCTTTCCCACGAAGCATCTTCGTGGTGGGATAGCCGTAAAGCTGAGCTAAATATTGATGAGACCAATATTACTTGGGATCAATTTAAGGGCTATTTTAGGCAACGTTGGCTGCCACAACTTTTCTATGATCAGAAAATGACAGAATTCCAGAACTTAGCTCAAGGGAAGCTAACGGTAACTGAATACTGGGAGTGATTTACAAAACTCCTCAAGTATGTACCACAGTATCAAACTGACGAGAAGTTCATAATACAAAAATTTATCATGGGACTGAATCCCGTGATAGGGGGAGAGGTCGATGTTCACATTCCAACCACTATGGAAGGAGTTGTTGAAAAGGCCATAAGACAAGAACAAAAATTAAAGGCTATTTCTGCTCATAAAGAGGAAGTGCGGAAGAAGATTGCAAACCCTTCTTCAACTTCACTTGCACCCAAAAAGGGGCCATGGAAAAAGTTTGGAAACAGAAGTAAGTTTCCAGGGGATAATAGTAAGAAAACAGTAGCAAATAAGCCTGCTGGAAATGTAAGGGATAATTTTGCCAAAAATTATAACAATGGGCAGAAGCCCTATGGAGGACAACGTGATAATTACAAGGCTGGAGGAAATTTTGAGCCTAAAAAGGGACCTGTAGGAGGCTGCTACAATTGTGGCAAAGACCACTATGCAAATCAGTGCCCTTTGAAGAAGGATGATTGTAATCAGCAGCATAAGATACATGCTGCAGTAGTAGACAAGCAAGCTGAAAAGTAGGTGACACCTATAGAAGTTCCGGGTAAGTTATTTGGCATACCTGTCACTATTCTTTTTGATACAGGAGCTACTGAATGTTTTATTTCTAGTAAACTTGCTTCTAAACTTAAGAGAAAAGATGGAAAAATGGATAAATCTTGGACTGTACAGTATGGTAATAATTCTGTTCATACAGTGAGTATGTGTCTTTTTGGGGCAGTCCTTGACTTACCTAACTTTTCCACTGAAGTTGACCTCTATGTTACACCTTTGGGATCGTATGACATTGTCATCGGTGTCAATTGGTTAGCTGACCATAAAGAAAAAGTAGACTGCTATGAAAAGAATATAAAATGTTTAGATGATCGGCTGAAGGCAGCAGAGATTCAAGGTGTGAAACGGGAAATTTCAGTTAGAAAACTGTCAGCTATGCAGCTTAAAAAGGCTAAAAACAAAGGATGTACCCTTTATGTAGTAAAGAAATCTAAATTTTCAAAAGAAGATGGTGATTCCATGAAACGATTTCCTCTATTGCAAAGTTTCAAGGATGTTTTTCCGGAGGAATTACCAGGTTTACCACCCAAGAGGGAATTTAACTTCACCATCCAAATCAAACCAGGAACGGAACCTATTTCCAAAGCACCTTATCGGATGACTACTACAGAGTTAGTTGAGCTTAAGGCACAATTGCAAGAACTTTTGTCTAAAGGTTTGATTAGACCAAGTGTTTCACCTTGGGGAGCGCCAGTAATATTTGTGAAAAAGAAGGATGGAACACTTAGGCTGTGTATTGATTATCGGATGTTGAACAAAGCAACAATCAAGAACAGATACCCACTTCCAAGGATCGACGATCTATTTGATCAGATGCGTGGGGCAATGGTTTATTCTAAGATAGATATTCGATCTGGTTATCATTAGTTAAGGATTAGAGAGGAAGATATTCATAAAACAGCTTTCCGAACAAGGTACAGACATTATGAATTCACGGTTCTACCCTTTGGATTAACTAATGCACCCGCAACTTTTATGAACTTAATGAATAATATCTTTCAAGAATATTTGGACAAGTTTGTACTTGTATTCTTGGACGATATTCTCATTTATTCTAAAAGTGTTGAAGAGCACAATGAGCATTTGAAGATAGTTTTGGGAATTTTGAGAAAAAGAAAGTTGTATGGTAAGTTATCCAAATGTTCTTTCTTTGATACAGAAGTTCACTATTTGGGTCATGTCATTAGTAAAGAAGGAATTGCTGTAGATCCTTCAAAAATAGTGGCAATAACTAAGTGGCCTGCACCAAAGAATGTGCACGAAGTAAGAAGCTTCATGGGTCTTGCTGGTTATTATAGAAAATTTGTTAAGGATTTTTCTAAAGTGGCTGCACCGATAACTTCATTGCAGAAGAAGGATAAGAAATTTAATTGGAATGATAAGTGTGAAACTGCTTTCAAAAGTCTGAAAAGCCAGTTGACTTCCGCACCTATATTAGCTGTACCAGACCCTAATGGGAGCTTTACTGTTGTAACGGATGCTTCTGGGGAAGGCCTTGGAGGTGTTTTGTTACAAAATGAACAAGTCATAGCATATGAAAGTAGAAAACTTAAGTTACATGAGCTGAATTATGCTCCTCATGATTTGGAGCTTGCTGCCATTATTCATGCGCTTCAAGTCTGGAGACACTATTTACTTGGGAAACCTTTTGAGTTGAAAACTGATCACTTAGGACTGAAATATATTTTCACTCAGCCTAATCTAAATGCCAGACAGAGAAGGTGGTTAGAGTTTTTATCTCAATATGATTTTGATATTAGCTACATCAAAGGGAAAGAGAATAGGGTAGCAGATGCTCTAAGTCGTAGGAAGCACATTTCTGCTCTTATAACATTAAGAACTCAGTTTAAAGATGAGGTAAAAAGTGCCTCAGAATCTGATGTATACTTTCAGCAAGTAAAAGCAGCACTTGCTGCAGAACCTAATGATGAAAGGTATAAGGGTTTTCATTTTGATAATGAAGGAATCTTACGTTATGAAAACAGGGTATACGTACCTATGCTGAATGATTTGAGAAAGAAGTTGTTAGTTGAATTTCATAATTCACCCTTCTCTGGACACCCGGGTATCACAAAAATGCTTGCTGATCTAAAATAGCAATACTTTTGGAAAGGTATGAAAAAGGATGTTATTGATTTTGTGACTCATTGTCTGGAATGTCAGCGGGTTAAGGTAGAACACATGCACCCTACTGGACTATTATATCCCCATAGCATACCGCAGTACAAATGGCAAGTAATAAGCATGGACTTTGTACAAGGGTTACCTATGTCCAGGAATAAACATGATGTTATCCTGGTAGTTGTAGATAAACTAACTAAGGTAGCTCATTTCATCACTGGAAATCTAAAGGATGATTCACCAGTGTTGGCCAAAAGATTCGTGCATGAAATTTTCAGGTTACATGGTGTACCAGAATTGATTATATCTGACAGAGATCCTAGAATGACGTCAAGATTTTGGCAAACACTTAATACAGCTCTTGGAACGAAACTAAACTTCAGTTCTGCATATCATTTGGAAACGGATGGACAAATAGAGAGAGTAAATCAAGTGTTGGAAGATATGTTGCGAATGTATTGCATGGATCAATAATATAAATGGGAAGAGTATCTTCCACTAGTTGAATTCGCATACAACAACACTTATCACTCATCTCTTAAAATGGCACCTTTTGAAGCACTTTATGGAAGGAAGTGCAGAACCCCTGTTAGTTGGGATAATATTGAGGATAGAGTGGTAATTGGACCAGATATCCTCACTGAAATGGAACAGCAAGTAAAGTTGATTCGTGAATGATTAAAGGAAGCAGCAGATAGGTAGAAGAGCTATGCTGACCTTAAGCGGGTTGATCAAAGGTTTGAGCTTGGTGAGAAGGTTTTTCTTCGTGTTAAACCCAGAAAGAGTTCTATAACTTTTGGCAAGGCTGCCAAGTTGTCACCTCGTTACGTGGGACCTTTCGAAATTGTCGAAATAATCAATCCTGTAGCTTATCGATTAGCATTACCACCTGCTTTGTCTCGCATGCATGATGTTTTCCATATTTCTTTGCTTAAGAAATACGTTTCAGATTTGTCACATGTCTTAAATTGGAATTCCTTGCAGGTCCAAGACCCAGGAATAATCGTGGTTAAACCCACATGAGTGCTGGAAACTCGCCAATTGCATTTGAGAAATCGTGAAATACAACAATGTAAGGTCTAGTGGGACCAGTTTAACGAAGAAAGTGCAACTTGGGAAAATCTGGAAGAGATGAAAATTGCTTTTCCTTTTCTTTTTCAACAGAATGAAATCTGTTGACAAAACATTTTTTTTTTATGAACTTATCTTTTTCATGTCTATATGAAAGCCAGATTGAGGCAAACATTATTCAGTCTGAATAAAATGTATCGTGACATTGATTTCTGGAACTATTCAAGTTGGAAATAGTCACATTGTATTGTGAACTAATAAATTGGTTGACCTGAAGGTAAATCAAATATGTAATCATCAGGACGATGAATCTTTTAGGAGGGAAGCATGTAACACCCTGAACTATTGTTACTTCCTCCTGAGCATTCAAGTGTTGATATATGATTTCTTCTGTAAAAGGATGTGTTCCTTTGATTGTGAAGTCATGCTTGATATGGATTGTATCTTCTTTACTCTTGAAGATCTTTGACTGAGTCAGGATATGCTTGGACTCTTTTATTTCTTTCATTTTTAACACCTGAGTTCAATCTGATTTTGAAAGGAATTGTGGATTTATCCGTCTTTATGACTCAGCCTTGGATCAGTTGCATTGATCCAAGAGATGTTTTAAGTTTATTCTGGATGAACAAAAATTATAGACCTTACGAAGGTTGCAAGGTCTGAATGTGTTGAATGAGCAATTCAGGAGTTAACTCAGGCTGATCTTGTTAAATGAATTGGTTCCCGATATCGTAATATCAGGAAGGTCTAGACCTTGAGCCAGGTAATAAATTCTGGTATATACTACTAGCTTATTATCAATGCTGGATAGAATCCATTTCGGGAATATTATACTCTGTTGGTTCTTATACTGAACGATTCTATTTGTTAGACCTAGAATGGATTCGTTAAGGTTAATAACCTTAACCTAAACTATAACCTATGGGTTGAATTAGTGCTAATCTAACCTAGCCCTAAACTATAGGTTTAATGCTCCTAAGGTTAGTGACCTAGCACTATGGAAGTAAGATCTAACCTATGTTTCTAACCTAACTAATGATAGTGGAAGAAGGGGGACCTATGAAGGGGTGCGAGCCGTGGGCGGAGGTTTCCATGGCATTAAATGAGAAGGATAAGCATGAAGGACAAGGGATATGGTGGAGATTTCTAACGGCTATCGAGACCGACGTGGCAGAGTCGCCAAATCTGGAAATGGTCTTTGGTTTGCATTTGTCAATCGCCAACTATGGCGGTCGGTGGCAATGGAGATTGGGCGGGAATCTTGGAGTTAATGTCATTGATGAACTCGGTTCCTGAGCACGGATTACTCGGGAAGGCATGTAAAATGGAAAACTAGTTGGTTGTTTGGTTTTCCATACGCTCCGGTTTTCTCTCTGTTTGATCACTGGTTCTTCGAACCAGTCTACTTGGTGTTGCATGGAAACTATGAGAATAACTAGCTCTTTTCTCTGTCGAGGAAAGTTTATAAGGCATGAGGGTAACAAATTATTGTTGTTGAATCTAACGTGGAAGAAGAGGAGAAGGCTCGAGCTCATTCAGAGGTCTTCTTCGGATTTTTAAAGTGACATTACCAGGCATGATAGGCCCTGACTTTTAAAAATCTTGCTTTACTTCAAATGCTTTCATTAAAACAACTCTATTCAGGTGATTTCAGTTCAGTTGGTTTGAATCAATGTATTGGTTCTTCTTTTCCTGTGGAATTAGGAATCTCAGGTTTTAGAAGACCTTGTTGGAATGGTTACTGTATTATTCTTCTTTTTGGTTTCATTTCGATTATAGACTGGCTATGCCTTTATTGTTGATTGAACCCTGTTTATTCTTGTTGTGAATACTTGAAATTCTTCTGTTGGAAATGCTTGCTGTGATTATTCTACTTGAATGTGACTATTGTAGAAGTCCTCACTGTGTTTGCAATTTTTGGGATGAAATCCGTCGAAAGTTTGCAAGGAATATCTGTGAAAATGACTCAGTGAGAGTCCTTTTAGTGTTTCGTATGTTTTCGTCTTTTGCTTAAGCTTAGTTTTGAATGTTGTTGTTTAGTTGTGAATACTGTTGATATTGACTCAGTTGGAGTCCTTGAAATGTAACTAGTGTTTCGACTTCTGTAGAAGGAATACTTATTGATATTGATTCTGTTGGAATCCTTAATATGTATCTTGTAATTGACTTCTGTAGAAGGAATACTTATTGATATTGATTCTGTTGGAATCCTTAATATGTATCTTGTATTTCAACTTCTGTCTAACCTTAGTTGAATGCAGTTGTTTAGTTGAGAATACTGATGGTATTGACTTGTGAGAGTCCTTGAAATGTATCTTGTATTTCAACTTCTGTCTAAGCTTATCGACTCAGTGAGAGTCCTTGAAATGTATCTTGTATTTCAACTTCTGTCTAAGCTTAGTTTAATACGGTTGTTTAGTTGAGAATACTGATGGTATTGACTCCGTTGGAGTCCTTGAAACGTATATTATGTTTTTAACTTCTGTAGAAGTTTTGTGTGAGTACTATTGGGATTCTTGAATTGTTGTCGTATGAATTCAACTTCAATCGAAACCTTGGTTATGAGTACTAGTTGTATTTGACACTGTTGGAGTCCTTGATATGTTGCGAGTTGGCTCGATTCTCGAATTAAGTTCTTGCTGTGCATGCATATCGTACGGACTCTTTCTTTCATTGTTGTGTGATATTCAGTTCGCTTCTGTGGAATTAAAGGATGGGTTTTCTTTACCAACTTGACTCTGTTTGAGACCCTGTTGAATTTCGTAGTAGCTCAACTTCGGATGAAACTTGAGGAAATTATTGATATGGAATTCGGCTTCTGTGAAGTCCTTGTTGTGATTATTCTTCTTGAAATCGGCTTCTAATATAAGTCCTTGTTGTACATTCATAGAGATTAGATTCAGTTGAATGAAGCTGTGCATGTTTGTGTTTAGACTTAGTATGAATATCGCTGTATTTGCATATGGAACGTCATTTGTTTTAAGTGTTATCTAGTCTCGTGGCTGACTGTGATAAAAAGCTCCTAGCTGTGCTCTGTTAAACAATGGCGATGGGTATATTCATGTTGATGAATGATATGAAAAAGAATTGTTGAGTCTGTTATGGTTGGATTACTTACTATTGCTTGTCGCGAGAGCTCTTGTATTGCTTAGTAGCTACAGGTGACTTTTATAATTGGATTTAGATGGAACTGTAGTTCTTCTTGTAATCTCGACTGTTTAGTCGCATGCGTAAATGTATTTGCATTAGTCTAAAGAAGTCGGTACAGTCCAGAATGTTATTGATTTAGGATTCTGATGGACTCTGTTTCTTTCTTCTAGACTGTAATTTATATGTTGATGTATAATAAGTTGAATAGGAAAATTCTCTCTCTCTCCTAGTCAGGAAACCTTGTGTGCTTTCTTCTTGCATCCTTTTGCGATCTCTACGGTAAGAGCATAACAAGAATAAACTTTGGTATCGAATGGAGAGACTAGTATAAAATGTGTGTTGCTATATAAATAGGTATACTTGACAATACCATTGAAATGTGTTATGATGATAAAAGAATTAAGACAGTGAGCTTGTTGAATGTTTTAACTACCTTTGAGAAATTGTTAGAAACAATCTTCTAGGAGTTTTGTTGTCTTTAGAATGGTTGTATTCTTTTGTTCTTAGTCTCTAACATATGAGATGAATAGCCTGATTTATGTTTGGAATTTGAAGAAATGATTTCATTTAAACAGGTTGTTTAATGAGAACAATTGGTGGATTGCAATTGTTTTAAGAATTAGTGCTTATCATGCTCAGTTCACTGAACTGACCCGTGTTGACAATTTTTACAGATGGTTGCCGTAAGTGGTAAAGGCACGCAGATCTGATATGATGTTCAGATTGTTTAATTTGGTTTTATGATGAATTCCAACTTGATTCTCTAAATGTACTATTTGAAGAAAGATGTTCTTTTGCTGTTGAGTATTGTATCAAATATGCTGAATGCATAAAATGTATTTGATTAGCTTAGTAATGAAGGAAATGAGGTATTTGTTACTTATGTGTTTGCATTCGTATCTTGATGGATTGAACTTCTTCGGTTCAAATGATTTTAAGAGCATTGTTATTATTGTATACCTTGGAGACATTGGGATTCTCTAAGTAAGCTTTGCAAGGATTATGTGACTGAATACTTGTGAATGTTTAGTAGTTCTGTTATGTTCTATCTAAAGCTAAATTGGAATTTAGATCACTGTCTTTCGAGATGCTAAGGTTAAAATAAACCTCAACAGGAAGCTAAACGGGTTGAATAAATTATTACTTCCTAGTCTTGAACTAAGTCAAGACAACGTTTAATTTGATTTTAAATCACTATATCTTAACACTAATAAGTATGATATATTTCAGTTTTGAGAACTGATATAAACCAAAAAGGGTATGGTTAGCAACCTTATGAGAAGATTTAGGGCTATTGCCCAATTTCGTTGATTTAGATCATTGTGTAACAAAGAACTCCTTGATGAGACCTCAAATCTTAATAACTTCTCTTTGTGAAATGGGTTTTAATAAGAAAGGTAATTCTAAGGTGAGGAACCCAGGGGTTGGAAAAAAGACTACCCTAAAAGGAGCATCTTAAAGTATAACTTTAACTCAATGTAAGTAACACCTTAAAGTTAAGTAGATCTTTTCGAGGTGGTTTTGGAAGGTTGATGGCACAAGTCAACTGCAGGGTTGTACCTTCGAGAAGATTAGGATCTTCTCGAAGATACAACAATGCAGGTGACTTATGGCGACACCCTTTGCATTGATCGTTAAGATTTACACCTTAAACTTGAACAAGTTTTACTCTGGGACTGGTTAGGAATGTGGTCATGTTATAAGGCTGCCCCTGGAGACTCGAGGTATCTTGACACACTGGGTTAACTAGGGTTGACCCAGTATGTCAGCGTATCCCTAGTCCTCGTGAGCATCCTTATAACGTTGTCATATTATTAATCCATTCCTGAGTGAATAACTTGGGGCAGGAGAGACTGACAGAAGTCAGTATAAGACATTCTACATAACATAGGAATGGGGTGAAGGACGTATTCCAGATTGACGAGTATGTCGTCAAGGAATACGAGACATAAGCAGTATGTTTCAAATCTTTGGCCAAAGTATCGCAAGCTGCTGATTGCGTTGTCCTATGTCACCTAGTCTAAGGGACGAGATGCCGATGAATAATGGTAATAATTATTCAGATAGGTTCCTTGGACAGAGAATTCTGAATCCCAGATTAGGGAAGAGAACCACAAGAGTGATGTGTTAAAATAAAAACGCCAACTCTTTGATACACATGAATAGATCGGTAGATTACCGAGTCATGGAATGAATAGATCGGAGGTACTCCGAGTCATTACAGCTGCATATGGTTATCTGTTATAAGAATGGTTTTTTTGATTTGTGAGTTCTAAATTATGTATTTAGAACTAGGAAGCATTTATCAAAAAAAAAAATTTCTTGTTCTATTGTATTAAAATGGAGATGTTACTTAAAAACTACATTATTTTTTGGACTGTGTTTTATTGTGAAAAGTGTGTGTGTATGTTTTTTTGAAATCTGTTGTTTTCTTAGCTCTAACATATGAATGAATACCCCTTATTTTATGTTTGGAATTTGAAGAAATGATTTCATTTAAACAGGTTGTTTAATGAGAACAATTGGTGGATTGCAATTGTTTTAAGAATTAGTGCTTATCATGCTCAGTTCATTGAACTGACCCGTGTTGACAATTTTTGCAGATGGTTGCCGTAAGTAGTAAAGGCACACAGATTTGATATGATGTTTCAGATTGTTTAATTTGGTTTTATGATGAATTCCAACTTGATTCTCTAAATGTACTATTTGAAGAAATATGTTCTTTTACTGTTGAGTATTGTATCAAATATGTTGAATGTATAAAATGTATTTGATTAGCTTAGTAGTGAAGGAAATGAGGTATTTGTTACTTATGTGTTTGCATTCGTATCTTGATGGATTAAACTTCTTCAGTTCAAATGATTTTAAGAGCATTATTATTATTGTATACCTTGGAGACATTGGGATTCTCTAAGTAAGCTTTGCAAGGATTATGTGACTGAATACTTGTGAATGTTTAGTAGTTCTGTTATGTTCAATCTAAAGCTAAATTGGAATTTAGATCACTGTCTTTTGAGATGCTAAGGTTAAAATAAACCTCAACAAGAAGCTAAATGGGTTGAATAAATTATTTCTTCCTAGTCTTGAACTAAGTCAAGACAACGTTTATTTTGATTTTAAATCACTATATCTTAACACTAATAAGTATGATATATTTCAGTTTTGAGAACTGATATAAACCAAAAAGGGTATGGTTAGCAACCTTATGAGAAGATTTAGGGCTATTGCCCAATTTCATTGATTTAGATCATTTTGTAACAAAGAACTCCTTGATGAGACCTCAAATCTTAATAACTTCTCTTTGTGAAATGGGTTTTAATAAGAAAGGTAATTCTAAGGTGAGGAACCCAGGGGTTGGGAAAAAGACTACCCAAAAAGGAGAGTCTTAAAGTATAACTTTAAGTCAACGTAAGTAACACCTTAAAGTTAAGTAGATCTTTTCGAGGCGGTTTTGGAAGGTTGATGGCACAAGTCAACTACAGGGTTGTACCTTCGAGAAGATTAGGATCTTCCTGAAGATACAACAATGCAGGTGACTTATGGCGACACCCTTTGCATTGATCGTTAAGATTTACACCTTAAACTCGAAATTTTTTTACTCTGGGATTAGTTAGGAATGTGGTCATGTTATAAGGCTGCCCCTAGAGACTCGAGGTATCTTGACACACTGGGCTAACTAGGGTTGACCCAGTATGTCAGCGTATCCCTAGTCCTCGTGAGCATCCTTATAACGTTGTCATATTATTAATCCATTCCTGAGTGAATAACTTGGGGCAGGAGAGACTGACAGAAGTCAGTATAAGACATTCTACATAACATAGGAATGGGGTGAAGGACGTATTCCAGATTGACGAGTATGTCGTCAAGGAATACGAGACATAAGCAGTATGTTTCAAATCTTTGGCCAAAGTATCGCAAGCTGCTAATTGCGTTGTCCTATGTCACCTAGTCTAAGGGACGAGATGCCGATGAATAATGGTAAAAATTATTCAGATAGGTTCCTTGGACAGAGCATTCTAAATCCTAGATTAGGGAAGAGAACCGCAATAGTGATGTGTTAAAATAAAAACGCCAACTCTTTGATACACATGAATAGATCGGTAGATTACCGAGTCATGGAATGAATAGATCGGAGGTACTCCGAGTCATTACAGTTGCATATGGTTATCTGTTATAATAATGGTTGTTTTGATTTGTGAGTTATAAATTATGTATTTAGAACTAGGAAGCTTTTATCAAAAAAAAAAAATTCTTGTTCTATTGTACTAAAATGGGGATGTTACTTAAAAACTACATTATTTTTTGGACTGTGTTTTATTGTGAAAATGTTGTGTGTATGTTTTTTTGAATCCTGTTGTTGCCATGAGTTGGATCACATCTTTTATTGCATTGTGATTGGGGCTCGGGGGCCAATGAAGAAGGATGGATTCTCCTTTCATTGGAAGTATTGGTTGTGTGGAGAGCATTGCCTTTCCCCTACCTTTGTTGTGATCAAAATTAGAAGAAAGAGAAGAATGCATGTTGTTGTTCTGGAGATGAGAAAAGATAGTTTGACAATCCCTTGTGAAATGAAATCTCATTGTAACTTTCCCACTTGAAGTGGATGATCTTGTAAATGTTTGTAATGGAAATATGTTGTATTGATTGCAAGTGGAAATTAGAAATGTAAAAGAGTTATACTTTGTATTCTGTTTAGAAAGAATGTGAAAGAATGATACGTGTTTGGTATACTACATTTTGTAATCAAATGAAAAGGAAGTTGTAAGAATTTATTTAAATTAATGAAAATGGTTTTTTTTGTCCATATGATGTTATTCCATTGGAAATATGTTTTTATCATACTATATGAAATATTTGTTTGAAAAATGGTAAAGTGGAACATGTTAAAAGAAAATGTAATATTTTGTCCTATGTTCAATAAATTATTTTGGAAGGATTAAAAAAAATAAGTTGTAAAATCACCTTTGGAAATCAATAAATGAATGAAATATGTTTCTCAAATTTCATTGTTGTATTTGAATCTGATTATTTCAATGCATTGGAATCTCTGCTTGAAATAATAAAATGTGTATGAAGGATAGTGCGGAACTCTGTCTTCGAAATGTGAAAAATTGAAATCAGTATTGCATTTTGGTCTTGAATGTTTTTTTTGGAATTAACCAAATGTGTTAGATTGGAATTGGAATGTATTCTAAATACTTGGAAGAAGAAATGGAAAATATCAACATTAAGATTTGATCCCTATTATTTATAATTTTAAAACTAGTAATTAACTAAACAAAAAATGCACAGTTCGAACCTACACAATTAAATAACAAATTAAACAATTAAATTTAAGTGTCAAGCTCTAAATGAATTCATTTGGACATTAATAGTTAAGAAAATTTCTTAGAAAACTTAGTAAAATCAGCTGGAACCGGTTTAATGTCATTTTACAGTCGTTTTCTGTCGAGAAACGGAAATGTTAAAATTGGAAATCATTTAGACAAATTGAACCTTGAATCCTTCCTTAAATCCATTCAGGAACAATCCTCCATGTCCATTTGACATGTTAAGAGAGGAGGGAGACCAAATTGAACAAATCTAACAAGTTAAAATTTACCAGTTCGCACTGTGAAAGCCTGCAAGCTATTTTCTTAAAATTGACCCCTTAAAATTTATCAAAACAAAAAATTAATGATATCTGTGCAAAGAGGACATTGATATATTTCCATAAAATACTCGTTTTCCCCAAACTGAGCTCTCTAACAAAATTTATTTCCTTCTGAAGTTTTCTTCACTTAACGTTAAAATTTTGGGAAAAATTTCCTTGGCGGGCCCGCGGCCTGAATTTTTCCCTTAGGGATTAGGAAATTTTTGGAAAATTTTTCAAAATTTTCTCCGCTACCCTACTGACCCATAGCTAATCAGAGGCTGCCATGTGGCACTGTGAGGTGATAGCAAGGGGGAAGATCCTCTTTTGAACTTAGCGTTTTCAGAAAAAAATTAGAAAATGTTCTGAACTTTCCCCGCCGGCTTGCAACCAATCAGGTGATGCCACATGGCGTCATGAGGCATTGGTGGAGGAACGGATCCCTTTTTATCTTTTGCGACTCGAGAAATTTTTTGGAAATTTTTCCAAGTTTTCCCTGTTGTTCTTCTGGCCTGCAGCCAATCAGGCGCTGCCACATGGCATCGCGAGGTGCCGACGGAGGTACGGGTCTATATACCCTCTTAGCCCTTCAAGACTTTAAGTAAATTTTCTCCCTATCACCCCACTTTCCCTTTGTTGGATTCGGTCACACCACATGTCCCCTACAGAATCACGGGATTGCAAGTGCAAATTTTTCTTTTCACCCGCACAGGAGAATTTACAAAATGTCTCCCACTGCCTCGTCATTCCTCGTTTTTCCCCACGCTACATTAGGGAATGCTATGCATCCTTTGCAGACCCACGAGAGTCTAGGAGAAAATGTGATTTTTTCCCATGTGGGAAAATTTTTACAAAGGTCTCCCCATGGACCGCCAACCCACCCTATGAGTAAAGTTTCATCCCTGGGCCCGCAGGCCCGTTCTTGGGAAAAAATTTCACCCCAAGGCCCGCCGGCCCATAACTTGAAAAATATGAGGAGTTAGGAGGACTTCTTTCTATCACTAGAAAGGTGAGGAAATTTCCTATCCAATGGAAGTAATATAGGAAAAATTTTAATGCACTAAGTGTGATAAAAATCAAGTTGAAACTTTAAGCTTGTTAGAGAGTGGGTGTGGTGAGGAATTTTCCCTCTGAACCTAATTGAAACTTCTAACCCTAAATTTTGGACCTTGTGACCTCTAATAATTATTAATAAAATAAAAGTATAATCTAGTATATTAAAATTGTTTCGAAACCTATTAGTGACAATTGTTGTCTTATAACATGGTTGTAGGATTCTTTTTAATCAAAAGTAAATTATTCCATAATTTTCCTAACTAATCCTAGGTTGTTCTTAGGTCTTAAGTGGGTTATTTTAACGGGCGTTACAGCATGAGTCTTATCTACATTGATGCATTAGCCTGTTATGGACTTGGTGAATATAACATGGTTACTGAACAAAGTGTAGTGCCCACTTCCCTTTGACACTTTTATATACTGATTTTGATACTATTCATTGTATTATGAACACTATTATGTTTTATTCCAGTATGGTGGTTAGATGTTAGATCATGGATTTTTATTGATCTAGATTCAGTTGTTATGCATGATGATTACTAGACACATTTTCTATATGTGGCTGATATATTGTTTTGACATGGACATATTATAGATGTTGTTTTGGACTTATGACATTGGATATTTTGGGTAGACCTAGTATGATAGATCATTGATGATGATATAGTCGATTTAATTAATTAAAAATGATAATGTTATATTCTTGATATTCTCGTGATTTATACGATTAGAATATTTTGAAATGTTGTTTATATCATTTTGGATGTTTTGATACAGCCACGAGGCCAAAGGAGGTATTTGTATTTTTCAGGTTAAAATAAAAAAATAAAATCACAACAATGTCAGGGGGACTGGAGACTAACCATATTGAAATTCTGGGTGAATTCAAAAAGGTCACCATGGCAACTGTGTTGTGTGTTGTGTGTTGAGTTATGTTAGGATTTCCCATGGGGATAATTTCCATTATATGTGACCATGGGATATGGGTTTTAATTATGTGTTGTTTTTAATTATTGTTGTATGTATTTTTCTTAGTAATGTGTTCCTTATTTTAGTTAATTTAAATGTGATAGTGTTAATGTGAGAGTCATATAGTTAAAATTTATTTAAATTTAATTTGGGACATGGAATGTAATTAATAAATTTGTTGATTTTAAATAATAATGTTGCTAGAGTGTGTAAGTTAACATGTAAGAATGTGTAAGAAATATGTAAAAGTATGTAAGGCAGATTTTGGAATGTTAAACACTTCATCTCCTTAGGAATTTGAATTTTTCCTTAGAGGCCGAATTTGGAGGCTTTTCCCACACCTCTTAAAATCATCCACCAACCATGCCTATGGTTTGGAGGTTAAATTTAGGAAATTATAATGCATTTTGAGGTAACAATTTGTAAGTTTTAATTGCACTTCCATTACATATTTTTAATGCAGTCCTTTTGAAGTATGGGTCATTTTGGAGTGTGTAAGTCATTTTTTCATTTTTATTTATTGTGTTTTGGTGAGTATGTTTAATTTCCTCTTGGGGTTGAGGAAGAATGATGTGGCATCCCACAAGGATCCACATAATCCTCTCCTCTTCCCTCTCCTTTAAATTCAAAGCTTCTTGTTCATTTGAGGTTGTTGAAACTTTGTTATTTTCCTCTTGGGGGCACATTTTTTGTTGATGTTTGGGAGCTTGTTGTGGAGGAAGCTTGGAGTCTTATTGCATGCTTATAATTTTCTGGTTTTGTACTACACTTTGACATTTTGGAAAGATTGTGAGCTTGGAACAAACTCCAGTATGGAGAGGTTGGCATCTTGAGTTGTGTTTTAATTGTTTTCCTTTTCTTGCATGCATGTTCATATGGTGTTATGTTCATGTTCTTGGATGGTTGGGTAGATTTCTTAGGGTATGGGTTAGCAGAATACTATAGGGATTTCATATGGGGGGCATAAGGGATTGCCAATGGTACTAGTTCTATTGTGGAGAGATTTTTGGGTTAGGATCCACCTTGGAAAAGAAACTGGTTGCATTTCTTACTCTTGGGGGGGCATAAGGAGGGGTTAGGAGATATAAGGTTTATAGGTTTGTTATGTTTATTAGTGGTATGCATTTTGGTGGATGCCTAATTCTAAATTGGGAGGCATGAGGATCTCCCCATAGTTCTTTCTCTTGTTGGCTTGCTTGATCAAGCCTATGTGTTGTATGAACTGTTTCAAATGTAGTTGGGAACTGTTTTCTTGTTTTGAAATATGCATTTTATTGATTGTATGTAATGTGAATGTTGTTTGTATGTGATAAAATCCTTTGTTTCCATGTGTTGATATTCATTCTCCATTTCAATATGGTTGGGGCTCGGGGGTCAATGGGGAAGGATGGCTTCTCCTTTTTCAATGGATGTCTTGGTTGGGTGGAAAGCGTTGCCTTTCTCCCTATATTGTTGTGATCAAATTTTCAAAGAAGAAGAAACAAGTATTCTTATATTTGGAGAAGGAATTTCACAGTTTAATATTCATTTCCCTTTGAGTAATTCAATGTAACTTGTCCCAATTCAAGTGGATGAATGTATAAATGTTGTAATGTGAAGAATTGCATTGTTAATGGAAGTTGTAGTTGCATTAAGGATATTATAAGAATTGTAATTTGTATTTTGTAATTGAATTGGAAGAGTGTTAAGTTGTAAAAGTGTCATTGAATTATGAATAAAATATTGAAGTAGTTTAAAAATTTGATTGTATACTGGAATTGTTTTGTTGTCCAAGAATGATATCTCTGTTTTGAAAAGGAATAAGAAATAGTGTTATTATTGTATGTATTGTATTTGAAAACAAATAAAAAAGGAAATTTGTAATGTTGTATTTGATGAAAAATGAAAGGATGCATTTCTTTCTCAAAATTTATTGCACATTTGATTTGAATTATTGTTTAAATTTAATTTTTGTTTGAAGAAGAAAAGAAAGAAAGAATGCGTGGGAAGGAAAGACAATATTGTTTTATTTTGAAAAATACATATTTGAATTGAATTATAAACTGCATTTAAAGTAGAAATGAATGGTTTTTTTATAAGAAATTATATTTGACTAAAATAGGAATCATATGCACATCCAAAACACAAAGAAATGATAATTTTTTTTCAAAGAAACAATCCACTGTATTAAACTCATTACTGGCAATTTATGTTTTATTAAAAATGAGCAGTTCGATCTTACACTCAACAATAAGTTATGAAACTTTGAAATTCACATTTAGGAAGACTTAAGAAACTCAAATTCACTAAAACAGTTAAGAATGAATCTCTAAAACTTAATGAATTTCAATTCGGAGCTTGTACAGTCGTTTTTTCATCTATTACCGGAAAAATGCAACCTTGAAAAAATTAGATAAATTGACTTACCTAAAACACTCTAAACCATCCCTAGACTAATCCTCCATGTCTTTTAGACATGTTGAGCGAAGGAGGAGTTCTAATTTTATCAAATTTATTAATTGGAAATTTCCAGTTTGCCAATTAAAATCCTCTAAATCGTTTTACAAAATTTACCATTAAAAATTCATCAAAAACTAAATTTTGTGTTTCCTTTACAAAGAGCGGTTCAAGAGCTTTCTGAAAAGTCCTCGTTTTCCCAAAATTGATGTTTCTAGCTCAAGTTATGACACTTTGAAGTTTTTTTGCCTTGGCGGGAAATTTGAGAAATTTTTCCCTTGCGGGCCCGCAACCTAAAAATTTCCCATCAAAATTGCCCTTAGAAAATTTTCAAAAATTTTGACTTTGGGAAAAAAAATTATATTTTTTTTCACCCACCCGCATCCAATCAGATCTTCCACGTGTCCTCAAAGAGCACTGGCGGATGCCAGAAACTTTTTTCCCTTTGAGTCTTTTGAAAATTTTGGAAAAAATTTCCATTTTGCCCCGCAGGCTCGCATCGAATCAGAGGGTGCCATGTGGCACCTTAGGGGTGGCGGCAGAGGTTTAGGAGAAATTTTTATTTTTTACCACATGGGGAAAAATTCCAAAAAACTCCCCATGACCCGCCAACCCACCAAAGGGGTTTTCCCCTCCTCTTGACATGTGTCCCCTTTGTGGAAAATTTGATCCCAAAACTCCGTCGGACCATATCTTGAGTTCCCAAAGGATTTAGGAGAACTTATTTATATCAATGGAAAGGTGAGAAAATTTACTATCCAATGAGAATGGTTTAGGAATTTTTTAGAAGTGTTAAGTATGAGAAAAATTCAGTGGAAAATATGATCCTGTTAGAGAGTGGGTATAGGGGTAGATTTCTCCCTAAAACTAACTAGAACATATAACCCTAAAATTTGAACCTTTTGAACTTGATATAAGTAAATAAAGGAAATTTTTTCTTTAGTAAATAGGTTTTGTTTTGAAACCTACCAATGGAAGACTGATGTCTTGCAACCTGGTTGCATGTAACATTCCCATTTTAGTACATTAGAACAAGAAATTTTTATTTTTTTATTTTTTCTTTTGATAAGTGCTTCCTAGTTCTAAATACATAATTTAGAACTCACAGATCATAACAATAATTCTTATAATAGATAACCATATGCAGCTGTAATGACTCAATGTACCACCGATCTATTCATTCCATGACTCAGTGATCTACCGATCTATTCATGATTATCATAGAGTTGGCATTTTTATCTTAACACTTCACTCTTGCAGTTCTCTTCCCTAATCTAGGATTTCAGAATGCTCTATCCAAGGAACCTATCTGAATAATTGTTACCATTATTCATCGGCATCACGTCCCTTAGACTAGGTGACATAGGACAATGCAATCAGCAGCTTGCGATACTTTGGCCAAAGATTTGAAACATACTGTTCATGTCTCATATTCCTTGACGACATACTCGTCAATCTAGAATACATCCTTCACCCCACTCCGATGTTATATAGAATGTCTTATACTGACTTCTGTCAGCCTCCCCTATCCCAAGTCATTCACTCAGGAATGGGTTAATAACATGACACATGTTATAAGGATGCTCTTGAAGACTAGGGTAAGCTGACATACTGGGTCAACCACTATTAACCCCGTGTGTCAAGGTACCCCGAGTCTCAAAGGGCAGCCTCATAACATGACTATGGTCCTAACCAGTCCCAGAGGAAAAACTTGTTCAAGTTTCAGGTGTAAATCTTAACGATCAATGCAAAAGGGTGTTGCCATATGTCACCTACATTGTTGTATCCTCGAGAAGATCCTAATCTTCTCGAAGGTACAACCCTGCAGTTGACATGTGTCAACATCCTACAAAACTGCCTCGGAAAGATTTACATAACTTCAAGAAGTTACTTAAGTTGAGTTGAAATTGAATTAAAGACCCTCCTAACTGGGTAGTCTTTTCCCAACCCTGGGTTCCACACCTTTGAGTTGCCTTACGCAATTAAGTTCAATTTCACTGAGAGAAGTTTAATAAGATTTGAGACCTCATCAAGGTGTCCATCGGTTCCAAATAATCTTATTCCTCATAATTGGGCAATATCCCTAAGTCCTCTCATAAGGAAGCTAACTAAACCTGTAAGGGTTTATATCAACTCCGAAGACTGAAATATATCTTACTTATTGTTATTAAGATATGGTGATTTAAAACCATCAATTACGTTGTCTTGACTTAGATCATGGATAGGGAGTAATAGATTACTCTTCCTGTTATAGCTACCTATCAGGGTGTAGTTTAACCTTAACTTCTCAAAAGGAAGTGGACTAATTTCCAATTTAGCCTTATTCATAATATAAAAGAATTACTATTCAATCATGAAGTATTCGGTCACATAATTTTTACAAGGCTTACTTAGAGAATCCAACTAGCTCCCATGGCATATAATAATAAAAATGCACTCACATTCATTCAGACCTAAGAATTTCAATCCAACAAATAAAAATGCAGCCACATAAGTAACAATTTCCCCATTTCATTCATTTACAGACCATACATTTACAACTTATGCACTTCGGCACATTTGATACAATAATCAACATCAAAAGAATATATTTCTTCCTATAGTACAATTAGAGAAATCAAGTTGGAATTCATCATAAAAACCAGATTAAACAATCTGAGCATCATATCAGATCTGTGTGCCTTTACCACTTACGATGTCCATCTACAAAAATTGCTAGCACAGGTCAGTTCAGTGAACTGAGCATGATAAGCACTAATTCTTAAAACAATTGCATTCCACCAATTGTTCTCATTAAACAACCTATTTAAATGAAATCATTTCTTCAAATCCTTAAACATGAATCAGGCTAATCATCTTTCTACAATTCTAATATGACTTTAACACATAACTCATATTATAGCTGCCAATTAAACCTAAATATTGTTTAGATGATTCATCATAAATATTAGAGACTAAGAAGAAACAAAATGAATCCACAATATCCATCCATCTGAAAACCAAGGACAGTAATAATCCAACAAAATTACTCCATTCAAGAATGAATTCCTATCAGTACGTGTATCCAATAGATGTGCATTTAACAATTCAAGCAAAGACAGATTATAAACTCCAGCAAGTTCAACTGATGGGATTCCTTTATGCTCATAGCATTATTTCAATGACATTGATAAGTATACCAACTTCTACTACAATACTATTTTTATAAAAGTGGATAACCGAATAACTCAATAGGACAATAATATAACCGTCGATAAGGAAAAAATACTTCGGTCAAGAGTCAGTACTTACCAGTCTCTCCTTATAAATTTAACAGTCTATTCTTCTTATGCCCATACCGTAGAGTTCACATAAAGATACAAAAGAAGAGAGAACTCATATTTTCCAGACAAGGGAGAGAATATTCTCTTATTCCAAAAGTCCTATATCAACATATACTTTATAGCTTAGGAGAAAGAAATAGAGGCATTCAGATCTCCATTCCAAACAGGTTCAGGACTGTACCAACTTCCCAGGACTAATGCATATACATTCAATCTTGAATTCAATTAAGGAAGAAGAGAAAGCTAAGAAAATCAACACCCAAGTTTACCATTAGCTCCAATCTGATAGAACTGTTTAAAAAGGTCACCCTAAGATTCCAAGGGTCTTACAATTACACATTAACAAAAGACACAGATTGTTATAAACGAAATACATATACGTTCAATATCAGTACACAATCATGGCCCAATTAAAATAGTCTTCCCTTCACCTAGGACTCGAATCACTTTAGTCTATGAGTTAGGGTAACCACTATCATTACTTACTAATAGGTAACACTAACTATTTCCAGTCATTACAATGTATAATTTGTTATTTTGTTTCAAGGATACCAAACAAATAGCACTTCCAGTATTACTAGATGATTTCTAATGTTAGATTTCAAGGTCACTACAGGTGAAATCAACACAATCCCATCCCTTCCAAGTACAAAACCTGATTTCCATCCATGCAGATCTAGGATTACCCACACATTATTAAGAATCAGAGTTCCTCAAAGCAAGATTTCTCTCGGTCAGGCTGTGTTCCCATTAACCAAGTAAATTCGTAAAGAAAACAACAGCTACACTAATATTTCATCACATACATAACCCATAATCATTGACCATCCAGACCCTTTTCATAGAGGTACAGGCTTAACTTCAACATATTTCTTACGCATGTGACTAAATCAGTCGAGCTCAAAAGAAGGAACTACAATTTCATCACAATTCAATTATATATTCACCTGAAGCTGTCAAGTAATAAAAGAGCTCTTGTGACCAAGCAATAATCAATAAACCAACCAAATTAGACACAACAATTCTTTCCATGTCATTCTTCAAACATGAAATCATCTAACGTAATGTCTAACATGGTACAGTTAGGAACTCATTACCTCAGTCGAACAAGAGACCAGGAAACAACATATACAGAATTTGAACCCATATGTAATCCACAGCAAACATTTCAATAGAAGTTGAATCCATAATGTATACACAGCAAGGACTTCAACAGAAGTTGAACCAACATGTAAACACAGCAAGGACTTCAACAGAAGTCAAACCAACATGTAAACACAACAAGGACTTCAACAGAAGTCGAGCCAACATGTAAACATAGTAAGGACTTCAACAGAAGTTGAACCAACATGTAAACACAACAAGGACTTCAACAGAAGTCAAACCAACATGTAAACACAGCAAGGACTTCAACAGAAGTCTAACCAACATGTAAACATAGCAAGGACTTCAACAGAAAACCAACTGTAAACAAGGACTTCAACAGAAGTCGAACCAACATGCAAACACAGCAAGGACTTCAACAGTCTTCGTATAACCAAGGATTCCCAAATCAACAAGAGAAGAAGAAAACCAATACATTGCTTCCAGCCAAGCCAACTGTACAAAAAAAATCATCTGAACAGAGTTGTTCTAATGAAAGCATTTGAAGGAAAGCAAGATTTTTAAAAGTTAGGGCCTATCATGCCTGATAGTGTCGCTTAAAAATTCAAAGAAGACCTCTGAATGTGCTCACACCTTCTCTTCTTCTTCCACGATAGATTAAACAACAATAAATTGTTACCTTCATGCCTTATAAACTTTCCCCGATAGAGAAGGAAGCTAGAAACTCTCAAAGTTGCCATGCAACACAGAGTAGATGACTGGTTCAAAGAACCAGTGCTCAAGCAGAGTGAAAAACGGAATGCATGGAAAACCAAACAACCAAACAATATTCCATTTGCATGCCTTCCCAAGCAATCCGCGCTCGGGAACCAAAGTTCATTAATTACATTAACTGCCATTCTCCTACCTATTCTCCATTGCCACCGACCGCCAAAATTGGTGATCGCCAAAAGAAAACAAACAAACACTCCCATACTTGGTGATACTACCACATCAGGTCATATTAGCCGTTTACAACCTCCGCCAAACCTGACAGCATCCCAAGTCCTTCAACCTTATCCCCCTCATAAATGCCATGGAAACCACCGCCCATGACTTGTGACCCTTCATAGGTCCCCCTCCATTCTTATCATTAGTTAAGTTAGGTTATATCATAGGGTTAAGACATTAGTCTCACTTCCATAGTGCTAGGTGTAGTTAACTCTTAGGAGCATTAAGCTTATAGTTTAGGGCTAGGTTAGATTAGCAATTATTTTAACCAATATGTTATAATTTAGGTTAATATTATTAACCTTAACGAATCAATCTAGATCTCTAAAATAGGACCAATCAAAGTTAGAGTCCATACAGGGTTAAACATTCCTGTAAAGGATTCTATTCGGCATCACTAAATTAAGCTTATGGTATAAACATGAACATATTACCTGGCTTAAGGTCTAGGCCTTCCTGATGTTATGATATCTATAACCAAAGTCCATTTATCATGATCAGCCTGAGGTAAACTCCAAGATTGATCATTCAAACTCATTCAGACCTTGTAACTTTCATAAGGTCAATAAATTTTGTTCATCCTGAATAAGCTTAAAACATTCCTTGGATCAATGCAACTGATCCAAGGCTGAGTCATAAAGATGGATAAATCCACAATTCATCCAGAAATCAAATTGAACTCAAGTGCGAAGAATGAAAGAAACAAAAGAGTCCAAGCATATTCTGGCTCAATCAAAGATCTTCAAGAGCAAAGAATATACAATCCATATCAAGCATGACTTCACAAAACCAAAGGAACATGTCCTTATATAGAAGAAATCATATATCAACACTTGAATTCTTAAGAGAAAGTAACAACAGTTCAGGGTGTTACATTGCAGATACTTCTAATAAAAAAAATTATCCCATAATTTTTATAGCTAACCCTAGGTTGTTTCTTTGGTCTCAAGTGGTTGTTTAAACGGGCACTACAGTTTGGTATCAAAGCAATTGTTCAAAAGCTTGGACCATTGCACATACTAAAAAACTTGAGACCTAAAAACTTAAACCGAGTACAATTGTGAGTCTAGAAAACAACTTAGCAAGAATTTGTATGTTTTAGTGAACATGGAAGTTGTGTAAAAATAAGCAAAATGAACTAACTCTCACTTTGGTCTGTGCAAGAGGCTCAGATGGAGCAAGAGAAACCTTCAAAGAGACTCAAATCCACCACCACCACCACCATCGGATCAAAGTGTATCAGCCATTCTACCTTAGATTCTACAGACCCTTTAGGATGTTGATTCTGCTATACGCGAAGGATTAGGTGGAGGGCAGACAACTAGTCATGATGGAGCTCCTTCCATTGAGGGTTAGGTATCTCCTCAACTCAGTGAGGAGCATAGAGGATAGAAATCCCATACAGAGTTAGTACAAGAACAGCCACCACCTAGGAGATAGGGTGAAAGAGTTCTAGAGTATAGAGAGAGGTCTCAGAGCCCTATGCTTAGGGATGAGCGTACAGAGAGACCTAGAGGCTGATAGACCATAGCAATGGATCACATCAGGGAGATCCTAAAGCTTTAGCCCTCATATTACTCAATTGATACAAGTGGATTTTAGGTAGAGGCCTCATTAGTGAGCTTGAGTGGTTTCTTCAAGCTTTGTCCTTGTTCTAGCAACACGAAAGATCATGTTACGATCCATCTACTAAGGGATGGAGCAAGAGTATGGTGGAGGAAAAATGACTAGAAGCTCTATGTAGATTCAGAGACAGTGACCTGGGAGATTTTTGAGGAGATATTCAGGAGTAGGTATTTATCACGGAGGTTCATCCAACAGAGGATTGATGAGTTCCATGACCTCTGACAGACTTCTCTTTTGGTGGTAGAGTATGAGAGTAGATTTATAGATCTACTTTAGTATGTAGAGTATATACAGAATGAGCAGGTGTTGATTTATAGGTTCATCCAAGGCATGAATTTTGACATTAGATGTGCAGTGTGGATTCACTATCCACAGAATTTAGCAGAGGCCATGGAGAAGGCCTATATTACAGAGGAGACTCGGGGTAAAACCCACCAGGATAGAGACCGAGTCATGAGCCTCATTTAGCAGATGTAGGATGGTAGATCGAGAGGTTCAGTGCCTCTTCCTCATGGTGGTCATCATTCCTCATAGTAATCCTTTCAGCCCTAGTAGTAGTAGTAGTCCCATCCACCTTATAGACCTCCACAGAGAGCTGATGCATAGAGAGGTCGGAGCATGGGGTTTCCTCCTATGGGTCCCATCAAGACACAAGGTGGACCTAGATCTCAGTTAGCAGGAGCTTTCCAGTAGAGGCCTTAGTAGACCACAGCTAGATCATTAGGATTCACACCATAGGCTTCTAGGGAACCTACTAGAGGTACTGCTCCTTGGAGAGGATCAGGTGGTTGCTTTAGATGTGGAGTAACTAGACATTTCTGGAGAGATTTCCCTTACAACCCTAACAAGGGTAAGGAGCCAGTTTTTGAGTCAATAGTTAATGACATGGGATGCAACCATAGGATTTATGTTGTTGTTGAGAACCACCAAGCAGAGCACCAAAGCACAGTAATTGAGACCATAGGTAGAATTTGTGGTATTCCTACATCTATATTTTTTGATTCCGGTTCTTTTGATTCTTTCGTTGCACCATCTTTAGTAGAGCGATGCAAGATGGTGGTAGTTAGGCAAGGTATTAGTTGGGATGTCAAGATGGCTTCTAGAGCCAAGATCTCTGTGGACTCCTTAGTTAAGGATTGTGTTGTAGATTTGGGACCTTTCACCACCACCTCAGATTTCTATATCATTCCGTTGGGCTCCTACGGAGTTATCTTAGGTATGGATTGGTTATCTACACACATGGCTAAGATGGATTGTTACCACAAGACTATATCTTGTGCAGATTATTTAGGAGTGGAGTCGGTGATCTTAAGGGTCACGAGACCCATTTCTATTCACACCATCTCCACTATGTAGCTTAAGCGATGTGTGTGACGGGGTTGTCAGATGTATACTATTACAGTTAGTGACAGATCAAAGGATGGGTCTAGTGGACCATCGCTAGATGATCATCACATTTTGAGAGATTTTTCTGATGTATTTCTAATGGATCTATAGGGGTTACCACCCCCACGTGAGATTGAAATCCATATAGACCTAGTCCCAAGAGCAGAGCCTATCTCACAGGAACCTTATCGGATGACCACCCCGGAGCTCTGTGAGCTCAAGTTACAGCTTGAGGGCCTTTTGGAGAAGGGCCTTATCCATCCTAGTGTATCCCCTTGGGGTGCACTGGTGATCTTTTTGAATAAGAAGGATTGATAATTGTGGTTGTGTATTGACTACCACGAGTTGAACAAGGAAACGATCAAGAATTGTTATCCTCTCCCTCATATTGACGACTTATTTGATCAGATGAAGGGAGACACGGTGTTCTCTAATATTGATCTCAAGTTAGGCTACCAACAGTTAAGGATTTTAGAGGTGGACATTCATAAGAATTCTTTCCATACAAGATATGGGCACTATGAGTTCACAGTGGTGCCTTTTGGTTTGACTAATGGGCCCGCAGTGTTCATGAGTTTGATGAATGGGGTATTCAGGACCTTCTTAGATCACTTCGTGCTCATCTTCCTAGATGACATTTTGATATACTCACATACACATGAGGAGAATGAGGGGCATCTTCGATAGGTTCTTCAATGTCTTCATGAGCAGCAGATTTAAGGGAACTTGGAGAAGTGTGCTTTCTTTTAGTCAGAGGTGTAGTATTTGGGTCAAACCATTTCTAGGGAAGGTATCACAGTCGATCTTGCCAATATTAGATCCATTATGGATTGGCTAGAACCCACTACAGTGACAAAGGTGCACAACTTCATGGGTTTGGTAGGATACTACCAAAGATTTGTTCAGGAATTCTCGTGGATTGCTCACCCTATCACTTCCAATCAGAGGAAAGGGAAGAAGTTTGTTTGGATGGATAGATGTGAGCAAGTCTTTAGGACATTGAATGAGTGCCTCACTATAGCACCCATTCTTGTAGTACCAGATCCAAAGGATGAGTTCTTTGTTTGTACAGATGCTTCTTTAGAATGGCTTAGAGGTGTGTTGATGTAGGATGGTATGGTTGTAGCCTTTGAGTCTCGCAAAATAAAGGATCATGAGCTTAATTATACTACCCATGATCTTGAGCTTGTGGTAGTGGTGCATGCCTTGGTTAGATGGAGACATTTTCTTCTTAGACAAAGATTCACACTCGAGACAGATCATTTGAGTCTTCGCCACCTCTTCACGTAGCCTAATCTAAACACTCATCAGTGGCGTTGGATGGATTTTATTTGTGAGTATGACATGGAGATCGATCATGTGAAGGGGAAAGAGAATGTGGTAGTAGATGCTCTCAGCAGAAGTAGACATGTGGCTATGGCCACTACAGTGAGCACATATTTGCGGAGAAGGATTCTTCAGCAGCTTCCTCTTGAAAACTTCTACATTTTTGGATCGAGCAAAGATAGAGTCACAGAGACCCCTTGAGGGGAATTTTGATGGTTTCACCTTAGAGGTAGATGGTCTTCTTAGACACAGAGGCTAGATATATGTTCCCAGAGATGGAGGTTTGAGGCATAACATCTTGGTACAGGCACATCATGCACCCTATCTATCCCATCGCGAGGTGAAGAAGATGCATGCCACTTTGTGATAGTTGTATCATTGGAGATAACTTTTTCGAGATGTGGCTCAATTTGTGTCATGGTGTTTATAGTGCCAGAGGGTTAATTCCAAGAATTAGCATCCAACAGGTTTTCTTTATCCTCATGCCATACTAAAATGGAAGTGGGACACCATTTCCATGGATTTCATTGTTAGACTACCTATGTTGAGATATCACCACGATGCCATTATGGTCACAGTTGATAAATTGACAAAAGTGGCTCAATTTTCCCCAGTGAAGAACACTTATACAGCTAGAGCAGTGGCATGAGTATATTTGGATGAGATTGTCAGGTTACACAGGATCCCATGGAGGATCATTTGTGAGCACAATCCTTTGTACAGTTCACATTTCTGGACTACCATGTAGTATGTCCTCGGGATGAGGATTAACTTCAACACATCATATCACCCTAATACAAATGGACAGACCGAGTGAGTGAATCATATTTTGGAGGATATGCTTAGGATGTATGTGATGGATCATTAGTCTAAGTGGGAGGAGTACCTGTACTTAGTGGAGTTTTCCTACAATAATAGTTTTCAGAGTTCTATAGGCATGGATCTTTTTTAGGCATTATATGGTAGAAAGTGCAAGACACCCCTTAGATGGGACATGTTATAGGATAGAGTATCTCTTGGACCAACCCTTTTGCAGGACATAGAGTAGCATGTAGTGTTGATCAGGAAAAGATTGTAGGAGGCATAAGACAGGCAGAAGAAGTATGCAAATCAGGATAGGATCGATCATAGCTTTGATCTGGGCATGAAGGTGTTTCTTCATGTTAGACCACATAAGAGCCCTATCCATTATGGAAAAGGTTCTAAGTTAGCTCCTCGATTCGTTGGTCCTTTTGAGATCTTGGAGCATATCAGCACTTTGTCCTACTTCCTAGCATTGCCACCCAGCTTGTCTCTCGTAGTGTTTCATGTTTCTTTCCTTAGGAGGTACATTACAGATCCTTCTCATGTGTTGGACTGGACATCATTGCAAGTGCAGGATCAGGGGTAGGTGATGGTGGATCCTGTCCGTATCATAGATCGAAGGAGCATGGGCCTTTGACGCAAAGAGCTTAATCAGGTACTGGTATAGTGGGGAAGTTATGATGAGACTACAACCACTTGGGAGGATGCCACAGTTTTATGAGTGTACTTTTCACACTTGTTCTAGTGACTTCTAGGAGGGAGTTGAGTTTAAGGGGAGGGGGATGTAGTGCCCACTTCCCTTTGACACTTTTAGATACTAATTTTGATACTATTGATCATATTATGGACACTATTATGTTTTATTCCAGTATGGTGGTTAGATGTTAGATCATGGATTTTTATTGATCTAGATTCAGTTGTTATGCATGATGATTACTAGACACATTTTCTATATGTGGTTGATGATATATTGTTTTGACATGGACATATTATAGATATTGATTTTGACTTATGACATTGAATATTTTGGGTAGACCTAGTATGATAAATCATTGATGATGATATTGTTGATTTAATTAATTAAAAATGATAATTTTGTATTCTTGATATTGTCGTGATTCATATGATTAGATGATTTTGAAATGTTGTTTATATAATTTTGGATGTTATGATATGGCCACGAGGCTGAAGGAGGTATTTACATTTTGCAGGTTAAAATAAAAAAATAAAATCACAACAATGTCGGGGGGACTGGAGAGTAACCGTATTAAAATTCTGGGTGAATTCAACAAGGTCACCATGGCAACTGTGTTGTGTGTTGTGTGTTGAGTTATTTTAGGATTTCCCATGGGGGGAATTTCCATTATATGTGACCATGGGATATGTGTTTTAATTATGTGTTCTTTTAAATTATTGTTGTATGTATTTTTCTTCATAATGTGTTCCTTCTTTTAGTTAATCTAAATGTGATAGTTTTAATGTGAGAGTCATATAGTTAAACTTTATTTAAATTTAATTGGGACATTGAATGTAATTAATAAAGTTTTTGATTTTAGATAATAATATTGGAAGAATGTGTAAGAAATATGTAAGAGTATGTAAGGCAGATTTTGGAATGTTAAACACTTCATCTCCTTAGGAATTCGAATTTGTCCTTGGAGGCCAAATTTGGAGGCTTGTGGGACAAGTTAAACTTGTCCCACACCTCTTAAAATCATCCACCAACCATGCCTATGGTTTGGAAGTTAAATTTAGGCAATTATAATGCATTTTGAGGTGACAATTTGTAAGTTTTAATCGCACTTCCCTTACATATTTTTAATGCAGTCCTTTTGAAGTATGGGTCATTTTGGAGTATGTAAGTCATTTTATCATTTTTATTTATTATGTTTTTGTGAGGATGTTGACTTTCCTCTTGGGGTTGAGGAAGAATGATGTGGCATCCCACAAGGATCCACATCATCCACTCCTATTCCCTCTCCTTCAAATTCAAAGCTTCTTACTCATTTGAGGTTGTTGAAACTTTGTTATTTTCCTCTTGGGGGCACATTTTTTGTTTTTGTTTTGGAGCTTGTTGTGGAGGAAGCTTGAAGTCTTATTATATGCTTATACTTTGCTGGTTTTGGAATGCACTTTGACATTTTGGAAAGATTGTGAGCTTGGAACAAAATCTAGTACGGAGAGTTATGCATCTTGAGCTGTGTTTTAATTGTTTTCATTTTCTATTGTGGAGGGAGTTTTGGGTTGGGATCCACCTTGGAAAATAAACTGCTTGCATTTCTTACTCTTGGGGGGGATAAGAGATAAAATTGGGGTGGGCATAAGGAGGGGTTGGGAGATATAAGGTTTATGGGTTTGTTATGTTAATTGGCAGTATGCATTTTGGTGGATGCCCAATTCCAAATTGGGAGGCATAAGGAGCTCCCCATAGTTATTGCTCTTGTTGGCTTGCTTGATCAAGCCTATGTGTTGTATGAATTGTTTAAAATATAGTCAAGAACTATTGTCTTGTTTTGAACTGTGCATTTTATTGATTGTATGCAATGTGAATGTTACTTGTATGTGATAGAATCCTTTGTTGCCATGTGTTGATATTCATGCTCCATTTCAATATGGTTGGGGCGTGGGGGCCAATGGGGAAGGATGGATTCTCCTTTCTCAGTGGATGCCTTCGTTGGGTAGAGAGCGTTGCATTTCCCCCTTCCTTGTTGTGATCAAAGTTGCAAAGAAGAAGAAACAAACATGCTGATGTTTGGAGAAGGAATTTCACAGTTTGACATTCATTTCTCTTTGAGTAATTCAATGTAACTTCTCCCACTTCGAGTGGATGGATGTATAAATTTTCTAATGTCAAGCATTGCATTGTTAATGGAAGTTGTAGTTACATTGAGGAATGTAAAGAAGAATTACACTTGTTTTATGTTTTTGGAAAGAAACTTAAAGGATGTTATAAGCATTGTAATTTGTATTTTGTAATCGAATTGGAAGATTATTAAGTTGTAAAAGTTTCATTGAATTATGAATAATATATTGAAGTAGTTTCAAAATTGGATTATATACTAGAATTGTTTTGTTGTCCAAGAATGATATCTCTGTTTTGAAAAGGAGTAAGAAATAGTGTTGTTATTGTATTTATTGTATTTGAAAACAAATAAAAAAGGAAATTTGTAATGTTGTATTTGATGAAAAATGAAAGGATACATTTCTTTCTCAAAATTTATTCCACATTTGATTTGAATTATTGTTGAAATTTAATTGTTGTTTGAAGAAGAAAAGAAAGAAAGAATGCGTGGGAAGAAAGATAGTATTGTTCTCTTTTTAAAAATGCATATTTGAATTGAATTCTAAACTGAATTTAATGTAGAAATGAATGGTTGTTTGATAAGAAATTATATTTTACTAAAATAGGAATCATATGCACATCGAAAACACAAAGAAATGATAAAAAAATTTCAAAAAAACAATCCACTATATTAAACTCATTACTGGCAATTTATGTTTTATTAAAAAAGAGAAGTTCGATCTTACACTCAACAATAAGTTATCAAACTTCAAAATTCACATTTAGGAAGAATTAAGAAACTCAAATTCACTAAAACGGTTAAGAATGAATCTCTAAAACTTAATGAATTTCAATTCGGAGCTTGCACAGTCATTTTTCCGTCTATTGTCGGAAAAATGCAACCTTGAATAAATTGAATAAATTGACTTCCCTAAAACAATCTAAACCCTCCCTAGACTGATCCTCCATGTATGTTTGACATTTTGAGTGAAGGAGGAGTTCTAATTTTATCAAATTTATTAGTTGGAAATTGCCAGTTTTCCAATTAAAATTCTGCAAATCATTTTTACAAAATTGACCCTTAAAACTTCATCAAATAGAAAATTTTATGTTCCTTGTGTAAATAGGTCTTTGAGATCTTTCTGAAATGTCCTCATTTGCCCAAAAATGAGCTTTCTAGCTCAAGTTATGACACTTTGAAGTTTTTGTGCCTTGGTGGGAAAATTTGGGAAAATTTTCCCTGGTCGGCTCGTAACGCAAAAATTCCCGTCAAAGTTGCCCTTAAAAATTTTTCAAAAATTTTGACTTCGGGAAAATTTTCATATTTTTCTCTACTTTCCCACAGCCAATCAGAGGTTGCCACATGTCCTCATGGGGCAACGGTGGAGGCACGGAAACTTTTTTACCTTTGAGTCTTTTGAATTTTTTTTTTTAAAATTCCATTTTGCCCCGCCGACCCACATCCAATCAAAGGGTGCCACGTGGCACCTTGGGGGTGGCGGCAGAGGTTTGGGAGAAATTTTGATTTTGTGCCACATGGGAAAAAATTCCAAAAAAAACCCCGTGACCCACCAACCCACCAAAGGGGTTTTCCCCTCCTCTTGACACGTGTCCCCCTTGGGGAAAATTTGATCGCAAAACCCCTTCAAACCATATCTTGAGTTCCTGAAGGAGTTAGGAGGACTTATTTATATCACCAGAAAGGTGAGAAAATTTCCTATCCAATGAGAATTTTTTAGGAAATTTTTGGAACTATTAAGTATGAGAAAAATCCAATGGAAACTCTGTGCCTGTTAGAGAGTGGGTATAGGGGTAGATTTCTCCCTGAAACTAAATAGAACATATAACCCTAAAATTTAAACCTTTTCAACTTGATATAAGTAAATAAAGGAAATTTATGTTTTGGTAAATAGGTATTTTTCTGGAACATTCCAATGGCAAACTGATGTCTTGCAACCTGGTTGTAGATACTTCTAATAAAAAAATTATCCCATAATTTTTCTTGCTAACCCTAGGTTGTTTCTTTGGTCTCAAGTGGTTGTTTAAATGGGCACTACAATTTGGTATCAGAGTAGTTGTTCAAAATCTTGGACCATTGGGCACACTAGAAAACTTGAGACATGAAAAATTAAACCAAGTACAGTTGTCAGTCTAGAAAACAACTTAACAAGAATTTGTATGTTTTAGTGAACATGGAAGTTATGTAAAACTTAGAAAAATGAACTCTCACTTTGGTCTATGTAGGAGGCTCAGACAGAGTGAGAGAAACCTTCGCAGAGACTCAGATCCACCATTACCACTAGATCAGGGTGTGGCAGCCATTCTACCTTAGATTCTACAGACCCTTTAAGATGTTAATGCCACTCTACGCGGAGGATTAGGTTGAGGGTAGACAACTAGTCATGATAGAGCTCCTTTCATCGAGGGTCAAGTATCTCCTTGACTCAACGAGGAGCATAGAGGAGAGAACTCCCATGAAGAGTTAGTACAAACAGAGTCACCACATAGGAGATGGGGTGACAGAGTTCCAGATCATAGAGAGAGGTCTCAGATCCCTATACTTACGGATGAGCGTATAGAGAGACCTAGAGGCCAACAGACCACAACAGTGGATCACATCAGGGATATCCTAAAGCTTCAACCCTCACATTACTTAGGTGATATAGGTGGATTTTAGGTAGAGGCCTGGCTAGTGAGCTTGAGTGATTGCTTCAAGATTTGTCCTTGTTCTAACAACATGAAAGCTCATGTTGCGATCCATCTACTGGGGGATGGAGCAGGAGTATGGTGGAGGACAGAGGAGTGGAAGCTTTATGTAGATTAAGAGATAGTGACCCAGGAGATTTTTAAGGAGAGATTCAGGAGAAGGTATTTATCATGGAGGTTCATCCAGCAGAGGATTGACGATTTCCATGACCTTTGATAGGATTATCTTTCGATGGTAGAGTATGAGATTAGATTTCTAGATCTACTTCAATATGTAGAGTATATGCAGGATGAGCAGGTGGGGATTCACAGGTTTATATGGGGCCTAAATTTGGACATTAGAAGTGCAGTGAGGATTCACTGTCCATAGACTTTAGCAGAGGCCATGGAGAAGGCCTATATTATAGAGGAGACTCGGGGTAAAACGTAGCAGGCTAGAGACCGAGTCAGAAGCCACATTCAGTAGATGTAGGATGGTAGATCGAGAGGTTCAATGCCTCTTCCTCATGGTGGTCAGCCTTCCTCACAGTCATCCTTTCAACCCCAATAACATCAGTAGCAACATCAGTCCCATCCACCTTATAGACATCCATAGAGAGTTGATACACAGAGATGTTGGAGCATGTGGCCTCCTCCTAGGGATCCCATCAGGAAACAAAGTGGACCTAGAGCTTGGTCAGCAGGAGCTCGCTAGTAGAGGCCACAACATACCGTAACTAGATAATCAGGATCCACACCATAGGATTCTAGGGCACCTCCTAGAGCTGTTGCTCCTTGGAGAGGATCAGGGGGTTGCTTTAGATGTGGAGTAGCTGGACATTTCTTGATATATTTCCCTCAAAACCCTAACAAGGGTAAGGAACTAGTTTTTGAGCTGATAGTTGGTGACATGGGACGCAGCCACAAGATTTATGTAGTGGTTGAGAACTACCAGGAAGAGCACAAGAGCACAGTCATTGAGACCACAGGTAGCATTGGTGGTATTCCTACCTCTGTATTGTTTGATTCTGGTTCTTTTGATTCTTTCATTACATCATCTTTAGTAGAGAAATGCAAGCTGGTGGCAGTTAGGAAAGGTATTAGTTAGGATTTCAAGATGGATTTTGGAGCCAAGATCTCTATGGACTCCTTAGCTAAGCAATGTGTTGTAGATTTGGGACCTTTCACCACCACCTCAGATCTATGTATCATTCCTTTGGGCTCCTATGGAGTTATCTTAGGTATGGATTGGTTGTTTGCACACAGGGCCAAGATGGATTGTTACCACAAGACTATAGCTTGTGCAGATGATTTAGGAGTGGAGTCAGTGATCTCAAGGGTCAGCAGACCTGTTTCTATTCACACCATCTCTGCTATGAATCTTAAGTGATGTGTGTTATGGGGTTGTCAGATGTATGCTATTACAGTTAGTGACAGATCAAAGGATGGGTCTAGAGGACCATCGCTAGATGATCATCCCATTTTGAGAGATTTTTTCAATGTATTTCTAGGGGAGATACCAGGATTACCACCCCTACATGAGATTGATTTCCATATAGACCTAGTCCCACGAGAAGAGCCTATCTCATGAGCACCTTATCAAATGACCACCCTAGAGTTTTGTGAGCTCAAATTACAGCTTGAAGGCCTTTTAGAGAAGGGCCTTATCCATCCTAGTGTATCCCCTTGGGTTGCATCGGTGATCTTTATGAATAATAAGGATAGATCATTACGGTCATGTATTTACTACCGTGAGTTGATTAAGGTAACAATCAAGAATCCTTATCCTCTCCTTCATTTTGACGAATTATTTGATCATATTAAAGGAGCTATAGTGTTTTATAATATTGATCTCAAGTCAGGCTACCATTAGTTGAGGATTTTGGAGGCAGACATTCATAAGACCACCTTTTGTATGAGATATGGGCACTATGAGTTCATAGTGGTGCCTTTTAGTTTGACTAATGCCCCCGCAGTGTTCATGAGTTTGATGAATGGGGTATTTAGGACCTTCTTAGATCACTTCGTGCTCATTTTCCTCGATGAAATTTTGATATGCTCACGTACACGTGAGGAGAATAATGGGAACCTTCGACAGGTTCTTCAGTGTTTTTATGAGTAGCATATTTACGGGAACTTGGAGAAGTGTGCTTTCTTTCAGTCAGAGGTGTAGTATTTGGGTCATATCATATCTGGGGAAGGTATCGTAGTCAATCCTTCCAATATTAGAGCCATTATGGATTGGACAGCACCCACTATAGTGACCAAGGTGTGCATCTTCATGGGTTTGGCAGGATACTAATGGAGATATGTTTAGGACTTCTCACGGATTGTGCACCCTATCACTTCCCTTTAGAGGAAAGGGAAGAAGTTTGTTTGGATAGATATATGTGAGTAGGCCTTCAAAAAACTTAAGGAGTGCCTCACTATAGCACCCATTCTTGCAGTACCGGATCCACAGGATGAGTTCTTTGTTTGTATAGATTCTTCTTTACCAGGGCTTGGAGGTGTGTTGATGCAGGATGGTAGGGTTGGAGCCTTTGAGTCTTGCAAACTCAAGGATATGAGCTTAATTATCCTACCCATGATCTTGAGCTTACAATAGTGGTGCATGCCTTGGCTAGATGAAGACATTTTCTTCTATGACAAAGATTCTCACTCAGGACAGATCATTTGAGTCTTCGCCACCACTTCATGCAACCCAATCTAAACGCTCGACTGCGGCATTGGATGGAGTTGCTTTGTGACTATGACATGGAGATCAAGCATGTGAAGGGGAAAGAGAATTTGGTAGTAGATGCTCTTAATAGACAGAAACATGTGGCTATGGCCATTATAGTGAGCACAGATTTTTGGAGCAGGATTCTTCAGCAGCTTCCTCTTGACAACTTCTACATTGCAACTCGAGTAGAGATAGAGTTATAGAGAACCCTTGAGGGGAAGTTTGATGGTTTCACCTTAGAGTAAGATGGTCTTCTCAGACATAGAGGTTGGATATATGTTCCCAGAGATGGAGGCTTGAGGCACGACATCTTGGTACAGGCACATCGTGCATCCTATTCAGCCAATCCTGGGGTGAAGAAGATGCACGCAACTTTGCGACAATTTTATCACTAAAGAGGACTTCATCAAGACATGGCTCAATTTTTTTCATGGTTTTTAGAGTGCCAGAGGTGTAAGGCCAACCATCAACATCCAGTAGGTCTTTTTTATCCTCATGCCATACTGGAATGGAAGTGGAACACCATTTCCATGGATTTCATTGTTGGACTACCTATGTTGAGATATCACCATGATGCCATTATGGTCACGTTTGATAAATTGACAAAAGTGGCTCAATTTTCCCTTATGAATACCACTTATACAGTTAGAGAAGTGGCACGAGTATATTTGGATGAGATCATTAGGCTACACGGGATCCCACAGAATATCATTTGTGACCGCGATCCTTTGTACACTTCACATTTCTGGACTACCATGTAGTATGTCCTTGGGATGAGGATTAACTTTAGCACAACATATCACCCTAAGATAGATGGATAGACTGAGTGATTGAATTATATTTTGGAGGATATGCTTAGGATTTACATGATGGATCAACAATCTAAGTGGTAGGAGTACCTGTACTTAGTGGAGTTTGCCTACAATAACAGTTTTTAGAGTTCTATAGGCATGGATCCTTTTCAGGCATTATATGGTAGAGAGTGCAGGGCACCCATTAGCTGGGATAGGTTAAAGGTTAGAGTATCTCTTGAACCATCCCTTTTGTAGGACATGGAGCATAGGCAAAAATTATAGGAGGCACAGGACAAGCAGAAGAAGTATGTGGATCAACATAGGATCGATCGTAGCTTTGATGTGGGCATGAAGGTGTTCCTTCATGTTAGACCACATAAGATCCCTATCCATTATGGAAAAGGTTCTAAATTAGCTCCTCAATTCATTGGTCCTTTTGAGATCTTGGAGCATATCGGCCGTTTGGCATACCACCTAGCATTGCCACCTAGCTTGTCTCGCATACATGATGTGTTTCATTTTTTTGTCCTTAGGAGGTACATTACAGATCTTTCTCATGTGTTGGACTGGACATCATTGTGGGTGCAGGATTAGGGGCAGGTGACAGTCGAGCCCATCTATATCATAGATCGCAGGACCCTGGGCCTTTGAGGTAGAGAGATTGATTAGGTACGAGTACAGTGGGATAGATACGACGAGACTGCAGCCACTTGGGAGGATGCCACATTTCTACGAGTGCATTTTCCACACTTGTTCCAGTGACTTCCAAGAGGAAGTTGAGTCTAAGGGGAGGAAAATGTAGTGCCCACTTCCCTTTGACACTTTTAGATACTGATTTTGATACTATTGATTGTATTATGAACACTATTATGTTTTATCCCAGTATGGTGGTTAGATGTTACATCATGGATTTTTATTGATATGGATTCAGTTGTTATGCATCATGATTACTAGAAAAATTTTCCATATGTGGTTGATGATATATTGTTTTGACATGGACATATTATAGATGTTTATTTGGACTTATGACATTGGATATTTTGGGTAGACCTAGTATGATAGATCATTGATGATGATATAGTTGATTTAATTAGTTAAAAATGAATAATGTTGTATTCTTGATATTGTTGTGATTCATATGATTAGATGATTTTGAAATGTTGTTTATATCATTTTGAATGTTCTAATATGGCACGAGGCTGAAGGAGGTGTTTACATTTTGTAGGTTAAAATAAAAAATAAAATTGCAACAATGTCGTGGGGACTGGAGACTAACCATATTGAAATTCCAGGTGAATTCAACAAGGTCACCATGGCAACTGTGTTGTGTGTTGAGTTATGTTAGGATTTCCCATGGGGGGGATTTCCATTATATGTGACCATGGGATATGTGTTTTAATTATGTGTTGTTTTTAATTATTGTTGCATGTATTTTTCTTAGTAATGTGTTCATTCTTTTAGTTAATTTAAATGTTATAGTTGTAATGTGAGAGTCATATGGTTAAACTTTATTTAAATTAAATTGGGACATGGAATGTAATTAATATAGTTGTTGATTTTAAATAATAATGTTGGAATAATGTGTAAGTTAACATGTAAGAATGTGTAAGAAATATGTAAGAGTATGTAAGGCATATTTTGGAACGTTAAACACTTCATCTCCTTAGGAATTCGAATTTGTCCTTGGAGGCCAAATTTGGAGGCTTGTGGGACAATTTAAACTTGTCCCACACCTCTTAAAATCATCCACCAACCATGCCTATGGTTTGGAAGTTAAATTTAGGCAATTATAATGCATTTTGAGGTGACGATTTGTAAGTTTTAATTGCACTTCCCTTACATATTTTTAATGCAGTCCCTTTGAAGTATGGGTCATTTTGGAGCGTGTAAGTCATTTTGTCATTTTTATTTATTGTGTTTTGGTGAGGATGTTGAATTTCCTCTTGGGTTTGAGGAAGAATGATGTGGCATCCCACAAGGATCCACATCATCCTCTCCTCTTCCCTCTCCTTTAAATTCAAATCTTTTTTCTCATTTGAGGTTGTTGAAACTTTGTTATTTTCCTCTTGGAGGTGCATTTTTTGTTGCTGTTTTGGAGCTTGTTTTGGAGGAAGCTTAGAGTCTTATTACATGCTTATAATTTGTTGGTTTTGGACTGCACTTTGACATTTTGGAAAGATTGTGAGCTTGGAACAAACTCCATTATGGAGAGGTAGGCATCTTGAGCTATGTTTTAATTGTTTTCCTTTTCTTGCATGCATGTTTATATGGTGTTGTGTTCATGTTCTTGGCTGGTTGGGTAGTTTTCTTAGGGTATGGTGTAGGAGATGAATATGTGGATTTCATATGGGGGGCATAAAGGATTGGCAATGGAACTATTTCTATTGTGAAGGGAGTTTTGGGTTAGGATCCACCTTGGAAAAGAAACTGCTTGCATTTCTTACTCTTGGGGGGCATAAGGAGGGGTTGGGAGATATAAAGTTTATGGGTTTGCTATTTTTATTAGCGGTATGAATTTTTGTGGATGCCCCAAATTGGAAGGAATAAGGATATCCCCATAGTTCTTGCTCTTGTTGGCTTTCTTGATCAAGCCTATGTGTTGTATGAATTGTTTCGAATGTAGTTGGGAACTGTTGTCTTGTTTTGAACTGTGCATTTTATTTATTGTATGCAATGTGAATGTTACTTGTATGTGACAGAAGCATTTGTTACCATGTGTTGATATTCATGCTCCATTTCAATATGGTTGGGGCTCGGGGACTAATGGGGAAGGATGGATTCTCCTTTCTCAGTGGATGTCTTTGTTGGGTGGAAAGCGTTGCCTTTCCGCCTTCCTTGTTATGATCAAAGTTACAAAGAAGAAGAAAAATCCATGCTGCTACTTGGAGAAGGAATTTCACAATTTGATAGTCCATTCCCTTTGAGTAATTCAGTGTAACTTCTCCCACTTCGATTGGATGAATGTATAAATGTTGTAATGTCAAGCATTGCATTGTTAATGGAAGTTGTAGTTGCATTGAGGTATGTAAAGAAGAATTACACTTGTTTTATGTTTTTGGAAAGAAATGTATATGATATTATAAGGATTGTAATTTGTATTTTGTAATCGAATTGGAAGAGTGTTAAGTTGTAAAAGTTTCATTGAAATATGAATAAAATATTGAAGTAGTTTCAAAATTGGATTATATATTGGAATTGTTTTGTTGTCCAAGAATTATATCTCTGTTTTGAAATGGAATAAGAAATAGTGTTGTTATTGTATGTATTGTATTTGAAAACAAATAAAAAAGGAAAGTTGTAATGTTGTATTTGATGAAAAATGAAAGGATGCATTTCTTTCTCAAAATTTATTGCACATTTGATTTGAATTATTGTTGAAATTTAATTGTTGATTGAAGAAGAAAAGAAATAAAGAATGCGTGGGAAGGAAAGACAGTATTGTTCTCCTTTGAAAAATGCATATTTGAATTGAATTCTAAATTGAATTTAATATAGAAATGAATGGATGTTTGATAAGAAATTATATTTGACTAAAATAGGAATCATATGCACATCCAAAACACAAAGAAATGATAAACAAATTTCAAAGAAATAGTCCATTGTATTAAACTCATTACTGGCAATTTATGTTTTATTAAAAATGAGAAGTTCGATCTTACACTCAACAATAAGTTATGAAACTTATAAATTCACATTTAGTAAGACTTAAGAAACTCAAATTCACTAAAATAGTTGAGAATGAATCTCTAAAACTTAATGAATTTCAATTCAGAGCTTGCAAAGTCGTTTTTCCGTCTATTGCTAAAAAAATGCAACCTTGAACAAATTTGATAAATTGACTTCCCTAAAACACTCTAAACCCTCCCTAGACTGATCATCCATGTCTGTTTGACATGTTGAGCGAAGGAGGAGTTCTAATTTTATCAAATTTATTAGATGGAAATTGCTAGTTTGTCAATTAAGAATCCTGCAGATCATTTTAACAAAATTTACCTTTAAAACTTCATGAAAAAGTAGATTTTATGTTTCCTATGCAAAGAGGGATTCGAGAGATTTCTGAAAATTCCTCATTTTCCCAACACTGAGATTTATAGCTCAAGTTATGAAACTTTGAAGTTTTTGTGCCTTGGCAGGAAAATTTGGGAAAATTTTCCCTGGCGAGCCCACAACAAAAAAAATTCCCGTCAAAATTGCCCTTAGAATTTTTTCAAAAATTTTGACTTCGGGAAAATATTCATCGTTTTATCCTCTGGCCTGTAGCCGATCAGAGGCTGCCACATGTCCTCACGAAGTAGCGATGGAGGTGCAGAAATTTTTTTCCCTTTAAGTCTTTTGAAAATTTCTGAAAAAATTTCCATTTCGCCCTGTTGGCCCGCATCCAATCAGAGGGTGCCACGTGGCACCTTGGGGGGTGGTAGTAGAGGTTCGGGAGAAATTTTTCTTTTGTGCTACATGGGGAAAAATTCCAAAAAACACCCCGCGACCCGCCAACCCACCAAAGGGGTTTTCCCCTCCTCTTGACATGTGTCCCCCTTGGGGAAAATTTGATCTCAAAACTCCGTCGGACCATATCTTGAGTTTCCAAAGGAGTTAGGGGGACTTCTTTATATCACTGGAAATGTGAGAAAATTTTCCTATCTAATAGAAATGGTTTAGGAAATTTTTGGAAGCATTAAGTAAGAGAAAAAACTAGTTGAAACTCTGAGCCTGTTAGAGAGTGGGTATAGGGGTAAATTTCTCCCTGAAACTAACTAGAACATATAACCCTAAAATTTGAACCTTGTGAGCTTGATATAAATAAATAAAGGAAGTTTGTGTTTCAGTTAAATAGGTTTTTTTCTGGAACCTACCAATGGAAGATTGATGTCTTACAACCTGGTTGTAGATACTTCTAATAAAAAAAATTATCCCATAAGTTTTCTTGCTAACCCTAAGTCTTTTCTTTGGTCTCAAGTGGTTGTTTAAACGGGCACTACAATCTGATCAATATGAATATATGGTTATGTTATAAGAATATAATGTTCATGGATGTAAACCATAGTACTATTTATCTATATTATGGATCAGATATGTTATTTGTATGATGTTTCTCTTGAATCTAAATGAGTGTATTGATATAATAACCCATCCTAGGATCTCATAATGAAAGCATGGTCCTTTACCTTTTTACATCTAAGTTTTTTTTATTAAGAAATGTATTCTCACAAAAATCACATAAAAATAGGGTGGCACGCATGGGATTATACTTGTTCTAAGGGAATAAAAATGACTATAACATGCACCGGCAAAAAACCTCATCGTGACCTAGCTTGTATAAGTCTCCACTAATTAGCATGTAGGGCGCAACACATATGGAAAACTCTTTCCTTTCCAATTTTTTCTTTCCCTTTGGTGTCAAACCCATTTTGATAAATACAAAAATATCTTCCAAGTTAGAAGGCATGCACCATAATATAATTAGTTGCACATATGGAAATATATCCTCAATGCTCTATGCGTCCTCCCCTAGTTCAATCCTTGATAAATGGATAGGCCCCAAATTACTCCTACCCGGTTTTACAACAATCGTAAACTCAAACTCTTGAAATAGTAGGACCCACCAACATATGCGCCCTTGCAGAATGAGATTGTTTACCAAGTACTTAAATCACATGTGGTCCATGTAGAATATAAAGGTTGTTTCCAACAGATACTATCTATATTTGTGTAGGTTTTAGATAATTTATAATGCCTCGGGCTCAGTAGTAGTATTGTTATATTCTGATGGGGTTACCTTCATACTAGTAAAGCACAAGGGGTGCTCAATAATCCCCTCTCTAGGTTTTTCTAATATTTATTCAATCACCATCCCTGAAGCATCAACATGTACATGGAATGGATTATCCTAAGAAGGAAAGTGTAATATGGGTGCAATCATAAGCCTATTCTTCAATGTATCAAATTTCATCTAGTGCGTCTCTTCCCAATGAAATATACTTTTTTGCTTCATCAAAAATTCCAATGGTGTAGAAATATTCGCATACCCCTTAATAAATTTCTGTTTATACCCTGTATGCCCAAGGAATGCACACACCGTGCTCTGGCTGGTAGGTTCCCCCAATCCCATAATAACAAAAATTTTGGCAGGATCCACCAGGAAACCTTCCTTACATGTGATATGCCCCATTAAGGTTCCAAATGGAGTAGTAAAAATGCATTTATTAATGTTTAGGAATATCCTCAACTTTCAACATCTTTCAAAAATCACCCTCAGATTGTCACAATGGTCCCTCACTAATCCATATATTGTCCAGTCATCAAGGTAGTATTGTAGAAACTTATGGATGAAGTCCTGAAACACCTGAACCATAATGCATGAAAACATAACAGGCACATTATTTAGTCCAAAAGGCATGACTGTGTAGGAAAACCATCCCCATTTGATGACAAAAGTTGTATTTTCTTGGTCCTTTGCAATTATAACCTGGTGATATCCTGTGAATCCATCTATGAAAGAATAGATTTCATACCCAACTACTCCTTCCATGATCTCCTCAGTAAAGGGGGTTGGAAAAGGATCAATGACATATACCACATTCAAATCTCAGTAATAAATGTAAATCCTTATCCTTACATCCCTCTTAATGCTGATGACCATCAAACTTATCCATTTTGATTCTTCAACAGCCTCAATGATGCCTGATGTAATCATCTTGTCAATCTTATCCTTGACTTTTACGTGTAGATTTGGATTCATTCAATAAATTCTCTTTCAAATTGGTCACTCTCCCTCCTTTAGTTTTATTTGCATCTCCCCTAAAGAGTGGTGAAATCCTTTACGCTCATGGTACCCATGCAGAAATAAATTCCGAAACTAACAAAATAGATCAATGATCTTTGAAACCTCCTACTCTGACCAGCAGTCCTTGATAGTAGCCTCCTTAGGTTCTATATCTGAGCCAATTTAATCCTTTTTAGTTCTCAGGGGTTCATTATACATACACACTTTCTCATCATCATTGTTAATTACTTTTCTTGTACTATTTATATGGTTAGCATCCAAGTTTTCCACATCTTCATGATCAATCATATAGACCAAATTTCCTTTCTCTTTTTCTATGCATGCATGCTCAACTTGTGATTCCTCTAGATATTCCTCATCAAAATGCACTTCTAAGCTAGGTTCACCTAAAAATTCTAGTATTCTATCCTCTTCCATTTCACTATCTCCCAGATTTAGGCGATTAACAACATGCAACACCTTATCTACCAATGGCTTAGTACTTCGATATTCCAAATGTTAAAGGAGATCAGTCATTAACTCTTATTAGTTTCCTACCTGACGATGCATCTGTGAGTGAATGTACCATGCATGCACACATCCATGTAAGGTGGAGTAAAGATTATGCACCCATAAAGAAGGTGGAAAGGCTTTCACACATTCTATCCAATCCTTCTTACATGCTTGTACGTAAAACAAGGTAGCTTCCTTCCCATGATAATCTTGTATGATAGTAGGTGCATTACTCTAAAAAACCTAATAGATAATGCAATTCTCACTTTGCACCACTCTAGAAGGTTATCACAATGGTTCACCCACCAATGTGTTATGGTCTCAAGCAAGGTATAAATAATCATCCTTCTCCTTTCGATCTCGCATCTCCACTAGGTCTCCATTTCTCACAGGAAAACATCAGATCATCTCCACCAATATAACTTGGCCCCTTCTTTCCTCCTAGGCATGTGACTGAGCGCACCTTTGTTACTCTCATCACATATCCTCTTAATTTCCTTCCAACTAATTCATATGTTCTGTGTGCCCAATTTTCATATGCTACACTAGTGGTATCACTTATAGATTAAGCGTCTTCCCACTGAATAACCCCTTATGTTAGATGCACAACTTCAGGGTCTTTGATAGTGTGCACATATATTCTATTTAGATATCCTTCTCCCAAGGGTTCAATATAGGGCAATGAATTTCCATCTGTAAACTGGATGATAATGTGTTCCTCTTTGTTCTCAAAAATTATATACCCCTTATTGAAATGTAAGTCAACATTGTTCTTATAGCACCAAGGGCACCAAGGTAACACTAGAAAGTTTTCTACCTCAACAAGTGCCAAGACTTCAAAGTCTCCAGTGAATTTCACCCCTCGAATAGTGATAACAACATCCTTCAATACTCCAATGGAAATCTCCTTCATCTTGTTCCTAATATAAAACACATTCAAAGATGGTTATAGTGCCCACTTCCCTTTGACACCCTTTTGATATTAATTATGACACTGTAGACTATATTATGAACATTATTATAGTTTTGATTAAGTATGATGTTAGATATTTGGTCATGGATTATTGTTGAATTTGATTCTTATATGGTGCATGATGATTATTAGAGACACTTTTATATGTTGATGATGATATATTGTTGGACATGGTTATATGATGGATGTTGTTTGGACTTGTGATATTTGGATATTGTGAGTAGACCTAGAAATGGAAAATTATTGGATGATGATATAGTTTTTGGTAAAGCTATAAATGATATTGTTAGATTGCTTTGATGATGTTGTGATTCATATATCTACACAATTTTGGAATTTTAATTATATTTATAATATTTTGGATGTTTTGATATGGCCATGAGGCTGAAGGAGGTATTTTTATTTTTACAGGTTAAAAATATCACAACAAACATTGTGGGATTGGAGACTAACCACTTTGGAATTCTAGATGAATTCAACAAGGTCACCATGGCAACTATATTTGTTTATGTGTGTTTTTTTGTGCTAGGGATTCCCATGGGGGGGATCACCTCTAAATGTGACCAAGGGATTTTATGTTTTTATTTTATTTGGTCCCTTAAGTTTAATATTTGCATGTGTTTTATGTGGTGCACTTGCCCTTTCATTAATTATTTAATGAGGTGTTAATATTGTGAGTAATCATGTTGTTAAGTTAATTAATTAAAAGATGTCATAAGAATGTAATTAATAGAGTTGTTGGCCATGTTTAAAAGTGTTGTAAGAATGTGTAAGTGACCTTGTAAGTGATGTGTAAGTTAAATTTTGAGTGTGAAACACTCCACCTTCTTGGAAATTCGAATTTGTCCTTGGAGGATGATTTTGGAGGCTTGTGGGACAAGTTAAACTTGTCCCATACCTCTTAAATTTACATACCAACCTTGCCTATGGTTGGAGGGTTAGATTTATAATTCTTTAAAAAAAAATTTACAAGTCAAGTTGAATGTTGTAATTGAACTTTTCTTACATAATTTAATTTCAGTCATTATGGGGTATGGGATTGTTTGAGTGTGTAAGTAAATCTATCATATTATTCACCCACTTATTGATTATGCATTGGAGAATGAAGTTGAATTTTGGGGTTGGGGTTGAGGATGTGTGATGTGGCATCCTACATGGATCCACCTCATCCTCTTCTCTTCCCTCTTCTTTAAAATTTGAATTTCTTTCCTTTTTTTGGGTTGCTTCACTTTTATCACTTCATTTTGGGGAGACTTCCTTTTGGTTTTGGAGAGATCTTTTTTCGGAGAAGTTGGGAAGTTTTTTGGATACTTGTGTTGGGTTGAGTTTTTCTGGATTGCTCTCATTGGAAGGATCTTTCTGTTTTGAACTTGGAATAAAATCCATCATGGAGAGGTAAGATCTTGGCTCTTGGAAATGCTCTTCTTTTCCTTTTTATGAATATGTAAATGCTGGTATGTTTGTTATTTTTGTGGGTTGTTGGGTAGATGGCTTAGGGATGGTGTAGGAGAAGACTATGGGGTACTCTTGAGGGAGGCATAAGTGTTTTGGGGAGGTATAAGTGTGGAGGGAGTTGGGTTTTGGGTTCCACCTTGTAAAAAAGAAATAGCTTGCATTTATTTACTCGTTATGGGGTGCCATAAGAGGTTGGGGAGGCATAAGGAAATGTGAGGAATAAGGGGGTACTTGGGGGAGGCATAAGGGTATGTCAAGGATTTGAAAGATAAATTTTTGGTGGCAGTTTTTTCTCAGGTGGTGATACCCATTTCCCCTTTGGGAGACATAAGTAAAATCTCCCATAGTTTTTTTCTCCTTTGGCTTGGGATGTTGAAGCCTGAGTTTTGTGTGATGTCTTTCATGTGGTTGTAAAACTATTGTTTTGTTTTAGACTATGTTTTTAATTTGAAATGTGCATGTTGAAATATTGCATTGTGATGTGGAATCCTGTTGTTTCCATGAGTTGAAATACATTTCTTATTGCATTGTGGTTGGGGCTCAGGGGCCAATGAAGAAGGATGGCTTCTCCTTTCATTGGATTTCTTGGTTGGGTGGAGAGTGTTGCCTTTCCCCTGCCTTTGTTGTGATCAAAATCAGAGTATGATGGTTGGCATGTTGTTGTTCTGGAGAAAAGGAAAAGACAGTTGTGACAGTCCCTTGTGAGAGTTCTCTTTGTAAATCCCTTGTTCCCACTTGAAGTGGATGATAATGTAATACATTTTGTGATGGAAAGATGCTTGTATTTGGTAATGAAAGTTGTAATTTTAAATGTGAAAGTGATGCACTCTTTTCTCTATTTTTGAATGAAAATAATATAAAATTATTTCTTTGTAAGTTGTATTTGATCATTGTAAATGAAGAAGTTATAAAATAAATCATTCCAACTAAATATATGTTGTTCTACCTTTACAAAATATGTTACTAATGTTTAAAATCTGCTTTGAAATGTATTTGAAATATCTATTTGAAAGGAAGAAATGCGTGTGAGGAAAATACAGAACTCTATCTTTTGAAATGTGTAAAATTGGAAATCAGAATTGCATTTTGGTTTAGAATAGTTTGATTTGAATCAACTAAATGTGTTAGATTAGAATTGGAATGAATTTTAATACTTAGAAGATGAAAATGGCAAATAGATCCTTTAAAATTTGATCCCTGTTTTTGGAAATTTCAAACTAGGCAATTATCAAAACAAAAAAAATGCACAGTTCGAACCTGCAACAATAAAATAACAAATTAAATGATTAAATTGAAGTAGTAGGCCCTAACCGAATTCAAATAGACAAAAACACTTAAAGGAAATATTTCAAAACTTAGCCAAATCGGGCTCAACTGTTTTACATCCGTTTTGCTGTCAAAATGGTAAATTTTTCAAATTAGGAATTCAATCAAATAGATCTACCTCAAAAAATTATCCTAGATCCATCTAAGAACAATTCTCCATGTCTATTTGACATGTAGAGAGTGGAAGAAGATCAAATTGAATAAATCATCACAAGTTAAAATTTACCAGTTTGCACTGTGAAAGCTTGCAGGCCATGTTTTCTTAAAATTAAACCCCTTAAAATTTATCAAAATAAAAAATTAATGATCTCTATGTGAAAGAGGACATCGAGATATTTCTAGAAAGTCCTCATTTTTCCAAAACTGAGCTCTCTATCAAAATTTATGGCCCTCTAAAGTTTTTTCTTCCTTGGCGTCAAAAAAGGGAAAAAATTCCTTGGCGGGCTTGCGGCCCGAAATTTTCCCTTAGAGCTTAGGAAAAATTTTGGGAAAATTTTCCTAATTTTCCCTTCCGTTCTACCGGCCCACAACCAATCAGAGGCTGCCATGTGGCACCATGAGGTGTCAGTGGTGGGACGGATCTCCTTTTAACTTAGTGCTCTTGGAAAATTTTGGGAAAAAATTCCAAATTTTCCCCGCCGGCCCGTGACCAATCAGGAGATGCCACGTGATGTCATGAGGCGTCAGCTGTGGAGCAGGTTTATTTTCCCTCTTTTTGCTTCATAAAATTTTGGGAAAATTTTCCATGTTTTCCCCACCATCCCACTGGCCCGTAGCCAATCCGGAGCTGCCACGTGGCATCGCGAGGTGTCGGCGGAGGCACGGGTCCTTGTTATCCTCTTAGCCCTTCAGGCATTAAGAAAATTTTCTCCCCACCAATCCACTTTCCCAATGTTGTCTTAGGTGATGCCATGTGTCCCTTGTGGCTTGTGGACTTGCAGGTGCAATGTTGGCTTTTCACCCCGCATAGGAAAGTTTTCAAAATATCTCCCGTCGTCCCGTTTCTCCCCGCACTGGTTTGAGAAGCACCACGTGTCCCTTGTGGACCCATGGGCACATGGGCACAAAGTAATTTTTTCGCCCCACATGTGAAATGATCCAAAATTCTCCCCACATGGCCCACCAACCCACCCTTTGGGAAAATTTTCACCCCTAGGCCCGCAAGCCTGCTCTTGGGGAAAATTTTCACCCCAAGGCCGACCGGACCATAACTTGAGAATTATGAGGAGTTAAGAGGACTTATTTATATCAATGGAAAGGTGAGAAAATTTCCTATCCAATGGAAATGATTTAGGGAATTTTTTTAATGCATTAAGTTGTGAGAAAAATCAAGTTGAAACTTTAAGCCTGTTAGAGAGTGGGTATGGTGAGGAATTACCCTCTAAACCTAATTGAACCTTCTAACCCTAAATTTTGGATCTTATGACCTCTAATAATTGTTAATAAAATAAAAGTATGTTCTAGTGGGTTAGAATTTATTTGGAACTTGTTAGTGATAGTTTTTTCCTTGTAACCTAGTTGTAGAACTCTTTTAAACAAAACAAAATTATTCCATAATTTTTCCTAACTAATCCTAGGTTGTTTCTTGGGTCTCAAGTGGGTTGTTTTAGCGGGTGTTACACTTGGTATTAGAGCAGTGGTTCAAAACCTTGGGCCATTGGGCACACTAGAAAACTTGAGACATTAACCTTAAACCTAACACACTTTTAAATCTAGAAAACAACTTAGTTTAGAAATTACATATTTTAGTAAACATAGAAATTGAATAAAACTTAGAAAGATGAACTAACTCTTGCTTTGGTCTGTGTAGGAGGCACAGATGAGACGAGGGGGATTTTCACATAGACCCAGACTTACCACCACTAGATCATGTTGTAGCAGCCATCCTACCCTAGATTTTGTAGACTCTTCAGGATGTTAATGTCGCTCTACACGGAGGATCTGTAGGAGGACATGCAGCCAGACATGACAGAGTCCCTTCCATTGAGGGTTAGGTATCTCCTCAACCCAGTGAGGAGCATGGAGGAGAGAACTCCCATGTAGAGTTAGCCAGGGTAGAGTCACCACATAGGGGATAGGGTGACCAAGTTTTAGAGCATAGAGAGAGGTCTCAGAGCCCTAGGCTTAGGGATGAGCATGCAGAGAGACCTAGAGGCTGTCAGACCACAGCTGCACAGACCCACATTAGGGAGATCCTGAAGCTTCGACCATCACATTATTCTAGTGAGATAGGTGGATTTTAGGAAGAGGCCTGGTTGGTGAGCTTGAGCGGATGCTTCAAGCTTTGTCCTTGTTCTAGCAACATTAAATCTCGTGTTGCAATCCATATACTGAGGGATGGAGCTGGTGTCTGGTGGAGGACAGAGGAGCAGAAGCTCCATGTTGATTCTGATATAGTTACCTAGGAGCTCTTTGAGGAATGTTTCTGGAGTAGATATTTGTCATGGAGGTTCATATAGTAGTGGATAGATGAGTTCCATGACCTCTGACAGGCATCTCTTACAGTGGTTGAGTATGAGAGTAGATTTCTTGATCTACTCTAGTATGTTGATTACATGCAGGATGAGTAGGTGCAGATCCACAGGTTCATCTGGGGCCTAAATCTAGACATTGGAGGTGTAGTGGATCCATTGTCCATAGACATTAGCTAAGGTCATCGACAAGGCCTATATAGCAAAGGAGACTCGGGGAAAGACCCAACAGGCTAGAGACCGAGTCCAAAGCCACATACAGCAGATGTAGGACAACAGATCGAGGGGGTCAGTACCTCTTCCTCGTGGTGGACAAGGTTCAACATAGTCATCCTTTAGACCCTAGTAGCAATAGCAGCAGTCCCACCCACCTTATAGACCTCCACAGAGATTGATGCACAGAGAGGTTGGAGTATGGGGCCTCCTCCTAGGGGTCCCATCAGGACACAGGGTGCCCAGAGAGCTCACTCAGTAGGAGCTCACCAGCAGAGACCTCTGTAGACCATAGCCAGATCATTAGGATCCACACCAAATACCTCTAGGGTACCAACTGGACCTACTACATAGGGGAGAGGATCAGGTGGTTGTTTTGGTTGTGGTGTTACTGGACATTTTTGGAGAGACTACCCACAGAACCCTAACAATAAGGGTAAGACACAGATCTCAGAGCCTACTATTGGTGATATGGGGCATAGTCATAAGATGTACGTAGTGGTCAAGAACCACCAGGAAGAGCATCATAATATAGTTATTGAGACAATAGGTAGCATTAGTGGTATTCCTACCTCCATCTTGTTTGATTCTAGTTCTTCTGATTCTTTCATTACACCATCTTTAGTAGAGAAATGTAGGATGGTGGTAGTTAGGTAGGGTCATAGTTGGGATGTTGAGATGGCTTCTGGAGTCAAGTTCTTTGTAGACTCCTTAGTTAAGGAGTGTGTGGTGGATTTGGGACCTTTCACCACTACCTCGGATCTTCGTATCCTTCCTTTGGGCTCTTATGGAGTCATCTTGGGTATGGATTGGTTGTCAGCACACAAGGCCAGAGTGGATTGTTACCACAAGATTATATCTTGTGTAGATGATTTAGGAGTTGAGTTAGTGATTTTAGGGGTCAGGAGACCAGTTTCTATTCACACCATCTCTACTATGCAGCTTAAGCAGTGTGTGTGATAGGGGTTTTCAGATGTATGTTGTTACAGTCAGTGACAGATCAGAGGATGGGTCTAGTGGACCATCTCTAGATGATCACCCCATTTTGAGAGAGTTTGTAGATGTCTTTCTAGGGGAGCTACTAGGGTTACCACCCCCACGTGAGATTGATTTTCATATAGACCTAGTTCCGGGAGTAGAGCCTATCTCATGAGCACCTTATCGGATGACCACACCAGAGCTCTGTGAGCTCAAGTTGCAGCTTGAGGGCCTTTTGGAGAAAGGCCTTATCTATCCTAATGTATCCCCTTGTGGCACACCATGATTTTTGTGAAGAAGAAGGATGAATCCTTGTGGTTGTGTATTGATTACCACTAGTTGAACAAGGTAACGATTAAGAATCATTATCCCCTTCCACGCATTGATGATTTGTTTGATCAGATGAAGGGAGCCACGGTTTTCTCTAAGATTGATCTTAAGTTAGGCTATCATCAGCTAAGGATTTTGGATGGACATTCATAATACCTCCTTCTGTATGAGATATGGCCACTATGAGTTCACAGTGATGCCTTTTGGTTTGACTAATGACCCCGCAGTGTTTATGAGTTTGATGAATGGGTATTCAGGACCTTCTTAGATCACTTCATGCTCATCTTCCTTGATGACATTTTGATTTACTCACGTACGCGTGAGGAGCACGAGGGGCACCTTCACCATGTTCTTCAGTGTCTTTGGGAGCATAAGATTTTCGGGAACTTGGAGAAGTGTGCATTATTTCAGATGGAGGTGTAGTATTTGGGCCATATCATTTTTGGGGAAGGTATCACCATCGATCCTTCCAATATTAGAGCTATTATGGATTGGCCAACACCCACTACTATGACTGAGGTGCACAACTTCATGGGATTAGTAGGTTACTACCAAATATTTGTTCAGGACTTCTCTCAGATTACACACCCCATCACTTCCCTTCAGAGGAAAGGGAAGAAGTTTGTTTGGTTAGACAGGTGTGAGAAGGCCTTCAGTACACTAAAGGAATGCCTCACTATATAACCTATTATTGTAGTGTTGAATCCACATGGTAAGTTCTTTGTTTGCATAGATGCTTCTTTAGTAGGGCTTGGAGGTGTGTTGATGCACGAGGGTAGAGTAGTGGCTTTTGAGTCTCGCAAACTCAAAGATTATGAGCTTAATTACCCAACTCATGATCTTGAGCTTGTGGTAGTTGTGCATGCTCTTGGTTTGATGGAGACCATTTCTTCTTGGTCAGAGATTCACACTCAGGATAGATCACTTAAGTCTTTGCCATCTCTTCACGCAACCCAATATCAACGCTCATCAGTGGCATTAGATGGATTTTCTTTGTGAGTATGATATGGAGATCGAGCATGTGAAGGGAAAGGATAATGTGGTGTCAGATGATCTTAGTAGATAGAGACATGTGGCTATGGCCACCTCAGTGAGCATAGATTTGTGGAGTAGGATTCTTCAGCAACTTCCTCTTGATAGCTTCTACATTGCAGTTCAAGTAGAGATCGAGTCTTAGAGACCCCTCAAGGGGAATTTTGATGGTTTTTCCTTAGAGGTAGATGGTCTTCTCAGGCATAGAGGTCAGATTTATGTTCCCAGAGAGGGAGGCTTGAGGCAGGACATCTTGACAGAGGCACATCATGCACCCTATTCAGCCCATCCCAGGGTGAAGAAGATGCACGCCACCTTGAGATAGTTGTATCATTGGAGAGGACTTCAAAGAGATGTGGCCCAGTTTGTGTCATGATGTTTAGAGTGCTAGAAAGTGAAGGTCAAGCATCAACATCCATTTGGCCTTCTCTTTCCTCATGCTATACCAGAGTGGAAATGGGACACCATTTCCATGGACTTCATTGTTGGGCTACCGATGTCAAGATATCACCATGACACTATCATGGTCACGGTTGATAAATTGAAAAAAGTGGCTCACTTTTCTCTGATGAAGACCACGTATACAGCTAGAGCAGTGACATAGGTGTATTTGGATGACATCGTTAGGTTACATGGGATTCCACGGAAGATCATTAGTGACCATGATCCCTTGTACACTTCCCATTTTTGGACTACCATGCAGCATGCCCTCAGGATGAAGATTAATTTCAGCACAACATATCACCCTGAGATAGATGGATAGACTAAGTGGGTGAATCATATTTTAGAGGACATGCTCAGGATGTATGTGATGGATCAACAGTCTAGATGGGAGGAGTACCTGTACTTAGTGGAGTTTTCCTACAATAATAGTTTTTCAGAGTTCTATAAGCATGGCTCCTTTTCAGGCTTTGTATGGTAGGGAGTTTCGGACACCTCTTAGCTGGGACAGGTTAGAGGATAGGGTTTCTCTTACACTTGCTTTGTTGTAGGACATGGAGTAGTACGGTGATTTTGATCAGACAGAGAATGCAAGAAGCACATAGGATAGGAAGAAGAAGTATGCAGATCAGCATAGGACCGACCGTAGTTTTGATGTGGGCATGAAGGTTGTTCCTTCATGTGTCAAGCCACATAAGAGCCCTATCATTATGGAAAAGGTTCTAAGTTAGCTCCTAGATTCGTGGGTCCTTTTGAGATCTTGGAGTGTATCAGCCCTTTGGCCTACCGTCTAGCATTGCCACCTAGCTTGTCTCACGTACATGATGTGTTTCATGTTTCAGTTCTTAGGAGATATGTTATAGATCCTTCTCATGTGTTAGATTGGACATCATTGTAGGTGTAGGATCAGGGGTAGGTGATGGTGGAGCCCATTCACATCCTAGATTGTAGGACCCTAGGCCTTCAAGGCAGAGAGGTTGATCAGGTTCAGGTGCAGTGGGACAGATATGATGAGACTATAGCTACATGGGAGGATGCTACTTTGTTACGAGTTCAAGTTTCCACATTTCTTCCAGTGACTTCTAGGAGGAAGTTGAGTCTAAGGGGAGGGGGATGTAGTGCCCACTTCCCTTTGACACCCTTTTGATACTAATCATGACACTGGTAGACTATATTATGGACATTATTATAGTTTTGATTTAGTATGATGTTAGATATTTGATCATGGATTATTGTTGACTTTGATTCTTATATGATGCATGATGATTATTAGAGACACTTTTATATGTTGATGATGTTATATTGTTTAGACATGGTTATATTATGGATGTTGTGTAGACTTGTGATATTTGGATATTGTGAGTAGACCTAGAAATGGAAAATTATTGGATGATGATATAGTTGTTAATGAAATTGTGAGTGATATTGTTGATTGTCGTGATAATTGATGTGATTCACATATATATTGATGATCTTGAAATTATATTTATATTCATTTGGATGTTCTGATATGGCCACAAGGCTAAAGGAGGTATTTGTATTTTTGAAGGTCAAAAATATCACGAAAAGCATCAGGGGATTGGAGACCAACCACTTTGGAATTCTAGATGAATTCAACAAGGTCACCATGGCAATTGTATTTGTTTGTGTGTGTTTTTTTGTGCTAGGGATTCCCATGGGGGGATCACCTTTAAATGTGACCAAGGGATTTTATGTTTTTCTTTTATTTGGTCCCTTTTGTTTAATTTTTGCATGTGTTTTATGTGGTGCACTTACCCTTTCATTAATTATTTAATGTGGTGTTAATATTGTGAGTAATCATATTGTTAAGTTAATTAATTAAAAGATATCATGAGAATGTAATTAATAGGGTTGTTGGTTATGATTTAAAGTGTTGTAAGAATGATGTAAGTAATGTGTAAGTGACCTTGTAAGTGATGTGTAAGTTAACTTTTGAGTGTGAAACACTCCACCTTCTTGGAAATTCAAATTTTTCCTTGGAGGCTGATTTTGGAGGCTTGTGGGACAAGTTAAACTTGTCACATACCTCTTAAATTTACATACCAACCTTGCCTATGGTTGGAGGGTTAGATTTAGATTTTTTTTTATGCATTTTTACAAGTCAAGTTGAATGTTGTAATTGCACTTTTCTTACATAATTTAATTTCAGTCCTTATGGGGTATGGGCTTGTTTGAGTGTGTAAGTAAATCTATCATATTATTCACCCACCTATTGATTATGCATTGGAGAATGAAGTTGAATTATTGTGTTGGAAGTTGAGGATGTGTGATGTGGCATCCTACATGGATCCACCTCATCCTCTTCTCTTCCCTCTTCTTTAAAATTCAAATTTCTTTCTTTGTTTTGGGTTGCTTCACTTTTATCACTTCATTTTGGGAGACTTCCTTTTGGTTTTGGAGAGCTCTTTATTTTGGAGAAGTTGGGAAGTTTTTTTGGATACTTGTGTTTGGTTGATTTTTGGATTGCTTACATTGGAAGGAGCTTGTTATTTTGAACTTGGAACAAACTCCATCATGGAGAGGTAAGAGCTTGGCTCTTGATGGAAATGCTCTTCTTTTCCCTTTTATGAATATGTAAATGCTGGTATGTTTGTTATTGTTGTGGGCTGTTGGGTAGATGGCTTAGGGATGGTGTAGGAGAAGACTATGGGGTACTCTTGAGGGAGGCATAAGTGTTTTGGGGAGGTATAAGTGTGGAGGGAGTTGGGTTTTGGGTTCCACCTTGTAAAAAGAAATATCTTTCATTTCTTTACTCATTATGGGGTGCCATAAGAGGTTGGGGAGGCATAAGGAAATGTGAGGAATAAGGGGTACTTGGGGGAGGCATAAGGGTATGTCAGGGATTTGAATGATAAGTGTTTTGGTGGTTTTTTCTCAGGTGGTGATACCCATTTCCCCTTTGGGAGGCATAAGTAGCATCCCCCATAGTTTCTTGCTCCTTTGGCTTGCATGATGAAGCCTGAGTTTTGTGTGATGTCTTTCATGTGGTTGTAAAACTGTTGTTTTGTTTTGGACTGTGTTTTTTAATTTCTAAATGTTCATGTTGAAAGATTGCTTTGTGATGTGAAAGCATGTTATTGCCATGAGTTGAAATATATTTCTTATTGCATTGTGTTTGGGGCTCGGGGACCAATGAAGAAGGATGGCTTCTCCTTTCATTGGATGTCTTGGTTGGGTGGAGAGCATTGCCTTTCCCCCTACCTTTGTTGTGATCAAAACCAAAGTATGATGGTTGGCATGTTGTTATTTTGGAGCAAAGGAAAAGACAATTGTGACAGTACCTTAATAGAGTTCTTTTTGTAAAGCCATTATTTCCCACTTGAAGTGGATGATGATGTAATACATTTGGTAATGGAAATATGCTTGTATTTGGTTATGAAATTTGTAGTTCAAAATGTGAGAGTGATGCACTCTATTCTCTATTTTTGAATGAAAGAAAAGAAATAGTTATATCTTTGTAAGTTGTTATTTTATCATTGTAAATGAAGAAGTTGTAAAATAAATCATTCCAACTGAAATATATGTTGTTATGCCTTTACAAAAGATGTTACTATTGTTTAAAATCTTCTTTGAAATGTATTTGAAATCTTTGTTTGAAAGGAAGAAATGCATGTGAGGAAAATACATAACTCTGTCTTTAGAAATGTGTAAAATTAGAAATAAGAATTGTATTTTGAATAGTTTTATTTGAATCAACTAAATTTGTTATTTTAGAATTGGAATGAATTTTAATACTTAGAAGATGAAAATGGCAAATAGATCCTTTAAAATTTTATCCCTATTTTCTAAAATTTCAAATTGGAAATTATTAAAACAAAACAAAAAATGAACAGTTCAAACCTACAACAATAAAATAACAAATTAAATGATTAAATTGAAGCATTAGGCCACAAAAGAAATTCAAATAGACAAATACACTTAAAGGAAATATTTCAAAACTTAGCCAAATCGGGATCAACTGTTTTATAGTTGTTTTGCTGTCAAAATGAAACAATTTTTGAATTAGGAATTCAATCAAATAGATATACCTCAAAAAATTATCCAATATCCATACAAGAAAAATTATCCATGTCTATTTGACATGTAGAGAGTGGAAGAAGAACAAATTTAATAAATATCACAAGTTAAAATTCACGAGTTCGTACTGTATGAAAGCCTGCAATACATTTTATTGAAATTAAACTCCCTAAAACTTTATCAAAATCAACAATTATTAATCTCTATGCAAAGAGGACAGTCTGAGATATTTCCATAAAGTCCTTGTTTGTCCAAAACCGAGCTCTCTATCAAAATTTATGGCCCTCTAAAGTGTTTCTTCCTTGGCGTCAAAAAAAGGGAAAGATTTCCTTGGCGGGCCCGCAGCCTGAATTTTTCCCTTAGAGCTTAGGAAAAATTTTGGGATGATTTTCCAAATTTTTCTTATGGCCTTACCTACCCATAGCCAATCAAATTCTTCCACATGGCACCATGAGGTGTCAGTAGTGGGACAGATCTCCTTTTAACTTAGTGCTCCCAAAAAATTGTGGGAAAACTTTTTGAATTTTCCCTGTCTGACCCATGACAAATTTGGTGATGCCACGTGGCATTGTGAGGCATCAGGAGGTGGAAGCAGTTATCTTTTTCCTCTTTGTTGGTTTGGAATTTTTTGGATAATTTAACATGTTTTCCCCACCATCCTATTGGCCTGCACCCAATCTGGAGCTGCCACGTGGCATCACGAGGTGTCGGTGGAGGCACATGGGTTCTTATAATCCTCTTAGCCCTTCGGGGCGTGAAGCAAAATTTTCTCCCTGCCACTCCACTTTCCTTGCATTTTGGCTTAGGTGATTCCACATTGTCCATTATCAGCTTGCAGACTTGTCAAATGCAATGTTGGCTTTTCGCCCCATGCTGGGAAATTTTTCAAAATATTTTCTGCCGCCGCCCCATTTCTTCTCGTGCTGGTTTGAGAAGTGCAACATGTCCCTTAGTGGACTTGCGGATGTGCGGGGAGCGTGGGAAAAAATATGTATTTTTTTCCCCACATGGGAAATGATCCAAAATTCTCTCCGTGGCCCGCCAACTCATCTTTTGGGCAAATTTTCACCCATGGGCCCGCAGGCCTACTCTTGGGGAAAATTTTCACCCCAAAGCCCGTCGACCCATAACTTGAGAAATATGAGGAGTTAGGAGGACTTATTTATATCAATGGAAAGATGAGGAAATTTCCTATCCAATGGAAATGGGAATTTTTGAATGTGTTATGTGTGAGAAAAAACAAGTTTAAACTTTAAGCCTGATAGAGAGTGGGTATGGTGAGGTATTACCCTCTGAACCTATTTGAACCTTCTAACCCTAAATTTTGGATCTTATGACCTCTAATAATTGTTAATAAAAGAAAAGTATGTTCTAGTGGGTTAGAATTGTTCTAGAACTTGTTAGTGATAGATGTTTCCTTGTAACCTGGTTGTAGACTCTTTTAAACAAAAAAAATTATTCCATAATTTTTCCTAACTAATCCTAGGTTGTTTCTTGGGTCTCAAGTGGGTTGTTTTAGCAAGCATTACAATGGCTGTAATGGTGGCCTTCCCATTTGATTCCACACATCCAAGGTGATAACATTGACTTCTACACCCATATCAATTATGATATTTCTCAGGATCCATCCATGAACCATGACATTTAGGGTAATTTCCTTATCATAGTCAATATTGTGAGGAGGAAGATTAGCATGTAAAACATTCCTTTCTCACTCTGCTCTAGTGCTTTGTACTCTCTCTTAACCACTATCCTAGTAATGGGATGATATTTTCTTTCCTCAACATCTTTTATACCTCCTTGACATCATCCAGATCCTTATGTGGAGCCTCAATGCTCTTCTTTTGCTCTAGTTGTTGTGACTGCTCCTTTAGGTACTGGATCTCTCCTTATAGGCTCTGAACCACATCCATGGTCTCTTGATAAACTTCCTTTTGATGAGAGAGATCCGGATACTTCCCATGCACCACCTCTTCTCTTGTAACCAATGGTTTCTACTTTAGTGTTTCCCTAGAGCGTGTAGCCTCATCTCACATTATTACCAATATAGGTTCTAATTCTGACTCACGTGTCACCCTTGACATCTAATGCAAGTATTCTTGCTTCACACTTACCATCCTGATGCCCTTGTCTTTCCATTATTATTTTCTCATGTGTTTAAATAATTCTGGGAACTCCTCATACTTGTGCTTCTTTCTACACCAAGAACATTGTAGCAGGTCAGGAATTTCACACTTGTAATGCTCTGGGGACCCACGGTTATAACAAGTATCATGAGGGAATTCACTTATTCCACCTTTGTTATTGCCACAACCTCTAAATCCTCCATGAAATCCTCTTCCATGGATTCCTCCATCTGCACACCCTCCATAGTAATGAGCATCATCCTTGGAATTTTTTGCAATACTAGTCTAACAGACACCAATATCAATGGCATCATGTATCTAGTCAATAAATCTATAATCCTTGATGTCACGAGTAGTAGAGGTACAAATCTTATAATAGAAAGACACATTCTTATGGATTACGTGCTACAATAGTAGACACCTACGTGTATCATGATCTGTGTGGAAAATCTCATAGTCTACCATCATGATGCGTACCGATATCTGAGGATAATTTTCCTTTGTATGCCCCTCTACCTCAAAATTCATATACTAGAGGCCACTGTGAGTCTCATGTGCCGAGTTCACAGATAACTTCTCCAACTAATTTTTCATGGAAAAAATATGAGCTTCAAGAAAAGTACTAACACTGGTATCCATGCTTCCCACATCCTCAGTGCACAAGGTAGCCTCTAAGGCCTCAAGTAGGTCTATGAAATTATTATGTGACAATGATCTCCTAAAGGTCGTTATTAATCCTCCAAAAAACCATTGAGCATGCTAAGAAGGATGAATATCATAAGAAAGTTTTGATAAGAGAGTCTTAAAGCACACATCATACTCCCACACACTCTTTTCCATACCTTATTGAATCTCCTTCAACACACTAATGCTCTTCTATTTAAACTCAATAATATGGAATTCAGCTAAGAAGGAATTATGCAACATGATATAATCTACTACTGTCTAGCGAGGGTCATACTTTCAATACCAACTATACATGTGCCCTTGCAATGTCATTCCAAACTGAATTACCTTCCATTCTGGGGTAGTGATCCCCTTCGCATGCCATAGAAACTCACATTTGTGTACATGCTCTATAATATCCTCAACACCTTTGTAATTTGGTAGATGTAAATAAATTTCAAAGAACACTTGCTGAGGTGGTTGAGGTCCTTGTCTTCCTGATCCAGAACCTGGATTCTCCCTTGTGTTGCCTCCACCACCAGATCCACTAGATCCACTAGTGTATGTTCCTCCTGACCCACCAGATTCTCTAGATTCCCCAGGTCTGCTATTTATTCCTCCACCTAACCCACCAGATCCACCTATTATATCTGAAAAAGATCTTGAAGTGTTCGTGCCTTATGTCCCCGCTTATGCGCTAAACTGTATGCCAACAATATGTGATATTAAACCAATACCAAATGTGTGTCCCGCACCACTTGTAGACGTGATACCCAAGATTTTTGTACCCATACTTTTTCCAAATGTTATACCAAAAAATATACCTCTAAACAAAGGAAATGTTGGTGTAGCCATAGACATACCGAATGAACAATTATACCTCTCGGGCATTGATCAATTACTTCCACAAATACCAACTGGATTAGCAATACTTATCTATGGATTTGGAATACTAAGCATTAAGGATTGGTTACCAAATGGATTTAGATGTGCATTGATAGCTCCTCTCCTTTCTTCATATAACAAGCTCTCTCCAGAAGCTGAGGGGGTTTCTCTTCTGTGCTTTCCAAGATGGGGTAGCTCAAATTGATCAGGTTCCACATCCTCCGTGTGAACCTCAAATCCTTCCTGAAATTTCTTTCTCCATGAATCCATCACTCCTACATCTTTACATTATATTTCCAACTCCTTCTCCCAAGCTTCATTATACTTGATACGTCTCTCTTCCCTCTCCTTTCTAACCGTAAGGTCCATCATCTTCCTCCACTCTAGCTTCCTCACCTAGTGCTTAGAAGAAGCTTAGATGGCCATAGGAAATTCTTCCAAATGTAGTGTAATGATCAAGATATTTATAGCTAAAGGGATAACATGCAAGAATGATTCTCTTGGGTCCCTCAAGAAATCAAACTCAACAACCTTTGGACAAGAATAGATAGAAATCACATACTCCAAAGTGTAACTTGTCAACACTCTACTCGACCAGTTATTAACAACATGTGTCCAAGTTAGATCAACATTATGCAGCCTCTGATAGTAATCTTGGGTCTATAGGCAAGGTCTATAGTACCAACTTAATCTAGATGCATACTTTGAAATTCATTCATACAAATTTATTGGGAAACAAAAAAATAATGTCTCATAGATTTCATGATATAGGTTCTCTTCCACCCATTTTTGTACATCAAACTCAGATCCATTACTAAACCTTTGAGAAAACTCATCTTCCTTGTTTATGATCCATGCTTTGACAATATCCAAGGTCAAGTGCTCCAACATCATGCATTTATCTCACAATAACTTTAAAAGAGGTCCCAACAATAGAACCAAGATGTAGTCATTATTTTATCCTTAATACTTATTTCTAACCCTAAGCATGTCAACCTATCATCCAACATACATTGAGAACTCACATGAGGCATGTGAAAGCATCAAGCCCCTCCTTTATGTGAGATTTGTGATAGATTTTTTCCATTAATGGAGGATTATGTGTAGAAGCAGAAGTACATTCACTTACTTAAAAAGGAAGAAAATGTAACTAGCATATCTACACATCAATGCATCACAAAATCTAAATAAAAATTGCACAAAGCACAAGAAACCAGATCTTAATCATGATAAGCCAAATACATGAGGGTTTACACCCATAAAAAAGATGTACAAAATAGATCCATGTATATTTATTTAAAAAGAGTCCCTCTTAGCCATATTAAATTCAAAAGGGTCATCTCAGACCATATGAATTAAATGATAGAGACTTAACTCATACACACCTATCTGATCAGTGATCCTAACTATACTTTTTCCTATTATATCCCTTATTACAGATCCTAGTACCCATACATATTCTTAATGGTATCCCTTAAAACCCTCTAGCATTAAGTAGTCTAAACCCAAGAATTTCTATAGCACTTCATTACTCTACTTCTCTTCCTCTGCATTCTCTCTGTGTCTCTTTATATCTCTCTGTGTTTGTTCTTATCCTAAGCCTCTTGTTAAATAGGATCATTAACCATTGTCATGACTTATCTTTTGAGAATATCATGTACCAAGTGTTGATGTGGTCCTCCATTGGTGAATTATTATCCTTTTTCAAACCTTCCACTAATTGTAATGATGCCTCTAGGAATATTCCTTGCATGGAATATCCTTTTCTTGACCTCCAAGGTTCTAGGATGGCACCTTAGCCACTCACCATGCCTAGTCGGGTCCTCACATTTTTCCTTAAATGAATCTATGATTCCAAATATGGCTAAGTCCTTTAAACCCTTTTACTTCCTCCCGTGCATGCCCCAGTTTCACTTAAACCCTTTTTAAACCCCTTTTTCTATGTGCTTTTCCCTAAGTGACCTTCTATTTACTGATCCTGCACGTCCATGCCTCTTAATACTTAGAAAATATTTTAGGGTCCAACATATTATGATTTTTCATGTTGTATACTATCATTAATAGATACGGGAATAACATCATCTTTCATCCAAACTTTGAAATCATGATTATACACCCTTGAGTTAGCAATCTTGTCCACACATTTATTACCAAGATGGGAGGTGTGATTGATATTAAACCTATCAAGAAATTTAAGGTGTTCTTTAATATCTTGAAGAATATTTCCCAAAGCCCAGTTTTGAATTTTATTGTTGTTGAGGTCATTAACAATGAGAAGTGAGTCACCCTCAATTTGGATATGTTTGATCCCTTTCTATCTAGCTAAGTTGACCCCCCATAATAAGGCTTTAGCCTCTACCACATTATTTTTTTGAACTCCTAAAGGACCAACATAAACCAAGAGCCAGTCACCCTCATGACTTCTAATGATACCCCCCACCAACCTATCCTGGATTACCTTTTGATGCACCATCAAATTTCAGTTTGAAACATTTCCCTTCCAATTTGGACAATTTAATCATAGGACGAGGAAAATTAACCAAAGGCGGATTAAAGGTGAACTATTTCAGAAATTCCTCTTTCACCCTAAGATAGGAAGATTTTATCTTGCCTTTGAAGAGTTTGGTATTTTCTTTAATGGAAGAAATTAACCTAGCACTAACCTTTTTGATGTTGGATTTTTAGTTTCTAAATATAAGATCATTCCTTTCCTTCCACAAGCACCATAGGAAGTGAGGAATTGTCATCCACCAAGCTGCCACTAGGATAGGGAATCTAAAGTGACACTCCCATTATAGGCTAAACTCCTCAATATTGTTGCTTTACATGCACTGGACTTTGAACAGATCCATAACCATCGAGAAAACCTCCAGAGAAAAAGGTCATAATAAAAAGAGGTGGTTAACACTTTCCTCCTCCCTACCACACAGGGAGCATCTATTGGGTAAGACCATGCCCTCTTCTTCAAATTGTCTACCGTGAGAATTTTATTCTGTGATGCTAGCCAGTAGAAAATGTTAACCTTGGGGAGGAGAAATTTCACCCAGATTCTTCTCTAATAATCCTTTTGAAAAAAAATATTTGAAGTTCAGGAGATAAGAAGATTTAACCAAATACTCTCCGGATTCCTCGTCTTTCCAAATAATATAATCATCTTAGAGTTGAAATCTGGGGATATAAAAGTTCCTTAATTTACAATTGATATCTGTGAAGGGTTGATACTCACCAATGAAGTTGAGAGGTGGGGTTAGTTAAGAATCCAAACCTTTCCCGTATCCTCAAAGTACTGAAACATTGATTTCCGTGGATCCTCCTCTGCTAAATAATTCTCTTTTAACTAGTAGTCCTACAAAAACTAGATATGTTTTCCTTTACCAATGTACCACTTAATTCCTTTACTCAAAACATCCTTGGAAGCAACAAAGGATCTCCAAAAAATTACCCATTAGGTAGATCATTCTGCATAAATAATGTCTCTATTCTACTAGCATTCCTAAATTATTTCTTCCTGATGATGTCCACCAAAAGACCATCTTCTTTTATCACCCTCCAACCAGATTTGGCAACCAAAGTTTCATTCATAAGTTTGATATTCTTAAGTCCCAATTTTCCACAATTTTTAGGTCTGGTAAATTTTTCCCAAGACATAAGGGAAAATTTTAAATGTACCTCTGCCCTAGCCCACAAGAACCTTTTTTTAATTTTTTCCAACGAAGTCAATAATTTTTGCAGACAATTTAAAGAGGGACATAACATAAATAGGTATACATTGGAGAGAACTTTGAATAAGTTATATTTTACCATCTAGGGTGAGGAGAGTCCCCTTCCAAGTAGTGAGCTTTCTATTCACTCTCTTCAGCAGGCTATCCCAGATAGAAGGATCCGGTCTGTTGTGAACAAGAGGCATCCCTAAGTAGGAATCATGGAAGGTCTTGATCCTCCACCCAAGGATGCGAGCCAAGCATACTTGAAAATTCTCTTCCACATTTATGAAAAACACAACTCTTTTATGAAAATTTACCATCTGCGCAGAAACCATCTCATAATCATTTAAAACCTTCTTGTAGTTAGAAGCTTCCTAGATAGAGTCTTTCCCAAATAGAAAATTATCATCCAAAAATTGATTGAGACATATGGGAGGTAAACCATTAGATACTTTAATCCCCTGAATAAGATTAAGAGTTAGGGCCTGATCAAAACTTGCTAAAATTTCCCTTGGCTAGAAACATGTGGAAGGGTCAAGATTGTACCATATAGTTATAAAAGTGTACATTTTTATCCTATTTTAATTTTGCCATAAAATTGCTTATGACTTCATTTCTGAGTTCTTGTACCCTATCTATACCTACATCTTCCCCCATATTTGTGTCTATATGCTGAAAAATCATGATAACACGGGAAAGATGCCCCCTATTTTGAGTTATGTGTAAAAACCATGTTTGAGCATGTGGCTCAGTATAAATAGGTGTGTACTCCTAAAGGGGATGTCTTAAAATATGTGTAAATTACTAAAGAGGAGGTTTCCTTAGAGAACCTATACCTATAAAAGGAAAGGTTATTGCGCATGGTGGAAACCATGGTGCACAACAAAAACAATGCTAGCGATAGAGAACGATAGTATAAACTAAAGAAATTAGATAGAACTGTATAGACCTGATTTTACACGGTGTAATATTGTAAGAATAATTCAAATCCCCAATGATGAAAAAACTATCAATTCCAATGATGTCCAAGTCTAATTTCTCACTTGCACCATTTATTGTAGCTTACTTGTTCATTTTCCATCTTTTCATGTGTTCCTTAGTTGTTTTGCAAACCTTTTATAGCTTGCTTACCTTAAGTTATGGAACCACCCTAGTGGTTGTGTAACCTTTGATCTACGTAGAGCGGCGGTTCCATGCACTTCTACCTGATACTTTTATAGAGTGTTTTAAACATGTTTCACCTTCTTAAAAATCATTTTTCACACGTGTTTCTTGATTGAATAAGTTGTTCTTGAGCTTGCTAGATGAGTATAATCTTTCCCTTCCCTACTTACTATAATTAGTAAGTGAACTCACCCTTTTTTGAGTGATGTGGCATTTCTTGGCTGCCAAGTGGGTTGGACCACTTCCTTGCAAAATTTATATAAAAAACCAAGCTTTTGGAGTCTCTTGATTTGGAATTGCATTTTTATGCTACTAAAATCCAGCCAAGAAGTACACAAGAAAACCATTTCATTTTCCTTGTTACTATATTTCTCACATTGCTACCATACTACCTATAAACTAGCTAGCTCTGACACTCTCCCATTCTTTTTGCACACTTTCCAACACTGCTCCCTATACAATTTTGGATAGTCATTGGAAAATAAGTTGAGGGGATATCAGAAATCATTGCCAGCATTGGATTTTTCTATGTACAACATTTCCAGGTTGGGGTTTTCATTAAATTCCTAAAGGTTTCTTTTGTTTATTTAGATAGATTTAAAGTTATAATTTTTTAGAATACATTTTTTTAGAAAGGTACAATTATAGTAGTAAATATAGTAGATTTCATTTGCAAATATTTTGTGTAGGATTTCCTCCCAACTCATCCCTATGGATTTTCCTTGGAATAATTCGAATGAGGTTCTTTCCACAGTGTGTTGTTAGATCTTCACAGTTTATTTACCTATAATCTTATATTTCTTCATTTAGAAAGATTTTTTATTTTCCCAGTGAATCTTCAGGGGAATAATTACTTCTGAGAATCTTTTCATTTTTCCCATGATTATGAGGTGGAGCTAGAACAAGTAATATCCACAACTAAAAATTAGGAAAAAAAATTATTTTTCAATATTAAATTACAATTAAAATCCTCTACAATAGGGAAATATCCTCATTCAGCTATTTCACTTTTTAGTGTAATTTGATTTAAAATATAAGTAGTTTTCATTTAATTATAAAAAGTTGCATTGTCTCTGTAGATTAATTTATTTAATTCCAAAAAACCCAAAAAAACATAGATTACGTAGATATTAGTTTTGTTTGGTTAATTTCATTTTGAACAAGTATATTAAATTATTCATTTCATTTTGGTAACATTAATCAAGAACGAATCTATTCAGTTAAGAGATTAAAACACATTTTTCTTTTAATTATGTTAGATTTGTTAGAAATTTGTGTTACTTGTGTTGCCATTGATATCAAGTCCATTGATGTAATAGTGTTCTGGGTGATTTACGAGTAAGACTAGGTGATCTAGGGGTCTCCAAAGGTGCATATGTATGGTTGTAGTTTGTCAAAGGTGGTATGAAGGTCAAACATGGTCCATTCATGAAGTGTATGGGTCAAGTCAAGTCATTCTAGGCCTTGTCCTAGTGCAAGTACATGGTGTAAATCAAGAAAAAAAAAGAAAATTATTTCAAACTAAAGAATAACAAGAAATTTTGGATAACTATGAGGTGGAAAAAGAGGTGTATAAATATATACAAGAGATAAACGAGTTTCATAATACTAAAACAAGTCAATATAGAGATTTCTTAAGCCAATCCACAAGAAAGCAAGGTGTGAAAGTTCGACCCAAGGTGTGATGATGAAAACCAAACATGATGTGAGCATGAATTATGAAATATGGTGTGTACAAGGCTTCATAGGTAATTTTTAGATGTTTTGGGCACTTATGCTGGTCAACACAGTACAATTGGTGAGAATCAAAGACTAAAGGGAACATAAATGAGATGATATGGAAAGATTTAGATTGAACCAAAGAAAAATATTTCTTGGAGGTGTTAGAGAGAATTTTCCTTAAGGTGCGAGAAAAATTTCATAAGCTGAGGATAGATATTTTGCAAGTTGTGCAAGTTTTTACAAAACTGGGTTTTTCAAGGTATACAAATTGAGCACCAAACTTATTAACAGTCAAGAAAAATTGTGGATAATTATTTGGATAAATAATAAGAGACACAATGGATTAAATTTTGATAGAATCATGGCACAAAACTAATTTTATTGATTGGTTTATTATTTTAGAAGCTCTATCCATTTTGTAGGCATGTTTGAAACCCTCCAAACCCCAGTTTGGACCAATTTTGAAAAATTGAGTTGGGTAGGTGTCTTAACTTAACTATTTATCTTGTAACAATATTTTAAAATATATATGACTCCTTGGGGTACATTTCCATGAAATTTTGAGGTCATTATATTTGGTGGGCCCCACTAGAAAATAAGTTTTTTTTGAATATTTCAGTGCATGGGAGAAACTTGCAGAGGAATCCCTACTCAAATTTGAATTGGCTGATGTTGGGAATATTTTATTCAACTTTCGGAAGTCACATGGGTTACTCATTTGGTGAAAATTTGATTAATAGTTGCATATTTGAAGTTACCAACAAAAGGAGCTTATTTTGAGAAGTTAGTAAGGAGAATGCAGGTAACCATGTTGAATTACATGGAATTTATGTTTTTTCTTTCCCTGGTCATTATTTTTATGTGTCATATGATTTTTTTAAGTGCATGTTTCAGTTTGAAAATGTAATTTCTTGTTGAAAGTTGATTGAGCCAATACTGCTCTATTGGGCCTATTTGAGAAGCATATCTGAATTGACATGAAGACAAGTCTTTCTCCTTTTGACTCATGGTTCTAAGTGCTTTAAAAATTTATACACACATAATTTTAAGTTTCAAATACTATATTAATCCATGATAATTTCTTTGGCGATATTTAGAGATGTTGCATGAAAGACTAATTTTTGAACTCTCAAGATTAGATAGACCAATCTCTGAGTTTCAAGTTCTTGATGACATTATGAGATGAATTGGAGCATTAAAATGATTTTTTTAGTTAGTATACTTCAATATATTTCCATTTATATGTTAATTTTCCCATGAGGTAAATTTTTTAAGTGTGAATCAGCTCAAGTTTTGCAGACAAATTCTGAGACCTCGGAACCAACCAAGCAAGTTTTGGGAAAAGGACTTTTTGGATGAATTATGCTTTGAATTAGATCTTACTGATTTTAGTTCATCGAATTATAATTACAAATATTAAATTTTGTATATTGTTTTTATTTTTAAGGTGAGTGTAAGTAATTCAATTAGCATGTTATTCAGGATTGTATTTTGTAGATGTTGATTTGAGGACACCTAGGAATATTATTGCTAATTTTTGATGATGTATCAATATTCTTGAAATTTTTATGATTTTTTTGGACTTTTGGTACCCCTTGATACGTGAAAACCAATTTTTAACTCATTTGGACAAGTTTAGGAGCTAAAAAAAAGGTGGGCTCATTTGTGCACTAGAGGAAAAAATTGAGATGACAATTACAAGTCAGTTTGCAGGGGTCAGTTGTGTAAGATATGATAATATTTTTAGGTGGTTAAGATTTAATTTTAAGTAAAAAATATCATATAATTCTTCACAATCATTGATTAATTTAGTATTTACATGTTAAATTCCAAGAATGGAGAAGAGTTCATAACAGAAAATGTCAGCAATGTAATGATTACTCTTTGATAGTTTTGTTTTTGATAATCTCTCCTAAATGTGAAATAATTTTTCAGATGTAGGAATTTAATGAGAATTTGATAATGTGGATAGAAGATTCATAACATGTACACATGTTTAGGTTGGAATATTGATGAGAAAAAAATTAAAAATCAGAGATAGGAACAACTATGGAAGATGAAGGTGTAGTAGAGATCAAGCTTGAAAAATTGTGATTATTTAAGAGTTATTTGCATGAAATAAATCATGTTTGTATATTCTGATAAATTTTCAATCTGAGTGAAAATGATACATCATTTTATGTGTGATAATTTCATTGTGTAAAGAGGTGAGAGAGAGAAAGAGAGAAGAGCTAATTTAACGACCATATTTGTTGAGTTAAGCAGCTTGTGTTTGTAAATGTTCAAAATTATTGTAAACCAAGTGGTTGCTTGGTATTTCATGGTAATTTTAGCTTCCTTAAAAATTTTATTTTTATAAATATGGATTCTAAGTTGTAGCTTGGGCCAATAGGAATTGTAGTTCCTTGTCTAGTAGAAGCTGGGCTCAACTAAAGAGATTATTATAATCTAGAGATCGTTATCCCATATAGTGCTCTTATTTTAGTGGGTTTTCTCCCATTATTGATGGGATTCCCACTTACATGAGGTGTCAATTTTGGGTGTGTGCATCTCTCTATATATATTTTTCATTTCTCTCACTTTAATTGTGTTGAAATCATCGATTGCAACATTGGATAAACTTGTAACAAGAGTTGAAAATTTTGAATAAGGACTGATTCAGCCCCCTTCTCAGTCCTAAATATTCTAATAATTGGTATCAAATCGTGGTCCTTATTTAAAATCCTAACAACTTGAAGGTGATTCTCAAGACTCAAAATGGCAAGATCAAGTCACAAAAAGCATCAGAATGAAGATCCCAAAGAAAGGTTATTCATGGCAATGGGATGTTGTAGTAGCTCCATGCATGATTCCGATGATGAGAAAGAAAAGGTCAATCTAGAAGATGAATTGGATATTTCACTAGAATAATTAGATAAGTCAAGGAAGGAAAATAAAATTGAAAGTATAAATCAAAGCATATGAAAATCACATCACCCTTCTTAAGAATAAATTGAGAAATCAAGGTCAAGAGGAGGCTCAAGAATGTAAATAAATTGAATTGCAATTAGAGAAGGTGCTATAATCTCTCAAACTCAAGGAAGAATATGCTACCAAGTTAAGAACCTTGGTGATGTCACAAGAAGGTAAAATTAGACACCATGAATAAGTGTTGACCCAAAAGGAGAAAGAACATAATGAAGAGTTAGAGGATCTTGAGAAACAAGTCAAACTGATCCCTATGACTCTCAAGGAAAATCTTGAAGAGTGATAAACTGAACTAAGCCATGAAGAAACTTCAAGAGGACCTAAACAAAGAAAATTTAAAGGAAAAATAAAAAAATGAAGCTACACTAAGACATTAAAAATAAAATAGAGAAGTAAGAGATTCCAAGCAGATAATCATACAACCCAATTCAAGGAGAACACCAAGTAAGTTCTATGGTTCATGGTTTTTGTCATAAGGATAGAAAATGTAAATTGCTTAAGGTAAAAAAAGAACATCCATGGAGGGATTGCAGATCTGAGTATGAGAATAATAGGATATGTTTCAATTTCCATGAAATAGATCATGAATATAGGTGGTGCTTAGAAGAGCCTAGAAACAAATCTTGCACAAATGAAACTCCTAGAAAAAACAAACATATCATTTACTTCAAATGTCTAAAACCTAGACACCATGTCAAAAAATAAAAAACCAAGATATATGTTTATAATAATAAGGAAGGGAAAAATAAAAACCTCAATAGAATGATAAAGAAAATCCTAATGGAGTTATAGAGATAGAAAATAAAGACAAGAAAGAAAAATGGAAAGCCACAATGATGGATGACTCGAGACAGGATAAGGTGAAAATCAAGGCAAGTGATCTCAACATGAATCAAGTTACAATGGAATAAGGCATGTTTTAATAATTTTAGGATAGTATAGGTGTGGAAAATCATAAGGTGAAATTTGAATTAAGAATTGAAAGTAAAAATCCTTCCCCAAAATAGTGCACAAGAAATTCAAGATGCAAAAGCAAGAACAAGGAATAAAAGATGGATTCAATAGAATCCTCATATGAGTACATGTTGTTCTAGTGCTCTAATGAGAATTTAATATCTTAAATATGATTATTGAATACATTCATAGGTTGGAGAAGTAGTATGAATAAGGATAAGATGGAAAATTTCATCAGACTTGATCATAGTGTAATGAAACAAGGTGCTTTCTCTTTGAGCAGTTTTGGGAAACAAGTGAGAACAAGCTCAACTCTTGATTTCAGGGATTAAAAATGATAACTTACTATTATAACTCATATAATATCATGAATCATGTGTTATTTCATCACGTTGTTCTCTCAACTGGCCTAGGTTCTTGATAGTCCTAGGAAGTAACATTGAGGTTCTCAACCAACTCTTTGGAAAAGAAGTGCCTTTTTTAGCTCATTTGATGGAATCAGTGGGTGAAATTGTTAAATTAGAATCATTAGTGTCCCATCTCAATTATAAAATAATAATATTATTCCACCCATGCCCCAAATGTCTAGCACTCATGGCAGTTTTGGAAGGAAGGTGTAAGCAAGCTCAAGAAGACCTAGTTGAGAGAAGTGAGCTATATGGAGATACCTAAGAGTTTTAGTTTTGAGCTAATATATTTTTTACATGCCTTAGGATTAATATAAGGACTCACAACATGTTCATTCATTACTTTTAAGGTACCTCTTTTGGTCTCATTTCTCTTTTCTAGATGATATGGAACATGAGAATTCACATCTACAACAAAATGTTGTAATGGCCTCATGTTGCAAGCCCTTACACTTGAATGGACATCAAGTTTTGGATCCACAAGTTCAACATGATCTCCTTTTCCAAAAAAAAAAAAATAGAGTTATGTGTGCAAATTCTACGAGTTGAGAACTTGGTTTCTTGCTATTGGCTGAGTGTGATGTCTCTTTCTGCAAGGATATATGGCACATCACCATGTACACTTCCTTATGGAGATGTTAAGAAGTTTGAAAAGGTTAATTTTTATCAAAAAAATTCTATTCCACCATGAATTAAATTCCATGCATCAAAAATAAATTGAAAATGATGATACTCAAGTCTCTTGGGCAAAACAATGACTCAACCCCTAAAAACAATGCCTAAATCAGTGAATAGTGAAGGAAGAAGGATCCTTTTTGTTTGAATCATGAAGAGAAATTTGGAAAGAGTATTCTGAGATAGGTTATCAAGTCAATTAGAGATAAAAGGGTTCATATTAGTATAAGACTCAAGAGTGCATGATAGAATGTAAAATCTCAAGTTGTCAAAGTCAAAATAGGGTCTGTAAGAGACATATTAAGTTGTGATCACAGTCATAAGCCTTTTCTTATTTTTGTTAGTGCTTTGAAGATAATACAACCTTTATTTATGAGGTATCTCTCATAGTATACAAGATCTAGTTCTTAGAGAAAATGTAATTGTCCTTTATTATTCTTTCAATAAATTGATATGTATTCATGAGACAGTCATAAGGGAGAAAAATTGAAGTTGAAGACTAAGTGAAGTTTGTATAGGATTATGATATAAATTTACAATCCCTTGTTTATTTTGAAAATGATTTTGAATCCATATATGTCTAATAAATGCATCATATACATTTTTTATAGCTAATAAAATGAACATAGGCATGTAGGTTTTCTCTTATGGATGATTTTTTGGACTTCTTGAAGAATGTGCAAGTCTAATCAAGATCTACAATTGTCTCTTGATCAAAAGGAAGTGGTCTACATGGTCTATTCTTATCCAAATGTAATATTAAGAACACATTGTGCTCATAGGTCTGAATTGAGCATCTACTTGTATGGGAGTTGATTTGCGCCATCCTTGATGGGTCTAGGCCCAAAGAAATATGTGTATGTAGTTGTGAAGATGTTTATGAACTATGAGGTTTTGATATTAGTCATGATAATACTTTGTTTTTCTGCTTGATGATTCATGAGTCAGGTAGTTAACTACATTTACAGTGCATATGAAAGAGACAAAGTATGGTGTTTCCATAGGCTTGTGGTGTTTACGAAGAAACTTTATGATGTGCTAAGATTCTCTCAGACCTTCCCGGTCTAGTTAGCTTGGTACATGAGAAAGGTGATTGTTGATTGTGTTGCATGCCTCAAACTATGCAAGTTTCCATGTTTCCTTATAATCTCTTGGGAATCATATGATCAAATAAATATCATACGCTCTAAGAAAATGCTTCAAGAATATCAAGAATTCTATTTCAAGTTTGGTCACAGTACAACAAGACATTGTACATTAGCTAACTATGCTCAGTTTGGAATTTTGTGCATAATCTATGGGGAGATTCAAATGGTGAAGAATCTAGCCAAGTGGATTTCTTATGAAAATTGAAAATTCATAGCCATTACACTTACAATTGATCAAATTTAAGAGGCTCAATAAGAGAAAATCAAATTGTCTTATTAATACAAGTGATTGATGATAAATGAAATGGAAGGAAATTGTAATTTGTGCATTGTTCCCCTGCTATCCATGTGTCTAGAGCACTGCTTGACATGCATTTTATTCTAGTCGCAACATTGATCTACTATCATCCAAACATCCATATCCCCCAATAGAGATACTAAAAATGCCCCTGATAGAGTGTGATTGATATTGTTTTTAATTTCTTTTTTTGAATTTGAAATTTTTTCTCTTAATTGTATAAATTTGTTTTTGGCATGATATTAAGGTTTCTAGGGTTTTTAAAGGAGTTTAGAACCATGAGTGACTTGATGGAGGGAATGGAAGTGACGATGCAGATGAAAGTTTGAAAATGTCAACAAAAATGCTCTAGGGACCTCATAACAATATTTTATGTGTGTAAGCGTGGGTGGATCTTGAAGAGGAAAGTCATTATTAATTCAACAAGTAAGGAGAGACAAAGTTCAATCTACTATAGTAGAGACTATTGACACACAAAACATGACAATAAAGTAATCAAGAGTTCACCAAAATATGTGAAACAAACCAAGACATGGAATGTGAATGAACTATACATAAAATGTGTAGTAGTGAACCAAGAAATGGAATGAGATATAAATGAATGAAGAAAATGTGGAATAACATATTTGAAAAATCATTGTTTATTACAATTTTTTGATATATATATATATATATATATATTGAAATATGTTTATTTCTGTGTAGGTGTGTGTTTTTGTCTGTGTCAATGGTGATAAAACAAAATGTATGTAGAATCTAGGTTTACTTTGAATCCATGATAGAGGAAGAGAATGATAATGGAGAGGGCATTCCAAATGCATTATTCAATACAAATGAAATCCCCCCACTCTGCAAGGACTAGATGAATGAAGGATATAATGTATAAAATAAAGTGATAGATGAGATAAATAATTGTATTATAGGGGATGACTCAAATGATGATGATGAGTGAAGAAAGAATTCCAAATAGAAGCCATATGATGGTGGTGAGTGGAGTACATGATTGTGGGTATAAAGAAAACAAGAAAGACATGAATTTTTGTGAACATAATATAATGCCAAGTGCATGAGGACATGAATGCATGCTGTGAATGATGATGTCAGGTGCATGAGGATTGGATAAAACATTGATGTTTGAAGGAATTTTGAGAGATAATGGTGGATTCTTGCAATCAATGGGTGTGATGATAGAATCATGACATGGAATATGAAGGGACATGTGAGAAGGAATGTCAAATAAATGAGGACATGGGAGAAAATAAAAATGATGTGAAAGCATAATTTGATGTGGATTAGGCTTGTGAGGCACATGTGAAAGAAAAAATGGTTGCATTATCATGATAAATGATGTAAATGAAGAATGAGAAGATGGTAATAAAAATGGTACACGAACGAGTGGTGATGGAAGAAAGAGATTTAATGTGGAATAAATATCAAGGAGTTGAAATAATGAGAGTGAGTGTATGTGACTTTTAATGAACATATGAATGAGAAATTAAATATAAATGTTGGGGAATATATGAAAGAGAAGTGTGAATGAACTTAATATATGGTATATGATTCAATGGAGGTGCAAGAAAGAATGTTTTATGAATGAGTGATGATGAAGGAAATGAGATACATGTTGAAGAGATATTTATAGGTGAATTGATAAGAAGAATCACATTTTAATAAGAATGTCTTGTAGGTGTGGAAATGGGTTACATGCATAGTGATATGTATATAACCAATGCAAATGATGAATGAGATACCATGGTGGGTAAGATAGAATCATATGATGATATAGATAGTGGAAATCTAGATATACATAGTAATGATGTAAAAATATTCAAAGACAATAAGGATGAGACCCTATCCATAGTGGAAGTACATGAAAATGTAGATTGAGAAGGGTTTGATGTAGATAATGAGTAAATAGGAGAGCATAATGGTATGGATTTGAAGGTGGAAGCATGTGCTGATGCATGGTGTGAAGTGGATAAAAGGGACATGAGTTATAGTGGGAAATGACATGGGGGATGAGGAAGGCATGACACATGGAGAATAAGAAGGAATAGTATTATATGAAGTGATTGGATTGTTGTTAGTAGGTGAAGTTAGAAGATATGGATGCTCAATTGTAATTTCCCCCTTATCGAGAAGGTATTGAATGATATTGTGAAGTTTGAAACATGAATCAACGGAGTGACCATCAGTAAGATTATAGGAACATATTTCATGGGAGGAATGCTATAATGGTGGGGGTGGGATGGGATGTAGAGTGATGAGATGTGCATGAAGAAAATTTTGGAGAATATAAAAAATTTAGTTGATTAAAGAAGTGAATTTGTGAGGGATTGGATGAAGCAATGAGCTTTGGTAATACAAGACAAATATGAATATATGGGTGTATAAGGTGATTAAATGCAATGAGGATGTGATTAAAGGAAATTATGAACATGAAAGAGTGATGATGTGGTAGGTAGAGGAGATGAAACATGTGGCAAGGAGGGATAGTGACCAAGATGCAAATACTTGAGACGTTGTACCATGTGCATAAACTCATAAAATCTATGTAATGGATGTGTTGTCTTCTGAAAAATGCTCTACATTTTCATAGCCAAATTCAAATTTTTTGAGCCCATGCCCTTCATTGGTGTTTAAGCCAAGTTAGAGATTCAAGAAATTAGCAAAAGTCGTTCCCTAGAGCTATTTAAACCTGTGTTTTTGCTCATTTTTAGAAATCCTCCATTTACCAGTCTATGCACATAATATCCTCTTTGTAACCTCCATTTTTGATCAAAATTTTTCACTTGTTCTATGGCCTGGGTTGTCAAATCATTGTTTTACTCCATGCCTCTGGTTCGCGAAGGAAATTTTAATATTGGACTCAAAATGATGAAGTTCTCTTCCTCCATGTATTTTCAACAATCGGGATGATGGGTGTCTTTTCCCCATCAATTTTATCCCCCATGAATGTAGGTACGTGGTCAGATCCTATAGGATGGGGAGGAACGGGATTTTTTGGTGAACTTAACACTTTTGGAAAAAATGGTAAATTTCCCCCGCGGCCCTGAAAAGCTAAAATTGCCGATTGTGGAAAAAGTGGAAGCTTTTGTCCCAAGCTGCACAGGTTCAATTGGGACACTTGGGACTCAAAAATCTGAACCGAACGAAAAATTCAAAAGCATGAGGGCAATCCAATGGAGAACTTCAAATTTTTTAGCTTTTTTTCTAAAAAAGGTTAAAAAGGATAAAGGTTCACCGTTTCCCCAAATCCTGCAACCAATCAGAGGATGCCATGTGTCGAAAGCCAAATCGTAGTAGCGGGCCAAAATAGGAATTTGATTTTTTGAGCCTTTTTCCGAAAAAGGTTAAAATGTTGATAAAAGATCCGTGATCCCATCTCCAACCAGAATGTGCCACATGTCCTAGTCAAATCGGAGAAGCAAGTCGGTAGAGAAGTTTGTGGTTTTGAGCCTCTTTGTAAAAAAGGTGAAGAGTTAAAATGACCCGCAGCCCCAATCAGGCTATAAAGATAAAATTCAAAGTTGAATCCCATAGGGAAAAATTCAAAGGTGAAACCCACCGTTGAAAATTCAAAGCAGGAGAATGGAACAGCGGATGGAATTTGAGTTTTTGAGCCTTTTTCCAAAAAAGGTTAAAATGTTGAGAAAAGGGTTGTGACCCCATTTCCAATCAGAGGATGCCACATGTCAAGAGTTCAATTAGAGTAGCGGCTCAACAGAGGAATTTGAGTTTTTGAGCCTTTTTCCAAAAAGGTTAAAATGTTGAGAAAAGGGCCGTGACCCCATTTCCAATGAAAATGTGCCACGTGCCTAAGTTAAAATGTTGAAGCAGGGGTGCGGGCCGATTTGTTCCAAATTGCCAAATCTCTAAAAAATCTTAAAATGCAAAGGGCTTTCCCCGTACCTGATCCAATCTCTTCCTATCATGTGGACGGCCTGATTTCAAATTTATAAGAGAAAATCAAATTATCTGTATTCAAACTAGAAAATCAAATGTAATGTTCACGTTGTAAGATCTGGTTATTAACTCGCCATGAGCATTTTTTTTGTAGTGGAGGAATTTTAAGAGGCGTAAATTATTTGTGAATTTATAACCATTTTCACGAAGGTGCACTTAAAATTGATCAAATTCCAGCCTTAAAATTGTCACATTGTCCTCCATAGGACTTCTACCCATTACTATAACTCTTTGCTAAATCACTCCTTGCATTACCGGTAGGATTTTTTGCTGTTGTCTTCTTATTATTATCATCTGAAAACTTATTTTTGTCCCCAAAATTTTTCCATGGCCCCTTCTTAGGTGCAAGAGAAGTTGAAAAAGGGTTTGGAATTTTCTTCCGCACCTCTTCTTTATGAGCAGAAATAGGTTTTAATTTTTGTTCCTACCTTATGGCATTTTCGACAACCCCTTCCATAGTGGTTGGGCTGTGAACATAAACCTCTCCCCCTATCATGGGATTTAATCCCATGATGAATTTTCACATTCTAAACTTCTTGTCAGTTTGATACTGTGGTACATACTTGAGGAGTTTCGTAAACCGCTCCTAATACTCAGTTACAATTACCTTCTATTGAGCTAAGATCTAAAATTGTATCATTTTCTTATCATAATAAAGTTGTGGTAGTGAATGTTGCCTTAAATAACCTTTAAATTAATCCCAAGTGATGTTAGTTTCATTAATATTTAACTCAGCCTTACGGTTGTCCCACCATGAAGATGCTTCGTGGGAAAGTTGATATGCTCCCCAAATAGCTTTGGTTTCCTCCAAGAAGTTTCTTATTGCAAAATACTTCTCCATTTTGCTGAGCCGATTCTGAGCTCCATCTCCAAATGTGGTGCCATCAAATTTAGGTGTACTTATCCTTTTTATATCATTAGTGAGTTCCGTTGCCAACCTGGCCTTTTTGTTTTTTGGTTGGATAGGCATATTACCATTATTATTATCAACAACCAATTCGGGGTTGTCCTCTAGAGGTGGCTGATTGTCATTACCAGCTTCATCTTCCTCCTCATTTCCCATCACTTGCTACTCAAGTACAGTCAAATGATCTCTTGTATCCAACAGGGCAGCAAGGATCTCATCAAGTTTTTGGGCAGTTGTTGCTCCTTCGGTAGGTGGAGCATTATTCACAATGTTTCCCCTTATCCTAACCATTTTCTGTTACAAGGAAATTCAAGTTTTCGTTAGATTATGGACACAATAGGTCCAAGAGCTACAACCTTCAGCTCTGATACCAAGATGTAACATTCTCATTTTAATACTTTAGAAACAATGAATTTTTATTTTTTTATTTTTTTACACGATAAATGTTCTCTTTTCTAAACACATAATTTAGAACACACGTATCATAGCAATCATTCTTATAAAAGATAACCATATACAACTATAATGACTCGGTGTACCACCGATCTATTCATTCCATGACTTGATGAACTTCTGATCTATTCATCTGTAACTTTGAGCTTGAAGTTTTCTACTAAATACTTCATATACGAGGTTCTCTTACCCCATTCTGTGTTCTGAGTGATCTACCCAAGGAACCTATCTTTATAATTGTTACCACTATTCATCGACATCACGATCCTTAGACTAGGTGACATAGGACAACGCAATCAATAGCTTGCGATACTTTGGGAAAAGTTTTATAACATACTGTTCGTATTATTTATTCCTTGACGGCATACTAGTCAATCCAGAATAGATCCTTCACCCCACTCTATTGTTATATAGAATTTCTTATACTGACTTTTGTCAATGCCCTTAACCCAAGGTTTCACTCTAGATCAGGTTAACATTATAGTTCACGTTATGAAGAGACTCTTAAAGGTTAAGGATAAATTAGCATACAGGGTCAACAAAAGTTATCAACCTAATAAGTTGGCTCATATCAAAATTTATACTGTTAAGTCTTAACGATTTATAGTCATGTATTCCTTTTATAAATATTGCATTACAAGGGGGTAAAGTCCTCCTCTTCTTTTAGGTATATTTTAGGGTGTAACCCATCCTCGATGTTCACTATAAATGTAGTGATCATATTTTAAGTTTTTACTCACAATCATAAGTGGTAATGAGTCACTAATTAAGAATGTAGTAATCAGCCACATTAGTAGTTATGGCTTACTTAAGAAGATCATCAATAAACCATTGTTCAAAACAATAAGAAGGCACACTCATTCATATAGCCAATAAGAAGATCAGCCCAACGAAATAAAGTACACATTCTAAATAAGTAATTTCCTCACAATTTCATTCATTTCCAAAACCATACAATTACAACTTATGCACTTCTGGCATGCTTTGAAATGATGGCCTTCAACAAAAGAGTTAACCTTTCTTTTCACAATACAGTTTAAAATCCTAAACAGAATTCTTCATAAGAACCAATTTAGAAAAATCATTGCATCATATCAGATTTTTTCTTCCTTTTCCACTTACGAAGACCATCTGTAAAATTGCTAGCACGGGTCAGTTCAATGAACTGAGCATGATAAGAACTAATCCTTAAAACAATTACATTCCTTTAATTGTTTCAATCAAACAACCCTTTTAATATGACTTCTCTTAATTCATACTTTATATCCGAGAATGAAATCAAAATAAAGAGAGTCTATTTGCACTATTATAACCAAAAGGATAGAAGGAATATTCTATTCTACTTGTCCTCAATTTAAAGCATAATTGAAATCAACAATTACCTTCACAATCCAAAATCATATTACACCCTGAGATTTCTTTCAACCAATTATAATACAATTTCATATCACACATAAACTACAAACGTAATTATAACTAAATCTATTTTGGATGATTCATCTAATCTCTTGCAAGAAATTAAGAAAGATCATCTTGATTATTATGCACCTAATCATCCAAAAAATCAGAAACAATGTATATCATGATTTGACCGCCTTTATTTAACACTAAACCAATTGAAATATTAATTCTAACGGTTCATACAAAAGTAATTTATACAAGAGAAATGGATTGCTATCACTTGCAAGTTCACTTGTCAATCTGTCCTTCATCTTAGTATAACTGATTTTCAATCATGGTAAGTATGTAAAGCAATAAATACTGCATTACTTTACAACAAGTATAACAACAATAATTTTATACCAATAACATAACCTGTAGTAAAATGAAAGGAGTTTCCCAAATTAGGATCCCTATTCCTAATATCCCTTCCCTCTTTTAAGTAAAGATCTACTATCCCATAACTTTACTAGTTGGGTTCCTTGAATAATTTCAAAAAGAGAGTACATTAACATACAAGAATAAATCGACATAACTTTCCTTCTTTTTACAGCCTCTTTCCAACCTATCTTTTCAACTCAAAGGTAAAACAAAGATGACTAAACACTGTTGTAACCAAGTTCTAGAACTAAATCCAAATTCCATGAAATAATAACCATTTAACAAACCTAATCAAGAAATAAGGATCTGTTAATATCACTAATTACATTCAATAGTACGATTCAAGTAGAAACACTATATAGAATTGCCCTTAGATCCTTACAGGATCTATCACTACACATTCTATGAAACAAAAATCATATTTTACATAATCACATTACAACCTATCAACTTGACACAGACTTGATTCAAATAAACAGGATATTATCTTTCATATGCTCAAACCATTCGAGATGAGAATCAAGTTAGGTTGTGTTGACATTTTTCCTTGATTACATGGTAATCTAATACTAATCAACTGGACTAAAACCTCATCCGGTGCCATTTATTTTTGAACACTAATCAATATTGATTATTTAAAATGTGAAACGTATTCAAATCCTAATTTTGAAAACACTTAAGGTTCAAATATTCTTACCATTATAAATAATATGCAACAACAGTCAAAGTAAAATAGATCTTCTATAAGCTTCATCCATTTTACTTCAATGTCAAATTCAAAATATCATTTAAAAACCCAGAATAGATGACCACCATTTTTCGTTACAACTTAACCAAAAAGCTACGAAAAATTCATAAGAAGATCACAAACCCCATTCAAAAAATAATCATTTCGTATAACTCATATTTACAACACACATGGACACCTTAAAATTTACAATCAAGCCATACACTATATTACTCACAGTACATGAGAAAATTAAAAAGCAAAAAGACACCTTCACAAGCGGTGTTAAGAATTCAGTCATTCTATGTTTCCAAATACATATTATGTAACAATCAAGTCTTCTTTTACTGAGTTTACCAGCAACCCGATCGCACAAACATTTTCTAGTTGTCTTGATTATAAACTTTTTATAGTCATATTATCTCATCGCAAGCAACAATCTACTACTCCATTCACAGTCGAAGCAAAGAAACTATCATAGCAAAATAAAACACATATTCTTTAAAAAAAAATTCATTCATGGAACAAGTTTTTAATCCAGCAACTCAATCAGACAGAAGCTTACAGCAATCAATAGCTTTTTACCCAAATGGGTATGAAAACACAACAGTTCCCAAAAACCCAAATCAATGAATACAACCAATTCATTAATCATCAGTAAGGGTCTTAATAAATCGAACACCTTTATCAAATCATCACCCAAAAAATCCTATGAATTCTTATACAATTTTCAAGTTACCAATACACAGTATGAAAAACCATGTGACAGTTCTGACTGTGAAGAATTCTAGCTTAAACCACAACAAGGGAACAAGAGACCAATAAAAACAAGTTTACCTTTTGAACTAACATTTCCACGTTTAATCCCAAACCTGAGCTTACATAAAACCACAAATCATTTTTACCAGCTAAGATAAAAATGAGCGAATATCACAAGAACAAAGTTGTTTTAATGAAAACATTTAAAGGAAAGCAAGATTTTAACAGTTAGGGCATATCATGCCTGATAGTGTCGCTTAAAATTCGAAGAAGACCTCTGGATGAGCTCACCCTCTCTTCTCCTTTCCACAAAAGATTAAACAACATAATATTGTTTCCTCCATGCCTTATATATTCCCCACGACACAGTTGTAAATTTGAAACATTCAAAATTGCCATGCATCGGAGAGTAAACTACCGGTTCAAAAAACTAGTGCTCATACAGAGTGAAAAACGAAAGGCACAACAAAAGAAAAAACCAAACAAAATTACCTTTGCATGTCTCTAAAGGTGGCTCGAGCTCAAGAACCCATGCAATTTAATTGCATTAAATTCTTTTCTCCCACTCATTTTCCATTGCCACCGTCTACCAAAGTTGGTGAGTTCTATATCACAAAACACAAGAGTTTCCATTTTAGAGATGTTTCCACGTAAGCTTCCCTTTTTCCAAATTAACCTCCGCTAACCTTGGTAGTACTCCCTACCCCTTCATCCTTATCCTCTTCTTAAATTCCCTTGAAATCCCCCCCCAAAGCTTATGATCCCCCTCTTAGGTTCCTTTCCATAGCATTAGTTTAGGATAGGTTATATCATAGGTTAGTTTAATCTTAACACCTTAGGTTATAACATAAGTCACACCCCCTTAGTGTTAGGTTTAGATAACCCTTTAGGAATATCAAGCACATAGTTTAGGGCTAGGTTAGATCAACTAACCCTAGCAACAATAGGTCTAGTTTAGGTTTCAAACTAATGACCTTACTGATTCCGATTTAAGTCTATTTTAACAGTTTGAAATCATCATTCTGAATTCAAACAGAATACAATGTTTCCAGATCAAATTATGGATTTGCATCAAGCAATTAGCCTTAGATGGAAAACTTACATATCTTACCTGACTTAAGGTCTAGTTCCTTTCCGATGCCAAAATGATGGAGACCAAATTCCGATTGCAATAACTTGTGAGGATTAATTTTTAGAATCTAACAAAATTTCCTCTATGGAAATATTTTCATATGAAGAAGGTTTTAAAAGAACTTATTCTTTCTAAGTTCAGTCAGACTTAATAATTCATGAAATGTTAATACATAATTGTTCATCCTGAATATAATTAAAACATTCCTTGGATCAATGCAATTGATCCAAGGATGATTCATAGAGATAGATAAGTATACAATCTCCCAAAAATCATATTGCACTCAATGTGAGAAATGAAAGAAAATAAATCCAAGCATATTACATGCTTCCCTCCTTAAGTTTGAGAAATGGTACATGCTTCCCTCCTTAAAGAATCATCGTCTCGATGATTACAACTTTCATTTACCTTATGGTCAGTCAATTTCTTTCATTTACTATTAATTCAACTATTTCAAACTTTTAAATAGTTCCATAAATTAGTATAATATTTCTATTTATCCCATCGGAATAATGTTTGCTCCAAAACTGGATTACATAATGCCATGTAAAAGATAAAATCACAATTTTTTTTATCATTCAACAGATTCAGTTTTGTTCAAAAAGAAAAGGAAAAGCCATTCTCATATCTTCCAGATTCTCCCAAGTTGCACTTTCTTCATTAAACTAGTCCCACATGACCTTACATTGTTGTATTTCACGATTCCTTAATTGTAACTGACAAGTTTTTAACACTTGAATGGGTTTAACCATGATTATTCTTGGGTCTTGGACCTGCAAGGTATTCTAATTTAACACATGTGACAAATCGGAAACATATTTCTTAAGCAAATAAATATGGAAAACATCATGCATTCATGAAAAGTAGGTGGTAAGGCTAATCGATAAGCTACAAGATTGATTACTTCAACAATTTCAAAAGGTCCCAAAAAATGAGGTGATAACTTGGTAGCCTTGTCAAAAGTTATATAACTCTTTCTTAGTTTAACACGAAGAAAAACCTTTTCACCAAGTTCAAATTTTCGGTCAACCCGCTTTAAATCATTTGAACTTGTTGTTCCATTTCTGTAAGGATTTCAAGTCCAATTACCTCTCTATCTTCAATGTTGTCCCAACTTACAGGGGTTCTGCATTTTCTTCCATAAAGTGCCTCAAAAGGTGCCATCTTAAGAGAAGCGTGATATGTATAGTTGTATGCAAATTCGATTAATGGGAGATACTCTTCCCATTTATATTGTTGGTCCATAGAATACATCTATAACATATCTCTTAACACTTGATTTACTCTTTCAGTCTATCCATCCATTTCCCGGTGATACGCAAAACTGAAGTTCAGTTTAGTTCCTAGAGCTGCATTCATTGTTTGCCAAAATCTTGAGTTCATTCTAGGATCTCTATCTGATATAATCAATTCAGGTAATCCATGTAATCTGAAAATTTTGTGTACAAACCTCTTAGCTAACACAGGAGAATCATCCTTTAGATTTCCAGCAATTAAATGAGCTACTTTAGTTAGTTTATTAACAACTACTAAAATAACATCATGTTTATTTCTTGACATAGGCAATCCTTGTATAAAACCATGCTTATTACTTGCCATTTTTACTGTGGAATGCTATGGGGATATAATAAACCAATCAGGTGCATATGTTCTACCTTCACTCACTGACATTCAAGACAATGAGTCACAAAATTAACAACATCCTTTTTCATTCCCTTCCAGAAATATTGTTGTTTTATGTCAGCCAGCATTTTAGTGATACCTGGATGTCTAGAAAAAGGTGAATTATGAAATTTAGCTAACAATTTCTTTCTCAAATCATTAAGCAAAGGTATGTATACTCTATTTTCATAACGTAAGATTCCTTCATTATCAAAATGAAAACCTTTATACCTTTCATCTTTTGGATCTGCAACAAGCATTGTTTTTACTTGCTAAAAGTATAAATCAGATTCCATTTCTCTTTTTACTTCATCCTTATATTGAGTTCTTAATGTTATAAGATCATAAATGTGATTCCTAAAACTTAGAGCATCTGCTACTCTATTCTCTTTTCCTTTGATGTAACTTATATCAAAATCATATTGAGACAAAAACTCTAACCACCTTCATTGTCTTGCATTCAGATTAGGCTGTGTGAAAATATATTTCAGCCCAAGATAATCAGTTTTAAACACAAAAGGTTTACCAAGTAAATAATGCCTCCAAACTTGAAGTGCATGTACTATGGCAGCAAGCTCTAAATCATGTGGAGCATAACTCAACTCATGTAACTTAAGTTTTCTACTTTTATACAATATGACATGATCCTTTTGTAACAAAACACCTCCAAGGCCTTCCCCAGATGCATCTATTACAATAGTAAAGTCTCCTTTAGGATTAGGTTGCGCTAAAATAGGTGCTGAAGTCAACTGACTTTTCAAAATTTTAAAAGCTGATTCACACTTATCATTCCAAGAAAATTTCTTATCCTTTTTTTGCAATGAAGTTATCGGTGCAGCCACTTTAGAAAAATCTTTAACAAATTTTCTATAATAACCAACAAGGCCATGAAGCTTCTTACTTCATGTACATTCTTTAGTACATGCCACTCGGTTATTGCCACTATTTTAGAAGGATCTACAGCAATTCCTTCTTTACTTATAACATAACCCAAATAATGAACCTTGGTATCAAAGAAAGAACATTTGGATAACTTGCCAAATAACCTTCTCTTTCTCATAATTTCCAAGACTACTTTCAAATGCTCATTATGCTCCTCAACACTTTTAGAATAAAAGAAAATGTCGTCCAAGAATACAAACAAAAACTTGTCCAAGTATTCTTGAAAGATATTATTCATTAAGTTCATAAAAGTGGAAGGCGCATTAGTTAATCCAAAGGGTAAAACCATGAATTCATAATGTCCATACCTTGTTTAGAAATCTTTTTTATGAATATCTTCATCTTTAATTCTTAATTGATGATACCCAGATCGAAGATCTATCTTGGAATATACCGATGCTCCACGCATTTGATCAAATAAATCATCAATTCTAGGAAGTGGATATCTATTTTTAATTGTTGCTTTGTTTAACATCTGATAATCAATACACAATCTAAGTGTTCCATCTTTCTTTTTCACAAATATTACTGGTGCTCCCCAAGATGAAACACTTTGTCTAATCAAACCTTTGGAAAAAAGTTCTTACAACTGAGCCTTAAGCTCAACTAATTCTGTGGTAGTCATTCGGTAAGGTGCTTTAGAAATAGGTTTTGTACCTGGTTTGATCTCAATGGTGAAGTCAAACTCCCTCTTGGGTGGTAAACCCGGTAATTCTTCTAGAAATACGTCTCTAAAATTCTATAAAAATGGATATTGTTTCATGAAATCATAGTCTTCTTCTTCAGATTCAGATATTTTTACCACATACAAGGTACAACCTTTATTTTTTGCCTTTTCAAGTTGCATAGCTGACAATTTTCTAACTGAAATTTCTCATTTTACACCTTGAATCTCTATTGTTTTCTGTAGATCATATAAATATCCTATATGTTTTTAAAATTAGTCCACTTTTGCTTTATGCTCAGCTAACCAATTGATGCTGATGACAACATCATAGGATCCTAAAGGTGCAAAATAGAGATCAAATTCAGTGGAGAAGTTAGGTAAGTCAAGGACTACCCCAAAAAGACACATACTAACCGTATAAATATAACCATAATATACAGTCCATGATTTATTCATTTTTCCATCTTTTCTTTTAAGTTTTGAAGAGAGTTTCCTAGAATTAAAACATTCAGTAGCTCCCGTATCAAAAAGAACAGTTACAGGTATGCCAAATAACTTACCAGGAAATTCTATAGGTGTCACTTGCTTTTCAGCTTGCTTGTCTACTACTGCAGCATGTATCTTGTGCTATTGATTACGATCATCCTTCTTCAAAGGACATTGATTTACGTAATAATATTTTCCACAATTATAGTAGCCTCCTACAGGTCCCTATTTAGGCTATGAATTATTTCCAGCCTTAAAATTGTCACGTTGGCCTCCATAGGACTTCTGCCCATTATTCTAAATCTTTGCTAAATTACTCCTTGTATTACTGGTAGACTTTTTCGCTGTTGTCTTCTTATTATTATCAGCTAAAAACTTATTTTTGTCACCAAAATTTTTCTATGGCCCCTTCTTAGGTGCAAGAGAAGCTGAAGAAGGGTTTGGAATTTTCTTCCGCATCTCTTCTTTATGAGCATAAATAGCTTTTAAGTTCTGTTCTTGCCTTATGGCCTTTTCGATGACCCCTTCCATAGTGGTTGGGCTGTGAACATCAACCTCTCCCCTGATCATGGGATTCAGTTCGCATCAGTTTGATACTGCGTTACTTACTTGAGGAGTTTCATAAACCACTCCTAACACTCAGTTATAGTTAACTTCCCTTGAGCTAAGCTCTAAAATTCTGTCATTTTCTGATCATAATAAAGTTTTGGCAGCCAATGTTGCCTAAAATAAGCTTTAAATTGATCCCAAGTGATGTTAATTTCATCAATATTTAACTCAGCCTTACGTTTGTCCCACCATGAAGATACTTCATGGGAAAGCTGATATGCTCCCCAAATAGCTTTGGTTTCCTCCAAGAAGTTTCTTATTGTAAAATACTTCTCCATTTCGCTAAGCTAATTCTCAACTCCATCTCCTAATGTGGTGCCATCAAATTTAGGTGGACTTATCCTATTTATATCATTAGTGAGTTCCACTGCCAACCTGTCCTATTTTTTTTTTTGGTTGGACAGACATATTACCATTATTATTATCAACAACCAATTCAGGGTTATCCTCTAGAGGTGGCTGATTGTCATTACCAACTTCATCTTCCTCCTCATTTCCCATCACTTGCTACTCAAGTACAGTCAAACGATCTCTTGTATCCAATAGGGCAGTAAGGATCTCATCAAGTTTTTGCGTTGTTGCTACTCCTTCGGTAGGTGGAGCATTATTCACAATGTTTCCCCTTGTCCTAACCATTTTCTATTACAAGAAAATTCAGGTTTTCATCATATTATGGACACAATAGGTCTAAGAGCTACAACCTTAAGCTCTGATACCAAGATGTAACATTCTCATTTTAATACTTTAGAAACAAGGATTTTTTTTTACACGATAAATGTTCTCTTCTAAATACATAATTTAGAACACACATATCATAGCAATCATTCTTATAATAGATAACCATATGCAACTGTAATGACTCGGTGTACCACCGATCTATTCATTCCATGACTCGGTGAAATTTTTATCTATTCATGTGTAACTTTGAGCTTAAAGTTTTCTACTAAATACTTCATATACGAGGTTCTCTTACCCCATTCTAGGTTCTGAGTGATTTTCCCAAGGAACCTATCTGAATAATTGTTACCACTATTCATCGGCATCATGATTCTTAGACGAGGTGACATAGGACAACCCAATCAGTAGCTTGCGATACGTTGGCCAATGTTTTATAACATATTTTTCATATTATTTATTCCTTGATGGCATACTAGTTAATCCAGAATACATCCTTCACCCCACTCTATTGTTATATAGAACATCTTATACTGACTTTTTTCAGTCCCCTTGACCCAAGGTTTCACTCTAGATCGGGTTAACATCATAGTTCACGTTATGAAGAGAATCTTAAAGGTTAAGGATAAATTGGCATACAGGGTCAACCGAAGTTATCCATGTGTACCAAGGTACCCTGAATCTCAAAGGGATTCTTCATAACCTGATTATGGTCCCAACTAGGCCCAGAGAGAAAATCTTGTTCAAATTCAAGGTGTGTAAATCTTAAGTGATCAATGCAGAAGGGTGTTGCCACATGTCATCTGCATTGTTGTATCCTCAACAAGATCCTAATCTTCATGAAGGTACAACCTTGTAGTTGACATGTGTCAACATCCAATGGGATAGCCTCGGTAAGATATACACATCTCCAAGAATTTACTTACGTTAAGTTAGATTGAGGTAAAAATACTACATGATAAGGCAGCCTTCTCTAACCCCGAGTCCAACACTCCTTGAGTTACCTTTTTATAATTAGGGTTCAGTTTCACAAAAAGGGTCTTAATTTACTTTTGATTGTTTCCTGGTTTTCGGTTGGGGCCGATCAACCTTTTATCCACAAAAATAGGACAACAACCATTTAAGTTCCTTAATCAAGAAAAATAACTCAAAAAAGGAGGGAAATGTATGAACCTAATAAGTTGGCTCATATCAGACTTTATACTGTTAAGTCTTAACGATTTATAGTCATGTATTCCTTTTATAAATATTGCATTACAAGGGGGTAAAGTCCTCCTCTTCTTTTAGGTATATTTTAGGGTGTAACCCATCCTCGATGTTCACTATAAATGTAGTGATCATATTTTAAGTTTTTACTCACAATCATAAGTTGTAATGAGTCACTAATTAAGAATGTAGTAATCAGCCACATTAGTAGTTATGGCTTACTTAAGAAGATCATCAATAAACCATTGTTCAAAACAATAAGAAGGCACACTCATTCATATAGCCAATAAGAAGATCAGCCCAACGAAATAAAGTACACATTCTAAATAAGTAATTTCCTCACAATTTCATTCATTTCCAAAACCATACAATTACAACTTATGCACTTCTGGCATGCTTTGAAATGATGGCCTTCAACAAAAGAGTTAACCTTTCTTTTCACAATACAGTTTAAAATCCTAAACAGAATTCTTCATAAGAACCAATTTAGAAAAATCATTGCATCATATCAGATTTTTTCTTCCTTTGCCACTTACGAAGACCATCTGTAAAATTGCTAGCACGGGTCAGTTCAATGAACTGAGCATGATAAGAACTAATCCTTAAAACAATTGCATTCCTTTAATTGTTTCAATTAAACAACCCTTTTAATATGACTTCTCTTAATTCATACTTTATATCCGAGAATGAAATCAAAATAAAGAGAGTCTATTTGCACTATTATAACCAAAAGGATAGAAGGAATATTCTATTCTACTTGTCCTCAATTTAAAGCATAATTGAAATCAACAATTACCTTCACAATCCAAAATCATATTACACCCTGAGATTTCTTTCAACCAATTATAATACAATTTCATATCACACATAAACTACAAACGTAATTATAATTAAATCTATTTTGGATGATTCATCTAATCTCTTGCAAGAAATTAAGAAAGATCATCTTGATTATTATGCACCTAATCATCCGAAAAATCAGAAACAATGTATATCATGATTTGACCGCCTTTATTTAACACTAAACCAATTGAAATATTAATTCTAACAGTTCATACAAAAGTAATTTCTACAAGAGAAATGGATTGCTATCACTTGCAAGTTCACTTGCCAATCTGTCCTTCATCTTAGTATAACTGATTTTCAATCATGGTAAGTATGTAAAGCAATAAATACTGCATCACTTTACAACAAGTATAACAACAATAATTTTATATCAATAACATAACCTGCAGTAAAATGAAAGGAGTTTCCCAAATTAGGATCCCTATTCCTAATATCCCTTCCCTCTTTTAAGTAAAGATCTGCTATCCCATAACTTTACTAGTTGGGTTCCTTGAATAATTTCAAAAAGAGAGTACATTAACATACAAGAATAAATCGACATAACTTTCCTTCTTTTTACAGCCTCTTTCCAACCTATCTTTTCAACTCAAAGGTAAAACAAAGATGACTAAACACTATTGTAACCAAGTTCTAGAACTAAATCCAAATTCCATGAAATAATAACCATTTAACAAACCTAATCAAGAAATAAGGATCTGTTAATATCACTAATTACATTCAATAGTACGATTCAAGTAGAAACGCTATATATAATTTCCCTTAGATCCTTACAGGATCTATAACTACACATTCTATGAAACCAAAATCATATTCTACATAAACGCATTACAACCTATCAACTCGACACAAACCTGATTCAAATAGAAATCCTATTATCTTTCATATGCTCAAACCATTCGAGATGAGAATCAAGTTAGGTTGTCTTGACGTTTTTCCTTGATTACATGGTAATCCAATACTAATCAATTGGACTAAAACCTTGTCCGGTGCCATTTATTTTTAAACACTAATCAAGATTGATTATTCAAAATGTGAAATGTATTCAAATCCTAATTTCAAAAACACTTAATGTCCAAATATTCTTACCATTATAAATAATATGCAACAGCAATAAAAGTAAAACAAATCTTCCATAAGCTTCATGCATTTTACTTCAATGTCAAATTCAAAATATCATTTAAAAACCCAGAATAGATGACCACCATTTTTCATTACAACTTAACAAAAAATAAACCAAACATTCGCAAGAAGATCACGAACCCCATTCAACAGTTAATCATTCCGTATAACTCATATTGCCAACACAAATGGACACCTTAAAATTTACAATTAATCCATACACTGTATTACTCATAGTACATGAGAAAATTAAAAAGAAAACAGACACCTTCACAAGAAGTGTTAAGAATTGAGTCATTCCATGTTTCCAAATACATATTATGTAACAATCAAGTCTTCTTTTACTAAGTTTACCAGCAACCTGATCTCCCAAACATTTTCAAGTTTTCTTGATTATAAACTTGTTACAGTCATATTTTCTCATGGCAAGCAACAATCTATTACTCCATTCACAGTCGAAGCAAAGAAACTATCATAGAAAAAGAAAACACATATTCTTTAAAAACGTTTTCATCCGTGGAACAATTTTTTAATCCAGCAACTCAATCAGACAGAAGCTTACAACAATCGCTAGTTGTTTACCCAAATTGGTATGAAAACACAACAGTTCCTAAAAACCCAAATCAAGAATACAACCAATTCATTAATCATCAGTAAGGGTCTTTAGAAATCAAACACCTTTATCAATTCATCACCCAGAAAATCCTATGAATTCTGGTACAGTTTTCAAGTTACCAATACACAGTAAGGAAAATTTGTCTGACAGTTCTGACTATGAAGAATTCCAGCTTAAACCAAAGCAAGCAAAAAATAAAACAATGAAAACAAGTTTCCATTTTGAACTAGCATTTCCACATTCAATCCCAAACCCAAGCTTACATAAAACCACAAATCATTTCTATTAGTTAAGACAAAAATGCGTGAATATCACAAGAACAGAGTTCTTTTAATGAAAACATTTAAAGGAAATCAAGATTTTAACCATTAGGGTATATCATGCCTGATAGTGTTGCTTAAAATTCGAAGAAGACATCTGGATGAGCTCACCCTCTCTTCTCCTTTCCATGAAAGATTAAACAACATAATATTGCTTCCTCCATGTGTGTCTCTCAAGGCAGCCTGAGCTCGAGAACCCATGTAATTTAATTTCATTAAATTATTTTCTCCTGCCTAGTTTCCATTGCCACCATCTACCAACGTTGGTGAGTTCTATATCACAAAACACAAGAGTTTCCATTTTAGAGATGCTGCCACATAAGCTTCCCTTTTTCCAAATTAACCTCCGCTAACCTTGGTAGTAATCCCTGCCCCTTCATCCTTATCCTCTTCTTAAATTCCCTTGAAATCACCACCCCAAATCTTATGACCCCCCTCTTAGGTTCCTTTCCATAGCATTAGTTTAGGATAGGTTAGATCATAGGTTAGTTTAATCTTAACACCTTAGGTTATAACATAAGTCACCCCCCCCCTTAGTGTTAGGTTTAGATAACCCTTTAGGAATATCAAGCTTATAGTTTAGGGCTAGGTTAGATCAACTAACCCTACCAATAATAGGTTTAGTTTAGGTTTAAAACTAACAACCTTACCGATTCTGATTTAAGTCTATTTTAACAGGTTGAAATCATCATTCTGAATTCAAATGGAATACAACGTTTCTAGATCAAATTCTATATTTGCATCAAGTAATTAGCTTTAGATGGAAAACTTACATATCTTACCTGACTTAAGGTCCAAATCCTTTCTGATGCCAAAATGATGGAGACCAGATTCCGATTGCAATAACCTGCTAGGATTAATTTTCGAAATCCAACAAAACTTCCTTTACGAAAATATTTTCATATGAAGAAGGTTTTAAAATAACTTATTCTTTCTAAGTTCAGTCAGAATTAATGATTCACGAAATGTCAATACATAATTGTTCATCCCGAATATAATTAAAACATTCCTTGGATCAATGCAATTGATCCAAGGATGAGTCATAGAGATAGATAAGTCTATGATCTCCCAAAAATTAGATTGCACTCAAAGTGAGAAATGAAAGAAAATAAATCTAAGCATATTCTTGTTCATTCATAGATCTTGAGAGCAGAAGAGACAACCAATTAAAGCATGATTTCCCATAATCAAAAGAACATATCCTCATATGGAAAAATCACATATCAAAACTCAAATGCAAAGGAGAAAGTAACAATAGTTCAGGATGTTACATGCTTCCCTCATTAAAGAATCATCGTCCCGATGATTACAACTTTCATTTACCTTATGGTCAGTCAATTTCTTTCATTTACTATTAATTCAATTATTTCAAACTTTTAAATAGTTCCAGAAATCAGTATAATATTTCTATTTATCCCATCAGAATAATGTTTGCTCCAAAACTGGCTTACTTAATGCCATGTAAAAGATAAAATCACAATTTTTTTATCAATCAACAGATTCAGTTCTGTTCAAAAAGAAAAGGAAAAGCCGTTCTCATATCTTCCAGATTCTCCCAAGTTGCACTTTATTCATTAAAATGGTCCCACTGGACCTTACATTGTTGTATTTCATGATTCCTTAATTGTAATTGATGAGTTTCTAGCACTTGAATGGGTTTAACCGTGATTATTCACAGGTCTTGGACCTGCAAGGAATTCCAATTTAACACATGTGACAAATCAGAAACATATTTCTTAAGCAAAGAAATATGGAAAACATCATGCATTCATGACAAAGCAGGTGGTAAGGCTAAAAATGAGGTGATAACATGGCAGCCTTTCCAAAAGTTATAGAACTCTTTCTTGGTTTAACACGAAGAAAAACCTTTTCACCAAGTTCAAATTTCTGGTCAACCCACTTTAAATCAGCATAACTTTTTTTGCCTATTTGCTGCTTCTTTCAAATGTTCACGAATCATTTTAACTTGTTGTTCCATTTCCGTAAGGATTTTAGGTCCACTTACCTCTCTATCCTCAATGTTATTCCAACATACAGGGTTTCTACATTTTCTTCCATAAAGTGCCTCAAAAGGTGCCATCTTAAGAGAAGCGTGATATGTATTGTTGTATGCAAATTCGACTAATGGGAGATACTCTTCCCATTTATATTGTTGGTCCATACAATACATCTATAACATATCTTCTAACACTTGATTTACTCTTTCAGTTTGTCCATCCATTTCTGGGTGATACGCAAAACTGAAGTTCAGTTTAGTTCCCAGAGCTGCATTCAACGTTTGCCAAAATCTTGACATCATTCTAGGATCTCTATCTGATATAATCAATTTAGGTACTCCATGTAATCTGAAAATTTTGTGCACAAACATTTTAGCTAACACATGAGAATCATCCTACAGATTTCCAACAATAAAATGAGCTACTTTCGTTAGTTTATCAACAACTACTAAAATAACATCATGTTTATTTCTTGACATAGGCAATCCTTGTATAAAATCCATGCTTATTACTCACCATTTGTACTGCGGAATGCTATGGGGATATAATAAACCAACCAGGTGCATTTGTTCCACCTTCACTCGCTGACATTCAAGACAACGAGTCACAAAATTAACAACATCCTTTTTCATTCCCTTCCAGAAATATTGTTGTTTTATGTCAGCCAGCATTTTAGTGATACCTGGATGTCTAGAAAAAGGTGAATTATGAAATTCGGCTAACAATTTCTTTCTAAAATCCTTAAGAAAAGGTATGTATACTCTATTTTCATAACATAAGATTCCTTCAATATCTAAATGAAAACCTTTATACCTTTCATCTTTTAGATCTGCAGCAAGCGTTGCTTTTACTTGCTGAAAGTATAAATCAAATTCCATTGCTCTTTTTACTTCATCCTTATACTGAGTTCTTAATGTTATAAGAGCATAAATCTGATTCCTATGACTTAGAGCATCTGCTACTCTATTCTCTTTTCCTTTGATGTAACTTATATCAAAATCATATTGAGACAAAAACTCTAACCACCTTCGTTGTCTTACATTCATATTAGGCTGTGTAAAAATATATTTCAGCCCAAGATGATCAGTTTTCAATTCAAAAGGTTTACCAAGTAAATAATGCCTCCATACTTGAAGTGCATGTACTATGGCAGCAAGCTCTAAATCATGTGGAGCATAATTCAACTCATGTAACTTAAGTTCTCTACTTTTATATGTTATGACATGATCCTTTTCTAACAAAACACCTCCAAAGCCTTCCCCAGATGCATCTGTTACAACAGTAAAGTATCCATTAGGATCAGGTAATGCTAAAATAGGTGCTAAAGTCAACTAGCTTTTCAAACTTTTAAAATTTAATCCACACTTATCATTTCGAGAAAATTTCTTATCCTTTTTCTGCAATGAAGTTATCGGTGCAGCCACTTTAGAAAAATCTTTAACAAATTTTCTATAATAACTAGCAAGGCCCTTAAGCTTCTTACTTCATGTACATTATTTGGTACAGGTCACTTGGTTATTGCCACTATTTTAGAAGGATCTACAACAATTCCTTCTTTACTTATAACATGACCCAAATAATGAACCTTGGTATCAAAGAAAGAACATTTGGATAACTTACCAAATAACCTTCTCTTTCTCAGAATTTCCAAGACTACTTTCAAATGATAATTATGCTCCTCGATACTTTTAGAATAAATGAGAATGTCATCCAAGAGTACAAGCACAAACTTTTCCAAGTATTCTTGAAAGATATTATTCATTAAGTTCATAAAAGTGGTAGGCACATTAGTTAATCCAAAGGGTAAAACCATGAATTCATAATGTCCATACGTTGTCCAGAAAGTTTTTTTATGAATATCTTCATCTTTAATTCTTAATTACCCAGATCAAAGAGTTATCTTGGAATATACCGATGCTCCAAGCATCTGATCAAATAAATCATCAATTCTAGGAAGTGGATATCTATTTTTGATTGTTTCTTTGTTTAAAATTTGATAATCAATACACAATCTAAGTTTTCCATCTTTCTTTGTCACAAATATCACTGGTGCTCTCCAAGGTGAAACACTTGGTCTAATCAAACCTTTGAACAAAAGTTCTTGCAACTGAGCCTTAAGCTCAACTAATTTTGTGGTAGTCATTCAATAAGGTGCTTTAGAAATAGGTTTTGTACCTGGTTTGATCTCAATGGTGAAGTCAAACTCCCTTTTGGGTGGTAAACCCATTAATTCTTTCGGAAATACGTCTATGAAATTATGTAACAATGGATATTGTTTCATGAAATCATAGTCTTCTTCTTCAGATTCAAATATTTTTACCGCATATAAGTTACAACCTTTTTTTTTGCCTTTTTAAGTTGCATAGCTGACAATTTCCTGACTGAAATTTCTCACTTTACACCTTGAATCTCTGTTGTTTTCTACAGATCATCTAAACATCCTATATGTTTTTCAAAGCAATCCACTTTTGCTTTATGCTCAGCTAACCAATTTATGCCGATGACAACGTCATAGGATCCCAAAGGTGCAACATAGAGATCAACTTTAGTGGAGATGTTAGGTAAGTCAAGGACTACCCCAAAAAGACACATACTAACCATATGAACAAAATTATTTCCATAATGTATAGTCCATGATTTATCCATTTTTCCAACTTTTCTTTTAAGTTTTGAAGTAAGTTTACTAGAAATAAAACATTCAATAGCTCTCGTATCAAAAAGAACAGTTTGAGGTATGCCAAATAACTTAGCAAAAACTTCTATAGGTGTCACTTACTTTTCAGCTTGCTTGACTACTACTGCAGCATGTATCTTATGCTACTGATTACGATCATCCTTCTTCAAAGGACATTGATTTGTGTAATGATCTTTGCCACAATTATAGCAGCCTCCTACAAGTCCCTTTTTAGGCTCAGAATTATTTCCAGCCTTAAAATTTTCACGTTGGCCTCCATAGGACTTTTGCCCATTATTATAATTCTTTGCTAAATTATTCCTTGCATTACCAATAGGCTTGTTCATTGTTGTCTTCTTATTATTATCAGCTGAAAACTTATTTTTGTTACCAAACTTTTTCCATGGCCCATTCTTAGGTGCAAGAGAAGTTGAAGAAGGGTTTGGAATTTTCTTCCTCGCCTCTTCTTTATGATAAAAAATAGATTTTAATTTCTTTTCCTACCTTATGGCCTTTTCAACAACCCCTTCCATAGTGGTTGGGATGTGAACATCAACCTATCCCCTGATCATGGGATTCAGTCCCATGATAAATTTCCATATTCTGAACTTCTCGTCAGTTTGATATTGTGGTACTTACTTGAGGAGTTTCGTAAACCACACCCAATACTCAGTTATAGTTAGCTTCCCTTGAGCTAAGTTCTAAAATTGTGTCATTTTCTGATCATAATAAAGTTGTGGTAGCCAACGTTGCCTAAAATAACCTTTAAATTGATCCCAAGTGATGTTAGTTTCATCAATATTTAACTTAGCCTTACGACTGTCCCACCATGAAGATGCTTCGTGGGAAAGCTGATATGCTCCCAAAATAGCTTTGGTTTCCTCCGAGAAGTTTCTTATTGCAAAATACTTCTCCATTTCATTGAGCCAATTCTCAGCTCCATCTCCTAATGTGGTGCCATCAAATTTAGGTGGACTTATCCTTTTTATATCATTAGTGAGTTCTGCTGCCAACCTGGCCTTTTTATTTTCTAGTTGGACAGGCATATTAACATTATTATTATCAACAACCAATTCAGGGTTGTCCTCTGGAGGTGGCTGATTGTCATTACCAGCTTCATCTTCCTCCTTATTTCCCATCACTTGCTACTCAAGTACAGTCAAACAATCTCTTGTATCCAACAGGGCATCAAGGATCTCATCAAGTTTTTGGGTTGTTGCTATTCCTTCAATAGGTGGAGCATTATTCACAACGTTTCCCCTTGTCCTAACCATTTTCTGTTACATGAAAATTCAATTTTTCATCAGATTATGAACACAATAGGTCCAAGAGCTAAAACCTTCAGCTCTGATACCAAGATGTAACATTCTCATTTTAAAATTTTAGAAATAAGGAATTTTTATTTTTTTTTGCACAATAAATGTTCTCTGTTCTAAATACATAATTTAGAACACACATATCATAGCAATCATTCTTATAATAGATAACCATATGTAGCTGTAATGACTTGGTGTACCACCGATGTATTCATTCCATGACTCGGTGAACTTCCGATCTATTCATGTGTAAATTTGAGCTTGAATTTTTCTACTTAAGACTTCATATACGAGGTTCTCTTACCCCAGTCTGGGTTCTGAGTGATCTTCCCAAGGAACCTATATGAATAATCATTACCACTATTCATTGGCATCACAATCCTTAGACTAGGTGACATAGGACAACGCAATCAACAACTTACGATACTTTGGCCAAAGTTTTATAACGTAATGTTCATATTATTTATTCCTTGACGGCATACTAGTCAATCTAGAGTACGTGCTTCACCCCAATGTATTGTTATATAGAACGTCTTATACTGACTTTTTTCAGTCCCCTTCACCCAAGGTTTCACTCTTGATCAGGTTAACACCATAGTTCACGTTATGAAGAGACTCTTAAAGGTTAAGGATAAATTGGCATATAGGGTCAACTGAAGTTATCCCTATATGCCAAGGTACCCTGAATCTTAAAGGGATTATTCATCACCTAATTATGGTCCTAACCAGGCCTGGAGAGAAAATCTTGTTCAAATTCAAGGTGTGTAAATCTTAACGATCAATGCAGAAGGGTGTTGCCACATGTCATCTACATTGTTTTATCCTCAAGAAGATACTAATCTTCATGAAGGTACAACCTTACAGTTGACGTGTGTCAACATCCAATGGGATAGCCTTGGTAAGATATACACATCTCCAAGAATTTACTTACGTTAAATTATATTGAGGTTACAAGACTACATGATAAGGCAGCCTTCTCTAACCCCGAGTCCAACACTCCTTAAGTTACCTTTTTATAATTAGGGTTTAGTTTCACAAAAGGGTCTTAATTTTCTTTGGATTGTTTCCTGGTTGTCGGTTGGGGCCGATCAACCTTTTATCCACAAAAATAGGACAACAACCATTTAAGTTCCTTAATTAAGAAAAATAACTCAACAAACAAGGGAAATGTATCAACCTAATAAGTTGGCTCATATCAGACTTTATACCGTTAAGTCTTAACGATTTATAGTCATGTATTCCTTTTATAAATATTGCATTACAAGGGGGGAAATTCCTCCTCTTATTTTTGGTATATTTTAGGGTGTAACCCATCCTCGATGTTCACTATAAATGTAGTGATCATATTTTAAGTTTTTACTCACAATCATAAGTTGTAATGAGTCACTAATTAAGAATGTTGTAATCAACCACATCATTAGTTATGGCTTACTTAAGAAGATCATCAATAAACCATTGTTCAAAACAATAAGAAGGCACACTCATTCATATAGCCAATAAGAAGATCAGCCCAACGAAATAAAGTACACATTCTAAATAAGTAATTTCCTCACAATTTTATTCATTTCCAAAACCATACAATTACAACTTATGCACTTCTGGCATGATTTAAGATGATAGCCTTCAAAAAAAGAGTTAACCTTTCTTTTCACAATAGAGTTTAAAATCCTAAACATAATTCTTCATAAGAACCAATTTAGAACAATCATTGCATCATATCAGATTTTGTCTTCCTTTGCTGCTTACGAAGACCATCTGCAAAATTGCTAGCATGGGTCAGTTCAATGAACTAAGCATGATAAGCACTAATCCTTAAAACAATTACTTTCCTCTAATTGTTTCAATTAAACAACCCTATTAATATGAATTCTCTTAATTCATACTTTATATCCGAGAATGAAATCAAAATAAAGAGAGTCTATTTGCACTATTATAAACAAAAGGATAGAAGGAATATTCTATTCTACTTGTCCTCAATTTAAAGCATAATTGAAATCAACAATTACCTTCACAATCCAAAATCATATTACACCCTGAGATTTCTTTCTACCAATTATAATACAAATTCATATTACACATAAGCTACAAACGTAATTGCAACTAAATCTATTTTAGATGATTCATCTAATCTCTTGCAAGAAAGTAAGAAAGAGCATCTTGATTATTATGCACCTAATCATTTGAAAAAGAAGAAACAATGTATATCATGATTTGATTGCCTTTATTTAACACTAAACCAATTGAAATATTAATTCCAACGATTCATACAAAAGTAATTTCTACAAGAGGAATGGATTGTTGTAACTTGTAAGTTCACTTTGCAATCTGTACTTCATCTTAGTATAACTAATTTTCAATCATTGTAAGTATGTAAAGCAATAAATAGTGGATTACTTTACAACAAGAATAGCAACAGTAATTTTATATAAATAATATAACCTGTTGTAAAATGAAAGGAGTTTCCCAGATTAGGATACCTATTCCTAATATCCCTTCCCTCTTTTAAGTAAATATCTACCATTCCATAACTTTACTAGTTGGGTTCCTTGAATAATTTCAAAAAGAGAGTACATTAACATACAAGAATAAATAGACATAAATTTCCTTCTTTTTACAACCTCTTTCCAACCTATCTTTTCAACTCAAAGGTAAAACAGAGATGACTAAACATTGTTGTAACCAAGTTCTAGAACTAAATCCAAATTCCATGAAATAATAACCATTTAACAAACCTGATCAAGAAATAAGGATCTGTTACTGTCACTAATTACATTCAACAGTACGATTCAAGTTGAAACACTGTATAGAATTGCCCTTAGATCCTTACAGGATCTATCACTACACATTCTATGAAACCAAAATCATATTCTACATAAATGCATTACAACCTATTAACTTGACATAGAGCTGATTCAAATAAATAGGCTATTATCTTTCATATGCTCGAACCATTTGAGATGCAAATATCATAAGAATAGAGTTGTTTTAATGAAAAAATTTAAAGGAAAGCAAGATTTTAATAGTTAGGGCATATCATGCCTGATAGTGTCACTTAAAAATTGAAGAATACCTCTGGACGAGCTCTCCCTCTCTTCTCATTTCCACGAAAGATTAAACAACATAATATTGTTTCCTTCATGTCTTATATATTCCTCACGACATAGAAATAAATTTGAAACATTCAAAATATCCATGCATTAGAGAGTAAACTGCTGGTTTGAAAAACCAATGCTCATGTAGAGAAAAAACCAGAAGGCACAACAAAGAAACAACCAAACAAAATTCACTTTGCATGTCTCTCAAGGAAGCCCGAGCTCGAGAACCCATGCAATTTAGTTGCATTAAATTATTTTCTCCCGCCCATTCTCCATTGCCACAGTCCGCCAAAGTTAGCGAGTTCTATATCACAAAACACAAGAGTTTCCATTTTAGAGATGTTGCCATGTAAGCTTCCCTTTTTCCAAATTAACCTATGCTAACCTTAACAGTACTCCCTGCCCCTTCATCCTTATCCTCTTCTTAAATGCCCTTGAAATCACCGCCCCAAATCTTGCGACCTCACTCTTAGGTTCCTTTCCATAGCATTAGCTTAGGATAGGTTAGATCATAGGTTAGTTTAATCTTAACGCCTTAGGTTATAACATAAGTCACCCCCCCTTAGTGTTAGGTCTATATAACCATTTAGGAATATCAAGCACATAGTTTAGGGCTAGGTTATATCAACTAACCCTAGCAACAATAGGTTTAGTTTAGGTTTCAAACTAACAACCTTACCGATTCGGATTTAAATCTATTTTAACAGGCCGAAATCATCATTCTGAATTCAAACGGAATACAATGTTTCCAGATCAAATTCTAGATTTGCATCAAGTAATTATCTTTAGATGGAAAACTTACATATCTTACCTGACTTAAGGTCCAGGTCCTTTCTGATGCCAAAATGATGGAGACCAGAATCTGATAGCAATAACCTGGCAGGATTAATTTTCGAAATCCAATAAAACTTCCTCTACGGAAATATTTTCATATGAAGAATGTTTTAAAAGAACTTATTCTTTCTAAGTTCAGTCAGAATTAATAATTAACGAAATTTCAATACATAATTGTTCATCCTGAATATAATTAAAACTTTCCTTGGATCAATGCAATTGATCCAAGGATGAGTCGTAGAGATAGATAAGTCTACGATCTCCCAAAAATCAGATTGCACTCAATGCAAGAAATGAAAGAAAATAAATCCAAGCATATTCTCATTCAATCACAGATCTTGAGAGAAGAAGAGACACAACCAATTCAAGAATGATTTCCCATAATCAAAAGAACATATCCTCAAATGGAAAAATCACATATCAACACTCGAATGCAAAGGAGAAAGTAACAACAGTTCAAGATGTTACATTCTTTCTAATCACACGTTGTAGCAAGGGACATCTATTGGCATCATGATCCCCATGACATATTTCACAATCTAATGTCACATTGCGTACCATCCTTCTGGGGAAATCATCCTTAATGTGCCCCTCTATCTCACAATCTATGCACCACAGACCACTGCGAGTCTCATGGACCAATTTTGCAGATAGCTTTTCTAACTATTTAGCCATAACAACAATCTAAGCCTCCAAGAATGGGATAATGCCAGTATCAATACTACCAACGGCTTCGGCATGCAAGGAAGCCTCCAATGCTTCTTTTGGATCTGTGGAAGTCTTATGAGACAAGGCCCTTCTAAAAGGGGTGATCAATCCTCCAAAAAACCGCTCTGTATACTGAGAAGGATGTATATCATGTGGTAATTTAGACAAGAGAGTCTTAAAGAACGCATCATACTCCCACACACTCTTTTTCATTCCTTGTTGTATCTCCTTCAAAGTGCTAATGACTTTTGGCTCAAACTTAGGAATGTGGTACTCTGCCAGGAATGCATTCTTTAAGGTAGTGTAATCCACCACTGTTTGATGAGGATCATACTTTCTATACCAGCTATGCAAGTGCCCTTACAACGTGGTTGCAAATTGACTAGCCTTTTTTTCTAGGGTTGTGATACCTTTCACGTGCCATAGTAGTTCACACTTGTGAACATGTTCCATAGCATCCTCAATGCCCCTATAATCTGGTAAGTGTAGAGATATTTCAAAGAAAAATTGAGGTGGTGGCTGGGGTCCTTGTCGTGAACTAGAGCCTTGGTTCCCTTCATTGTTTCCTCCACTACCTAATCCAGGTCCACCAAGTCCTATACCTCTAGAGCCACCAGATCCACCAAAACCACTGGGTTCAATAGGGCCTATAAGAGATGTGCCAAGTTCCCCCACGGTCCCACTAAACTATGATTCAATGGTCTGTGACGGTGCCCCACCACCACTACTTTGTCCCGCACCACTCCTTGATGTGAGACCAAAAGTTTTTACACTTGCCCCTTGTCCAAAAAAACCTCCAAATACTAGAATATGTGTAACCATAGAAGAAGGGAATGTAAAATTGTTTCTCCTAGGTGTGGATTTGTTTCTTCCACTAGTTTCAACTGGATCAATACTTCTTCCTAGTTCAGGAAAACCAAGTGTGAGGGCTCGGTCACTGGGTGGGTTCAGATATGCACCAATGACTCTCCTTTCTCCATGCAATGAACTCTCACTAGAAGCCGAATGGGTCTCCCTCGTGCATTTTCCACAATGGGGTAGCACAGACTGCTTAGGTTCCACATCCTCCACGTGAACCTCAACTCCTTCCTGCAACGTCTGTCTCCATAGATCCAACATACTAGCAGCTTCGTGTCATCTAGTAATCTCCCTTTCACATGCTTCACCATACTTGATCCTTCTTTGTTCCCTCTCCTTTTCTGTCGTATCATCTACCATCTTCCTCCACCCGAGCTTCCTTACCCAACGCTTAGAATAGTTTAACTGGCCATTGGGAGTTCTTCTAAACTCATGGTAACCATCAATATCTTCATAGATAGAGGGATAACACATATAAATGATCCCCTAGGTTCTTGTAGAAACTCAAACTCAGCAACCTCTGTACAAGAATATGTGGAAATGGTGTATTCTATAGTGTATCTAGCTAGTAATCCTCCCCACTAGTGATCTACGGCACGGGTCCATGTCAGATCTGCATCCTGCAACCTTTGGTAGTCTTCTTTAGTCCATATCCATGATCCATAATGCCAACTTGATCTAGATGCATAGGCTGAAAGCCACCCAAATAACTGTACTGGGAAGCAACATAAAAAATTCTCATACAGATCATGGTAGAGATTCTCCTCTACCCATTTACGTGTATCAAACTCAAGTCCAATGTTGAGTATCTGGGTAAATTCATCCTCCATGCTCTTAAACCATGATTCAACATTTTCTAATGTTAACCGGTCCATCATTACTCTTTACAGAGATCATGATGCATGTTATATCCCACTACAACTTTGAAAAGAGTTCCCAGCAATAGAAACAAGATGTAGTCAATTTTACTCCCACTATAAGAGGAAGGAATCCCATGCACACTGGCCTATCACCCAGCAGAATTTGAGTGCTCACCCGAGGCATGCACGGGTGTTGAGTCTCTCTTTTATGTGAGTTTTTAGTGGGAAGCATTCATCAATGATTAGTATAGAAGTATTCAAGAAAGAAGTTTAGACATACAAGGATTATAAGGCTCAGGACGACCTCCAGATCCTTGTATTTTATTCAGACTGTGTGTTTTAAAAGACTCCATAACATATAATATAAAAGAAAGAAAGCTACAACCATTCATTCATAGCATGAAAGGAAAGAGAACTTCTATGAACGAAATATACATGAAACCCATTGATATTCATATATAATTGCAATAGGTAACCTCATTATATTCATTGTTTCATTACAATGAGCCATAGAGGGCAGACTGTAGTCATGCACATCACTAGGCTTGTATAACTACACAAAAATAGAAAATAAATTAAAATGCTAAGCTTAGTTCATTCCTTTCTGCATCAAAGCCCCACTCACAGTAATCCTGCAGAGCTTCACCCATGTTATCTCTCTCTGTGTGTATCTCTCCTATCTTCTCCTCTTATGTCTATATTCCAATTTCTTTTTTGGTCTGCAGGCACTTGTGTTTATCACCTTCCCGCACTACCAATTTTCCTTGCCGCACCCTCAGATCCATCGCCAAGTGTTGTTTGTGGTCCTTCAACGAGCAAGTTTCCTCAGGCCTAATCTCTCCACTCCATTTCATGATGGTCTTCTATAAGATTCCTTTGCTAGAATGCTCTTTCCTGGGCCACCTGTTGTCAGGTTGACATGTTATCCACATGCAACCAATCATGATTTTCACGTGTTCTACCTTTGTTTCTTAAATTAGTTAAGTCCTGAATCTCCTTTCGCATGCCACGGATGCTATATGTGACCTTAAGCCTTTTCTCTTGCGTGTCATCCTGTAATTGGGGTCCCGCATGCCCATGTGCCTTCATACTTAGTCAATATTTCAAGGGCCCAACATGCGCATCTATAGGTATGCAAATTTATCCATGTATGTATAGTGCAAATTGAAGGATTGTATGAATATTATAATAGGGTAAACAAGGTATGACAAAGGTTTAAGAGTTTTAAGGTGTGTTCTTGATTAAAAGAGTATAAGTCATGAAGGATATCTTATATGATGACTTGATCATACCATTAAAAACATGAAGGAATGTATGTTTTTGTATTTTTTCTTGGATTAATGTTGAGGTTTAGTTTAATGTGTATTATAAGTTGTTGTGTAATGAAGTAGTCTCATCAAGGAAAGAGTGTGCATGAAGGTTCCTAAGTTTATATATTACATGTGTGTTAAAAGGTGTAGGCCCTATCTCATTGGTAGCTAAGTTGATCTAAGAAGGTGTATCCAACAGTAAGGTATGAACATTTTTTTCTCTTGAGGAATCTACTAGTTAGTTGATGTATGTTGTTGAGGATGCATTATTCAAGCGGGGGTCAGGTTCACAACTTGAAATAGTGACAAAAGGAGAGCTTCAGTTGATGTTTAGAGTTACAAGACAATATGAAGATTTTTTCTTCTCATAGTTAGTGTTAAGACCGAGGTTATATAGTGTATCATCCCGAGGGGAGCTGTGTTGAGTCTTAACAAGGATCATTGAAGATGTTAAAACAGGTCCATGATGCAGTCACAAAAGAGAGTTAGAGGTCAATTCCAAAATAATTTTTACAACTGGAAATAATTTAAAATGAGTGTAATAGTTATGGGGCAGTAATGGGCATGTTCATGAGAGGTCCACGGATCATCTACATTAAAATGAAGGCAATAAAGTGAGTACACACAAATGGGGGTTTTCTTGTGAGAAGGTGAGTTGAGTACATTGTTTTCATTTTTTATTGTTAGGATGTTTTCATGTCAATATGTTTTTATATCCTTTTTCATTATATCTAAAATGGAGAGAGTGAACTCAAAAACATGAAAATATATTAGTATATTCTTGTATATTTGGTTTCTATCAATTTTTCTAACTATGGTTTTTATTAATGACAAAGGGAAATATTTTTTAGCATTGTGTCATTGTTGTTATCAATGATTTCAATTCACATTGATGTCAAAGAGAGTCTAGGTGGCATAGTATTTTTATGAGGTGTCATCCATTAAGAAGAGTGAAGGTTAATTGGTAGTTAAGTGTCCTTGTGTCATAAAGTGATGAAGAAGAATGATGTCTAGATGTGTATGTAGGTTCTTGAGCCATGGTCAAGAAACTAAGTGTTTAGAGTAAGCTTGAAACGTGGTTAGTGCTTAGTATGATGTCTAACATGGTCAATGATATGTTTCAAGAGTGTTTGTAGGTATAAATAGTGAATATTAGGTTAGTTTCAGTCTATCCTCAGTTGCTACAAGCCTAACCAAGCTTAATTCTAGACCTACTTCAAGAAATATGATATGGTAATATTAGATATGGAGTAGAGAATCTTATTACAATCATGTGAGGAGTGTTTTTACATGGAATAACTGTTATCCAAAATGAGCCCCTTGCTCATGTTGTGGCTAACTCCCTTCATTCTTCCCTCTCTTGTGTCTCAGTCATAAGTTTTTGCTTTTCAGGCACTCAAGACCTTTTGGAAATGGCACCATTGGATAGAGCTTTTTCTCAGTTTTCCAGAAAGGTAAATTTTTCCTCCTAACTCCATGTATTTTGGAAGTTATGGCTCGGCAGAGCTTTTGATGGAAATTTTCCCCTGAAAGGCCCGTAGCCAGTAATATGCCGCCACGTGTCCTCGAGAGTGGCAGAGGGTCGAGGTAAACTTGGAATTTTACCAAGTGATTCGGAAAGTTTTCAAAGAAATATTTCACCCCGCAGGCCCGTCGGTGAATTAGATCCTGCCACCTGTTCCAAGGGAAGAGATTAGGAAAATTTCCTAAGTGTTGGCGCAACTAAAAATTTTAAGCCCCAAGGCCCACACCCAACCACACTGTGCCACGTGTCCTTAGCCCAAGAAGTGGCGGAGGGCGGAGATGAAGATAGAATTTTGGTGAATTGTTTGGCGAGGGCACAAAGTCAAATTTTTCCCACATGGTCTGCATCTAATGGCCTCATGCCACGTGTCTCAAGACCTGCAGACCGCAGAGGGAGATTTAATATTTTGGCAAAGTGATTTGGTTTGGTCAAAGGAAAATTATTGGCCTGTAGGCCCACCGACCAGTCAAATCGCACCACGTGTTTAGGGGCATCAGAGTTTCGGTCGCCGGGGAGAGATTGGGATTTTTTCCCAAAGGTTAAATAAAAAGAAAAAATGTTTTCCCCTAAGGCATGCATCCAATGGAAGCTCGCCACATGTCCCAGACCGGTGGAAGGCAGGGGAAATTTGGGAATTTTTCCCAAAGCAAAATCGAAGAAAATTTCAAAGGAAAAGTCTGCCCTCTAAATGCGAGCCAATGCAATCTTGCCACGTGTCCATGTGGTGGCAAAAAATTCAAGACAAGCCCGCAGGGAAAAAATATGACCAAAAGTGATGAAAAGTTAATAGGGAATGCCCGCAGTGAATCATATCACGCCATGTGTCCTCAAATTATCAGCTCGGAGGAGATTTTTGGAAAAATTTTCCAATGGTCAAAACGATGGAAAATGAGGCATCAAGAGCCTACAGCCAATAGAATCATGCCACATGGCATTAAGAATGGTGGAGCGTAGGGATTTTTTGGGAAATTTTCCCAAATGCAAAAAGTGGAAAATTTCAAATTTTTTTCTTGACAATCCGTTTTGGCCCTGTTTTGCCCAAAAATTTCAAATGGCGATAACTTTCGATCCAGAGCTCGATTTTTCACGTTCTTTATATCAACAGAAAGTTGGTGAAATTCTCTATAATATTATGTGGTAAATTTTGTATTTTTATGGATTTTGGAGAGATAGAATTTAAAAACACCTCTGGCATGTGGTAATGGACAGAAAAGATGTTTCAACCACCATTTTTAATGAAGAATGGCTCTCATTCTTTCCCAGCATGGTGGAAAATGTCAGGGAATGGACCTGTGAGGATGCCCATGCTATTTTACTACATTTTTTGTTGGTGGTTGAAGCTCCCCCACGTTTTCCCACGTTTCTCTCTCCTGGGGATGTTTCTTGCATTGTAAAAGCCAAATTTGGCTCATTTTTGACAGGTTGAACATTTTTTATGTATGGCAGGCTCCCTTTTTCACCAAAAAGTGATTTTTATGGAATATCAGACCTCTTCCAAGACTGTAACCTATTTTTTGCCTCTCAGATGTTGTAATGCATGTGTTTTAATAGTAAAAACGACAATGCAAGCTCTGTGAATGAGTTTTCAATCCTTTGTTTGTGTTGTTTTACTTCATTTTTGACCTTTCATTACATTTTATCAGTTTTTGCATGATGTTGTTGTATTTCTATGACCTGTGTCTATTTGCAAAAGTAAATAATGTTCACCATTACTTTGGTGCATCACCTTATTAGCATTAGTTTCAGTTTTTTGCATTCTCTATCTCTGTCCCCTGGGAATTTAGAGTAGGATTTTGAGTTCTAAACCTCTGCAACTTGCAAATAATACACCTGATCAGAGGAGTTGAGGAACCAGCCTCTAATCTGGAGATTCTTTTCCCATTTTTACAAGTCCCACACTTGGGGAAGAGATTCAATGTTGTGCAATCACACTGGATGTCCAAAATGTCAAACTAGAATTCTGATCAACATCCAGGGGTGCTGCTGATTTGCACCAACATTTTTGGCAAGCCCGGTGGGACCTTAGAGGTCTGCATTTTCATTGCAACAAATTGATGTGCATTTTTTGCAAGTTTCTTTCTTAAAAGAGCCCTAAATTACACATCTAGTGACTCCAAGGAAGAAGAATAAGTTGGTTTTAGCAGTGCAGACCTGAAAACTCATGAGAAGAATCACCACAAGGTCAAGAGTTAGAGAAGAAGAGGTGTTGTTTGAGTATTTTCAGTTATCTCCAAGAAGAAGACAAAGAGGGAGGATAATTCAAAGGTCTCTATCTCCCCCAAACAAAACTTTATCAACTCCTCCACCTGGTAGGCCTTTCATTCAATCAACAAGGGTTCTAAGGCCAATCAAAATGGCACAAAATAAGCCCTATGTCAATTTCACTGGCAACAACCCACTTTCTCTCAATGATAAAATCCAATCCCAGTTACAGCATTGAAGAACATTCCATACTTTACTGGAGAAAAGCATACCACTCCTGGTGATCATGTTAAGGATATTGCTAATATTTGTGCAATCCATGAGATTAATGAGATGCAAGTTGCTGTCAAACTGCTGACATCTTCATTCAAAGGGAAAGCTTTGCAATGGTTCAGGAGTCTTGCCTCAAGTTCTATCCAAAATTGGAATCAGCTATGTATAGCCCTCTATGAGTAGTTTAGAGAGAAGGGAGATAACTTGTCCCTTCTAAAATAGCTAACCACCATCAAGAGAGCTCCCAATGAGTAGCTGACTAACTTCAACGTAAGATTTCAAATGACTTGGGAGAGAATTCCAGTGGCAGAAAGGCCAGTAGTAGAAGGTACTATTCTATATTACCTTAAAGCTTTAAATTATGATATTTCCATGTTAATTCAATCCATGGGAGGCACAACTATCCCTGTTGCTTATAGCATTGCCATTAGAGCTGAAAATTGTTTGATTCAAGTTGGCAAGCTAGCTCCTAGACCCCCAATGCCATTGTATCCAAGTTTAGAGAGCCCAAGTACTAGTCAAATTCCTATTTTAGCTCCTATTCCCACTCCAAGAAATTAGAATTCAAGTGAAGCTTCTACTTCATCTTCTAGTGCCTCCAATGAACTTCAAGAAGTCATGAAGCAATTGCAAAATTTAGGTAATGAGCTGGTTACACTCAAGAGGCAGCAAGCCTAAGGTTTTAGACCTTCTTTCCAGCCTCAAGCTCAGCCTGATAGGTATCCATACCAACCTCAAAGACCACCCAATCCAGCTGTAAATTTAAATCAAACAAGACCTCCTGCTAACAGACCATTTCAGCCCTATAATCCCAATGTTACATCTGCCTCTAAAGCCATAGTGCCAGTGCAAAACAACATAGCTAAAGAGTATGATTGGTGTTTCCCATGTAATGAACCTAACAACTAGTCTATGTGTTTCAATGGTGCCTTAAATCAAGCATTAATGGTGACAACTACTAGTGTGGAGGGTGAAGGGAGTCAAGGAAATAACCAACAACAAGACACATTCCAGCAGCAATCAGCTCCAAATGATACCACACTTGTAAACTGGTAGGCAAAATATTTTTGTGGCATGAATCAAACAGTTTCCCAAAGTGTTGTAACCAACACAAGGTCAAAAAGGAGAAATTTGGGTGAAGAACAGCCATTGAATCCAAGTAATCCACAACCTTCTACCACTCCACAAATTATTGGCAAACAAAATGCAGTTCCAAACATGCAAGGACTACCTAAAAAAGCTCCTAGGCCAACTCAAATGCTAGTTGTTTCTGCCCATGTGCAAGGAATGAATGTGCAGGACAAGGGATAGTAGAGAGATGCTTCATCTCCATTCAACATCATTGATTAGATGAAGAAGACAAATGTAAACATATCAATGTGGGAATCACTATCCATCCCAGGCTAAAGAGATTTGCTACAAGATGCCATGAAGGGCTGGTCAACTTCAAATCAGAAAGTCCAAATGCAAAACAAGGTACTAACAAATGTTGCCCAGCCTAAAGGGAATCATGGAGGACAACAAGGTAAAATGATGAAGCCCCCTCCATTCTATGTGTCATTGATCATTGGAAACCAATTAGTACACAATTACATGATTGATTCTAGGGCAAGTAGTTCAGTAATGCCCAAGCAAATAGCTGATCAATTGGGAATTCAGTATGAGGTCATATCCAAAGGGGTAGTGCAATTGGATGGGACAGAAGTAACAATAGTTGGAGTGATAAATAACTTGAGTCTTACTTTGCATGTGTGCCCCAACGTTGTTGTTTTACAAGATGTCTCAGTAATAAATCTTCCACCACTCTTTGCCCTATGTTTGTCAAGGGATTTCACAGCCAAGATTGGCGGTTACTTATCTACTGATTGGTCACACATGTTTTTCAAAACAAGATATGGAACTAAAGCCACAATTAGATCTGAGCCTATTGCAAACTTTCACATTGAGCCTTACACTCCAAGCCAAATCAATAAAAATTGTTCAGCATTTGATCAAGAGGATTATCCAAGCACTGATGAAGCTGACACCAAGGTTGGGAGTATCCAAATTATGACTCTTGATGAATGGGCAAACAAGGTGCATGCTTTTGATCCTTATCAAGAAGTAGAAAAATCTGAGCTAGGAGTCTATTGCATGCATGAAGAAAATCAGCCTGTCCCTAGCATCACCAAGCCAGACCATAAGAATGACAATAAGGTATGGCAGTTTTTTTTTTATGGATCAAGGAGCAGACAAGGTGTAGGAGGGGGAGCTATGCTTGTTTCACCTCAAGGAGTTAAGTATTATTCAGCTTTTAGATTTTAGTTTTCATGCTCTAATAAAACTGCTGAATATGAAGCTTTGATACAAGGATTGCATTGGTCAATCAAGAGAGGAATAAAGAACTTGCAAGTATTTGGTGACAGTGAGTTGATTGTCAACCAGGTTAAGGGGCAGCATGTTGTCAAGAATGATATGCTCAAATGTTACAAAAACAGGGTGTGGGACCTCATTGAAGATTTTGTGGGTCCTAGAAAAGAGAACCAAGCTGCTGACAGGCTTGCAACAGTTTGGGCAGCCTTTGACGTTGTTGAAAGCATCCAAAAAGACAAGGTATAGCCAAACATCCATGTGATTGTAAGGCCTTCAGTGCCAGACAACAATGTAAGTTGGCAAGTGTTTGAAAATGATCAAAAAATCATCCATTTCTTACAAGAAGAGGCTGAGTTCTCAGCTAAAAATCAGGAAAAGTTGGAGCAACAATATGGTGACCAAGTGGTACAGCTGAGAACCAAAAAACTACCGAAGGGACTTATTACTTTGGAGTCCATTTTCAATCCTAATGATCGGTTTAGGAAGGAGAAATAAAACATCCAAGTCAAGGGAGAAGATTCAGTGCCCATCTTGGTGGAAGAAGGCAAATCACTCTAGATTGGTAAGATGACAACTGAACAAGAAAGGTATGAGTTCATACAGCTTTGTCAAGAATTCCCTGATGTGTTTTCTTAGAGCTATGAGGATTTGAAAGGTTTCAATCCCGGGTTAGCTCAACACACCATTAAATTGGATCCAAGTACTAAACCCATCAGGTAAAAAACAAAGTCCAGTCAATCCACACATGGAGCCTCTCATGAGAAAAGAATTGAATAAGTTGATAGAGTCAAGAATCATATTCCCTATCAAGCATTCTAGTTGGGTGGCCAAATTGGTTCCAATTAGAAAGAAGAGTGGGGAAATCAAATTGTGTGTTGACTTCATAGATTTGAATAGAGAATCTCTCAAGGATCATTATCCACTTCCTTCTATGGAGAAAATTTTACAAGTTGTTGCCGGATCTGAGAGGTTTTCATTACTTGATGGCTATTCAAGGTATAATCAGATCATGGTGAAAGAAGAGGATCCGTTCAAGACAGACTTTACAACCAAATGAGAAACTTATGCATACAGGAAAATTCCATTTGGGCTATCCAATGCTGGAGATACTTTCCAAAGAGAAATGGACATGGCGTTCAAGGATTTTATTAACAACATGGTGCTGATATATCTTGATGATATCAGTGTTTGTTCAAAAAATGTAGTAGACCATCTCTTTCATCTGAGACAAGTGTTCCAAAGGTGCAGAAGATTTGGAGTATCCTTGAATCCTAAAAAGTGTATTTTTCTATCCCATGAAGGAAGACTCCTTGGACACATTATCTCCAAATAAGGATTATCAATTGATCCAGAAAGAGTTGAAGCCATAAGAGCACTACCATTTCCAAGCCATAAGAAGGCCCTTCAAAGTTTCTTGGGGAGAATAAATTTTATTCGGAGGTTTGTCCCAAATTTTTTAGCCCTAGTCAAGCCTATCACCAAGATGTTAAAGAAAAGCATGGCTTTCAAATGGACAGTAGAAGGAAAAGAAAGTTTTGAAGCAATCAAAGAAGCCATCTCTCAAGCCCCAACTCTCATTAACCTGGATTTCTCCAAGGATTTCATCCTCTATGCATTTGGGGGTGATGATACTATTTCTGTAATTTTGGTACAACAGAACAAAGACAATGATGAGCAACCATTTGCTTTCTTCAGCCAAATCCTATAGGACTATGAGGTGAGATATTATTTCATTGAGAAGCATGTTCTTGCAGTAATTAGGAGGTTGAAAAAATTCAAGCATCTAGTCTCAAACAACAAGGTTTAATTGGTTTCTCATGTGGGAGTTAAAGACTTCCTCCTCAACAAAGACCTGAATGAAAAGAGAGCAGGTTGGATTACTCGTGCCATGGAGTATGAAATTTAGATCAAAGTCACCAAGTTGGTCAGAGGAAAAGGGTTGTGTGAGCAGCTGGTCTTGAACAAACACAAGGAAGCATGCAATGAGAAGGAGGTTGTTTTGGCATTGCAAGATAGCCATGAGCAAGGAAGCATTCAAGAGGAAAATAATGGTGTCCTCACTCCTTGCTGGACCCAAGACATAATACACTTCCTAAGCAAAGGTCTATACCCTCTAGAGATGAACAAGACCTAAAAAAGACAATTCAGATTGTAGGTTGTCCCATATGCCCTTGTTGATGGTGTTTTGTTCAAGAGGGATGTGAATGGAGTGCTGCTGAGATGCATTGCTATAAATCAGATTCACAGGGTGTTGGAAGAGTTCCATGGTGGATCAGCTAGTGGTCATTTTTCACCAAGAGTGACAACTCTAAAGATCATGAGGGTTGGCTATTATTGGCCCAAGATTTTTAGTGATTGTTATGCATGGATCAAGAGGTGCAAGAATTGTGCATTATTCACAGGTAAAGAGAGGCTAGCTTCCCTTCCATTGCATCCAATTTTAGTTGACCAACCATTCATGTAATGGGGTTTGTACTTCATTGGAGTCATTAACCCAAATTCAAGCCAAGGACACAAATGGATTCTAACAGCAACAGATTACTTCACCAAGTGGACTGAAGCAGTAGTACTCAAGGAAGCAAATGAATCTAGCATCCTAGATTTCTATGAGGGAATAGCAACCAGATTTGGCATGCCTGCTACAATAATATCAATTATTACATTGGCATTCATTGGGTCCAAGGTAACTGAATGGGCTGTCAAGAATAGGATCTACCTAAGCACTTCATCAAATTATTACCCTCAGGGTAATGGCCAGGATGAATCTACAAACAAGAATTTGTTAAGGATCATTAGGAGGACTCTTGATGAAAATCATAGATCTTGGCATACTAAGTTGAAATCAGCCTTATGGGCTAATAGGATAACTCCCAAAAGATCTACAGGTAACTCCCCATTCAAGCTTGTTTATGAAAGAGAGACAATTTTGCCCATGTCACTTGAGTTGCCAACATTGGAACTCATGAAACAGTTAGAGTTATTGGAGTTTGGGCCCATGGAGGTTAGATATGCAGAATTAATGGGGCTCCAAGAAATCAAAAATCAACCATCCCAAGCAATAGAGGAGGATCAAGATTTGATCAAGAAGACTTTTGATAGGAAGGCCAAGGATAGATCTTTCCAAGTTGGAGATCTAGTGTTAAAATGGGATACAGACAGAGCAAAACTGGGGAGGCATTCAAAATTTGATGCCATTTGGAGTGGCCCATACATGGTCACAAAGTGTAGGGACAACAATGCATTCCAATTGTCTACATTGGATGGTGAAGAGTTACAGATTCCAGTCAATGGAATCCATCTGAAGCATTGCTACTAAAGAAACTCTCCACCTTGTACATATTAGCTTAGGTTTTCATTCCTCCAAGTGCTTATGCACATTGTTTTGTTGTAGATTAGCTTTGCTTCCCCTAAGTTCTTTGGCACAAGCTTGATGTCCCAGGAAATGTGTTTTGTAGGCCTTACCCCAATCAGATGATGTTCCACCCTCCATCTTCCTCCTTACAGTGTTCTAATCATTTGGGGTACCAAACAGAGAATTTAATGACTCCATACCCAATGGATTGCTTCAGGAAACTGGTAACTTCATCCAACAGGCAGATGACCCCTCTGAGTCGCTAAAATTGTTATCCAAAATGAACCCCTTGCTCATCTTGTGGCTAACTCCCTTCATTCTTCCCTCTCTCGTGCCTCAGTCATAATTTTTTTCTTTTCAAGAACTCAAGACTTTTTGGAAATGGCACCATTGGATAGAGATTTTTCTTAGCTTTCCAGAAAGGTATAGTTTTCCTCCTAACTCCATGTATTTTTGAAGTTATGTCTTGGCGGAGCTTTTGTGGGAAATTTTCCTCTGAAAGGCCCGCAGCCAGTAATATGCTGCCACATGTCCTCAAGAGTGGCAGAGGGCGGAGGTAAACTTGGAATTTTACCAAGTGATTCAGCAAGTTTTCAAAGAAATATTTCACCCCGCAAGCCCGCTGGCGAATTGGATCCTGCCACGTGTCCCAGGGGAAGTTATTAGGAAAATTTCCTAAGTGTTGGCACAACTAAAAATTTTAAGCCCCAAGGCCCACACCCAACCACACTGTGCCACATGTCCTTAGCCCAAGAAGTGGCAGAGGGCAGAGATGAAGTTAGAATTTTGGTGAATTGTTTGGCGAGGGCGCAAAGTCAAATTTTGCCCACATGGTCCACATCCAATGGCCTCATGCCATGTGTCTCAAGACCCGTGGACCACGGAGGGAGATTTAAGATTTTGGTGAAGTGATCTGGTTTGGTCAAAGGAAAATTATTGGCCCATAGGCCTACCAACCAGTCGAATCGCACCACGTGTTTAGGGGCATCGGAGTTTTGGTCACCGACGAGAGATTGGGATTTTTTCCCAAAGGTTAAATAAAAAGGAAAAAATGTTTTCCCCCAAGGCCTGCGTCCAATGGGAACTTGCCACATGTCCTAGACTAGTGGAAGGTGGGGGAAATTTGGGAAATTTTCCCAAAGCAAAATCAAAGAAAATTTCAAAGGAAAATTCCGCCCCCTAAATGCGAGCCAATGGAATCTTGCCACGTGTCCATGTGGTGGCAAAAAATTCAAGATAGGGCCGCAGGGAAAAAAGGAAGGAGGAATCCTACAGCCAATGGGGTTTTGCCACATGTTTGAGTCAAAAATATGACCAAAAGCGACGAAAAGTTAAGAGGGAATGCCCGCAGTGAATCATATCATGCCACGTGTCCTCAAATCATCGGCCCGGCGGAGATTTTTGGAAAAAATTTCCAATAGTCAAAACGATGGAAAATGATGCATCAAGATCCCACAACCAAGAGAATCGTGCCATGTGGCATCAAGAATGGCAGAGCGTGGTGATTTTTTGGGAAATTTTCCCAAATGCAAAAAGTGGAAAATTTCAAATTTTTTGCCTGCCAATCCGTTTTGGCCCTGTTTTGCCCTAAAATTTCAAATGGTCATAACTTTCGATCCAGAGCTTAGTTTTTCACGTTCTTTATATCAACAGAAAGCTGGTGAAATTATCTACACGATTCTGGGGTAAATTTTGTATTTTTATGGAGATTGGAGAGATAAAATTTAAAAACACCTCTGGCATGTGGTAATGGACAGAAAAGATGTTTCAACCACCATTTTTAATGAAGAATGGCTCGTATTCTCTCCCAACATGGTGGAAAATGTCAGGGAATGGACCTATGAGCATGCCCATGTTTTTTTACTACATTTTTGGTCGATGGTTGAAGCTCCCCCACATTTTCCCACATTTCTCTCTCCTAGGGACGTTTCTTGCATTGTAAAAGCCAGATTTTGCTCATTTTTGAGGGGTTGAACATTTTTTATGTATGGCAGGCTCCCTTTTTCACCAAAAAGTGATTTTCAAGGAATATCAGACCTCTTCCAAGACTATAACCTATTTTTTTCCTCTCAGATGTTGTAATGTATGTGTTTTTATAGTAAAAATGACAATGCAAGCTCTGTGAATGAGTTTTCAATCCTCTGTTTGTGTTGTTTTGCTTCATTTCTGACCTTTCATTACATTTTATCAGTTTTTACATGATGTTGTTGCATTTCTATGACCTGTGTCTATTTGCAGAAGTAAAGAATGTTCACCATTCCTTTGGTGCATCACCTCATTAGCATTAGTTTCAGTTTTTTGCATTCTCTATCTCTGTCCCCTAGGAATTTAGAGTAGGATTTTGAGTTTAAAACCTCTACAACTTGAAAATAATACACCTGATCAGAGGAGTTGAGGAACCAGCCTATAATCTTTTCCCATTTTTACAAGTCCCACACTTGGGGAAGAGATTTAATGTTGTGCAATCACACTGGATGTCCAAAATGTCAAACTAGAAGTCTGATCAACATCCAAGGGTGCTGCTGATTTGCACCAACAATAACATGTGTAGATGGTGTTATAGGTTAAAATTTAGGGTATGATGCACGATTAAGGTCCTTTGAATCAATAACATAAAAGAAAAGGTAAGAAATACAAGGCAAGTCCTTGTGCATGGAGAGTTTCATGAATAGAAAAACATGGATAAGAATTGGATATCATCAATAAGGATTCTATAGAGGTGTGAGAACAATTTGAGGTCAAGTGGATAAAGAAAGAACAAGAAAAGTGGTTTTGAGCTCTATCGAGATCTCAAAAGTGTATTTCCCATCTCGATAGGCATATTTGATTTCCCACACACGTGTGAGATGTGCATGGGAGTATAAGATATTAATATATTTTTGGGAATGGAACAAAGAAGTTATAACAAGAATAATGAGCTCAAACAGATATCAGGTTTTTATGAATGGTTGTTAACAAGGTAAACAAGTCAAAACCCTCCATAAACCCTAGTTTCAGAGTGATGAAGAAAGCATGAAGGGTATGGGCATAAAATGGATTGGGAAAGATGGTATGAAAGTATAGAAATATATAGGACTCTTCTAAGCTCACTTTGGTGGCATTTGCAGGCTCCAAATGATTTGGTCAGGTATAGAAAAACCCTAGTTCTGTGAATATTTACAAGTACAGAGATGAGATGAAGGTTTCATGAAGGGAAGTTAATTGTTCCAAGAATATTTGAATGTATTATAAGTTATCATAAAAATATTTAGATAGTTTCAATGGAAAAAAAATTGTGAAACATGTCTCAGAATGTCACCTACGAGTAGAAGGCTAGAGTGTGCAAAATCAATCATGATGGTATAACGAGTGTGTGATTTTTTTTGCATGGTGTAGAAGCGTTTTTATCATGAAAAACATTTATAAGTCTGATATGAATTATTTGAGCTCTTGGTATGATAAGGAGAGGTGTTTTCATGTTTAATTACTCATGGTCTAATAATCCCTATTAGGCTTGTCAAGAAGGTATGATGGAACAGGTATGCAAAGGTGATTTTATCCATGTGACATATACTCATTTGTTCTTGAGGAGGGTTTTCATGATGATTTATTCCAAGTTATATCAGAGTTATGAAGTGGTGTTTGAGTTGTTAGAAATGGTTGAGTGTTGGGGTTAGCACACTGGTTGTACAGATAATATATCAAATCTAATAATACATGCAAATAAAAATGGATATTCTACTAAAAAAAATATACAAAAAAAGAGACATAAATCAACACCAAATTTAATGTGGTTCACCCAGTGTGGGATATGTCCACCAAGAAAGAAGCCAAAATATTTGACAAAATATATAATGAAGATTTACAATCTTCCACACCTCTCAAATGTACAGTACTTTCTTTCCTCAAGATTTTTTTTCATCACCAAGAATTCTCTATCTCACCAACTTTTGCAAGTCCTTTCTAATTCTTGTTAATCATATTTTCTTCTAAACCCTAGATTTTATGCTTATATAGTCATTTATAGACTAAGGGAACTTAGTCATGCAATTACAATCAATAGATATACTTTAATGCTTAAAATAGATCTAATTCCTAAAAGGAACGATAACCAAATCGTGCCAAGCCAAGAACGCATATGCTAATCAAACATCACGATCAATAAGATGAAAGTAATTCACTAGAATAACTTTACATAAACCTTTGTAAACAAATGAGTAGCACTATCATATATTATTATGGAACTCAATGAAATACAATGAGAATGGGCCTTTCTTATATAGGCAAGGAATAACAATCTAAGAACCAGTCAAGGTTGTAGATCAAGCCATAAATCAAGGAAAGAAGTAGTCATCAAAGAACTAGTCAAGTCCATAAATTTATGAGAGAACTAGACATCAAGGATCTAGTCAATACCATAGATCTAGGAAAGAACTATACCTAACAACTAGATAACATCTCCTAATATCTAAATAAATAAAAAGAAATATCCACACACATAAGTGGGTGAGGATAAATACAATAATGTACTTATGTGAACATGAGCTAAGGTAAATACCTACTCTAACACCCCCCTCAAGTGAAGCTAGGGGCCAAAATAGAAGTGGCATGTCCAAAGTATGAGTCCCGAAAACTAGGCCTGATGAGTTACTCATGTACAATATATCCATGAAGAAATCTCAAACCAAAAGAAGGAAAGAGAAAGAAGAAGAAGGAAGATGTTCTCATGAACACCCCCCAAGAACAAATTCTGAAACCCCAAGAATTCCATGTAACTCAAGGTATCGAGGTGATGTAAAATGATTCATAAAGATGTATGCAGCCTTATGCTGAATCAGAATGTACTCCAGGCAAAGAACTCCATCCTAAATGTGCTGATGAATGAAGTGGATGTGTATCTCAATATGTTTGGTACGCTGGTGCTCAAATGGGTTGCGAGAAATGTGAATTGCACTTTGGTTGTCACACCAAAGTACAGTTGGTGAATCCTATGGGAATCCAAACTCTGTCAATAACTGGTGAACCCAAAGAATATGTTAACTCACTGTAACTGATGCCCTATACTCTGCCTCTGAAGATGAAATTGTAATAGCCTGTTGCTTTTTGCATGCCCAAACAACTAGAGAATAACCAAGACACAAAAAATATCCAGAAGTGGAATTCCTGTCATCAATAGAACCTTCCCAATCTAAATCTGTATACCCAACCAACTGAGTAGAGCCCCTAGTGTAGTGTAGGCCAAAGTGGGAAGTGCCATGCAAATAGTGTAAAATATTTTTAGTAGCTTGCCAGTGACTACTATGAGGAGAATGTGCAAACCGAGATATAATCCCTACTGTGAATGAAATATCAGGGTGAGTATGGGTCAAGTACATGAGACTCCCAACCAACTGCCTATATAACGTAGGATCACAAAGTGGTGTGGTACATGTGGATGTAAGAGAAACTCCAAACTGAAAAAGGAGATGGACTTGGCTTGTAATCAGCCATATCAAAGTGCCTAAGAAGATCATGGGTGTACTTTTTTTGACTCAAATGAATCCCTGAATCTTTCTAAGAAATATGCAAACCAAGGAAATAATGCAATAACCCAAGATTTGTCATGTCAAACTGTGTAGAAAGATCCCTCTGAATATTCTGAATGTGGGAAGAAGAGCTATCAGTAAGTAACAAATCATCAACATACAAGACAAGTATCACAATATCCTCACTAACATGCTAGAGATACACTGTATGATCAGAGTGGCAACAGAAAAAACAAGTAGATAGAAGAAAATAATCCATCTTCTCATACCAAGCCCGAGGGGCTTGTTTAAGACCGTAGAGAGACCTTCAGAGCCAAAAAACAAGAGAAGAATCATGAAAAAATATAGCCGGATACTCCATATATATTTCCTCTTGTAGATCTCCATGTAAGAAGGCACTCTTCATGTCCATCTAGTATACAAGCCACTCCTGTGATGCAGCAATAGCAAGTACAAGGTGTAGAAAATCCATCTTGGCAATGGGTGTAAAAGTCTCATAGTAATCAATACCTTCAACTTGTGAAAAACACTTTGCAATAAGACGAGCCTTATAATTTTCAATGGACCCATCAGCTACCTCAGAAACTATAGTACGAGCCCACTTATGCATAGTGACAACATCAGTGGGAATAGTATCCTCAATGGCATCTATAACCTTCTGATCAATCTCCTCAAAGAAAGGATTCTCAAGATGATATGAAGAAGAAGAAGGAATGGAAGAAGAGGAATAATCATGAGGAGTGAAACGCTCATCAAACTGAACATGTGTTCGAAAAAGAACATCATGTGTATTAGGATCTAAAAGACAATAAGCTCTCATGTCCTCACAATACCCTACAAAAATCAAGGTTTTATTCTTCTTATACAAGGCTTTCCTTTTCTTCTTTGGCACAAAGGCCCAATCATGACTCCCAAAGAATAAAAAAAATGAGACATCTAGCTTAGTGTTGGACCAAGCTTCCTCTGGAGTCAAATGCTCAAGTGCTTTTTGTGTGGTGTGTGATTCTAAATATGGTTAGCATAATTAACTACTTCTACCCAATATATAGGAGGTATATCTCTAGAATACATCATACAGTTAGCCATTTCCTTCAAAGTTCTATTCTTCCTTTCTGCCAATCCATTCTATTGTGGAGTATGAGGAACAGAACGCTGGTAAATAATGCCTTGAGTTGCCAAAAATTTAGAAAACTCATTGCTGAAGTACTCCCCCACATTATTAGTATGAAGGTTCTTTATGTTACTAGAAGATTGTTTCTCGACCAAAGCCTTGAAGACTTTAAAGTGTGCAAAACCATCACTTTTGTACTTGAGAAAATAAACCCAAGTACACCTTGAGAAATTATCAATAAATGTAAGTGCATACTTAGCTCCATTGAAAGATGGGGTAGGAAAAACCATCAAGTCACTATGCATAAGCTCAAGTGGTGAAGAAGCTCTCTTAGAAAAATTCTTAGGAAAAATATCTTGATGTTGTTTCCCTAATGCACAACCATGACAAACTCCCTCAAGACAAGAAACTCTAGGAAGACCATCTACCATACCATGAGTTCTCAACTCCTTCAAATATCTGTAATTGAGATGTCCAAATCTTTCATGCCAAAGCTTACTCTCTGAATCTGCATGAGAAACCAATCCTAACCCTATAGAAGAAGTTTCATCAAAACCCTCAAAGTGATATAGTCTAGAACTATGATCAACAATACCTTGAGCAACCAATGAATGAGGCTCTAATAAAGTTCGTACTTCTACTCCATTTGGTGTAAAAGTCACTATTTTTCCTTAACCAAAATGAAAATTTTGATATATAGAAAGAAAATTTGTAGTGATGTTAGGAACATATAGTGCATCTTGGATAGTTGCCACCATCAAGTTGTATATCACCTTTTCCCTTAACAGAAAGAAAGGAAGAATCTCCAACCTCAATTTTGGAAGTATAACTCAAACCTAATGAAACAAAAGACTCCTTGGAAGAAGTCATGTGATGAGAAGCACCATAATCTATAACCCAACTGTCTGCAAGTGGTGACTGAGATCTTCCAACAACATTAAGTGATTTTCCATGATGATTAGAAGGAGGTGGAGTGGAGATAGAAATTTGGTGTTTCTTGACTGCATCCTCTAAGGCTTGCATTCACTTATAACACCTATTTTCTTCATGATTACTACCCCCGCAAAAAGAGCATGGATGGCTAGACTTATTCTTGGATTTAGAAGACTCCTTGGGTTTTGAGTTGTTTTCTTTGGGTTTAGGAGCATTATTAGATGGAGAAGGTGTGGATTTGGTTTTACTGTTTGGTTTTCCCTTGCCCTTATGATTAGATGCAACTAATGCCTTTTGAGAGGTGGAAAACTCAAGGTGAGATAATTTGAATTCTTCCCTACTAATTCTTTCACAAAATGTTTCTAAGTTAGGCATTTTGAAGGTGTCACCTAAGGCATCCATGCTAGAGAAAAAGGTAGAAGCAAAAATTTGGAATGGTCCTCTCAACTTGGATAGAATCAAGTAAACACACTCTTCATCTTTATTATCTCTTCCACTCCCCTTCAATTGTGTCAAAAAATTCTTGAACTTGGTAAGATAGTCTATAATTATTGGAAAATCTTCAGGATTAAGAGAGGTGATCTCAATTTCAAGTTGCATGGCTCTCATATGATCCACCTTATCAAATAAATCCTCCAATTTCTCCCATATTTTGAAAGGAGAGTCACACTTTTCTAAATGAAATAAAAGAATGTCACTGACATAAGTTCCTATCAAACCCATACACTCATCAAATTTGCACTGGTACTGAAGTTTCTCATATTCTCTAGTGAACACTGGTTGTTCTTTAGAAGTTAAAGCCCATAATCCTTTCCGCTTAATTATTGTTTCCATTCTTTGTTTCCATGTGTGGTAATTATGTGTTGTTAATGACTCAACATGATCTAATATAGAAGTAGATGCCATCCTCAAAAAAAAAATCACCAAAAGAAATGGAATAACAAAGCAATGCAACAAGACCCCCAAGCAATGCAACAAGAGCCCCCCCAGATTTTGGTAGTTTATAATGAGTGCGTGTTACAATATGGAACTTTATAATTATAGTAAAATTCTCAAAATAAATATTTCCAATGGAAAGATCATAGAAAAACAAGCATTTTTGCAAAAAACGACACTCAAAATTGAGTTACCGATCAAAAGTTACAAGTTTTTCAATATTCTACTCTATTATTTATTTTAGTTTCCACTATAACAGAACAAAATACCCTTGCTTTCACCACAAAAATAAAATTAAAGGGGGATGGAGTTAAGCACCTACTAGGAATCACAAGCTTTAAGCCCTCATATGACCAAGGGCTAATAATTTCAATGGGTGCAATGAGAATGGGCCTTTCTTATACAGGAAAGGAATAACAATCTAAGAACTAGTCAAGGTCGTAGATCAAGCCATAAATCATGGAAAAAACTAGTCATCAAAGAACTAGTCAAGTCCATAGATTTATGAGAGAACTAGACATCAAGGATCTAGTCAATACCATGGATCTAGGAAAGAATTAGTCAATACCATATATCAAGGAAAGAACTATACCTAACAACTAGATAATATCTCATAATATCTAAATAAATAAAAATAAATATCCACACACGTAAGTGGGTGAGGATAAATACAATAATATACCTAGGTGAACATTAGCTAAGGTAAATACCTACTCTAATAATTCCTGAGAGTTAATTAAAACATCCTCAGATAGGTAACTAATGCCAGTTAGCCATAAACGATGTCGGTTCCATCCTTTCCTGACCGATGCTAGATCCATCCTTGCCTAACCAATGTCGCTCCTGGGTGAGTGATGTCGGTTCCCCCCTAACTGATGACACTTACTGTATTTTCTAGAAAATTTCCATTGCATGCTAAACTAAAGTAATTGAGCTCCACAACTCAACAATTTCCCACTTGGAGATTAATTACTTCACCATACCTATACAACATCATTCTTGGATCCTTCCATAGCTTTGTTTCTTTCTCTTCAAGTATAAAACTTGAAGACTAACATAAGTAGAGTGTAGCTCCAACTTCTCCTTTGTTAATGACTTCATTAGCATATCAACAAGGTTCTTTCTCATATGATTTTTTCTATATTCAACTATCTATCCTCCATTATCTGCCATATGAAGTGATACCTCAATTGAATGTGTTTCGTTCTCGAATGAAATGTTGAGTTCTTTGCCAAATGAATTGCACTATGACTGTCACTAAACAGTTTACAATCACCTTTCTTCTTTCCCAACTCTTCCATGAACCTACTCATCCATATCATCTCCTTTTTAACCTCTGTAGCTGCAACATACTCTACCTCTATAGTAGACAAATCCACAACCTTCTGTAATCTTGAAATCTAGCTAACTTCCATCCCACCTACTATGAAATATATCTAGTAGTTCTTCTCCTACCATCTAGATCTCCAGCCATATCTGAATTAACATAGCCACATAATGAAATATTTTAACCTCCATAGCATGACTGCATGCTAGATGTCCCTTTCAAATACCTAAGTATCCATTAGACTGTTTTCCAATGCTCTTTACCTAGATTGGCCATATATCTACTCACCACTCCCACTTCCTGTGCAATGTATGGTCTTTTACAAACCATAGCATACATGATACTCCCAACTGCTGAAGTATATGGTACTTGTGTCATGTATTTGACCTCCTCATGTGATGATGGACAATGATCTTTGATTAATTTGAAATGTCCAGTTATAAGTGTGCTAATGGATTTTACATTCTGCATGTTGAACCTTTCTAACACCTTGTAGATATAATCTTCTTGAGACAAATACAATTTCTTGTTTTTCCTTTCTCTGTGTATTTGCATGCCACAGATTCTTTTTCCATCTCCTAAATCCTTCATAGAAAATGTGTGAGATATTTTTTTCTTAATCTCACCAATGTCCTACAGACTAGATCCTGCAATAAGCATATCATCCACATACAGTAACAAAATAATATAATTCCCATTTTCAAGTCTTTTGAAATAAAAATAATGGTCAGATTCACATCTCAAGTAACCATGCTCTTGCATAAAACTACCAAACCTCATGTACCATTTCCTTAGAGCTTGTTTGAGCCCATATAGAATCTTTTTCAACATGCACACTAATTTCTCCTTACCCTTGACTTCATACTCAAGCAGTTGTTGCATATAAATCTCTTCATCTAAATCACCATGAATAGAAGTCATCTTAACAACAGGAGAAAATATTTCACCAAATTCAATACCTAATTTCTGTGTGAATCCCTTTACTACAAGCATTTCCTTGTACCTTTTCTATCTACCCTCTTCTTCCTTAATCCTATAAACCCACGTTTTTGGAAATGTTCTCTTACCTACTGGAAAATTAACCAAATCCCATTGCTGGTTCTGTTCCAAGGAGTCCATCTCCTCCTCCATGCCATGCTCTCACTAAGTGTGGTTATTATCCTGCATTACTTCTTCAAATATCTATGGTTCACCATTATCAGTTAATAATAAATAAAATAGAGAAGGTGTAAATATTTCTGGAGGTTTACTTACCCTTTGTGACCTTCTCACAGGAGTTTGGGGTACTGGAGGCTCAATCTGGACCTTGTGGACATTCCTATCCAAATCTGATAGTGACTAACATCGGTCACCTCTAACCAATGTCATTTCAGCTAACCAACACCGATTTGGATCTTCTGTAACTAATACTGGTTTTTCTTACCGGAGCCGGTCAGGGGTCAACTGACACCAGTTACTGTGTAACCCTATTGCTAATTATTTTAAATCTGAGAGTTCATTTTCATTCACAAACTTGTCAACCGGTTCATCCTTGGGTACTAAAATTTGATTCCTGTAAATTATCTTTTCACTCCATTCAACATCACAACTCTTAATAATTTTAGAATTCTCTAAATCCCAAAAACGAAAAACTAAAATCACCAGATCCATAACCAATGAAAGCGCATCTCTTGGATTTTTCATCCAACTTTTTCCTATTTTCCTTATCAAAATGCACTAAAACTTATGAACCAAAAACTTTAAGAAAATAAAGACATACCTCTTTTCCGATCTAAACTTCCTCTGATAAACCTCCATCTAGTGAACTTGAAGGCCCACGGTTAATCAAATAAACTATTGTATCAACTGCTTCTGCCCAAAAATGTAAGGGAAATATAGAATGTATCCTCATACTTCTAGCATGTTCCATGATTGTCAAGTTCATTCTTTTTGTAACACCATTCTCCTGTAGTGTTCTTGGAACCATTCTTTCTCTGTGTATTCCATTCACGCAAAAATAATCATTGAAATCCTTACTACAGTATTCACCACCATTTTCAGATCTAAGGCACTTTAACTTATAATTTGATTCATTCTCAATAAGGGATTTCCATCTTTTAAAAGTCTCAAAAACATCAGATGTACATTTAATACAATAAACCAATACCTTTCTTGTAGCATCATCAATGAAAGTAACATAATATTGGGATCCTCCATGAGAAGCTACCTAAGCTGGTTCCCACACATTTGAGTGTACAAGCTCCAATTTATGCTCCTTCTTAGTTGCCCTGACTTTGAGAAATCTCACTCATTTTTGTTTCCAAATATACAATGCTCACAAAAATCAAGATCTAAATCTTTCAAATCTAATAACTTACCCTTAGCCTCTAAGATCTACATTCATTTTTGACTCATATGGCCCAACTGGTTATGCCACATGCATGCATCTAAATCTGAAGTAGATAATTTAGAAAAGGAATTAGTAACACAGGTAGATAAATATAATTTTCCTACATTCTTACCTCTTTCCACAACAAAATCACCCTTGGTGACTTTCCAAGAGTCTCCTGTAAAAGTAACCATGCAAACAAATTTACCCAGTTTCCTTGTAGAAATAATATTCCTCCTAAGGCTTGGCACATGCCTCACATATTTCAATACCCGTGTATTTTCCATTTTGCAATTTTAGATGAACCTCCCCTTTACCAGTAATACTACAAGGTTAATCATCACCCAAATAAACGTGTCCAAAATTTCCCTAGCACATAATTTATGAAATAACCCTTATTAAGGGTTGCATGGAAAGAAGCTCTTGAATCTAAAACTCCATGATTCAATTTTATTATCTAAAGAAAGAATAAGAGCATCTTGTATTACCTCTGACTACAACAAGGTTTTCTTCTTTACCTTTGTATAGTTTTTGGTTCTCTTTATCCTTTAACCAACAATATTTCTTTGCATGTCCTTTCTTTCCACATTTCCAAAACAGTAATTCCCTTACCTCTGTATTTATATATGCTATCCCTTGACTTTGATTTCCCATTACCATACCATTACTCTTGGATCTCTCCTTCTAGCTACCCCTTCTTTCTACATTCAAAGCATTCCCAGATGATGATTCCTCTTTACTCTTCCTGTGCAAATTTATTCATTCTAAGATTATACTAACCACATCATCAAACTTCAAAATATTATTAGCATATGTTGTATTACTAACAACCATTACCAAGTTATCCCAACTATCAGGAAAAGAACATAAGAATAAAAGTGCTCTTCGCTTCATCATCAAATGATATATGCAACTGATTTTAACTATTTTTACAATAGATTGGAAATCATTCAAATGACTAGATGCAGATCCACCTTCATGCATCTTAGAACTAAATAGTTTCTTCATCAAATAAACTTTATTTTAAGCACTAGGTTTTTCATATAAATTAGCAATATATTTCATTAACTCTACCGTAGAAGTTGTTTCTGTAATATTGGAAGCCACAGATGTTGCTAGGCTCAATCTTATAGATCCCAAAGCCTTTCTATCAAGAATCTTCCATTCTTCATCAGTTGTTTTTTTAGGTCTAGACTTCTCATCCAACGGTAAATATAAATCTCTTTGATATAGATAATCCTCAATCTGCATCTTCCATAATTGATAATTTCAGCCATCAAATTTCTCGACCTTGTATTTTTTTCTTCTACCATTATTGGAGCTCCCACTCAATCAGAAAACCCTCCATGAGTAAATATGTCAACACACAAAATCTTCAAACAAAGCTCTGATACCAGTTGTTGGAGTTAGCACACTGGTTGTACAGATAATATATCAGATCTAAGCATACAAGCAAGAGACATAAATCAACACTAGATTTAATGTGGTTCACCCAGTGTGGGCTATGTCCACCAAGAGACAAGTCAATCTATTATCAAAAGCTTTGACAAGATATACAATGAAGATTTACAATCTTCCACACTTCTTAGATGTACAGTACTTTCTTTCCTCAAGATTTTTTCTTCATCACCAAGAATTATCTCTCTCACAAACTTTTACAAGCCCTTTCTAATTCTTGTTAATCATATTTTCTTCTAAAACCTAGGTTTTATACTAATACGATCATTTATAGACTTAGGTCACTTAGCAATGCAATTACAATCAATAGATATACTTTAATGCTAGAAATTGATCTAATTCCCGAGAGTTAATTAAAACATCCTCACACAGGTAACCAATGTCGGTTAGCCCTAACCAATGCCGGTTCCCCCCTAACCGATGACGTTTACTGTATTTTCCAGTAAATTTACATTGCATGCTAAAATGAAGTAATTGATCTCCATAACTCAACATTGAGCTCAAGACTAGTTCTTAAGGGCTAAAACACTATTTTGACAGTTTCATAGTTGCATGTGTTTGAGTGTCTTATTCCATGATTTGGTGATTGAAATTAGTTTTCTATATTCCTAATGATGAGACATTTCATGTGATATGATATATTTTTCATGATAAGAATATTTGAGGTATGAACCAACTTGTCTTTAAAGAACCTGTTTTGAGATTTATCACCATTCTTAAGCAAGGTAAGAGAGATGGAAATATTGAGTTCGTGTTCCCTATTTGATGGTGTCTCATGGACTTAGAGAGTGATTTAGGATCATGGTTGATTAGTACAACTTCCTAATAAGTCATGACAACATGTTTTGATAGGATAACTTCCTTAGTCTTGAAGAATGAAAATTAGGTGCTTAAGAGCTAAAAAGTTATTCTTGTCAAATGAAGGAATCCTTGATGATGTTGAAGGATGCAAAATGTTTCATGATTTTGGTTAATTTTGATAGGTTGTGCTAGATTTTTAGATCTTGATAAGTCATGATGAATTTGTTTTTTCCTATGGAATTCAAATTTTTGATGGTTGTACTTGTGAGAGTTTTTTATGCCTAACTAAGAGGTTTTGTTGTATTAATGCTATTGGCATGTGATTAATGAGTTTTAATTTATGTAAAATTAACATTAATGATAAATAATAATGAAGGATAAAAAGAGGAAGCTTGGAATGATTTTGATGAGGTAGGACAAGGCATGACATGAGAACACCTAATGTAGACTTGACTTCTTGAGGAGCTAGTGGATTATATAGAAAAAATGGTGATGTGATATCATGTCAGGATGATTTCATAGTATTTTTAGAAACTATATGATGAGGAAATAAAGTTAGAATGATGAACACAAGGGTGCATGAGTGGAATGGGTATGACTAGCTTATTTAAGTAGGCTTAATATGTAAACCTAGTTAGTAAAGTGACTTGGGATGATGGATTGAAGGAAAAATGATGACAGAGAAGCATGGTAGAGGAATGAGAAACATATTTTATGGTCTACATGATGAAGAACTAGATAGGTATGATGAGTTATGGTGTAAAATATCTCAATTAGGTCTTTTTCAAGGACCTTATTCAAGCTTTGATGGGTGCATGAAGAAAATAAAGCTATGACATGACAATGCAAGCATGAATTGTGTTTAGGGACCTTGTATAGAGTCCTTAAATGATGCTACAGGTCATATATAAATATTTGGAAGGATGTTTAGGGTCATATTCATGATTGTACTTGAGGACAAATAAGATTAGCATTCACAAACCATGGTGGTTAAGGAAATAAAAGTTTATTGATGAGGAAATAATCCTCGGGATATTGAACAATGATAATCTAGTGTTGTGGAAAAAAATTAATGGAAATATGATGAAGAAATTTTAAGTTAGAAGTATTTTAGTGCTACTGAGCACCCAGAATGTACTATCCTAGCTCAAGGGTCAACTCTAAAGACCTCAAACATACGTAAAACTTATGCATGGTTTCCAAACCTCTTCACCAAGGTTAGGTCATGGAATTAATATTATTAAATATTTAGAATGAGAAAGAATAATGTACTAAGATTTATGAATGAATCTTAAAAGTGAAAGTCACTCCAAACCCTCTCAAAACACTCATTTGAGAGAAATAGGCAAAAAATGAAGTGTTTTGTCTCTAAACAACATGGAATTGAAAAATTGATGATTTGAGCTCATAAAGGACTCCTTATAGTTTTTTTTGCATTGGTGGAATGCTCCAAGTCAGTTTGTTATGTACTATTTTACACTTATTTTTATGGAAATTGACAATACAATTAGTAATGGTTGAGTTTTAGTTGAAGATATTGATGTGGAAACATGTATAGGAGATGCCCTTGATGTTCATGAAAATATTCAGGTATGCCCTTTGCATATTTGTGGTAAACCATGTCATTCAAAGAATCCCACACCTAAAATCCAAACATGCAAAAACATGTCATGGTGTGTGGAAGAGATCTTATGAGAATACTTTCTCTAGGGGTGTAATAATAGCATGAATAGTTAAAATGGTTCAAAACTGCCAGGATAGGACAATAAAAAAGGATTGAAGAACGAGATTGAAAATATGTTTTTATCCACATAATCCATGTTAAAGAGGCTATGATATTAAATTAGGAGTTCTTGTCTCAGTTTCCTTGCAATTCCTTGGCATAAAAGTGTTTTTGACATGTTGGAAGTCTCTTTGACCATGACTAGTGTTTAGGATCGAAAACCTTGTCTGAAAAATTTAAAGAATGCATGCAATATGAACTCATATACCTTGAAATGGTATAATCTATGGATTTAATGAGCTCAAATAAGATGAGTACCTTTAAGAAAAGTGTTTTAGAAGTCATGGTCAGTCAAAGTAATGAGAAAACTTGCTCACTTTATGAAGACTGTGTTGTTGTTATTATAAACCCATCAATACCCCATTCTAATCAATGTTGTAATTGTTATGAATGGTGAATGATAAATATACCTAGGATATTGAAGGTGGAATAGAGATCAAATAAAATTCTCTTATATCATTAGATGATTTTGACCTTGTATATATTAGTTTTAAAGGATCATGCTTCATGACTATAACTTTTTGTCATCCATAATTGAGTATGAAGCTCAAATAAAATTTAAGGAAGAACTAGCAAGTTTCATAGAATGTTAAATATATAGAGGGAAATAAGGGGAGTAGTGTAACTCATGAAAACCTTCATGACACTTGTTACCTTACATGGTGGGCTAAAAGAAAAGAAAGAGTACGTTGAAGAAGAAGACAAATCTGAAATGATAGTTACATGAACAAATGTCAGATGTCATTTCAGGTTGTAAGAATAACATTTTCAATTATGTAGTGACTTATTAAGTTTTGGTGATCCAAAAATATGCCATAACTTCCATGATAGGTTATGCGATGTTTTTACATGATGTTGACACCTATTTAGGGACAATTATTACAAAATGCTAAGTTTGTTGATGTCATTCTATGTCTCTTGTATGAGTTCAAGACTAATTAGATGAAAGTTTTAGGAATTGGAAGTGCAATATGGGTAATGATATGTATCCCTTGAATAAATAAATTCCTTGGTGTGAATGATATTTGTTTTTTATAAGAATTTTATTTAAGGTGTAATAGGACATGAAAAACCATGAAAATTAGAGTGTGTGTTTAATGACTCTATGACTACAATTTATGGTGCACATTGTAAGCATGAAAGTGTAGTTGTTTGAGAATGTAATATAAGAAGAGAAGTATGAAAAAATGAGGATGTGAAATAGGCCATTTAAGTTTTTCATTACAACAACATGAAGTAAATAAAAGAGAGGTGAAGAGATAGGATATAAGAGATAATTTATAGGTCACAATTTGTTGTATAAGACAACCATATAAGAGTGATGAAAACATTGTTATAATTCTAAGTTGTTTCTTATAAAATAGGGATTTGAAGCTTTCTTATAAGTTGTAGCTTGCAAAAGGTCATTGGGTGCTTGAATAAATTAGTTTTGGATTTTAAGCTTCCATGCAACTAGGAGATGTCTAAAGTTTAAGTGGATGCTTCATTAAAATTTGGAGTTTTAGCTTCAAGTTGTGTGGATGATCAACAAATGAAATCTTTGTAACCTTTATAGGATAATTTTTCCAAGCTAGTACATTGATTTCAGTGGGTTTTTCTCCCTTGAATGGTTTCCCACATTGAAGCTAGTGTTAATTTGTGTTTTCTTACTCCTTGATCATGTTTGGATGTCATTAGTCTCTCATGGTTATTGGTGATATTGATTGAATAGATTATTGAGTTTACTTGATTTTTTTTCAAATTTTAATGAAGTGATGATTCACCCCTTCCCTCTCAATGGTTTTGATTTCCAAAATAGGCCTATGCCAACCTAATATGGTCTTATAATGTGATTTATATGATATTTTAGTATGATTTTATGTTGACATGACCAGCCTTAAGGGTCTTGTTTGAATTGTGGTAATTTATGGGGTATGTCAAGTATAAAATTGAGTTGTATTAGCTCATTTGATCTATTGGCAAGGATGGAGTTGTGAGTGATATAGAGAGAAATGTGAGGATTTTTGTGAGGGGTCAAGAATAGAGTAAGGAAGAGGTATGAGAAGCTGATCAAGATAGAGAATAAGGGCTTGAAGGTCATTAGACATAATCATCATTGAAGATGTAATTTTGAGTGAAGAAGGAGAGAGGACTGTTTGAGAGGTTTTTGAGTGATAAAGGCTGAAAAAGATATCACAATCAGTTTTTGAAGTAATAAGGACATCAAGTGATAGTCCATTTTAGGTGGCTAGGTTGGTGTTTGTAATCTTATGGGATTGTATCCTCCTTGTGGGGTTGGTATCTCACTAAACTAGGGGTTAGTGCTCCTTATAGGATTGGTGCCCTCCTAAACTAGGGGTTGGGTCTCCTTGTGAAGTTGGTGCTTCACTAAATTCCTTTCTGTTGTGTACTATTTGTAAAGGTTTAGTGGGTTTTATTTCCCTTGAGGGTTTCCCACTTTATATCATGTGTTTATGTGTTATATCTCTTGTTTCATGTACTTTTGGATGGATGTTACACACTTAATAAGATCACATTGAATATGTATGTTGAATGGTTGATTTGAGTAATGAATGTAAGCTATGGTAAATGAAGAAAAAGTGTTACAACAATGATTCACCCCCTAGTCTCTATGATTCCAAAAAATCATTATGGTTGTGGTAAATGTATCAAATTTAATAGAATATTTGTGAGACAAGGAAAAAATAATCACAAAGTGATCCTAAAAATCATTTTTGATGATGAAAAAGAGAAAACACAATCCTAGAAAAAGAATCACGTATCCAGATAAAAACCCTAAATCAACTAGGGTTTAGATATTAGTAGGCCTAATAGACAAGGAATGCATCCTATATTAGGTTAAGGGTTTGATAAAAAGTGGGTTCAAAAAAATGGTTAAACCTTAATTAAATTTTAGGTCAATTTTATTAGGTTTATATTACATGAGAGTATGATTAAATATCTTATAAATATATTACAATATGAATATTATCTCAAATTAGATATAAATAATTTGTATACACCAATCAATGTAACATGCAATTGATCAAAATAGATGTATGAAGGCACTTACCCAATTTTAGATGAATTCTAGAGGTATTTGGGACTATGCAATAGTGAAAATAGAATATTTTAACTTGGAGGACCTTCATAAATATGAATATGACTCTGAATTCACGTAGGGTGGAACCATACCATACTGTTAGGATTGTACTATATGGTCTTGATCATGTTATACATTCTTAGACATGCTTTGAATGAGCTTATGCAATTTTTGGGGTTGGTTTCCTTCCTAAATTTTTATATCACTATCAAACCCTAGATGTCACACATGCAATGAGGTTGTTTTAATATACTAGGCATCATCTTGAACCATAGCCATAGATGAAGAGCCCTACAAAACAACATTAGAAGGATTATGGTCACCTTGTACACCATTAACATTAGAACTACTATGAAGAGGCCTCAAACTACATGTTGTTCTCCACCTAGCATTTGATATCTTGATATATCAATCAAATTTGGAATTTATTTTGACCATGATTTCTTTGAATTGGCTCTTGCTAAAATACTTAGACAAAGGATGTTTGAGCACTTGTATATGAGATATATGGTTACCTTAACCTAGTTTGTAGCTTCAGACATGATTTTTATGTTACCCTAATGACTTTAGATGTGTTATTACAAGATTTAGGGAGCTTATGATATCTTTTACAATTGTATGAAGTGATTTCTCTAGTGCATTTCTTTAGTAGTTCTAGGTTAGAAAATGAGGTAGTGTTTTCTTTCTTATATAGGGTTCAATAGATTACTTATCTAAGAAATTCCAACTGATATGAATTATAATACCTAAAGAAATATGTCAATTTGAAAGTGCAGTTGAAATTCATTTCGGTCCAAGACCATTCAATTAGGTCAAGAATATATCTATGGTTCCAAGAAATCTATACAGTCCTGACTAAGAGAAAGAAATTTTCCAAATGATGTTTGGGCCTAATATAATGATGTTTCTATATTTATTTTGTATATTTTTCTCATTTTATATCAACAATTCAGTGTTCAAGGATAAACAAGTGAAACAATCGACCTCAAAAAGTGTTAAGTGGTAATGGAGAAGTATGTATAGCAAGAATGGATAGTTAAATCAAGGGTTTCCAAAGTGCAAATTACCAAATTTTAGTGTCTATAATTAATATGTACACTTCTATTCATACATCTTCTTTGTACATCAATAGTGGTTTGCAATTTTATTCTTCTAAAACAAAAGATTTTTAAACCTTTTTTCATAGTTTACAATATCAAATATTTAAAATAAAAGTTTCCTCCACTTCTTCTCAAGTCAGGAATTCTACTCAATTTCTCAATTACCCACTCACACTCGAATTGGATTCTTATCCCTTTTTATGGATTTTGTTTCTCCTAGGATTCCTTTTTTATGGAAAGAGTGGCCCTAAAGAAATACTTCTTTCTTTCGATGTTGTTTTCTTGGATTACACTTACAATGACACATTAATTACCAAGACTTTTCATAGAAGTCTCAAAGAATTTTTTTTCACAATGATTCTATTGATATTCTAATTAATTAAGTTTTGTATTTTAAATCAATTCCTTACACAATTCTCTATCAATATTAGGGACAATATTTATTAATCTCAAATTTCTAAAATGTCACAAGGTTCTAAGAAAGATATCAGTGAATATGTTATCTTTATAATACCATACTTAAAAAGATGATAAATATTCTAGATGATAATGAGGTTAAATATTTATCGACACACATACTCCTTTATCCTTTATAATCATGTGTCATTAAAATATTCCTCTCATTTGATCAATTTATGTCATACACTAAAATGTTGTGAACCTAATATCCTCATCGTGAACAAGCTAAAATCTAATGATGATAAAATTGATGCTAAAAAATACTATTAATGTTGTATCCTAAACCAAAAATATTCAGTTACAAGTTATTTTATGGAAATCCACAATATTTTCTTGCGCATCTCATCTATTAATAAAGCAATTGCTTGAGTGAAATATTTTATCTCTCCCTTTCCTGGTTAAGGTTGATACATTTTAGCCTCACAATAATAATTTTCATATTAATTCTTATTATGATTATCATATTCTTGTTGGTCATTCCATTAATTGATTTGTTAAACTTCCTCATATTATACAAGATCTTATTGATACTGATGTTATTAAAAAAGGACTTGCGTAGTGAACAATTGAACCATTACTTTCAAAAAATTGATAAATATTATTCAAAATTGAACCATGATCATCATGTTTTACCTCCACCTCACTCTTATGAAATCCATTACATGATATGACAGGTATTATTACTACTATGTTAACTTTTAAGCCATTTATTAATTTTTTGTGATTCTAGTAAGGCTTATTATCTTATCTTAAAACACTATACATTTTTCCTTTTATTGGTCAACAATCTATACATAGTTTCTTGTTTGATTCTAGTGTAAGAAATAATATGTAAACTTTTAAATTGCTTAGTTCTCTTCGATACACTAAAAACTAAGTAATCTATGACATTAATACAAAACTGATGCATGAATTTATACCTCTTACATTTGGTTCCTCTATTGGGGTCATTCCACTTTTTTATTGATTATCTTGTTTCATGTGATATATATTTAGGTTTTCCTTAGCTGCTTGATTTTAAGGATATACCATCTATCATGCATCAATTTTCCAATATTAATTCACTTTTAACACTTGGTTATAGTTAATGGTATCCCATATGAGGCCCAATCTGTAAGATAATTAATTAAAAATATTAACTTTCTAATTCTTCATCTACACATGATAATTATAGTGGGTTTAGTCCTGCTAGGCCTCCTATCAGGTCCATGATTACACTTACTTCTACTATTGGTTTTCTATCTTCTCAACAACTTATTAGGTCTTCTATCACACATATCTCTACTAGTGTATATTTGTCTCCTAGGACCCTTTCTATGTATCATAGGGTGTATGTTTCTAACAGGTCTATCCCTCCTCATCATCTTATTAGGCCTCTTAGTGCACATGTTTCTACTTGCATTTCTTACCATTATAGGTATCCTATGACACATATTATGACTACTACATAGAGTATAAAAGATTATTATTTTTTTGCTATGATATATTTGAGACCCGACTCTCCTTCACTTTATGGGTTTTCCCACTTATTGATGAAATACTCAATGGGTAACTCTAATGTTACCCCTTTCCCTATACATAACTATATTCAACATGAAAAAAACATTCAATTATTTGCATAAATATAAAATTAGGACTTACACGATACTTGATTGTCTATCTTGCACTTCACATATGATATTTTCCATATTGGTTTGATAGATAACATAATTTGTCTACATCCTTTTAACACTCATGCATTTAAAAGGTAAGTTGAGTGTGATGTATGAAATAAAGATATTGATACACGATTACATATGCTGGTCTAGTCCCTTCCCTATAACATTGATCATTTAGGGGCATCTTATACACTCTATAGGCTCTTTTGTTTTATTATATTTTCTTTAACATCCTCATCATGCACATTTTATTTTATTGTGTTTATGTTATATTTTTTTACCAAAAGGACTAAAAATTATATCTTTTATAGTGTAAGCCTTTCTTTTTATTTTTTATTTTTTCAATATCATTTTCTATACTTGATTTCTTGATTGTTTTCTTACTTTCTTACTTGACTAATTTATTTCTCATTATAAGTAACTTGAGTTTATTGATTGTTCTATGACACCTTTTATGTCCCAGATTTTTTCTTTATTCCTCTATTATTTACATACAATTACATCTTTGTATGCGACATGTATTCCTACACTATGTTTTTCTTGTGACATGGTGGGTATCCCATATTTATGGCTTTATGAACTTATATGAATATTCTACATATTACTTATTATGTTGACTAGATTTACTATTGCTTTACCTTTGCATTAATTTTTCGATATAACACATTATTACTATTGGTACTCTTTTTTATTTTGTTTTTATTTTTACATCATGGTCTCCATCATGTGCAACCATTTTTGTAAGAATTGGATCCTAACAATGGCCACCACTATAGACTTCTATGTGATAAAATATAGATTAGCATACTTATCCTACATGGGTACACATAATTTATTTTGAGGAGCATTGTTAGATGATTTATCACATACCTCACAAAAGGTGACATTCATCAGCATATATTCTACATCTAAATTTAATATAAATACATTGCAAGAAATAGAAATATGTTTTTACAATGTACAAATCCTTTAAAATAGGAATCAATATAAAAAAGTGAGAGAATTGACATTGTTTGAAAACCATACAATGAATGTCAACATCATACTATGTATATAACCTTATTTTACATTTCTAATATAGGAAAATTTTCATAAAAATTCTAATACTATCATATTCTTACATAAATTTATAAACTTATAGTATACATTGATACATAGATGACATCGTTCAGAGAATAATATAGGTATCATGAGTAATTTATTCTTTCTCTATTACAAAACTAAAATAAACTAATAAATATAGGGTTCAATGGTAACGACATTCTTCTCCTTTGAATTACTCATCAATTGCATAATCATACTTAGTTATACAATACAAGGTGCAGGTATGGATTATCCATTCCTTTTCAACCTTGTGATATATTTACAAAATTGGGTCTAGATTCATTTGCAACAATGTGGTCCATGGGGTTAGAAGGTTCAAAACAAAATAATTTCTTCATATGATGTACTTTATTTCCTCTTTTTATTTTTTTTGGGGAAATATTAGGGTCACTAAATACCATATACACTACTCTTACCTCTTAATGGGGTGCTTTAGTACCTCTTTTTCACAGTGTTGGGTCATGTGAACTCAATTCCATCTCCTACTCTAGTTTCTCCTTTTCAATAATTGGGGAATGATCACCCCCAATCCTTTAGAAGCTAAAAAAACTAAAACACGAAAGTATAACAAAAAAATGATATCCTCCCTTTGTAAAATGAATACGTGTACTCTTTCTATGTTTCCCATCTCTTTACTTTGTTGTATACAAGTTCAATATTTCGAAGTTACAATAATTATTTACATTTGAGTTATAGTTCAATTTATATCATAGATGTTAACCACACTCTTTGTTTTATTGGTCATAATGAAATGTGCCAATGCCACCACTAAGGGGTAAAACTATTGAGCGAAGAAAAATACTGTGTGAAAACTCAAGTATACTTTTCCTTTAAGCATGCAATTATTAATTACAAACTTAAAGGGGGAGAATGTAGAAACTCAATTTTTTTAACTTATCCTTTAGAAATGAAAAGTTTTCTCCATTATAATTCTAAACTGTGTGTGCGTGCGTGCGTGCGTGCATGTGTGTGTGTGTGTGTGTGCGTGCGCAAGTGTGTGTGTGTGTGCGCACATGCGCGCACGCGTGTGTGTGTGTGTGTGTTTGTGTTTGTGTGTGTGTGTGTATTAATGCATGAATGCATGTATGTATGTATGTATGTATGTGATTAAATAAAATATGATTATTGTATTTAAATATTAGTGCAAAGATCTATTATACATGATATAAAATGAAATTTAAATGATAAATAGCTTATTTAATTTTAACTATGAAAGGAAATGAGAGGGGTAAGTTACTTATCTTAATTTCTCTTTTCCTAAAGTGAGTCTCGATTGGAAAATGTGATGAAAAATAACTATAGACCATCACAACAAACCACAAAAAATGTAGGAGAGGTGGAAATGGCTGGACTAGGGTGCCTGAAGAGGGATACGGGCACACATGGTCACCCAAGGGATTTTTTTGGGCTCTTGGGTCTACAGAAAAGGTTGGGACTCGGTCCCAATATGGTTGCTAGGAATTCACACTTGTTCACCTTTGGTCACCTTTATGTCGTGCTTTATTGATTGGTTACTGATGGAGAGATTTTACGCTTGTTGCCCCCAATTTAGGTCATTAGGGGGAATCGCTAGAAAGTGATGTGAGTTGTCGCATGGTGTATGAGAAAATGTTTGATAATCATGGGTTAGAAATGTACGTTGATCATGTAATAGTGCAAGGGGAATTATAATATGACCACAATTGTATGCCCCCTTTTGGAAAAAGGGGGAGTGTTGATGAGAATGAACACTGAGCCAAAAGTAAGTGCACTATGATTTAATAGAGAAATGATGATTAGTATTGAAAAAGTGTGTGGATTTTGAATGGAAATGATGTCAAGGAGAAATATTATGTGAGAAATGTGTATGATATGGTAGTAGGTGGAATTATAAAAATAATAACATGAATGGGATAGGAATTTGCGTAAGGATGCAAAAGATATGATTGGAATCATGATATGTGTATTAGTTAAGAAAATAAGGTCAAATAATGGCTATAGTAAAGTAGGTAATGGAAAGTTACTATAAATAGTAATGTGAAAAAGTGAATAGGAAATTCATTTGATTATTGCGCTAGTGTGATTATGAGCTCTAGGTGTGTAAAGATTCCTCAAGTGAGATCACCATGATTGAGTCAGTTTGAGATGGTGGTAGTAGTTGTTGTGTCATATATGACATCGGAGATAGTAAGTGTGATTTTTTTCAAAAAATGAGTTTATAGTGGGCATTTTTGATGAATTTTCATAAAAATTTTGTTTATGAATTTCTTAGCGTTTTATACCTGGAAAAGAGTGGTGAAGGCATTAATTACCCTCAGGAAACTAACACCTATGTATGGGCACTAGTGACATGCTCCTAGGTGCCTCAGTCTTACTTTTGGGCGTTGGCATCCCAAAAATCTTGTGTTGAGCCTAGAGTGCTATAGATGTGAAATTTGTTATGTGTTGATGTTATAGGTAGGTGTATTTTCATATGTATGGTGTTCTAATACCCTGTTTTATTATCATTTCATGTTGTGAAGAGGGAAATTCATTCAATAGAGTTTCATGGTGGCCAACACTTGAGTACATTTCTAGGATTGGGGTTTTTAGACGATGAGTGGGATGTTTTAGATAATGTCAGATTACTACACATAGTGAGGATGGGGAATGTGCCCCATAATATGCCTATGATCATAGTTTTTTGTGATAGGTGGTGTGCAGATACTTGTACCTTTTGGTTACCTATATGAGAGATGACAATGAATCTAGATAATGTGTATCAAATACTCTGATTTCCTATCATTTTTTAGAGGGTTCAGGATATGGCCAAGGATGATGCACAGATATAGATGAGGTTTTCTAAGCACTATTTTATGGGTACCTGAGTTCATACTGAGGTCCATATTATCCTAGATGTTATTATGAGATCAGGGGTTCCAAAATTGTAGAATTTTATTGCCATGGTGATTGTGTCGTCAATTGCAGTGGAGGGTAGTGGTGTAGGAATCTTGTATAAGATGCATGATATATATCATTGAATAGAGGAAGATAACATGAGGTATGCCTAGGCATGATGTGTATTGGCCCACCTATATAGGGATATATACACATTTACACAAGAGGATCATGGTGGTGGTATCAGAGCCACCACATTGTTACATGTATGGGCCTATGAGAATATTGTCGTACTCAGGATAATTGGTGGACCACATGGAGAGTGGGCTAGGTCAGATATATTTATAGGGAGATGGGTATGTGTTCATGGATGGAAGATGGATACAAACACCTATAAAGTGATGATACATTGGATGGGGCAAGAGGTCATGATATGGAGGCCATACTGAGACTACAGGGGATGGCCTGAGGATGCAGTAAAGCTACGATGTTTTCAACAAATTATGCAACTAGAGGATCAATTTCTAAGGGTGACTGATTTATTTTAGGAGGAGCACATATCCCACCAATTTGGCATGGCTTAGGATGTGCCTCCATAGCCTTATGTATGGGTGATATCTATTAGGGCACCAAGGAAGGTCAAAGCTAGAACAAGGCCCATAGAAGCGCAGGTAGTACCTCCCAAGACAGATGAGGGAGATGCAGCAATTAAGACAATAGATGTGGATGACACAAGGTGTATAGAGGCCTACCTTCTATGGTGGGTGTCACATCATTGGATCTTTTTGTTTTTTATTTTTGTATATGTGGCAACAACACCGCTAGGAGGAGGAGTAGAGGGGAAATAACATACCCTCGATAGTGTAGTAGCAGTGATAACATAACATGAGTACTTGTGTAGTGATGTTTGATGATTTTTTATTTGTTTGTGTAATTATTTATGTTGTCTAATTTGTTGTTCTATGGATGTAGGTGATCTACATTGGTCACTTATTGTGGACACATCCATCCTCACATTGACATGGAATGTGCCAACTGATGTACTCATGGGTGGAGGTATGATAGAGCGTGTAGATGATATTGCGGGTGACAATTCCCATTTGTTCAATCCAATGATGGTAGCAGTAGTGATGTGAACATGTTGTTGAGTGAGAAATATGAGGCATGAGATGAGACACGGTGAGTTAGAGAGGCTATGAGTGGATGTCACTTGGGAAAGGATGTATTTACATGGTTTGTTGAGTTATAGGGTTGCTTCATAGAGAAGTTGTCTAAGGTGACATTATTGTGGATGCAGGTAGAGAGATATAGTGGTCGCGATCAGCATTGTAGAGTGAGAAATGAAGCTTCTGGTTCTAGATCTCTCACAGTGGAAGATAATGATAGTCATGATGAGATATGATATGTACTGATGTATCGATTTAGGGGGACTTGTCCCCCAAAGATGAGATGTTTTGTAACTATTATTGTAAATGATATATATATATATATATATATATATACATATGGACTTATCGGCATATTATTGTTGTATTTGATAATTTTTTATGTGATGATGTGATTATTGGGAATTTTACCTTAATGTATGATGCATTGATTATTGTTGATATATGTGATGCATGATGTGTTGAGTATTGTTTGTATTTAACTAATTCATCTGCAATGGGTAGTTGTTAATATTGAGTAATGTTATTATAGATAGATAAATGATGATATAGTGTATATGATGATACATGACATATGTAATGTGATTGTAAAAAATTGGATTGTATGTAGGAATAAAATTGTGATGAATGATAAAGTAAAAATGAATAATGTGTAAAAGTATGAGATGTTTGTAATAGTGTAGTGAAGTGCATGTTAATATGATGAATATGTGGGGGAAGAAAATTAATGTCCCTCAGTATATAGATGATAAGGTTCAATTATATAATACCCCTCAGAAATCAATAATGAACCATAAAGAAAGAGTGTGTCATCGGGAAGTGATATGATAATGTGTGTGAGATAGAATGATCAATGAAGCATGTACTGCAATAGTGAAGAGATGTTATGATTGTAACATATCCATCAACACTCATGTAAGAACCATAAGAACATGAGTGCTTGATCATGGGGTAAGGTGATACAAATCACCTACCAAAGGCAAAGCTTACACAGAGTGGTGGAAGCATATGGAATGAAATAAGCATGAGTGTATGATCCGAACTGAATGTCATATGGAATAACACCAAGGATGGGTGATGTAATAATGGGAAGTGGATATGTCAAGGGCTATAGAAGCCAATGTGTAGTAGTAACATGGCACAACAGATGACATGGTGCAACAATGGACAGATGAGATGGAGAACATATATTAGAAATAACCTATGGTGGTGGATGAATAATAACCTTAGATCTAGATGAAGGGGATAAATCAACCAGAGTAACAACATGATTCAGTGGGAGTGGGGGCATAGACCACTCACAAGAGAGATATCCAAAGGAAATGATACCCTTATCTTCTAATTATTGCAAGCGATCATGAAGGGTGCAATAGTCATTATAAAAATGTCCATTAAAATGATGATAGTTGCAGTAAGATCTATCACACTAGTGCTGCAAGTGATGAGGTAGATGATGTTAATGAAAAGGTAAGAGAATAAAATTCTTATCAATAAATTTTCTTATCACAACATGAGGTCTAGCATGATGAGAAAAGCGTAATGGCTCCCTTAAAATAGGTATAGAAGTCTGAGGTGTATCCCAACATGGAGGAGGAGATGAAGGATGCTTATGCAGTGGAGAATATTGAACTTTCTTGTGAGGTGGAGGAGATGGAGACCATGTAGGCCACTCAATAGATGGGAGTGGAGAAGACCTAGATGATTCATCAATAAGTTTATGGTTAAATGATTTGACAAACATTTGTTCATTAGACTATAAATCCATAACCATATGGTAATGTTTGAGATGTAAATAGGGATTTCCAATACCATCAAAGAATTAAAATGTAGGCATAACAAAATCCTTAGGAAATGTTGAATTATGAATATTTTTTGGAATAGGATTTCCATGCAAATAATTATTATCAATATATGCATAAAAGGATTTTCTTTCAAGTGTGATAGATTCGACCTAAGATTGTAAGTGGCCAACAACATGCATGAGTGATGAGATTTCTTGTAGAGGAATAGTAAAGGATGGCAATATTGTATTGAGTGGTTATAACTCACCATTATGAGTGATCATAGGAATGTCAAGAGGAGACACAAAAGATGTTAAAGCTAAGGGAACACCATATATGGGTTCAAAAGAGATAATAGGTGGTGAATAACATGAAACATCAATAGAAGTAGTAGGAATAGAATTCAAAACATCATTAGTAGATGATGTAATAGAAGGAGATGAATTGTGCATGTTATTAGAGACAATATCAGAAGAATATGAAATTGGAGAAGGGGATTTATACTCAATAGTATGAAAAAGAAGTAGAATCATTACTATTACGTGTCTCATCAAAATCGAACAAACCTTCGAATCTAATGATTTCATTAAGGATATCATCAACATATAATAAAGGAGGAGGAGGAATATTATGTAATGAATCATGAGAAACATTTTTAGAAATGGGAGTATGACATGCAGCTATAGAATCATCTAAACTAGTATGAGAATAAAATTATGCACATGTTCATTTTCTTCTTGTTTGTTAGCTAAAGCATTATCACTAAGATTAAGAATGAGAATAATAATAACAAAATATAAGTTCTCGTTAAAAATAACAAGAGAAGTGAGGATAAAATAATAACAAGGTCTGTAACTAGAAAATATATTTGGATAAAAAACGATGTTAATGATAAAATGATCAAAGATAGTAGGCACATTACATTCATGAGCTAAGATTTTTCTTCGAGTCTCATTTGGAAGAATAATGTCATGATATAGAGTGGTAAGTTTAGTAATGGTTGTTTCATCATATAGATAGGATCGACACTCATATGAGGCATGACTATCCGAGAGGGAGAATAATTATCCTTATCCATTAGGGTTTTAGTGGATCTTAGGGAAATAATTTCTAAGCTACGGGTTCACCAAAATGATTCAATAAAATATGATTTTTTTATTTAAATCACACTGCAAATATTTTCTTTAAATGATATACAATGAAATATAAATTCTAACCAACCTATTTAATTTAAACTATTAAAGGAAATTAGAGGGGTAAGGTACTTATATTAATTTCACTTATCTTGCAGTGAGCTTGGAATAGAAAATGTGATGAAACAAAAGAATAGATTGTCACAAAGAACCACAAAAAATGTAGCAGATGTGAAAATGGCTAGACTGGAGCACCTGGAGAGGGACAATGGCACCCGCGGGCACCCTAGGGTTGTTTTTGGGTGCCTGGGTCTACAAAAAAGGTCGGGACCTAGTTCTGATATGGTCACTAGGGATTCACACTTATCTAAATTTCATTGCCTATATGTTACACTTAGATTTCTAAGGTACCTGTAAACCTTCATACAAATATCCTCATGCAAAACCCTCAAAAATACATCAAATCCTAAAAAATAAAGATGCAAAATGAGGGGTCATACTGTTCTCAATTGTCACAATGGTGAAGTTACAACTACGTACTACAGTATATCTTAGACCCAATGTAATTCTATGTGCTTGTGTGTGAAATAGTTATCCTAGGTTTCCCTTGTGCCAATGATGCCAATATAGTGAGTGGTATCTAGATAAAATGTAAATGTTTGGATGGAATACAATGAACTCACCTTCGTATGCAGTGTGTATACAGATTAATGTGCCAAAATACATCCCTTTGATGTATGTTGATAGTTATCCCTTGATAATAATTATATTCCCTTATAATGGTATGTATGTTGCGTTTATATAGGGATCTCTTGCTTGAATTTTGACACTAATGACCCAACATACCGACTAGTACCTTAGAGTATGAGAGGGAAAACCAAAAATATCGACCTCAAACATCAAAATTAAGATCAAACATAAATAGGAAATGAGTACCAAAGATAGACATGAGTGCTAGGTGCTAATGTCTAGTCCTAGGTGTTAGTGTCCAGGGACAAGTGATGACAAATGAGCGAGGACTGACAGACAGGGATCCTTCTGACCTGACTAGAACTGGGTGAATGAGTGAAAAGTGTGAAAGATAAACGCAATAAAAACTAACAATAAAAGTGGATAGATTATGGAATGGTTCATAAGTGAATACTTTTCTTACGCAAGATCCATATATAAAAGAATATACTTTGCTATATAGTAAATAGTAATAAGTGTGGGATTTTGTGTCTACAATGTGTGTCTATATATACATATATATTGACTTTCTCAAATTTTTACATTACTTTTTCATATAAAGATAAGTTCTTCATTTGATGTCCTTCCTTTCCTCTTTTTATTTTTATGGGGAGATATTAGGGTCAATAAATAACATGTACACTATTCTTACCTCTTAACAGGGTGGTTTAGTGCCTCTCTTTTTTGGTGTTGGGTCATGTGAACTCAATTCCATCTCCTACTTGAACTTCTCCTTTGGTATAATTTGGGAATGATCACTCCCAATTCTTTAGTAGCTCAAAAAAATATAAAACTAAAAGTGTAACAATAACATAATATCCTTCCTCTGCAAAATGAACAAGTGTACTCCTCCCATGTTTTACATCTCTTTAATTTTTTGTATACAAATTCAAGTTTGTAAAGTTACAAGAATTATTTACATTTGAGTTATAGTTCAATGTATATTGTAGATGTTAACTACACTCTTTGTTTCATTGGTCACAATGAAATGTGCCAATGCCACTACCAAGGCAATCAACTATTGAGTGAAGTCAAATATTTTGTGCACACTCAAGTATATTTTTTCCTTTAAAAGGGGGGAATGTAGATGATAAAATTTTGTAACTTATCTTTTAGAAATGAAATTTTTGGTTGTGTTCATATGCAAATAAAAATGGTCAATTATAAGGCCAAACAATATGTGTGTGTATCAATGCATGCATGTATGTATGCATATATGCATGGATGTATGTATGTATCTATGTATGTATGTATGTATGTGTGTGTGTATGTGTGTATGTATGTATGTGTGTATGTATGTATGTGTGTATGTATGTATGTGTGTATGTGTGTGTGTGTGTGTATGTATGTATGTATGTATGTATGTATGTATGTATGCATGTGCGTATGTATGTCTTTACTTTCTTAAATTTACACATTGTTTTTTCATTCATCCACAAAATAATAATTAACTAAAATAGTAAATCATACCTATGCATAATTCCAAAACTTTAGCTTTTGAATCACTAATTACCGATGCAAATCCATACAACTGAGATACATAGTAGAGTACAGTCTTAAAACCTTCCATCTAATGACTCTTTTTCCAATTTGAATATCATATGTGTGTTGTTTGATCTTCCTAGGTTGAAATTAATATAAATTTTTAACCTATGGTGTAACACCTTGATTGTTTCCCTTGAAAATTAATGTTTTTTTTAAATAGTCTTCAAATTTAATCGCTTGTATGAAACAAAGTTAATTCAGAACAAACTAGTTAACCATTTTTAACAAATATATATTGTAGGTTTGATCCATCTGATAAAGAATTTGTGTTTAAACCATGTGAAACTAATAAGGTTTTATTCTTTTCTCCCTTTAGTCCACTCTACATGAGTAATCATACAATCTTTAGTATATTTTGGTTTACTTTTTTCAAGGTTGAGACAACTATGTTTTTCATCCTTAAATGTCTACCATGAAATTCAATCTTCATATTCTGGTATCTAACATATATAATATAAGGATACAATTGATAGATAATGTAATCATCTACTTGCATTACTTTTACCAAATTTTCCTATCGTGCATAAGCAATGTATCTCGAGACCGCACAAAATCCTAGAGATATAGTTTTATGTCACCAAAAAAATTTCTTGACATAGTTATCTGGATCATTTTTAATAAATACAAACATGTTAAGAAAGAGGAAGAGTGTTCTTTGCATGACCATCTCTATCTATGAAAAATGACCACAACTTACTCTAGGTTCTTACAGAATAGGGAGAGACTACATAATGGAACTACTTCTATTATGCCCTCTTTCCCTCTTCCTTAACTACAACTAGCTAGTACTGTGTCAAGGTAGTTATATGATGACATGAGATTACATCTAATCTACATTTTACTTAAGGTTTAATACCGTAACGGTATTTCTTCTTTGACTATTTCTTTGAAACTTTGGATACTTCTTGTTTACTTAAGTCATATTTGTGAAGTATTATTTATGAATTCCCTAATCATTTGATTGCATTTTCCACAAGTTTGTAATTTATTTTTGCTGTGGAGTAAACTATTAATTATTCTCTTGTAAAGTCATTTTATTAAAGTTATAAATTACCGAGCCAAAGATATGTTTGGTTTACTAACAAGTCTCTTATTTCAAAAATGATAATATCATTTACCTACAAAAGTTATCCTGATATTTCATAAGGAAATAATGATTTATGAATATTCATTCAATGTTAATGATATCCATTTTAATCTCAACTAGGATTGGATTATACACACTCGTTATCATGATTTTTTCATATTATGAAATAAAGACAATGTCGCTACTATTAGAAATATATATATATATATATATATATATATATATATATATATATATATATATATATATATATATATATAAAATTAATAGTGATCCTTAATATCATTTCCATAGTACCCAATTGGATCAATAACTTGTTTACTTTTTTTTTCATTATAAGACTAATTTAGTCAAGGAAATTAGAATAAGTAATAACTTAATATTTCATCAAAGGGTCTTTTGACCACATATTATATTACTGAATTGGTGGTAGATTAAAAAATATGCATTACATTATTTTATTATTAAAAACTTTCAATAAATTGTTAAATCAATTCTATTTATTACAAGTCAACAAAAATCCATTATTTGGGATCATGCATTTTGGACATATGTCCATTCTTGTAATTAGGAATTCTTCATGAAATAATTTAAAATGAACAAGACAAATATTAAAATATATTTCTTCTACATTATATCGTAAGGTCATAAACAATAAAACATATTAAATCATTCAACATTTTAACTTCAAATCTTCTCCTATTTACTTGTGCATCAATTATGAGAGAGAATATACATATCTTAGTTCGAACCAACTAACATGAGATAACTTTCTCATTTCCTAAACCATAATCATTATACAATGATAATAATATTCTAGTTTTGAATCTAAACTAAATCAATTCCTTTATCACATGAAATAAACAATTAATTCAACAAATATAAGTTCATCATTTTTACAAAAACCTATAATAAATCATCTATATTGAATTTTAGTTGTGTTTAATAAAAAATAAAAAATCAATCATTGAATAATGCTCTTTAGCTTATGATACTCGACATCCATTATATTTATCTAAAATTATACATCCAGTCCATGCTTTATACAATTTTTTACCGGTCAAGACATCATTCTGAATAACACGTTATTATCCATAATTCGAAATCAATTCCTTATAATAATAATTATTAAATAATTAGTAACTACACCCACGAGAGAGAAGACAACTTCCTATTGTATATCTTGAAGATATTCAAAACACAAGTAATGAATAATATTCTGAATATCGTGCACAAACTTGGAGCATTATAGAGTAAATAAATACTAATAGCGTTTTATTCTATCTACTCACATATCCATATAAGAAAGAAAAGAACAATTGGTTATGTTAAAAAAACACACATGTTTATAGGCAACAATCCCTTCATACATAAATCATTTAAAATTATATTTTATAACTATACTAAATTAAATATCTAAACATACAACAATAGTCAACATGTAGGCCTTTATGGTTATATATAAACTAAAATACCACATATTAATCATTCAACTCAAAATATCAAATAGTCTAATATCTAACCAAGGATCTAAGATCTAGAGATAAAAGAATAATGTAATTCTTCAAAATGCAGTCCAACTAATATATTTAAAATTTCCTATCAAAAGACCAATTACTCAAATCTTAAACATTGTCCCAACAGGAATTTTTCCCTTCAATGTTCCTAAAAAATGCAAACCAGAATGTAGACCTGTATGGGTGTTTATTATTGCTATGAATAGTGAAACATTGTAGTCCCAGGCACAAGAATAAAATTATAAACACGTCCTACATGTAAGGTGTATAAACCCAATATAAAATGCAGTTCATATCTCCTTAACTTATAATCTCATTTCCTTCACACAATAGCACATACCTAGATAGAAAAACACATTCCAAGCCTATTATCCCTTATTTTTTAATAAAATATGCATACCCATAAAATGTTTTAACCTCCAACACATAATTCTATATGTCATTTTCACATGAAATAAAATAAACAATTTGAATTCTTATAAAATCCATTCCTAAAAAATGTATGTAATTTCCCATTTACAAACAAATTATATATCTTTCAATATGAAATCCAAACAAGCAGTTCGAACTCAACACACCTAGAATGTTATTACCAAATAAAATGTATAATATTTGTAGTCTCTTATTTCACCTAAATGTTATGCATGTTGGCACCTCATTCAGATATATCTGAATGCTCATCCGAAGCATGCGAAGCTATCAGGTCCCTCCTTTGTGATGTTTTTCAATATGTTAGCATGTAGATACATGGCGATATATAACCAATAACTCATTCAATCATACTAATCATTTCATGTGTTCAATTGAAAATACACATAATAAGTAAACATATACATCAGATAACAATTAAGATCAATTACACTATGTAGTCACCATATACAAACACATCAACTACCAGAATTCATCTGCCATAATCCATTATAGAAAATTATTACATAACAGAAGCTGAATACATCATCATAACTAGGCACTGGAACATGCACAACATCAAACCCTAAGCCATAAATACTCTCAACACTCAAACATGAAAAATAGTACGTGGTCCCAAAAAAAGACTTAAAATATATACCTATAGGGGTGGGTACTTTCCATTTACCACCTATGTACTTTCAAAATAGACTTCATGCTCAGAAGAGCCATGCATTCATTACATGTGTGCTTAAAACTACTAATAATAGACATTCCTATAAATAAGTATTGATTTTAACCTACTAGTATCTCGATCCATGTATGACCTTTCATCTATGATTTATCCCAAAAATATCCCTTGTTTGGTCGCCAAGTTATTCTAATTTTCTATTTTGTGTGATCTACAATCCAAGCATGCGCCATTTCAAATGTACCTTCACATGTGCACATGCACCCAACGTGTATGCCTCACTCCTCCACATACTCCCCACACTTATTAATTTTTGTTAGTCCAACATTACCACACACGAATTACATTAGCGTCATTAGTAATGGGGTGTCTCATATTGTAGCCTTAAAGAATAAAGAATATTTCTTTAAACAATGAAAAAATGAAAGAATGGGGAATGTTCTCTGCATGTCATCTTCCTACTCCTTAACTGACACCAAAATTTCGTGGTTATCCTTGTTAATTGTACTTTCCATATCATTCCACTTTTTCAGCCCCTGTTTTATTGTATTAGGGGAATTCCCAACTATCCCTTCCATCTCCTCTAGATTCATATCTTCCCCTTTGTGCTTTATCTCCCTTGTTACTCCAGTTAGGCCTGAGATCATTACCTCCATAAATTACATCCTTTGTGCCACCAGTGATCCAAACTCCTTTGTTATTGCATCATGTGGCTCCCTTGCTACCTTAAGTGCATCGAGATTATTTTACATCATGACTATCTTCTCTTCCCTTCCAAGCACATCATCCTTCCTAGTGGCGAGCACTTTGTTTTCTTATCAGACTGTGTATGCCTCAAGGATATTCTCTCGATCCTTGAATTTTTTCAATGCATAACCTTCCTTATTCATCTCATCCTTCAACATTTTTAATATTGTGTCATACTCCTTAATGTTGTGTGCTATAATCTTCTTATTCTTCTCTTTTTCTACCACATTGTCTACTTGAATTCCTCCTTGCATGCTCAACTTCTCCTTAAGAAACAAGTGAACTAAATCTTGAATAAAGTGCAAGTCTAATGGGTATGTATGTTGCGTTTGTTCATCAAATTATGGATGCACCCTCCAGAACCTCACTTCAAATGTTGGAAGAAAATTTTATAATTTCCTTCTAACATTTCACTTCTCTGTCACGTACCTCAGTCAATTGTTTAATTTCCTTTTCCTTATTCTTATCATCCTCCAACAATGTTCTGAGTGTAACCATTTTTTCCAAATTATTCTTAGCCACCTCTTCTGTCATTTTTATTAAGGAATTATTTTTGTGCTCTTGTATGAACTTTGTCGGCTTCACCATGAATTGGGTTACTTGAGGCACCTTCTTCATCCTCTTCTTTATGCATGCTTCCTCGTTGACATCAAATTCTGGATCATCCATGTAGGTATTCATCATCTAGCTTAGCATCTTCCTCGAATGCATGTTTTTTCCCTTGGGATCTATCATTTCCCACCCATATAACTCTTCATGGGAAATTATACTCTAGTCTCACATAAATTATCTTACTTGGGTCATTCACATACCAAAGTTCTAAAATTTATAAGATTTCTTCTCCCCTTTTTCTTTTATACCACCTACCTTTGGGAATATTTGTTCCCATGTTTGAGAGCATACCTTCTCCTTTTTCTCTAGGGACTTCCTTATGTGCCCCATATGGCTCACATATGATACTCTCATTTTCTTCATCTCCTCTAATGGGACCTTCCTCCTCTCGCTAACTAAGAACTTATTTTTCATGTTGGGTATCTTCATCTTGGTGCTGCTCTTCACCTTGTTATCTGCATCCCCATCTAACATTACTTCCTCCTCCTTATCATGTTGTGGCATGAGCTTGTATCTTCTATTTGTCTTATTCTCTGAACTTGGCTTGATCAGTGATGTTCTTGGAAACCTCCTAATAGTCTGTGATGCCTCAACGCCACTTCCTTACATCTTGGTTTTTCTCCTGAGCTTTCTTATGTAACCCTACTTCACCATGTTTCCTTCTTCTTTTCTTGTTTCCTCAGCTTCTAGGTCATTTCTCACCTTTTATTATTCCTTCCCTTAAGGACTATTCTCATGTGGCCTCTTGGTACTTGCATTTTTTTTTCTTCTAGTGATATGATCTAGTACACTTCTATCTTCCATCTCTTCTTCCTCATCCTTAGTTTTTTCCATTTCCTTTTTCCTTAGAGGGGTGGGTTCATGCTCCTTCCTAGTACCAACTGTATGATTTTTTTTTGGAAGGTTCGAGAGTTTAAATTAATCTTCAATATAATTCACATTCACCAATCTAGGTTTAAGGTAGATATATACCTTAGCCACATTAACCTTCCCTACTACCAAAGTCATAGAATTTATAATGATATCATCTGATTTCATGGTCTCGATGTAAATAGACTTACCCAAATACATATAAGTTTTGCAAAGTGTATGGTAGTCGTAATCTACCTTATCTACATCAAACCTGAGCTTCTGTGCATTTGGGAATTTATTTAGTGAGGCATGAAAGTAGCACACTATAAATTCATAAGAAAAATTGCACCATGGGCTCCACTTACTAGTCTTCATCTAAAACCTCCCAATGCAGTAGTGTTGGTAGACTAAAAACTCGGCCTTCCCATCCACCATTGTAGACAAGTTGATTGGTATGTTCCATTCTTTCCTAAATTCCTTGCGCATTCTTCTATACCACATCTCTAGCCAATTTTTGTAAGTGTCACCCATGGCTCTATCACAGGTATAATTTTCCAATCTTTCAGCTAGTGACTTCTTCTCAGGTGGGTACTACCACATTTTTTCCTTAGGTCCATCTAGGACCCTAATCTCTACAAATATGATCAATAAGAGGATTCTACCCCGTGAAATATTATCACCCGCACGTGCTTCCTTGATAATTACTTATGCAATGAATGTAGAAAAATTGTATAAAGTCTCCTCTACCATCTTCTTTGCAATATGGATCCATTTCTTGTTCTCTTGGATCCATCTCTCCTCATCATTTATCTTAGTCAAGACATGTGCGGATATTTTAACGATAGGATCAATTACCTTTGAGACATCCATCACGCTCCCCCCTTCTGATATGATATCTCAATGGCGTGGCCTCCACACCTACTTCATTATCTCTATCACTAGAAATTTCAATACCTGAACTCTGTAATCCTGTAAGTCACCCAATTAGTGGCACAATGATTTATAATTACCTTCCCATGAAGTAGAAGAAGTCCTCATGGACTCTTGACATCAGGCATTAATAGATTCTTTCTAGTTTGCCAAAGTATGGAAACTCATAAATCTATAAGACTCTAGCTTTAAACAATGTCTTATACCCTTCATCATTGTAGATCAGTTTGTCATCCTCATTATACAAATTATTCTTTTTGATCAACTCTTTATGCATCTAGTATCTATTTGCACTGGTGTAATGATTATAATCACTTACTTTACATCTAGGAACATGGGATTCCAAAACATGCCCCACGATTACGCCCTTGGGATTGTGTATTTATGAAAACCTTTCCTCGAATGCTTCCTCTACTTCTTCCTCAGGTTCCTTCTACTTCTTTCTCCTTGTGTCTACTGCAGGTGCTATTTTTGGTGCCATAACTAACATTTGTAAATTATCCTTTCCTTTTTTCTGTCTTCTTCAACCTCTGTCACCCTGAACTTTCATGCCCTAACTAAATTTTATTTTTCCAAAATCCTATCTCCTTGAACCCTACTCTTCACGCCTTTTACTTTCTCTCACACTTCTTACGAAATATCTCTACTATGGTGGTGACAAAATTCAACTGGTTCAATTGAATCTTGTCTTCACTTCTCATTGTGCACTCATTCAGACTTTAATTCTCTCTTTTAAGGCTCGATTACTCAAACATGCAAGGTAAGAATGAATTTTCTTGCATTACTTTTATAGATTTTAAAAAAATTCCCACATTAAATGATCCTCACCTACCACCATACCCATCTTTAATTACACTTTTCTTTTTCTTTTTCTACACTTTTCAATTTTTTCTTCAATTATTTTCATTGGTTTCTTCTACACTTTTAGCCGTAACATTTTTAATGCACCCCACTACTCCTCAGACAACAAACCTCCTTACGTGCGCCTTCATGCACCAAAGTACATAATCCTCTGGGCCTCATACTGAGTAGTTCACCATGCCACTTCCTACCTAATTTTACTCGGTGTGACCCTTTTCTTATGCATTGTATTTATCTAATAAATTTCCTTACTATCACTATCCTTCTTATTTCACATGGAACCTTTTTCCATACATTTGTAGTGTACAACATAACATCATACCAATGCGCACATATCACTTTCTATTTCAAATTACCCTTGGGTGCCCACAAGATCTCTTTTTCATGCACTTACACCTACAATTGGTTCACTTAACACTAAAGGTATGCACCATCCTTTGCACATGAACTCAATAAATAGTAATCATCTTCTAACATGTGAACATGCTTATTATAATAAAACAAGGAAATACAAAAATAACAATGAAAGGAAATAAATGAAAGAGAAATCTAATATAAATGGCAATGCTATCTTATTAAAAACACCAAGAAACCTTATTTATAGTAGGGCATCATCCTAATCCCATTGAAGTAACCGGGCATCATGGTGTCATCCAACACCTGTAACTGGAAACTACCTAATGCAAGTATCTTGGTTATGATAAAATATCCCAATTAATGCACCGTTATCTTTCCTAGGCACCATCCAAACTTTGATTCATAGATAAGGACAATCTTTCCAACCTCAAACATATTATTATTAATGTGTTTATCATGCCATGTCTTTTGTCTTCCCTTCTTAGTCTTCTGGAGCCACCACACAATGACACATCATTCATCTAACTACATTAATTTGTCAATGTGCTTTTCCACATCTTGTTCATCATCAATTCCTCCTATGTGCGTAATTCGTATGGATGGTAACATAAACTCAACTAGAAGTACTTATTCTACATCCAAAAACCAACTGAAAAGGTGTGGCCTTATTTAAACTTTTATAATTGGTCCTGTAAGCCCAAAGTACAACTGATACTTTATCATCCCAATCTTTCTTTCCAACATCAAAGATTTTTGTCAATGTTTGTTCCAATATCTTGTTGAAATCCTTTGTAGTTCCATTAGCTCGAGGGTGCTAAGGGGTATTTTTATGGTGTGCCACCATAAAATCATCTAATATGATTCTTATTATCTCATTCAGAAAATGATTTCCTATATCACTCTTCAATGTCAAAGGATAACCATACCCGCTAATAATGTTTTCCCGTAAAAATCTTTCTGTTGTAGCTACTGCACAATCCTTTGTATGTGTTGTTTATGCCCATCTTGTAAGATAGTTTGTACAAGTTATAATTTAGCATGCACCAGTCCTACACGTGGATGTTGAAATATTCCTACAAATTCAGTAGCCAATTTCTCAAATGGATCTGTACTTGTAATAGGTCGAAGTAGCATCTCATCTCTATTTCCCAATTTTCCAAGGTATTAATAATGATCACATGATTTCACATATTCCTTGGTATCCTTGTACATTATTTTCCACCAAATTCCATCCATTGGAATCTTATGCATGGTAGCATCACCAACGTAATGTTCTCCTACTATTCAAACATGAGCCTCATCCATAATGGTGTCATGCTCATGCTGTAAAACACAACAATGTAAGAATTCATCATGGTCTAACTTTTACAAATCTCCACCAATCAACTAATAAGGCACCATATGTATTCCAAGTTTTTTTTCTTCAGCATATTCATTCCTTTAGGAGCCTCTCCAGTGAGCAAAAATACTACAATATCCTCTAATTATATGGGCACGTAGTTTAATCAAAATAATTGTGCATCCGACATAGTGTCTTCAATGCTCTGCATGTCCTCACCTGAATTAATCCTTAATAAATGGTCAGGTCTTGAATCACTCTTACAAGGTTTCACAACAACTATGAAGTAAAATTCTTGAAATATAAGTATCCATCTATAAATGTGCCCTTGTAAAATAGGTCTTTTGAACAAATACTTGAGTTTCATATGATATTTATAGAAACTAAATGGATTTTCCAAAAAGTAATGTCTGAATTTATGCAGTGCATAGATCATAGAAAAATATTTTTGCTCAATAGTTGTGTAATTATTATCAGTGGGTGTAAATTTCATACTTGCAAAGAAAATAGGATTATGTATAATCCCTTCTCTTGGATGTGCCAAAACTATGCCAATCACCATACCAGAGGCATCAACATGAACATGGAAAGGTTTTTTCCACAAAGGAAAGCAAAAAATGGGTGCAGTAGTCAACATGTCCTTTAGTGTCTCAAACACTTGTTGTAGCGAGTCACCCCAATAAAATTTCCCTTTAGCCTTAAATTAAATTTTGGTGTATCCTTTGATGAAATTATTGTAGTAATCTCTGTGCCCCAAAAATTTTTGTACCTCACTTTGATTGGTAGGATCTTAAAATCCTAAGATCACATCTATCTTGGTTGGGTCTACCAAAAATCCCTCTTTGCAAATGATTTGTCCCAACAAGGTTCTAAATGGTGTAGTAAAGTTGTACTTTTTAATGTTGAGAGAGATGTTCAACTATCTACACCTCTAAAAAATAAGCCTTAAATTATCCCAATGACCCTTTACTAATCCATATACTATCCAATCATTCAGGTATACCTGTAAGAACTTATGAATAAAATATCTAAAGGCATGAACAACAATGTGTGAGAACATTATTGGTGCATTCTTCAGTCTAAAGGACATAACTGTATAGACAAAACTTGCCCACTCAGTGGTGAAACTAGTATTCTCCTTATCTTCTTTCACAATGTGCACCTGGGGATAACCTAAAAATATGTCTTTAGAATGATATATCTCATTCCCAACAACTCCCTCAAGGATTTCTTCTATGAAAGATGTGGGGTAAAAGGATATATAACACATGAAGATTGAGCTCCCTATAATATACATAAAAACCTTATCCTGTCATCCTTCTTAATGCTTACAACCATGGGGATGGCCCATTTATATTAGTCATTAGGCTCAATAATTCCATAATTGAGCATCTTATCAATTTATTCTTTCACCTTCACGCGTAGATTAGGATTCATCCTATATAAGGCCTTTTCCTAACTGGGAGTGTTCCTTCTTTTAGGTTGATCTTCATCTTTCGTAAAGAAGGATGCACACCTTTGAATTCATGGTAACCTCATGAGTATAAATTATGAAAGACACATAAGATCTCAATAATCTTTTCTACTTCCTTCTTTAACCATTAATCACCAATAATGGCCTCCTTAGGGTCATATTCTATACCAATCTTAACCTCCTTTATTTCCAAAGGAGCATGGTAGGTGCATGCTTTTTCATCTGTAGAATCCATTACCTCGAATACACTTTCATGTGGCTAACCTATAAATTTTCAACTTCCTCTTCATCAATCATATATACCATTTTACCCTTTTATTTTTATTTCCAAACGTGACTCATTTGTACCTCATTTGTCTCCTCAAGATCAAGCCACACCTAGAGATTGAGTTCTCTAAATATATCTAGCATGAGCTCTTTTTCCTTCATGTTATCCCCCAATGTGATGTGCTTCATCGTCTACAATGCTTCATGGACTGGAGGTTAGTAGAAAAGTAATCAAAAATTTTAATCATACCTACAGTCATCTCTTTCTAATTTGATGTTTCTATTTTCATCCCAACATGGACATATTAGGCACACATGCATCCATGCAATGTGGAGTAGAACTTATGTACCCATAGTGATGGTGGTAAATCCTCCTAGCCCTGCACTGATTATCTCTCACACTCATGGATGTGATGTGAAGACAAATCCTTACCATGAAATTCACAAATTTGCATAGGTACATTTCTCTGAGTGAACTTGGTGGAAAAGATTATTCTCACTTCTTCCCACTCCAAGATGTTATCTCCATATTTTTCCCACCAGTGCATTATTTTCTCACGCAAGGTATAGACTAGCATATTCCTTCTATCTCCTTCATTTTTCCACTTCGTTTCCATAGTGCACAAGAATGTATCGGGCTTCCCTTTGCCAATATACCTTGGTACCTGATCTAAGCACAAACACCTCACCATGTGTAGTCTGATCATCCTTGTGACTTTCCCTTTAACTTTGCACCTAACCATTTCATATGTGTCATGAACATAGTTATAAAAAATAACACTAGTAGTGCCACTTATAGACTATGTGTCCTCCCACTAAAGAACACCCTCTTTTGATGGTTATATATTCTCTAGATTACACATCGTCTAAGCATAAATGTGACTAAGATATTCCTCACTCAAAGGCTCAACATAAGGCTCCACCTTCTCCTCAAACAAGGGTATGACCACGCACTCATCCTTGTTCTCAAAAATAATATATCTCTTTTTGAAGTGAACTCAACATTGTTTTCATAACACTAGGGCTGCCCAAGTTATGCTAGAAATCTATCTACTTCTGCAAGCTCCAAAACCTCAAAGTCACCACTAAAATTGGCTCCTTAGATGATAATAGATACATCCTTTAGTAAATTAAAAGTAATTTCCTTAGTTTTTTTTTCCATATACAACACATTTATAGATGGTTGTAGTGTAGGTCTTCCCATCTGATTTTATGCTTCCAAATTGATTAGATTTACCTTAGCTCATGTATCTATCAAGATATTACTTACAAGCCAACCATCAATTATCACGTCAAGTGTGATCTCCTTGTCAAGTTCATGTTCCTATTGTGGTAGATTAGCATGAAGTATCTACCTATCGTGTTCAACTCCTTCATGTGGTATTTTATCTCAGAGTCATTCCCCTAGTAATGGGATTATATTCTCCTCGTGAAACATCTTACATACCTCTTTCAATTCATCCACATCCTTTTGTGGGATCTCAAAATTATTTTCTTTCTCTCTTCTACATGCCTACTCTTTTAAGCATTATATTTCAGCCTACAAATCCATAATGAATTACATCATCTCTTGGTAGAATTCCTTCTAATGTGCCACGTTTTGATACTTAGCATGTATCACTTCCTCCTATGTAATGATAGGCTTAGAATTTAGAGTTTTGTGCGTGCATTTTTCCTCAGCATGCATTGTAACCAACATGAGTTGTAGTTCTAGATCAGTCTTCTTAGGCATCTATTAATCAACATTCATGTGTTACACCTTGATCATTCTTGCACCCTTATCTTTCTTCTCTTTTTTACTCATGTGATCATATAAGTTTAGGAATTCCTTCAAATTTTGTGGATTCCCACACCATGAGCAAGCTACATTCTAAGGGCAATCCTAGTGGTAATGATTAGGAAACCCGCAAGTATAACAATTACCTTGAGAAAAGCTACCTCTATCACCACTGTGATCTTGGCCATGATATACTCCTCAGAAGCCTCCATTCCCACTATTTCCATAGTTGTTCCCTTCATGAGTATAATCTTCTTGTTCCTTTGATCCACTCATCGCACTAGTATGACGCACTCTTGTATCAATGGATTCATGGATGTGATTAATTAATGTGTAGTAAATGGTGTTGTGAGTGCGGGATTTACAAATCTTACATACATGGACACCTTTTTCTAGAGCACGCACTGTAAAAGAGGGAAATCATAGACATCATGGTTCAGATGATAGAATTCACAATCTAGTAGTAATGTGTGCACTGAATTTTATGGGAAATTATATTTAGTATGTCCCTCCATGTCAAAATATATGCACCATATTCAATTGCAAGTATCATGTACTAAATTTGAAAAAATATTCTCCAAATGTTTTTCCATGGGTGCAATCTATGCCTCCAAGAATAGAATCACTCTAGTATCAACACTTCCAACAGCCTCAGTTCACAGAGAGGATTTCAAAGCCTCTTGTGGATCTAAATATTTATTATGAGAGGGTATTATTCAAAATGGATTCATTAGTCCTCCAAAAAACCATTGTGCATGCTGACTAGGATGAATTTCATAAGACAACTTAGACAATAGAGTCTTAAAATGCATATTATACTCTCATACACTTTCAAATAAATCGTTCTTGATATCCTTGAGTGCACTGATGCTTTGATCCTCAAACTATAGAATGTGAAACTCTACCAGAAATGTAGAATGTTAGGCATCGTAATCCACCATAGTTTGATGAGGGTCATAATTCTTGTACCAACTATGTGTGTGCCCTTGTAGCATAGTAAAAAACTGACTAACCTTCCTATCTGAGGTTATAATCCCCTTATTGCACCATAGTAGCTCACACTTGTACAAATTTTCTACTACATCTTCAATCCCTCTATACTCTGGTAAATGGAGAGACATCTCATAGTAAACCCAAGGTGTTAGATGGAATATTTCTGATTTGGTGGTTGATTCGGAGGTGGTTGCAGTCCCTATCTACTAGATCTAGATCTAGAACCTCCATCAGTATTTCCTCCTGATCCACCTAATCCTCCCAAGGCCCCTACTACAGACTGTGGACCATTTAATGTACTTCATTAGGTCCTAGTTTTGGTACTATACTATACACACATGATTTGCGTGGGCACATCTTCTAGTGTATTACTCCCAATGATATGCATGCTAACATTCTATCATAATGACACACCTAAAAATAACCGTAAAATGAACTCCCAAACTATGGTGTTGTGTTTCCATGGGCGTGTTATTAACCTTATCTCCTAAATTTAAAAAAAAGTGATATCTACTCTTTTTTTTTACCTACACTAGTCTGCTTCTCAGTGACTACTTATGGATTTGGAACACCAAACACAAGTGCTAGGTGGCTAGGTGGGATTAGATGGATGTATATGGTACTCATGCTCTCCTCTGACATGCTCTCATCTAAAGCTGAAGGGGATTCTCTAATACACTTAACCAATGTTGGGAGAACCAAATGTTGTGGCTCCTATTCTTCTACAAGAGCTTCAAATCCTTCATGAGTCATCTCTCTCAATAACACCATTGACTCTACAACTTCTGTTGATATCTCCCTTTCCCAAAATTCACTATATCTAAGTCATATTTCCTCTCTCAGCATTGTTTCTACCAAATTTTCCATCTTTATTCATACCTACTCCTTCCCCTGCATGTGGTGGGAGTTTAGCTAGCCATGGGTAGGAACTCTAAATCTAGTTCTATTTTCAAAATATCGATTGATAATGGTATAAAACACAAATAAGATCCTCTATGCTCACATAAGAATCTAAATTTAGCTTCCTTTGGACATAAATAAGTAGAAATAACATACTCTAACATATAACTACTCAATACTCCATCCCACCAATGATCTAAATCTCTAGTCCACTCCACATAAGTGTTTGGATATGTTTTTACTTTCCTAATTTAAATTAATGAAGTGGTACAGTAAAAACAAAACTGACCTTAGTAGACAATGGGGTTTACCGATACTCAGGGAGATGGATGTTGAATCTGATGTTTGATTAAAGTTTTTCACATTAGAATAAATGTAGTCTGCCTATCCTACTAAGAAACCTACACTCAAAGATAGTAAATAGAAAGGATTAGGTAAATGGATAGACTAGTTACTTGATAAAGGATGATTCCGGGAATCCAAAGGGACTTCCTTGGAGGATGAAAACTTTCTTTATAACAATTAAGTGAATTGACAATGATATAGATAAAGACTAAGATATGTGATCCAAATGGATATGTGGATAGCAGATGAGAATCTCTATAACTCTAAGTTGAAGGGTAAGTCCTATGTCGATTCAAAAGTGGCCTAAGTGATAGTGGATGTAATTTTTATGCATTCTAAGTAGTCATACCAAAAATCCTTAGTCTATTTCTAGATCTTTTGAGGGAATTCAAATTGATCTTCAATGATCTCTTCATCAACAAAAAATTATATTGCACAAAGTGTAAGCTCGTGCATGATATTGTATTATTCCCAGAAGAAAGGGTTCTCGACTATAGGAAGATCATAAATGTTGGTAATTATATTTGAATGGCTAGGAACTTCCATCTAACATAGATCCATACTTGGAAACAACATGTTAAATGCATAGAGTTTGATAAAATATGATATCAAGCTGATAAACCAATAAAAATATAAAATTGACAAGAATCGCCTACGATTTAGGCCAATAGTTGGTGATTAGGATGAATCTCTATAGATTTATGTGATTTTTACGGTCTTGATAAAAATGAGAGTTTGAAGCTCTAAAATAATGTTTTTACTAATTTCAAGGCTTATGATGACTTAAAAATGACAAAGAGAGACATAGGAATACCTTTGGATAGATGAATAGCTAAAAGATACCTCAAATCTATAGTGGGAATGATATGAGTTGATAAGTTGTCTGGTCATGTTCCTGGGAAGTTGGGTGATGATAAAGTCCACAAAAATGCCTGAAAATGATTGATGTTGATGCATGAAGATTTCTAGGACTTTTTGATGTCAAGGGATGAAGTGCTGGCTTGAAAGGGAGGTGTCAAATCAAATACTGAAGCTTGGAAATTGAATATCCCTAAGAAAGAGCACAAAATTTCTATTTATAATCACTGGAAATTCACAATTTACAGGGAAACAACTATAAAAGTGGTTAAAACCACTTCTAATTAGGGGTTTTTGTTTTTCATATGTGATTAAATGACTAAGGGAAGGCTGGGGACGAGGTGTAGAGGTTAGGAAGGTTATAGGATGGTTAAGACACTATTGATTTGGTTTTTTTCTTATTTGATTTTAGTCTTCAAGTGGTTTTGGGTATTTTTAAGAGAGGTCAAATGAGATTTTATAGATGTGAAATGATGTTTATGAGGTGTGGAAGAATACTTACATGGAGTAAATATTTTGGATATTTTATCCTTAGGATAAAGGATATATGAATTAAATAATGTGTTGAGATGATATCATTGTGAAGATGGTGTATTTAGTGAAGGAAATTAGCAGTGAAAATTTTGAGTTTCTACATTTGCCCCTTTTTGTCGACTAGTTAAGTTGAGAAAAAGTGCTACACAAAAATAATTTTTGATATATTAATTTCTATGTGTGATCCCCCTCAAAATGGGGTGACTACAACGCATTGTAAGGAATACCATTTTGATAGGTTTAGTTTAGATAAGTTTGATATGTGTTTCGTTAAAAATTATCCTAAGTTGGGTTATCGAAACGATAGGTGTTACCATGGAATCAAGTGATAGGGGAACCAAGGGATTCGTTTCCTATAGACATATGATTCATAAGGGTAGGATACAAGGATAGGAAAGTTAAGTAATGTGGGGAAAAAGGGCTTGAGTCACATAGACATATGACATAGCCCAGACTAAATAGATTTTGATATTTGATTTTTTAAATTTCAAGGATTGGAGGTCCTTTTGATGAGAAAATTTGTTGGAAAATATGATAGAGTGGTATAGATGTGAAAAAAATGATTCAGGGTAAAAATAATATGAATCAGGAGCAATCCATAATGATCGTCAGCGATTTGGGTGAATCCTCAGTGATTTGGGTGAATCGTTGACAATTCTTGTGGAAATTTGGTGGAGGCTATAAAAGCCCTAGGTCGATGCTGAACAATTTATTTTTTTCGACTTGTATTTATGATTTGAAGAGCTAAAGGGAGTGAAAACATGGTGTGAGGGAAATGACGTCATCAAGAAGGAAAAGGAAACCCATACGGGAAGAGGTAAGAGCTTAATTTTTGTCATTTTTGTTGATATTTATCTAGTTTTGATGTTTTTTTCATTTTTGAGGGCATAGAGGGTTTTTTTTTAATTTTGTTGGAATCGTCGATGATCAAGGTTGATTGCAAGTGATTTAAGGGAATCAATGGTGATTTGTCTATGTTTTCTACAACTAGATTAATTTTTTAATGACCTATTTTTTTGATGATTTTTGTAGTAAAAATGGATTCTAATGTGTGTTTTTATGTGTTTATGGTTGCAGGTGAATGTGAAGTTGACTATTCTAGATAAGATTCTAGTGATCCTAGTAGAGGTGCAAGAGGATATGTTAGATGATAAATGGAGTCATATGGAGGAGGTGGGATTTATAGGGATGTAATATTACAGACATATTCATAGATGTAGAGGGTTATTGTTGGCATTGATGGAAAGATGGGATCTGACCACCTTTACATTTTGGTTATCAATAGGTGAGATCATTATCACTGTGGAGGATACCCATAGGATTACGAGGATACGAATCCATGGAGAGGTTATTTATTATATTCATGAGACAGAGAGAGAAGATGTGATGAGAATATTGTATGGAGATGAGGTAGATAATCTCAGATATACTTCAAGGGGTTTTTTATTATCAGTCTCTATATTTTGCAGAGAGAGGGATGTACTTAGATGAATATGTTGATGATGGGTATTTCATGTTTTTATTTACCTAATTCCAGAGGGGGGATATTTCCATGGACTATGATAGGAGTGGTTTCCGAGATGATGAAACATTGTACTATGTTTTATTGGGCCCCTACATTACTAGCACAAACATACAAAGAGCTATGGGCTTGGAGAGTACACAAGAGGTTTGGGATAGATGTTGTGTTTCTATTACAATGTTTTTTGTTTAATCATATTGCTATAGCTCATCCGGATGGTTCACCATGGGGTGGTGTAGACATGATTGGTAGATTAGTTGGATTCATGAGATGGTGAGGAGATGTAGGATGGTCCAGAGGGAAGAGGAGGGAGGCTCAATACAGAGATCTCCTTACAGGGTTATAGGTGGTATATGTTTTGTGGAGACTGTATGTTGATTTTATAGTGAGGTGAGATTTAGAGCTTGAGTTCGATGGTTCACAACAGGAGTAATAGGTGTAGGGGATACAATGGGGAAAGTTGGAGCCCTTCAGATTTATTCATGTTAGATGAAAGTTTGGTTTGATACAAGATGTTCCAGAGGCTCTAGTATTATATAGATGAGATGAGGGAGATGTTGACACTCCCAAGGAAGTTGTGGGATGGAATCCAATTATAGCTAATGAGTAGGGAGTCATGGGTCTAGATGAGCATGGTTACTTAGTGTCGATTGATGATGCTGAAGTGACTTCTGGTTATATGCAGTGGTTTACTGGTGCATATATAGAGTTTGAGAGGGATCACTTTTTTTAAATAGGTAGGAGAGTGTGTGCTCAAGTAAAGTGAGCACATGATATTATTGATGTTAATGATGATGACGAGGGATATGGAGATGAGGATCACTTAGAGGCCACAATTACATAGTTAATGGCCAAAAAGTCTGTAGTGGAGGAATAGAGAGATATTATGCAGAGGGAGAGGGATGATTTGATTGGGGTGACTGCTACTTTGATTACTGAGAGGGATGGTTCAATAGATAAATGGGGTTGACTTAGAGTGTAGTTGGCATAGGCCACAAATGATCGAGATCGATACAGATAGTAGTGAGAGACATTGAAAAGGGATCTCGGTATTACATTATCTTTGATATCATGTGTGGAGTTAGTGAATTTTTCTCAAGCTAGAAGTCAGATGAATGCCCTAGGCATGATCAGTTATTCCTATTATTAGTCTATACTAGTAGAGTTGGCTTATTATGAGGATATGATGATACATGACTTTCCTAATGTGGTTCTCTATACCGATCATATGGTGCAGCGAGTAGCAAATCCTAGTGCTAGTGTGGGTCAACCACCTCGAGGACCGGGTGGAGGATCTGGTGGTGACGGTGGTGTACAAGGAGGTGATGAGAGTGTTTTTTTTTCTAGTGATTTTCTTAAAGGTTTTCATCTCACTGACTATTTGCTTATACATATTTGTGTTTCTATTTGATATGTACATGGATCTGTGTCAAGCCTTGATATATAGTTTGTGATATACAGAGTAAGGGGAGTCCTTGATGATGTATTTGAGACTTCGATGATGATTATATATGTGTATGTGATCTATTTCATCCTATAATTCATGCATTGATTTTGATGTGTTTTTTTATATATCTTATATATTGATGTTTATGTGATTGGATTTGTGGAATTTTAAACTGTTTTTAATTGATTATTTATGGGATTGAATATGGAAATATTATATGATGTGAATGTTTATGTGAGTTATACATTTATATTATTTTGATGGTGATGTTTGAAGATGGTTGTGACTTAGATGTGGATTTTTTTTTATCAAAATGTATTCTATCTTTAAAAATAGGAGTAAAATGGAATGATTGTTTTGATATGGATTTGATACATACGTGATGGGTATAAAATATGAAAGCACTTGCACACTAGGCCTTAATAATAAATGTTAACACTATACTATCAGTAAGTAGTTATATGAGGGATCTCAATTACATAGATGAAGTGATGAGATGTACCTTCCTAGTACATGAATGGAGTTTGACATGTGTAGGTTGATGTGGGAAAGAGGGTTTTCCTTTTTAACAATTTCATAGAGAAATGGTCAAGCTATATATATTTTAATTTTTATGCAAATGGATTGATGCAAGAAGTTTTCTTTGATGGGAAAGTTGATCAATGTGGGAACCTTTCCTAGGATGCTTTTGATATTTGATTTTTTTTAAGGTTGATTGATGCGGGAATCATTTTTACATGGGTAGACATTCTTTGAGGGAGTGGTTTACATTTTGAATTTTGAATTTTTGATTTTTATAGAGATAGTCATCCTTCGAGGGACCAGTCTATAATTTTAACAGGTAATTGTCTTTCAAGGGATTACTCAACTTTTATTTTTGATAATATGATTTTTGATTTTTTAATAGCTATCCTTCAAGGGATTAGTCTATTATATTTTATTTTTGATAGAAAGCATCCATAGATTATTTTTACTTTATTTTGAGCTGAGGGAAAAACCCTAATAGACTATTTTTGAGGAGAAGAAAGAGAGATGTATACGCAACCTACAGATACATTCCCCATGATATGTTTTTAGTTGGTACATAAGGAAGATGAATGTAATGATTACGGAGATCTCATAGAGGGGAAACTTGTCCAAATGAAATATACAATGAATAGAGCCATGGTTTTCATATTTAAGGTTTCGAGGATAGTGACAGAAGACCACATACATTCAAATCATTACTATGATAAAATTACTGGTTGAGGATGGACTAAGAGATCTTGGATGTAACTATTGTCATGACATTCGAAAGGTTAACAATAGAAAGGCAGCAAGTGCAAGTCATTTAGAGGTTCCTTTTTAGGTGTACCATCAAGGGATGTGAGACAATACACTCTAGACCCATACTTGTGAGTAATGATGTATGGACTGATCCAATTAGGGGAAATTTTTTCACATTTACTCCAATCGAAAGTAGTGAAATTTTTATTTTATTTGAGAATGAGATCACAAATTTTGAAGTCACGTTATTTTACATGTTTATTGTATGCATGTTTGATGCGTTCCTGATAAACTTGATGATGCTTAAGATATTTTAAACACTTTTTGGTATTCTCTATTGGAGATAAAGTATTTGATTGATACATGGAGTGATGGGATTTGAACTTTAAGGGGTAGAACCACCTCATATCCATAGATGAGTTAGAAAGGAATAACACCTTTAGGAGTACAAATGCTAGTTCGATGAGCCCGTAGATCAAACAAGATTTAGAGATGCTAATTCCTACTTACTTCATTTACTATTTTCATGAGGATTTTATTAAGTGACGAAAAACTAACTTTTATGTTGAAGGTCTCGCAAAATTCCTTAACATCCTTTTTTTTAAAGGATTTTATTTTATTTGTGACATGTTTATGAGGAACACCAAAACGAAATATGATGTGTTGATAGATGAAATTGATTATTTAATTTTCTATACTTGAGGTTAAGGGTATGACTTTAACCCATTTTGTAAAGGATTCAGTTGTTGTGATTATAGAATGATGTTGTTGAGATGAGAGAGGATTGATAGTGCCAATGAGGTCTAATCCCCATAGTGAGAAAGGACATAAGTTGTGAGATGGTTACAAATATTGACTGGGAACGTGGATGAGATCTGAATGTTGTTGATAGTTTACACACTTCTTGACATATGCACAATAATCTTGATTGATGGTAGGATAATAATATCCTAGTCATAACACAAGTTTAGCAATGGTGTTACCATTGAAATTTCCATCGCATATACTATCATGGACCTCTAGGATTGCTTTGATATATTCATGAGACTTAAGACATCTTAATAGAATGCCAGCAAAACCACATTTATATAGGATACCACCTATGATGACATAGAGGGTGGCGCGCTGAATAAATGATCGTTTACAATTTCATGATAGTTCTGGGGGATTTTAGATTCTGAAAGGTAGTCAAATGTTTGAGAATACCATAGATCAGTTGGATGATTTTTGATAGTGTTGATAGAAGGGAGTTTATTTTCATGTGAGGGTTTATTTAATCTATGAAGGACTACAAATAGCATAGATTTATCACTTGATTCTTCGGTTGGTAAGGGGATGAGAGATCCTAGAGAATCCATGGTGTTTGAAAACTTATTAGAGGATTGCGCAACTACTTGAATGATGTAATGATTGAATTTTTGAAGGATAAATTCAACATTGGCGTTATACTTTTGCAGGATTTCATTTTTACATTAATATCTCCTTTAATTTGATTAATGACAAGTTGTGAGTCTCCATATATTTCCAAGATTTGAACACCTAGCATGATAGTGGTTTGAAGAACCATTATTAAAGCTTTGTATTCAGCCACGTTATTAGTACATTTGAAGTTAAGTTTGAATGATATAAGAATAGGATTCCCCCAGGGAGGTATGATGATGTTACATGCCCCTCCTACTTGCTGGTATTTAGAACCATCAAAGAATAGGGTAATTTTGATAGGTGTGAATTCATGTTCATCGATTGTGTTGATAGATTCATCAAGAAATTATTCATGAGGAAAATGAGTGTTAGGAAAGGGTGCTTCAACAAGATGATCTAAAATGGCCTTGCCCTTAATGGAATTTTTTGATATGAATTCAAGGTCGAACTAGGTCATAAGAATAACCCACTGAATGATGCCATCATTGTGGTAAAGCTTAGAGTGCATAGTTTTTAGTGGGTTAAATTTGATAACAATGTATGTTTTATAATTGAGGAGATATTGGCATAATTTAGAGGTTGCAAAAGATAGAGCACATCATAATTTTTCAGCTTCAGAATAATGGGTTTCATATTCATAGAGTGAGAGACTTATGTAATAGATGTCTTGTTCACATATTTGATCATCACGATGAGTGAGAATGGCCCCCAAGGAATGATCTATGGTGGATATGTAAATATCGAATGACTCCCCTCATGAAGAGGTATGACTACGGGTGGCAATAAGAGCTAATTTTTTAGTTCATAGAAAGATTTTTGACAATTAAGATCCCATTTGAAATCAACATCCTTATGGAGAAGGTGATGGAATGGTTTAAAATGGTCTGATAATTGAGATATAAAACATTAAATTGACTGTAATTTACCTTTAAGGTTATGCAGTTGTTTGAGGTTTGATGGAGGAGGAATTTTAATGATAAATTTAATTTTGGCTAGATCTACTTCAATACCTCAGATAGATACGATGAACCCTAAATGTTTTCTAGTGAGAACACCAAAAACACACTTAGCATGGTTAATACAAAGGAAATATTGGATAATTCGAGTGAAGATTGAATCAACGGAAGAAATATGGTCTCTACATTTCTTGGATTTACCTAAGAGACAAGCAATGTAGTATTATATAGTTTTGTGGAAAATATCATAGAATATATATGTCACAGTGCATTGATAAGTGACTCCTATGTTTTTAAGATTGAAGGGCATGACGAGTTAGCATAAGGTTTCCCATTGGTTAATGAAGGATGTTTTGTGTTGATCATCATTAGAAATGAGGATTTGATTATAACCAGAAAAACCATCCATAAGGGAGAGCATTTTGTAGCTGGTCATTAGATCGATGATTCAACCGATGTTTAGAAGGGGGAAGTCATAGTTAGGACAGGTGAGATTGAGATCCCAAATATCAGTGCAAATGCATAACTTTATAAGGCTTTGGTTATGAGCATGATGTTAGAGACCCGTTGTTGATAGTCAATGGGTATGATGAAATTAGTGGAGAGTAAGCATTATAACTCTTCTTTAATGAGAAGAGATATGTGAGGGTGCATCCTAAAAATATTTTGTTTGACTGGTTTAGAATTGGGTTAGGGGATGATGTTGTGTATGACAATGTTTTTATCTATACCTGGCATTTCACTATATGACTAGGAAATGATTGATTATATTTAGATAAGAAGGTAGTGAAATCATTTAGTTCATATGGATTCAGTGACTGGATGACTTTAACTATGTGGGGTTCCTGAGGGGTTCCTAAGTTAACATCGATGGTGGATTCATTAAGAAGGTCTGATGTGATGGGTGATAAGGATTTCTGAAGGAAATGGTCGTCTTCTCCCATATGGGACAAGATATCTTGATCATTACGACATTAAAGGATATCAAGGGTGGGTGAATATTCTTCAATCATTTTTGGCCAAATGAGAGGAATATGTTTTGGTTACATGATTGGATTGATAACTTAAGGGTCCTAAGGAAATAGTTTTGACTAAAAAAATTGGGTAGGATGGAGATTGTTTGGTTAGTGTCCATGGGGTCATCAAATTCTGTAGATGGTGATGGTTCTAATTCTATGATATGTAGAGATGTGGTATGTGTAGATGATTTGGTAGTGGTCCTTTCATATCTTAGGTCATATTTCTCATGTGGTTTAAGGGAACTTTAGACAATTAAATCATGTATTCCCTATTCGTAGTGACCAACACCAAATCCTTTCTATGCACAGCAATGAAGGTACATTTGTGTAAATATTTGATTATAAAAAGATTTGAAATATGATGAAAAGGGCATGGTATGATGTTGATGAATGGATTTTGATGAAGGTTAGCCAATTCATCTATAGAAAAGGTTTTTTCTTAGATATATGGGGTCATAAGGGATGATATCTTTGACGTTAGGATTGTACATAGTTTGTTTGTCTAGTCTACCATATATATCGTAGGTGTAGGTAGAGAATTAAGCATAAGGAGAGTGTAATCTCCTAGTAAAATACATTCCATAATGTCACCGAGGTAGGAATCATATAGTAATTTTGATGATGGGATAGATGTGTTAGTGGATGCTCTGTCAGAGGGTTCTAATTTTGATTTAGTTATAAGGACGTCATTCAAATAGTATGTCATATTACATTCAATGAAGGGATTAGGATTTGTAGGGACTGTGAATGTTTTAGCCTCGTGCTCATATTTCAGACATCGATAAAATATCAAGGGAACAAAATGCATGCTACATATCCAAGGTCTTCCTAATAGCATATGATATTGGAACTCCCACTTTATGATATAGGATACTTCTGGAAGAGTTTTAACGCTAAATTTAAGAGGTAGAATGATAGTACCTAATGTGGGCGTAATTGTGTCATTAAAATATCAGAGTAAGACTCATATTTGGGTGATAATAGTTTTTGGTATTCATAGTTAGTTGAAAGTGATAGATGATATAATATTCATAGTGGATCCACCATCAATCATGACCCTTTTGATAAGGACATCATTGATTTTGGTAGTGATGAAGAGAGGTAAGTCATGATCCTCTAGCCAAAGTGATGGTATTTTGGAGGATTCAAAGGAGATGGAAATGGATGCTTTGAGAGCACCTAAAAAGTTTGAAAAATAAGATGGGTCATCCATGGGTAATGATATATATTGAAGGTCTTCGATCATAGCTTTCTTGTGAGGATATGATGTTTGAACAAGATCATAAAGTGGCATTTTAACCGGTTCTTGATGTAATTATTTGATAACTACTTTTCATATTGTAGTGAAAGAGGGTGAAGATTCGAGGATGGAGATTTTGCTTTTGGCATGTGGTGTCTGATTTGATTTTTTGGGGGTGAGAGAAATGTAAACCTTATACTTATCATTGGATGAAGAATATGTGAGTTTTGGAAGTTGGGGGATGGTGACCAAGGTATTAGACATGTTTTGTTCTAATGGATAGGCCTCGTGCATACATTCACGAGTAGTAATATGGAAGGCATAAATTTTATGGAGAAGAAAATTGTTTAAGGGTTATTTAGGCATGGTTGATGGTGAATATATAGATGTGGCCTAGAGTTTCTTTGAATTGTGTGACTCTGAAGGAAGAAGACCTTTATTTCCAAGTTTCGTAACAGTTGCGTGAAGGGATTTACAATCTTCTACAGAGTGTCCTAGTGTTTATATGGTAATCATAGAAAGATTCAAAATTATACCAACATGGATTCCATATTCAAGAGATGGAAGGCTTAAAAAGAGGTAACACTATGATTTATTATTGGAGGAATTTTTCTAAAAATTTTGCATAGTGTCCTTTCGATGAAGGAGATTGAGTCTCACTTGGTCTGCGATTTGTAGGATACATTACTTTGGATATGGATTGCTTAGTATTTTGTGTTTGAATGGTTTTTGAAGGTGTAATGGTAATAGGTGATTTATACGAAGCTTTCAGACATGGGATAGATGGTTGATAATTTGATTTTTGTGTTAGAGTAGTTGGATGAGTGCGGGAAATGATAGTAACTTTTTTAGAAAGAAGTGGAATGAAATTTTAAAGTTTGCATGGGTGATATTGAGCCAAGAAATCATCATATGATCTTTTCATATTTTTGATAAAGGGTTTCTTTTGAGATGTATGTGAGTAGTCCTTAGATGATCCGGGTGAAGAGGTGGTAGTTATGGATGTAGAAGATTCATTTTGGATGAAAAGTTCTGGGGATGTTTCTGATTTTTTTTCGGATGTGGATTCACAGGTGTTACTAGAAGATGTGGGCATGGATTCATTGATAGGAAATGTATTATTAACAGTGTTTATCGTATGGTGGGATTGTACGTTGTTTGTTTGTGGTTGACTACTCGATGGGGAATTATTTGGAAAGGGTTTCTTGAATACATTGAGGTTTTGATGTTTGGATACGTTGGGATTTTCTAATTGTAGTTTATCCTTATTAATCAGTGTTATGTCAAAAAAATAGCACCCTAGGATTTGCACATTACAAAACCCTACTTTTTACTAACATGGGATTGTCTCAAGGTGTGGGACCCTTGCGATTCAGACAAACCTCCAGATAAGGTTAGTTCCTGACCTATTCTAATATTAACCTACTCCTAAACTATCAATTCCAAGACACTAGAGAGAGAGAGAAATACATAAAATGTAAATCCTAAAATAAGGGAGGTGATAGCACCAAAACAAGACTAGAGAGATTCCTAGTGAGTGAAAGTGGAGGAAAAATACGGAAGAAAAGGGAAGAAAAATTACCATAGTCCCAAAACACATGAAAACCTCCAATTTCATGGAGCACAACAAATATAAACCCTGTAAAGGAACACAATATGCATAATATACCTGAAAAATATAATAGACGGAAAGAAATTCCATATAAATCAAGCTAGGGAAAGAAAAGCCAAAGAGCACTAATTTTATTCCTTAAAATGATGCACAATCCATTACAATATAGGTACAAGGCAAGAATCCTTCACAAAATGCATAAATTTGAGGCCTGCATCTCACAAAAGTGTTGGAACAATTTTGGTAGAGATCCTTTATATTTTGAAATCTCTCCCTCTCAAATGAGGGAAAAATTACATATATATAGAGAAAGGGAAGCTACCAACTGACAACCTTCATTAATTTCTTGTACGGAGGTATGGGAAATGATATTGGTTTTCTTTCCAATGGTACTTTTCTTACACAATGAACATGGGTGTCATACCTCATTAAACTAGTTTTTGAGCTACCTGTATGATGCCATTAATGAGCGATCGTATCTGAAACTCCTTTTTGACACCCAAAAGGAACCATGAGATGATGCTTGATAAAAAATGGGGAGATTCACTTTCGACAAGGGAATGATTGTCGCATGAAAAGAAGAAATGATGTCGTGCGACAACAAAAGGAGATTAACGTGTGTCAAGAAGGAGGGATTGTCACATGAAAGTAAAGGGGCATGATGAGGAATGAGGGATGACACACAATAAGGGGGGAAGGATTATCCCATGATAGCAAGGAATTTTTTTGCATGAGAGGAGGAAAGAGCTGATGCACGTCAAGAAGAGGTGGTTGATGCACATCAGGGAGGAAATGGTTGACACACATCAAAAGGGATGATGTCATGTGATAGAAAAGGGGTGTTGACATGTGTCAAAAGGGATGTTGTCATGCAACAACAAAGGGGCATTAACATGTGTCAACGAGACAACAATCCATACATTTTTCCATCTCTACCATTAAAACAAACTTGACTCCAAACCTTTGTCATGGAGAGCTATAAACTTCTCCCCATTAACTATCTATGCCCAGACTTATATGTTAATCCATTTTGAAAAGGGGGGTGCAATTATGGATAATAATTTGGTGACTTACGGGGTGATATTCTTGATAGATCAGAAAGACCAGTGATTTCACATCCATTGGGCATGGAGTCATTCTGACTGCTGAAACTGGTATGACACCTGAAACCCCTTAAACCTTTAAAACACTAATGGGACATTATTTCATTATCAGACCTTGCCTAAAATTGGAAGGTGCAACTGTAATAGATCACAACTATGTGCAAATAAAAAAATCATACACATCCCAAATGGAACATGCATAGAGTGCACAAACACTTATCTGAAAGAAAACCTAGCTACACCGAAACAATTTGTTACAAGAACTTGGAGGAATTAAAAACTCTAAGATAATATGTACATAGAATATAATCCCATTAGTAATAATTCTTGATATGGATGCCATTGACTGGAATCTGTGATTCTTCTCCATCCAACTTTGTTAATTGGAAATTATTGTTTTCTTTGCACCCTAAAATCAAGTAAGGGCCAATCCATATTGCATAAAGCTTGGAGTACCTTCCTAGTTTGGCTCTATCTGTATCCCATTTTAGAACCAAGTCTCCTCCTTGAAAAGTTGTGTTTTTGGCCTTTCTATCAAATCTCATCTTGATTTTAGCTTGGTCCTTCTCCATTGTTTTCATGGCCTGGTTTCTTATCTCTTCCAGCTCCATGAGCTTTTCCTACATGACTTCCATAGCTGGAAACTCAAACAACTCCATCTGCTTGATAAGCTCCAAGGATGGTAATTCAAGGGATATTGGTAACCTTGATTTTCTTCCATAAACCAATTTGAAAGGGGAATAACCAATTGACTTCTTGTGAGTGATTCTATCAGCCCACAAGGCTGATTTCAATTTGGGATGCCAAGTCCTCTAATTCTCATCTAGTTTTCTTCTTATAATCCTGAGAATATTTTTGTTAGTGGAATTTGCTGGATCGTTTCCATGGGGGTAGTAATTTGAAGAAGTGATCAAATAGATTCCATTTCTAACAACCCAATTAGATATATTTGCTCCAATGAAAGCTAAGGAATCATATGATATTATAGTGGAAGGAAAACCAAACCTTATTGCAATACCTTCATAGAAATCCAAAATGCTAGCTTCATTTTCTTCCTTAAGTGAAGTAGTTTTTGGCTGTAAGAATCCCTTTGTGACCTAGGATGGAGTTTGGATTGATCATCCCAATGAAATCCAGCCCCATTTTGTAAAAGTGTGTCTAACTGAGATAGAATAGAGTGGGATGGTTATTATCTTCTCTTTACATGTGAAGAAGGCACACTTCTTGCATTTCTTGATCCATGAGTAATAATCATTAAAAATATTAGGCCAGTAATAACCAGCCCTATTGATTATAATAATTTTTTCTTTTGGGAAAAAATGACAACCTGCTTCTCCATCATGAAACTCATGTAATACCCTTTCAATCTTATCTTTCTTGATGCACCTTAAGAGGAAACCATTCACATCCTTTCTGAAAAAATATTATCTACAAGTACATACAAGATGCAATGAAGTATGAAATACCTCCTTTTGGACTTACTAAATCCTTTTAGGAATTTGACATCTTTGAAGGAAATATATAATATCCTAATTACAAAAAGGAATGGGTAAGACACATATAGCATGTTCTTGATTATCTTGCAGCACCATAACAGCTTCTTCCTCCTCTCTTGATTTATCATGCTGGTTAGAAGCTATCTACTCACACAAACCTTTCCTCTTACTAATTTTTTCACATTTATATCAATATCATACTCCATGACCTTGATTATTCAACCGGTTCTCTTTTCATTAAGATCATTGTTTAAAATAAAATATTTTACACCAACATGTGAAACTAATAGATGAATTATGTTGTTTGACACTAGATGCCTGAGTTTCTTTAAAATTATATTCATAACAAGGACATGCTTCTCAATGAATGAATATCTCACCTCATAATCCTGAATACCTTGGCTAAAGAATGCAATAGGCTGCTCTAGTCCTTCTTGATTTGGTTAAATCAGTATGACAAATATTACATCCGTGCCTCCAAAAGAATATAAAATGAAGTCCTTCAAGAAATATGGATTAATGAGGGTTGGAGCCTGTGCAATGTCTTTCTTTATGGCTTCAAAGATTTATTTTCCTTCAGTAGTCCATTTAAAAACCATGTTTTATTTTAGCATTAGTGTGAGTAGCTTGACAAGATGGGAAAAATTAGGAACAAACCTCATAACAAAATTAATTTTCCCCAAAAAAAATTGGAGAGCCTTCTTATGACTTAGCAATGGTAATCCTCGAATAGTTTCAACTCGTTCTGGATCAATTGCCAACCCCTCCTTAGACATGATGTGGCCTAAGAGGTTACCTTCATGAGCTACAAATATGCACTATTTCAAATTCAAAGACACTTTGAATCTCCTACGTCTTTGGAATACTTGTCTGATGTGAAAAAGGTGACTTGTTATGTTCTTGGAGAATACAGTAATGTCATCTAGATACATAAGAACTATCTTATTGATCATCCCTTTGAATTACATATCCATTACCCTTTGGAAATTGGCTCCTCCATTTGACAGTCCAAATTACATCTTCCTATAAGCATATGTGCCCCACTTTGTAGTGAAGGTTTTCTTGAATTAGTCTTCCTCTTTCACCATGATTTGATTGTAGCCTAAGCAGCCATCTAAAAGTTAAAACCTTTCTGATCTAATGAATACTTCCAATATTTTCTCCATGGAAGGAAGTGGATAGTGGTCTTTGAGAGAGGCCTTATTTAAGTCTCAAAAATCCACACATGACCTTATTTCCCAGTTTTTTTCCTAACCAATACCATATTTGCTACCCATAAAGAGTGCTTGATCGAGAAGATGATGTTTGCCTCTATGAGCTTGTTCAGTTCCTTCTTAATTAGAATCTCAATGTGAGGTTTTACCAATCTTTTATTTTGTCTAATGGGATTGGATTTTAGATCTAGCTCAATTGTGTGTTGTGCCAATTTTTTATTAAACCCTCTCAAATCCTCGTATATCCAAGCAAAGACATCCGAGAACTCTTGAAAAAGCTTTATGAATTCATATTTTTCTTGATTCATGCTCACCTTGCCAACTTGGATCATTTTACCCTCTTTAACTCAAATAGATTCTAAATCTTCCCTTTTAACCTGAATGTTGGTCTACTCTCTCTGAAATTGATCATTGGGATTGAATTTTGACTCCAGAGTCACTAAACCCTTTGGAAATTTATTTTTCCATAACTATACCACTTGATCCTTGTACTGCTACTCCAATTTCTCTTGATTTTTAACCAAGAAATCAACCTCCTCCTACAAGAAATTAATGATCTGTTGATCATTCTCAAATACCTTCCATCTCGTTTTATTTTCTGGTACATCTGGCCTCAAAATTACATGAATATGTGGCTACGCTTTATCTCTTTTAATATAGTCCACCACATCAAATGTCACTCCAATTTCCACAAGTATTTCCATAGCCTCATTCTTCTTACTTGGTATGGATTGAATATTAAACGCTCCAAAATCATCAATTTGTTCCCATACCTAATACTTGTAGGATTTGAGTAGATCATTCTTAGCACCATGCTTTCCCCTAACCTGGTTGACAATTAATTCACTATCCCTAAACACCTGCAAGTTTTGTATACCCCTCTTTCTTGCCCAATTCAATCTATGTATCAAAGCTTCATACTCAGTTGTATTGTTTGAACAAGTAAACTGAAAATAGAAAGTTGAATAGTACTTCATACCTTGTGGTGAAAAAATAATTTCTCCTTCTCCAATGCCTTGCCTAATCCTTGAGCCATAAAAGAATATCTTTCATACTTCATTATCACCCTTATCATCTGGTTTGGTGAGGCTAGGAAGAGGTGTGTTTTCCTCATGAAAACAATAAAATCCCAACTCAACCTCATCTATTTCCTTGTATAGATCAAATCTATGTCTTTTGTTTTCCCATTCATCAAGATTTAAATCCAGGATTCCCTCAAATTTGGTATCTGCATCCTGAGTGTTTGGAAAATCCTATTGATCAAAGGATGAGAAATTTGTGTTTATTGGGCTTGGTACATGAGGCTCAATATGTAAATTCACAATAAGTTTAGAATGCATTGTATCCTTAGATCCATACCTTGTTCTGAAGAGCATATGTGACCAATCAGCTGATAAGTAGCCTCCAATTTTGGTGGTGAAGTCTCTTGACAAGCACAATGCAAAGAGGGGCGGTATGTCAATCACTGATATATCCTACTGAACTTTGACATTAGGACATGCATGAAATGTGAGTTTTAAACATTTTATGATCCCAATAGTTCCCACTACTATCCCATCTAACTTTACCACTCCTTTGGAAACTAGGTCATATTTTAGGCCCAACTGATCTACAATTTGTTTCATCATTACTAAACTCCTAGCCCCTGAGTCAATCATGCAATTGTGTACAAGGTTGTTCCAAATAATCAAAGACATATAGAATGGAGGAGGCTTCATTTTTTTACCTTGATTACCTCCATGAACTCCTTATTTTGAAGCTACATTAGCGAGCACCTTCTCTAGATTCTTGGACAACTCGTTTGTTGCTGACCAATTTGCCATGGTTACTTGAAACAAATCTCGTCGGCCCATAATTTTCAATGATTCCCACATAGAAATGCTTACATTGGTCTTCTTCATTTGATCAATAATGTTAAAAGCATATGGATTCTCCTTCTTCTTCCCCTTACATGGCATGAATTTCTCCTACACATGGGCTACTACAACCGGTACCTGAGTTGGATTAGAAGGTAGTTTAGGGTTATTTTGAACATTTGGGGCTGCACTTGGATTGCTAATACCCTGAAGTGTGATAGAAAGCTGAGAATTATGTAGATTAGATGAATTTCATTCCTCTATATTCCTCTTCTTAGATCTCATGTTGGCTGCGACACTTTGAGAAGGGAACTAATTTATTCCACAGAAATCGTCATCTTGCCGATTCACAAGTGTTGTCTCTTTTAGAGGTGCTTCCTAATTAGCTACCTAATGCTGAATTTATTCTTAGTTTGGTTCTTGAGGAACACCCAACATAGTTACCATCAATGCTTGATTTAAAGCACCATTAAAGCATGTTTCTTGATTGTGTAGTTGGTTGCATGGGAAACACCATTCATATTCTTGTGTTATGTTGTTTTGAGTTGGAACCAAGGCCCTAGATGTTGAAACTGCATTAGGGTTATATGCTTGAAATGGCTTAGAAAATTTAATGGGTGGCTTTTTTGGTTGATATGGAGGTTGATTGGATTGGAAATAAGGCTGATAAGGTCTAGAATTTTGAGCTTGTTTCATCTTAAGAGTTACTAACTCATTTCCTAAGTTTTGGAATTATTTCATAACCTCTTGGAGTTCATTTGAAGGGCTAGAAGAAGAAGTGGAAGATTCATTTGAACTTTGATTTCTTAGAGCATGGATGGGGGATATTGTAGATGTTTGATTGGGATTAGGATTCCCCATATCCAAATAGACAAGAATAGGTTTCCTAGGTGCAATTTTACTGGCTTCAATTAGGTAATTCTTATCTCTAATGACTATGACATAGGTGTCTAGTATGGTTATTCCTCCCATAGATTGTATCATAACAGATATATCAGAATTTGGAGATTTAAGAAAATAGAAAAATACACCTTCAGCTGTTGGTATGAGCATAATTGGGATATTTTCCCATGTTTATTGGAATTGAATTCTGTCATTTTCTCAGCTAGTTCCCTTTTAATTATGCTCCAAAAGGGATAAGTTGTCAACCTTCTCTTGAAAATGGCCATAGAGAGTTGTGCACAATTGATCCAAATTCTAAAAAGATCCTACTCCCAAGCCTCTAAACCACTGTAACATGTTTCCTTTGAAAGAAGAAGCCAACAATTTGATCACAACATCCATCTTAGTAATCTCATGTATGACACATACATTTGTAATGTCTTGAATGTGGTTGATGGGAGTTGTGTGATTTTCTCTTGTGAAGTATGGGATATTCTTTAATGTTGTTATCAGGACTATATTTTATACATTAAGGGCAAGTGGACTACTGCCTATTAAATTTGTATAGGGTTTTAGAGGTGGCTAATTTGGTGGTTGTTGATGAGCCATCATGAGTGGCTTGTGAACCCTAGTCAATTAAAGAAAGAGCCTACTAGGTGGAGGTGTGGATAATGTTCTATTTGGTGGAGATGGATACCTTTATAATCTTCTTCCTCTCCTTCCTCTACCTAGAGAAAACTGCAAGTATTCAAATATACCTTCTTCTCTTTCTCTAGACCATGTTTGCACTCTTCTCATCAACTTGATAAACTTGGGTTGCTGAAACCACTAAATTTGTATGATGGAGTCGCTGGATGTGTTGTTGTAAAGCCTCTAAAGGTTGGAAATTCACCAAGACACACACCCAATCTTGATAAAAAAATATTAAAATATTGACTTCTGTCACATGTGGCATGCCAAAATTGTTATGTCACAAAAGTAGCACCCTAGGATTTACACATTATAAAACCCTAATTTTGACTAATATGGGATTGTCTCAAGGTGTGGGACCCTTTTGATTGAGATGAATATCTAGAGAAGGTTGGTTCCTGAATTATTCTAGTGCTAACCTACTCTTAAACTATCAATTCCAACGGACCAGATAGAGAGAGAGAGAAATACATAAAATGTAAATCCTAAACTAAGGGAGGTGATAACACCAAAATAAGACTAGAGAGATTCCTAGTGAGTGAAAGTGGAGGGAAAATGGGGAATAAGAGGGTAGAAAAAGTGCCACAGACCCAAAACACATTCAAACCTCTAATTTCATGGAGCACAACAAATTTAAACCCTATAAACGAATACAATATGCACAATATACCTGAAAAATATAATAGAAGGAAATAAATGCAATATGAATCAAGTTATGGAAATAAGAGCCACAAAATAATAATTTTATTTCTTAAAATTATGTACAATCCATTACAATATAGGCATAAGGCAAGAATCCTTCACAAAGTGCATAAATTTAAGGCTGCAACTCACAAAAGTGCTGGAACAATTTTGGATGAGTTTCTTTACATTTCAAAATCTCTCCCTCTCAAATGATGGGAAAATTACATATATAGATAGGGAAGATACCAATCAAAAACCTTCACTAATTTATCAAACAAAGGTATGGGAAACCATACCAATTTGCTTTCCAATGCTAATTTTCTTGCACAAAGAACATGGGTTCCATACCTCACTAAACCAGTTGTTGAACTACCTTGTATGGTGTCATTAATGACTGATCATATCTAAAACTCCTTGTTGACACTTGAGAGGAACCACCAGTTGACAATAAAAAAAAATGGGGAGATTCGCTACTGACGAGGGAATTATTTTCACACAATAAGAAGAAATGTTGTCACGCGATAGCGAAAGGAGGTTGATGCATGTCAAGGAGGGATTGTCACACGATAGAAAAGGGGCATGATGGGGAAGGAGGGATGAAACACAACAAGGGGGGAAGGATTTTTACATGAAAGTGAGGAATGTTTTCACATGATAGGAGTAAAGAGGTGATTCATGTCAAGAATATGGTTTACGTGCATCAGGGAGGAAAATCTTGACATGCGTCAAAAGGGATGTTGTTGCATGATAGAAAAGGGGCATTGACACATCAAAAGGGATTTTTTCACGTGATAGGAAAGGGGCATTGACATGCATCAATGAGGTGAAAATACGTACATTTTTCCATCTCGACCATTAAAAAAACCCCTCTTCAAACCTTCACCATGGCTCACAAGCTATCTGTGAGATACCCTGTAAAATGCTCCCCATTAACTATCAATGCACAAACCTATAGGTTAATCCATTTTGAAAAAGTAGGGTGCAATTATGGATAACAATTAGATCCTAAAGGGAATTTCGGAATGAACGACACCTTTTGATGTCATGGCCCTTAACTCTACGGTTGTTAAAATAATTGTTATCCATGTACCAAGAGGGCTTCAAATAAAAAGTGTCAATAGGATGAATAGGAAGAAGGGAGATCATATTAGTGGTGAGGAGTTTTTTAAAAACTGCATTATATGATTCTCCTATGGGAGTATAACTTCGTTGAGGTCAGAGTGTTCAGTAGTTGATTATTCTTTGGAAGATGATTTAATAACCATAGTATTGGTTGATGATTAAGATTTATCTTTATTGGAAGGTGGTTTTGATGAGAATTCATATTTTTTTGTTTTTTTTGTCTAAGTTTTACTCTACCTTCTTCAAGGGCTCGAATCTCAAGTTTACAAACCATAGTAAAATCTTCGTCAAATGTTTCAAAAGATTAAATTTGGAGCATAGATGAGATGTTTTTAGTGCATGAACGGGAAAATAATTTGATTAATTCTATTTTTGGGAGTGATAAAATTATACCCCTCTAACGGGTGACAAAATATGCAATGGAATCATCTTCAAATTTTTTTAATTGCATAAAGGTTGGTAATGGTGATTTTATGAGCGATGTTGATGAAAAAGTGTTAATCAAAGAGTTGGGAAAGTTGTGTAAATGAGAATAGGGAGTATTGTGGGATGTTATTATACTAGTCCAAGGTAGGTCTAGCTAGAAACATGGGAAATGTCCTATGAATTAATTCTTGATCATGGTCTATAAGATAACAGGCATGACAAAAATTTTGGATGTGTTGTTGGGGGTCTTCTTCGTTGTAGAATTTTAGAAATTTTAGAAGTTCCCAGTGAGGTGAATGAAATTTGTAAGGCAAGGATGGGTGAATAGGCTCATTACATATTTTTTCGTATGAAAGTGTTCTTGTAGGGCCCATGAAAGTGGCTTCAAGGATAGATATCATGTTCATTAAATCCTGAAGAGGGTCCAATTGTGGTGGTTTCTACATGTTAGATGAGTATGAACCAGGTTGATTAAATGGAAACTGATTAGGCTGTGGGTATGGTTGATATTGTTGAGGGATATTTTTATGGAAAGGAATGTTTTGCTAAGGAATGTTTGCAGGGATGTTATAAGTGGGATGTGAAACTACATGTTTTGATGGCTGGATATAGTGATACAGGGTGGACATGGATGTGTTTAGCTGAGGCTGTGACTATTTTAGTATGTGTTGAAAAATAATGGATGCATAGACAGGATGCTATGAATATTGAGGTGGTTTTTGGAAAAGAATAGAAGTGAAGGTCAGGGGTTGTGATTGATGAGGCCAAAATATGTCTGATTAATGTATAATATATGATCTCATCTTACTCTCCTTTTTATTAAGATTGATTGAATTTTGTGAATTTTAGTTAATATAATATGAGTTAGAATGTAATTGTCTATCTTTTGATTGATTTTGATTCTAATGCTTAAAAGCTCTGAAATTCTTGACGAAGTGTGTGTTGAAATTCAATTTTGTAATAAAGAAGGTATAATCAGTTAAGGAAATAAAGCAAGTGGCATTCAGTATGTTTTTGATAGAATCTATTCCTACACTTCTTAGTTCAAGAACTTCCAAGCTAGTTCTGGAACTCCATCACACAGTCATCATTTAGTTCTGAAATTTTGGACTTAGTTCTGGAACTCCTGGGTATAGCTCCGGAAATCTCGCGGTGTTTATCTTTAATGATTTCCTATGGTTCTGGAACTTCTCTAAAGTTCTGGAACCAATGGGAGTTATTTTTCTAACCACCTCTGGAGATTTTTCATCTATGAACCTTTTAATGAGGAAAGGATGAGAAGAATTCTGAACACAGATCTAGGAAGATTTATCCTATAGCTATCTGATCAACCGCAATCTGACTCGGCATCTATTCTAGGCATGATTTGATTTCATCAAAATAGTTAAGACAATTGTGATTGTAAAATGTATATAAAAGTAGACCTGCAGTAGATAGATATATATAAAATCTGATATAAGATAGATATAGAACAAAGAAGAGAAATAGACTAAGTAATCAGATCCACTATGTTTGTAATACCGAATTTTTTATCAATAAAATAGCCATTCTTGTTTGAGAGAATTCTGAGTTGTTAAATCCTGATTCGAGGAGGAGCAAGGGCCCACTCCCACAAGGACCAAGATATTCATTTATTTGGTATTTATATTTCTTCAGCAAATAGCTTAGATCTGTTAATTCTATATTGTTTTAATTCTTTCAGTCAAACTCTGTTGTATACTTTTTCCTACAGGTGTTTAGATAGATTCTTATATTTCTTGCAATTATTTTCAATCATTCTAAATTGAGTGTGTTTATTTCCAATAGAAAGTGTGTTTACTTTTAGAAGCAAGTGTGTTTCCATTTTGCACAGTGTGTTTCCTTTCAGCAAATCTTTCAGTGTGTTTACTTTCAACAAGTTTTTATAGTTTGATTTAAATAAGGTCTTACCAAGAAGTCCTTAGGACATTGAAGAGATCCCCCATAAACTACAAAAATAACTGCAGTCAACTACTAGATATATTAGATTACTCTTGTTGCGTATAGCTTTAGACACACCCCTAGTTTGATATGACATCAATAAGAAGTTGATTAAATTAAGGGAATGATGACACCCATAATTTTTGGCGTTGTTTTCGGGAACCACTAGTTGGAACTTTCTCATTAATTGTTAGCAAGAGTAACAAAACATACATCTAGTAGTTAAAGGATCTTCCCTACTATATCACAAAATATATGAGTAGACCAAGAGACTCACAGGATAGGTTCCTTCCAAAAATATCTTCACAAGAATTCATAACATCCTCTTCTCAAAGTAAGGAAATTGATCAAGAATTGGAAGCACCACCATCCCCTATCAGACAAGAAATAGAATTTCCATTTTTGGAATTCTTATATCAGTCACCTGAAGGAAGTGGAACTTTTAGGAGAAGGCTTATTACTCAAGATCCATTTAGGGTCAGTTTTGATTCTCAATAGAGTATTCAACCTCGTACTCCTAATTTTTCACCTTCCCTAAGGCATACCACTTACCACATTGATTGGGAGGAAAATTTAGAAAATATTTTTAAAATGGCACACAAAGTTGAGAGAGAACCTGATAGGACCTTTACCTATCTAATCCAATTTGGAGATGATGATAAATCAATAAAAAATATCTCACCTACACATTTACCCACATTTAGAGGGATGTCATCTAAAGATCCTAACCAATTTCTATTTGAGTTCAAGGTACTATGTCAGACCTATGATTATAAAATAGATAATAAAAAACTCAAGTTATTTCCATCCACTTTAAAGGATGCAGCAATGAGATGGTTCATGGGATTACCATCCAACTCTATTAGCGCTTGGGCATAAATGGAGACTGCCTTCCTAGATAAATACCAGGATTATTGTAGAGGGAGAAATAGGAAGGAAGAATGCTTCAAAATCAAGTAGGAGGATTATGAAAACATAGAAGAATATTTAGATAGATTCCTCTTTCTTAGCAAACGATGTGAATTTGTGCTTTCTGAGGAGTTAAGTAAAACAATTTTTCTTAAAGGTTTGGATGATGAATCTAGATAAGTCCTTAACTTGATAGGAGGTGGAGACATTGATCAGATAAAAATGAATGGAATTAAAGAGATTTGTAGAAGCTATTCCAGAACTAGAGGTGGACCTAGAAAAGGAAAATCAGTGAAAAGTTTGAATCTAGATATGAAAAAACTAATGGATGAGTTAGCAATTAACTTCTACTATGGATGGATCACAAGCTAAAGAAATTTCCAAAACTGAACCATTGGCTATGTATTTTCCTAGATGTAGGAAGAAGCATGCATTAAGAGACTGTCCCTTGGATAAAATAGAAATGTGTCTTATCTGTGAATCTAAAAAACATGATACTGATGTTTGTTCTTTACTTCCCATGATTAAGAATAGGTTAAAAAAAACCAGTGCCTCATCTACAACAGAAGAATTGAATTTTGTTCAGAGACAACCTAACCAAGGGTAGTTTATGCCAATATTAGTCCCTAATCCTTGGATGATGCCATGGGCTACTCAATCAGTACCAAAAAATTGGGGACAACCACCTTGGGTACCTCAACCAACTTGGAACCCTCAATATTGGGTAAATAAAACTTGGTATGCTTAGGGACATCAACAACCATGGGCTGGTCAAGGAAATCATTATGCTTGGTCACAACCTAGATGGAACCCTAGTAATTATGCTTAAGGAAAAACATATCCAAATTAGAATCAACAAGCATCATGGGATCCCATACACATAATTCACAACCTGAGAATGTAGTCCAAGCACAAATTCCAACACAGCCAGTAGTAAATCCAAGAAACAAACAAACAACTCCCGTTTATGGAACAAAAACTAGAAAAATTAGTTGATTACATGCTATGGATTGTAAGGATATTTAAACTAGATCTAGGAAAATCATTAACAGTCCACCCCTTGTAATCCTTGAAATGACAAAAGAAAATGAAATTCCTAGTACTTTTGTTCCAAAAGAGGATATAGAAATAAAAGAAAAGGAGCCAAATAGCAACACTACTAAGACTCCATTTCCAGAAAGATTCACAGAAGTTATAGAAATCAAAGATTTTGAATTGGTACAGGAATTAAGGAAATTGAATATTGAAATACCACTGTTATAAGAAATTAAGGACATTCCAAAATTAAACAAATTAATCAAAATATTATGTCTGAAAAATCCTGGAAGGAAGAAACAATACCCCAATACTATCAAAGTAGATGAGAAACTTGCTGATTTATTAGTAGGAAAACTTTTGCTTCCCAAATACGGAGATCCTAGAAGTCTTGTTATTTCTGTCTCTATATGAAATAAGGATGTACATAATGTTTTGATAGATTTGGGAGCTACTATCAATGTAATGACAGTGGATACTCTGAAAACATTACCATTAAGGGGTATACAACCTACTAATACCACATTGCAGATGACAGACCAGTCTATAGAAAAATCAGAAGGAATTATTGAAGATGTGGTAGTTATGGTGGAGTCATGGGAATATCCAGTTGACTTCCTTATACTTCAGCCAAAAGGTAAAACATTGGGTTATCCCATTATTTTGGGTAGACCATGGTTAGCTACAGTTGTTGCTTTAATAGATTACATGTCAGGTGATATGAAAATATCGAATGGTAAGAACTCTAAAAAAATTTCCTTATATCCTACTACACAAACTTTTATTGAAAATCATGAATAATTATGGGTTGATTCTCCTGAAACTAATAAGAAAAATTTGTCTTCTTTGGCTATGATCACATTGCAGGATCATGTAAGAGAAGTAGAAGAGATGATTAATCCACCATTGGATGAGAACATGCTATCCTCGAAACAATCAAATATAGTTTTGGAACCCATGAACTTAGTTCCAGAACCAATGAACATAGTTTTGGAACCCACAAACTTAGTTTCGAAACCTACGGCTATAGTTTTAGAACCACCACATTTAGTTCCGTAACCACGTCAACAGCGGTTTTATTTGATTAAAAATCATTTCTCTCTAGAGGAATGAGATTTCTCATGGGGATAGGATGAATTAGTATCTTTAGTTTCAAGTAAATTAGGAAGTGGTGAAGAATTTCTAGAAAGTAGCAGTGATGAAGAATTTGGCCTGCAAAGAGATAAGTATCATAATTCTCATTACTGTCCTTTTTCCAATATTTTGTCTCAAGGAACTTTTTGAGATGTTGTTACATACCATATGTTGTTACCATATGAATTTCCATTAAAGACTTTAATGAAACCCTTCCCACAAATTAGTTCATCAAATATTAGAACCAAGCATGTTGAAATTCAATCGGGTAAAACTTTAAACATTAACAGTTGGTTGAAGGAGGATGAAGAAGCTAAATTGTTTGATGTTATAAAAAATCATACTAAATTTTTTTCTTGGGATTACAAATACATGAAGGGGATTCATCCAAGTATCTACACTCATCACATATATACTGAAAACATTAAACCAGTTAGGCAGCCTCAAAGAAGGATTAATCCAGCTTTAAGGGATATAGTCAAACAAGAAATTGAAAAACTATTACAAGTAGGTTTCATCTACCCTATCTCAGATAGCCAATGGGTATCTCCTCTTGTAATTGTTCCCAAAAAGAATGGAAACTGGATAATATGTGTTGACTATAGGGAACTAAACAAAGCCATAATGAGATATTATTTTCCCTTACCATTCATAGATCAAGTCCTAGATAACCTTTCAGGTAAACAATACTTTTCTTTCTCGGATGGCTTTAGTGGGTACAATCATATCAGAGTTACTGCTGAAGATCAGGACAAAACTACCATTACATGTCCATGGGGAACCTTTTAGTATAGGGTGTTACCATTTGGTTTATGTAATGCTCCTGTAACTTTCTAGATATTTGTACTTGCAATCTTTGATGATCTAAAAAATGATTGTGTTGAGGTATATATGGATGAATTCACTGTACACGGAGATACATTTGAAGATGCTTTAAGAAATCTGGACAAAGTGTTACAAATATGTAAACAACACAACCTATCTCTTAGTGATGAAAAGTGTTTGATGATGGTGGATGAGGGGATTGTATTAGGACACCATACTTCAAAAAGAGGAATTCAGGTGGATCAAAACAAAATTAGGATCATTTCAAATTTACCTATTCCTCAAAACCCCACAGATGTCAAAACATTTCTAGGGCATTTTGGGTACTATAGGAGCTTTATAATATATTTCAATAAAAAAATTTCCCCCATGTTTAATTTGCTAACCAAGGACTATGAATTTCTTTGGGATGAAAAGTGTCAGCATGTTTTTGAAGAAATTAAGGCAAAATTAATTAGTGCCCCAATATTAAGAGGACCTAATTGGTGAAAATCCATTTCATATCCAAATAGATGCCTCAAATTATTATATTGGTGAAGTATTGGGATAGAAAGATGAGGAAGGAAATATGTATGCCATTTATTATCTTAGCAAGAATCTTACTCCCACTAAAAATAATTACACCACCAGTGAAAAGGAATTTCTTGTTGTGATTTATGAAATCAATAAATTCAGACATTACATTACAGGGTACAAGATATTTGTACACACAGATCATTCAACAATTAAGTATTTAATGAAAAAACCAGTGGTTAGAGGAAGAATAATTTTATGGTTACTACTTTTTCAAGAATTTGATATTTCCATTGTGGACAATCTAGGTAAATCTAATATGGTAGCTGATTTTTTGTCAAGACTAACCACCACAGGGGAGCAAGATCGAGTCAAGGATAAATTTCTAGATGAATAATTATTTTCAATCTCAGCAAGTACAACATGGTTTGTTGATATGGAAAATTATCTTACAACAAGGAAGTTTCCTCCTTTCACTAAGAAAAAAATAAAGAAGTTAATTAAAACTAGTGCACAATTCAAATGGTTAAATGGAATGCTATTTAAATGTGGTCCTGATTTTGTTTTACACAGGGGTATAAGAGAGGATGAAATCTTTGACATCCTTAGAGCATGTCATGATGAACCAAGTGGAGGAAACTATTCAGTGAAAATAAAAGATCATAAGATACTTGGCACTGGTTATTATTGGCCATCTCTGTACAAGGATGTGAAGAGATATATCAAGAGGTGTGATCCTTGTCAAAGTATGGGACAACCAACTTTCACCAATGAAATGCCTCTTCAGCCTTAAGTTGTGGTTAAACCATTTAAGAAACGGGGATTTGATTTTTTTGGTCCCTTTAATCATCCTTCACAAGGGAAGGAATATATTCTTGTGTGTACTGACTATGTGACAAAATGGGAAGAAGTGCAGGCATTGACAAGTGCCACTGAAAAAGTAGTTGCTGATTTCCTTTGGAACATAATTATGATAAAGTTTGGAGCACCAAGGAGCATAGTTTCAGATCAGGGAGCATAATTCATGTCTAATATGATCAAAAATTTCACAAGGTATTACCAAATCAATCATAGGAAGTCATCTCCTTACCACCCATAGTCAAATAGACACGCTAAAGTAACAAACAGAGAATTAGATAACATCCTTACCAAAACAATTGAAGCTCGGAGAAAATATTGGGTAAAGAGACTACCTGAAGTTGTTTGGGCTTATAATACAACTTGGAAAACTACAATAGGGTTTTCACCATATGAATTAGTCTATGGGAAAAATCCCTTGTTGCCTATAGAGTTTGAACTTCAGACATTCAGGACAACAGTAAAGGTGGGAATTGAATTAAATAGCTCAAAAAGAAAAAATCCTTCAACTTAATGAGTTGGATGAATTAAGGTTGGAAGCACTTCAGGAGATAGAGATAATTCAATAGCAAAGGAAACAATGACATGATAAACATATCAAGAAAAGGAAATTCAAAGTAGGAGACTGGTCATTGCTATTTGATTCTAAGTATCAACAATTCAAGAGAAAATTGAGAACCATATGGTTGGGACCCTATCAGATTGAGTAGATATTTGACAATGGTTCTATTCAGTTACTTCCCATTGATGGCAGTAGAAAAACACCCTTGGTTAATTGACATAGGCTAAAACTCTATAGGATGCCTCCCAATAAGGATGAATTCTTGAGGAAGATTGAAGCAAGCAAAGAATTTGATCATATGGAATAACCCACTTCTTCCCAAATGATCAAATAACTAGATGATTGATCCAGAATAAAGGGAAGAAGATGAAAAACATAAAATGGTGTTTTCTTCCCCAAAAACTAAAAAATAAAAAAATAATATAAAAAAAATTCTCTCAAAGGTCAATTGAAAACTAGCAAATGGTGGTTGACCTCTTTTTGGCTAGTTAAAATAAGGGAATTCTTTTGAATTACAACTGTCTTATCTAATCATGTTTTGTTCCACTTGTAGGAATGATGAGTCATCATAGCAAAATGATTACATCATCAAGGATGGTAATTATATCTTTTAACTTATTTAGGGTTGATTAAATGTTTGCACGTGTGATTTGACTTAATTTAAAAGTAGGTATGATGAGTCATCTATTTATACATTATGATTACAAGTGTGTTGTGATGAAATTACTTGTATAATTCAGATCATGAGTAGAAATATAACACCAAATAACACAATATTCCAGAATAATAATCTCAATATGTAATTATACTAGCTTCGCCACTTCGAGGGGGAAACCTCTAAACCATGAAATAATACTCAAGTACTCCAATGATGAATGAAATACTACCTACAATCCCCTATATATACTATTCATATGTTATGGCCATCACCAAGGCTGACCTAGTAAACATGAGAAAGTATAAATGATATAATAAAATGATATGGTAAGCCACAAGTCGGCTACTCATATCCTAATACAAGAAATAGGTTAAGGGCGTAGCATTCCCTTCCCCTTCAAAGCAACATTTTCCTCAATGTTGAGAAGCTCTGGGTGCTACTGCAAGAATTTCATATCTTCCCATGTTGTGTCTTCATTGTCCATATTCTTCCACTTGATCAGGTACTCAGTAATAACCCGTGTCCTCAATCTTTTAGTGTGTTTTTGAAGGATGCATTCAGGTTCCAAGATGACCCTCCCCTCCTCATCGAGCTCAGGTAACACTGTTTAGGCTGATACTCTCTATCCAATTACTTTCATCAGGAAAGAAACAAGAAATACTGGATGTATTCTGGTTGATTGTGGAAGTTCTAATTTGTATGCTATAGTACCAATCTTATACAATAATTGATAGGGGACATAATACCTCGGTGAAATTTTTTTATTCTTTTGTTTTCATTTTAAAGACATTTACTTATATGGTTGTAACCACACAAAAACACAATCACTGACTTCAAAATGCCTTTCCGTGTGACGTTGATCAACCTGTTGCTTCATGCGGTTTTGTGCCATGACCAAGTTCTTTTTAAGACTAGAGAGGACCTCTTGTTGATACTAAATATGTTCTTCTACTACTCTAACCCATGGTTCTCCTCTCAATGATGATGTGATGGATGGTGGATGGTGGATGGTACCCATAGAGTGCTAAAAAAGGAGACATTTTAAATGAAGTATGGAAGGAAGTGTTATACCACCATTCTACAAGTCGCAACCATTGGACCCATCTTGCTTGTTTATCATACATAAAGCAATAGAGATATCCCTCCAAACACTTATTTACAACTTCTATTTTCCCATCAGACTGGGGATGATAAGAAGAGCTACGAGCTAACTGAGTACCCAAACATGAGAATAAATCAATCCAAAAATTACTAGTAAATATAGGGTCTCGATCACTTACTATAATCTTCGGTGTCCCATGAATCTTCTGAACTATGTCCATGAAGGTTTTTGCTACCGTGTTTACAGCAAATGGGTGTACCAAGGCACAAAAATGAGCATATTTGGTGAGTCTATCCACCACAACCATGATGACATTTTTCCATCAGATTTAGGTAATCCTATGATAAAGTCCATGGAAACCTCTTCCCACCACTAGTTAGGAATAGATAGAGGTTGTAGAATACCTAGGGATCAAACTGTTTCACTCTTATTTTGCTAACAAACCATGCATTCTGCCAAAAAATTTTGGACATCCCCTTTGAGCTCTTCCCAAAAGAAATCTTGTTTTACTCGATGATAAGTCTTCAAGAATCCAGAGTTCCCCCTACTAGAGAAGAGTGAAGCTCAGATAGAATCCTATTTTTAAGAGTGGAGTTCTTACATACGTATAATATATTTTTATACGATAAAGCATCCCCTTTCAATACAATTTTTTCAAACATGCTTGGATCATTTTGGAGATGATGAATGAGGTTTTGTGTGGTTGGGTCATTTCTCCATTTGGACCTTGCCTCCTCTATCCAATCTTCTTGTAATATGGATATGGCACATAACAAGGCTATAGTTGATTCATCTTTCCGCGACACTGCATCCACAACTACATTCTCCTTCCCTTTCTTATAGATAATCTCAAAATCATATCCCAACGTCTTGGAGACCCATTTTTGTTGTTCTTCAGATGATAAACGTTGCTCCAAGAAGTATTTCAGACTATCATGATCTATCTTCACTTTAAAGTGTCTTCCTATGAGATATGGTCTCCATTGCTTTACTACATGAAGTATGGTGAGCATTTCCTTCTCATAAGTAGGCTTGGAAATATTCTTACCTTTGAATTGATGGCTCAAAAGGCAATAGGATAGCCTTCTTTCATGAGAAATGCCCTGATACCCACCCCTGATGCATCACATTCAATAATGAATGTTTTGGAAAAATATGGAGTAGCCAAGACTGGAGTGGTGTACATGGCCTCCTTTAGTTGCTCAAATGCTTTGGTTGCATCCTCACTCCAATGGAAGGAGTCCTTATTTAATAAAGCTATGAGAGGTGCAACTATGCTTCCGTAATACCTTACGAATCTTCGGTAATAACCTATAAGCCCCAAAAATCCTCGTAGATTCTTTAGGGTTTTTGGAACCATCCACTCCATCATGGATTTGATCTTATTAGGATCCACTTTAACCCCTTCATGAGAGACAATGTGACTCAAATATTCAACCTCCTTGAGTTCAAAAGAACACTTAGAGGGATTTGCATAAATTTGATGTTGCTCAAGGGTTTCCAAAACCTTATTTACATGATGCAAATGTTCCTCCCATGTTTTGCTATAAATTCATATATCATCAAAAAACACTAAGACAAACTTTCGCAGGAATGACTTAAAAATAGAATTCATCAAACTTTGAAATGTAGAAGGTGCATTTGTGAGTCCAAAAGGCGTCACTAGGAATTCATAATGGCCTTCATGTGTCTGAAAGGTGGTTTTATGAACATCCTCATCCTTCATTCTGATTTGGTGGTATCCCGAATGAAGATCAAGCTTTGTAAAATAAACAACACTATGCAACTCATCAAGCAACTCATCAATAATAGGAATAAGAAACTTATATTTGATTGTGTACTTATTAAGTTCCCTATAATCAAGACACATGCACCACATGTCATCTTTCTTCTGTACCATCACTACTAGAGAATAATAAGCACTCTGACTATGACGGATGATTCCTGCTTCTAACATCTCTTGTACAATCTTCTCGATTTCACTCTTTTATACATATGGGTACCTATAAGGTCTGATGTTAGGTGGTTGAATTCCTGGTAATAATTGAATAGCATGATCATTATCTCTCTTTGGAGGTAAGCCCTTTGGTATATTTTCAAATACAATAGAGTTTGCATCCAAAAATTCTTGCATATTTGATGGTATAATGTCCTTAAAATGATAAGCCTCCAATGAAAAGAGTTGTGCCACAAATCCCTCTGCACCCTTTTTTATCATTTTGTGCATCTAATGAGAAATTACTATTTGTGGATACTTTTCTCTTAATCCTCTTAGCTCAAAAGTCCTTCCTTCAGAGTGAAATCGCATGAACAAGTCTTGGAAGTTCATCTCAATGGTTCCCAAAGTGGTAAGCCATTAAACCCCTAATAGAATGTTTGCTCCTCCCATAGAAATGACATACATGGGACTATTTAGTATGTAATATCCCATGGAAAGCTTAATGCTATGGAATTTTATAGAAAAAGTAATAGTACCTCCATTAGCAATCATTACTTGACATTCAAGAGATGGATAAATGAAACAGTTTAGGCACACTGCTAACTTATGATTGATAAAGTTGTGAGTACTTCTTGAATCAATCAACGTTGTGACCCTCTTTTTTAGGAATCCAACCACCTTTATGGTTTGGGGGTGCTAATACTTGAAATTGCATGGCATGAGATCTTTGGCTGAGGATCTCCAGACTCCTCTAGCTCAACCAAGACCTCTAACTCTGCATCTTCATTATTCTCTTCATCTTCACTAGGCCCATCAATGTAGAACAACTTCTTTTCAGCACATTTATATCCGGGTCCAAATTTATTGTCACAACTAAAACATAACCCTTTTTCTCTTTTTTCTACAATTTTTTGAGGTGTCAATCTAATTGGCCGAGGGAGTGCTGAGGCCAAGGTGTTGCAATCTCTGGTATAAGTGAAATGTTGTCTCCTACTTGAAATAATTTTCTCCTCTACCCTTCTTGCCATAATCATCGAATTAGAAACCTTATGAGGATTAAACATACACACCTCATGCTTAGTGTGCTCCATAAGACCCCCAAGAAATAGGTCATTCATATTCTCTTAAGTAATATTTTCCACCCGCAGAGAAAGGTTTTGGAAGTGATGAATGTAATCCTTAACAGATCTTGTATGTCTCAAATTTGCTAATTGGCTGAAGTAATTATCTAACACACTAGAACTGTAGTGTAATTGCAACTCTTCAGTGAAGACTATCCATGGAACATTGAGACCAATCTTCTTCCTTTGAGCACATAACCATCGATATCAGATGAATTGGTCAGGTTTGAGATACAAAGCTATCATGGTCACCTTTTGTCCTCATGGAATGTGATGTAGTTCAAAGAAATTCTCCATTTGTTTGATCCAATTGAGTGGATCCTTTCCATCAAACTTGTGCATATCCACTTTTGGAAACATAGTATGGGCCTGCAGAGTGCTCATATTTGGATTATGCACACTCGAAGAACCACTCTGGCTCATGTGTCTATTATGTTGACCTGAGTATCCACCTTGATTGACATAAGTATGATTACCCATCATATGTGTACTAAATTTTTGCATGAAATCCTCCAATATTTTTCCAATCCTATCCACATCTTCTTTGTTGGCCACCCTAGATTTGAGGTCTCTGAGGTTAAAATCAAGTTGGCTTACTTTATGGTCTGTCGAAGTAAACCCTAACCCTGAGGAATCTGTAGTTATATCTTCTATCTCCAACTCCTCAACTATTATCTCATCCTTTTTGGGTGTTTTACCCAGAGTGATGGGATTCTTTTTTCCTCTTATGGAAGAGCTCGCCATGATGCCCCAAAATAGTAGGATGTAGGGATCATGGTCAAATTTTAGGGTTTCAGATTTCGATAAGAATTCGGCAAAATATAAAAAAACTTGAAGAACAAACCCCAAATAAATTTTGTTTTCCTTTCTGAAAATGTAACGAATTTGAAAAAATTCCACAATTTGCACTATAGGGAGTGATTTTATCAAAAACACTAAATTCTTAATAACTTTTGCAAACTAAATAAATAAAGTCTAAAATTTTCAGGGAACCTTACTTGAAATGTTTTACAACTCTAGTAAAATATCTCCCACCAATTAGATTTTGTTAGCAATATATGGTGGGGAAAAAAATAGAGTTTTTGCCCTAATTTTGGCCTAGATCGCAACTCTGATACAACTTGTAATGAACTTACTTGTATAATTCGGATCATGAGCAGAAATATAACACCAAATAACATAATATTCTATAATAGTGATCTCAATATGCAAATATAATAGCTTCGCCACTTCGAGGGGGCAACCTCCAAACCATACAATAATACTCAAATACTCCAATGATGAATGAAATACTACCTACAATACCCTATATATACTATTCATATGTTATGGCCATCATCAAGGCTGACCTACTAAGCATGAGAAAGTATAAATAATATAATAAAATTATATGGTAAGCCAAAAGTCGGCTACTCATATCCTAATACAAGCAATAGGTTATGGGCGTAGCATTGGTAATCATGAAGTTGATTTGGATGGAATAAGTGGCGGAATGGTTATCATTGGTAATAATTATTGCAAAAATCAAGTGAAATAATTTGCAAAGATATTTTGAGAAAGGAGTATCGAATTAATTTTGTGTTCCGCAGCTAAGAACTGAGGTTCCGCAACTAAGAACACAGAGTCCACAGCCAAAGTCATCAGTTTCATAACTAAGAAAAATGGCCTTCAAAAAATTCACACAAAATCAAAAGAGACAAAACTCAAGCCGATATGGGGATTAAGAAGAAATTAGAACCAGAGGATGATTCCCAACTTCTCACAAATGAAGAAGTGGCATCCATCTTTGAGCATGCAGGATGGCTAGAGTTCCTGAAGAAATTTTCAAGGCATAATGACGAATTGGTAAGAGAATTTTTCATAAACATAGAAAAATCCAAGAAAAAGGTGAGAAATATCTTTATTCCTTTTTCTGTAAATACTATAAGTAATGTGTCTGGAGTTCCAATTGTGCATGTCCCACAACCTACCAAGGGGACTTTGAAAGAACTGGTTGAAGTCTTACTGCAAGAAGGAGAAATTGAACCCCAGTACATCTATAATATAAAGAAAATCATAAAAGGGGTCAAAAGGGCCAATTTTACCAAACCCTTTGATAGGGTAGCGTTTTGGGTAGTGAAATATTTAACATGTGATGGTTAGTTTGGGTCTATGGGAAAAGAAGTCTTAAAAATGCTCATATATATGAAGAATGGAGCCACCAAACCTGAGTACATAATAAACCTTCTAGGGTTTCTTTTTAAATCTATCCATACCATGGCTCAAAGGTATTCTTGGGGTGTTGGGACAATCAGGCATCATGGTCTAATTCATTTAATATGGTAGCACCATTTTCTGTCAAAGCAGAATGGAGAAGAAATTTGGGACAAGTTTCTTGGAAAGTTCAAGGAAAACCCTAATATTATCAGAAGGACAATTCCAGTCCCATTCTCTCCTTCAATTAATCTGGAAAGTGATGCCCCTACAGAAGAACAAAGGGAAATAGAAAGATAAAATATACCAAAAAGAAAAAGGTCGGTGAGAAATATCAAAACAACAGAGCCTTCTGTACCTGTGAAGGAAATTCCTTCTTCTGCAGTAGCTTCAGGGGAGCCAATATCTTTCTCTGACGGTGATAGCTCACCCATGCAAGAGCAAGAAAGATTAATAAGAATAAGCTCTAGAAAGAAATCCACTACTGGGCATGTTGAAATTCCCCAAAGAAGAAAATTTCATAAGAGGTCAAGGGAAACCCCAGAGGGAAGGAGTGAGTAGGAAAGGATGGAAAAGGAAGCTGCTAACATTTTGGGTAGCATGGCCATGACTCCACCTAAGCCAAGTCAAGTTGAAATGGACAGAGGAGAGGAAAGACTTGAAGAGCAAGATTTTTAGGAATTGGCTGAACCATCAGGATTTCCACATGAAGAAGAAGAGTTGGCATCTTGGAGAAGAAATGGAAAATTTCCTTTGATAGAGGAAGAATTCCCAACTCCTCAAGTAATTTCAGAGGAAGAAGAAAGATATCAAGTTAAACAAGATTTGTTCTTGTCTAGAGCAGAGCTCATTATCAGAGAAAAAGATGAGGAATTGGATTTCCTCAAACTCAAATTGGAACAAAGGGATATGCCATTGGAGAACTAACAACTCATCTTGTAGCTAGGACTGAGGAATTATCAACAACCAAGAAACAACTGATCGAAAAAGAGGAAGAATTTCAAACTTCTAGAAAATTTAGTGTTGTGTCCACAGTCTCTGCACAAATTGAGTTAACCTATTTTCCAATCAAATAGCTATGGAATGACACTTGCAGTGAGCTTAGAGAATCCAAAACATCAAATAAAGAATTAAATACTAAGATGGAAGAAGAGATGAAGGTAAGAAAAGAATGGGAAGAAAATTTTTACAAGGAGGAAGGAAATAAATATAAATGTCTTGCAAAAATTCATATGGTCTTAATTATGAGTGAGAAATTTCTTGCATGTAGGATGCCCTCTCCTACATATAATGTGTTTTTAGAAGAGCATTTCATTCGCTGGCAGCTATCAAGAATTGCATGTGGGCTTCCACATGAACTAAAAGATGAATCTGAATTCATCGTAGCTTACTCTTTATCCATCCCTAAGCAGAAAAATCTCCTATGTGAATTTTATCTTTGTAATTTATGCTAGAGAAAAACACAGGATTTATGATCAACTTGTATGTGGGGGAGAGCCAACTCAATGCATTTTTCTCTATTTTACAAAACCAAATTACATGGAAGGAAAGGGAATCTAAGTTTTTAGTAAAATCTAGCTCAATTGATCTCTGTATGAGAGCTCACTATGGTAAACCTTCTGCCTTTCTCATGAATTTTATAACTCATGCCTTTGATATGAGATTCAAGACACATTACCTTGCCATTCTGCAAAAGAGTATTGATTCCTTAACCTCTTATGAGGAGGAAAGATTTTAAGATATTTATGAAGGATGCTCAAAAAGGTAGGAACTCCTTACTGTTTCTTTGAAAAGAAGGGAAGTAATTTCCCCTACAAATCTGATTTGGAGTTTAGAAAGGGAAAAAGTGTTATGCATAATAATTCCCTAAGTCAATGAAATTTATGGGAAAATATAGATGGAAATGTGAACAAGGCCCCCTCTACTTCTCACCCCCATGTCTCCTTGGAAAAATAGAGAACCTCAAGATCCTGTTGAATTTGAAAAGTGGGAGAGGAAAATAGAAGCAGGATCTGGGTACAGTACATCTGAGCTTAAGCATTATTAAATCTAGTTTCATCCATTTGATATGAGCAATCAATGGAATGCAGAACATATGACCCCACTTTTGAATAATGAAGTTTGTAAAGGGACTTACAAACAAGTAAGTTTGGGGGAAATGATGAGGCCAGAATATGTCTGATTAATGTATAATATATGATCTCATCTTACTCTCCTTTTTGTTAAGATTGATTGCATTTTGTGACTTTTAGTTAATCTGATATGAGTTAGAATGTAATTGTCTATCTTTTGATTGATTGTTATTCTAATGCTTAAAAGCTCTGAAATTCCTATCGAAGTGTGTGTTAAAATTTAGTTTTGTAATAAATCAGGTCTAATCAATCAAGGAAATGAAGTAGGTGGCATTCAGTATGTTTTTTATAGCATTTGTTCCTACACTACTTAGTTTTGGAACTTCCAATCTAGTTCCAGAACTCCATCACACAGTCATCATTTAGTTCCAGAACTTTTGGAATTAGTTCTGGAACTCCAGTATTTAGTTCCTAAATTTTCAGACTTAGTTCCGGAACTCCTGGGTATAGCTCCGGTACTCTCACGGTGTTGATCCTTAACGATTTCCTATGGTTATGGAACTTATCTGAAGTTTCGAAACCAATGGGAGTTATCTTTCTAACCACATCTAGATATTTTTCATCTACGACCCTTTCAATTAGGAAAGGATGAGAATATTTCTTAATGCAGATCCAGGAAGATTTATCCTACAACTATCTTATCAACCGTAATCTGACTCAGCATGTATTCTGGGCATTATTCGATTTCATCAAAAAATTTGAGACAACTATGATTATAAAATGTATATAAAAGCAGACCTGTAGTAGATAGATACATATAGAATATGATATAAGATAGATATAGAATAGAGAAGAGAAATAGACTAAGTACTTAGATCCAATATGTTTGTAATACCAAATCTTTTATCATTAAAATAGCCATTCTTGTTTGAGAGAATTCTGAGTTGTTAAATCCTGATTCGACGAGGAGCAAGGGCCCACTCCCCCAAGGACTAGGATATTTTTTTATTTGGTATTTATATTTCTTCAGCAAATAGCTTAGATCTATTAATTCTGTATTGTTTTAATTCTTTCAGTCAAACTCTTTTGTATACTTTTTCCTGCAAGTGTTTGGATAGATTCTTATATTTCTTGCAATTTTTTTCAAGCGTTCTAAATTGAGTGTGTTTATTTTCAACAGCAAGTGTGTTTACTTTCATAAGCAAGTGTGTTTCCATTCTCTACAGTGTGTTTCCTTTCAACAAATCTTTCAATGTGTTTACTTTCAACAAGTTTCATAGTTTGATTTAAATAAGGTCTTACTAATAAGTCCTTAGGACATTAAAGAGATCCCCCATAAACTACAAAAATAACTACAATCAACTACTAGATTGATTAGATTACTCTTGTTGCATATAGCTTTAGACACACCCCTAGTTTGATATGACATCAATAAGAATTTGATTAAATGAAGGGAATGACGACACCCATCAGCAATTGTGGTATGTTTTGAAAGGGAATAAAATTTTGGATAATAAGTTGTGATTATTGCGGTATATATTGGGAAGAAATAAGTGGTAATGATGGCTGAGGTATGTTTTCGAAAATTAGTGGTATTGAGGACTGTTGTGAAGTAGGATGGGTATTGGAAATAGTGTTATTGTTGATTAAAGATGTAGATGTACAAATATACATGGTAATGTTTTGGAGAGGAGTGTTTTGGGAGGATAATTGTTTAGATATGCTAGTAGGAATAGCGGAAGAACTCATGGGAGGTGTTTAAACTGTAGAGGAAGCTAGAGGGGTTCATGTGGATAAAGAATCATTTTTGTTGTTTGGAAGGGGTGTGGAGCCAGTAGATGGATCTAATGAAGATGTTGATTTTTGAGTGGTTTTTTCTTGTGAATAAATCACATTATGGTCGAAAATAGGGATTGAAGACACAATGTTGGATGTTTTTGGTCGGTTGTCAAGAGGATAAGAATTATTTGTTGGATAACTAGTTCATTATTTAGATCAATTAAATGGGAAAAACCACATGATGGATAAGGTACATATGGTTATGGCTCAGGTAATGATGATTGAAGATGAACTCCTCTAGCTATAAGGTAGGTGTAAAGGGAAACGAGGTTTGAATCTAAGATATTTGAAAAAATAGGATCCACGTTATCAAACAAATGAGGACTAAAAGGATCAGATATTTTAGATGAAGTAGACTGGATACTAGGAAAATGTGGCCATTCCTTATGATGTGATTGGGGAGGTAAGGCATTCATCGTGTTTTTAATAAATGTGAGGTATCCCAAAGAGGTGTTTGGATGTTCTCGGCATAATTTTGAATGTATTCTCTCATGTTTTCTAATGTTTGGATATGGGATTTTTGTCTTGTAAACACCATTAAACAAAAAAATAATCACCTATAAAATGAAAATAAAATATAGATTGGTTGATTACAGGTAACTATGGGGATGAAAAAATTTGGCTAAGTATTAGAGTCATGGGAGAACAGGGTGCGCAAGAATCAGATGTGCGTGAAATTTTAGTAGGAAAGGGGCACACCGAGTAAATTCATGGTGATAAGATTTATCTATTTTTCATAAGGCTAATTGAAGACATGGAGTGAAGATCACACAACATTGAAAAGACTTAGAAGTCACCCAAGGTTATTTTGGACAAAAGGAAGATCAAATGACATGCATAGTTTTGAGCTAATAATAGGATGTGAACTAGAGATATCTATAGAAGTTATATTATTAGATGTACATGCATGCTTTTTTATTTATCTTGTAGTGGTGCATGGTTATTCTTAGAATGTAGCCTATTTTGGAGAATGCGTGAGTAGTGAAGGGAAAGTCCCCACTACTATAAATATGTATTGATTTACATGGTTTTAGAGAGATAGGTTTTGTAAGGTTATGCTATTGGTTTATGAGCGTGCATGACCTATGATGACATTACTATGTATGTATTCAACTAATGTTTGTTGATTAATTAATACAATGGATATATGTCATTGGATATTGGTTGTTGGCTTATTTATGACTGATTCTTGTATGGTAAACCTAATCTTGATTCTTGTATAAGTTATTCTTGTATATGGTCATAATCTAGATCTGTTTATGGTTTATCATTGCATTTTTATTATGGATATGGAATATATATATATTTGTGTTTATCATGTTAGCCCCTTGACAAAGATTCTATGAAAGAGGGACCTAGTAGCCCTTGCATGCTTTAGGTGAGAATTTAATTCTAGCTGAGTGATGTGCTAAAATAAAAGACTAGATTTTGGTTCCATTGTCGGGACCTATTTTCAAGTTGTTTCAAGGATGTTGCATGATGAATACGTATCGGTTTTATTTCACCAACATTGAAGATTTGGTAGATAATTTAGAGGAAGATTTTTTCTCATAGATTTAATATTGGAACTAAATTTGATGATTGCGCGTGGGTTGAACATAATCTATTTCATGATCTCTATGAGATTTTTTTCGATTTTTTTCCCATATATTTGTACGAGTGGCTGGTAGCATATGCATAAAAGTGGAATTGAAGGTTTAGAAAAATTATATGGACACAAGAAGATTACCATTCTCTATTTGACTTAGACTCATGTTGTAGATCATTGGTGGAGTGGTGTTTTGCATAGTTAATACTTTGGAGTATGATATTTCTACTTATTCTTGTCCAAAAGTTTTCAAGTTTCAGAAACCCAGGGGATCTTATTTACGCACTATCCCTTTAGAATGCTTATTTCATTAAATTGTAACTTTATCCAGTCTGAGCTATTAAAAAAACCTCCAATATTGGAATCTGAAATTACCATTTTTGGATTCCAAAATGTTAAATATTGGAATTATCTGCACTCCAAAATCACACATATTGGATTCCAAAATATCACATATCGGATTCCAATATCGCATATATTGGAATGCATAATCACATATATTGGAATCCAAAATAACCTATATTGGAATTATATGTACTCCAAATCCCCATGTATTGGAATCTAGAAAATCAGATTTCTAGGTTGATCACTCTAGCATCCAGTGTGATTGCACAACATTGAAACCTTTCTCCAAGTGTGGGACTTGCAGAAATGAGAAAGGAATCTCTAGAGAAGGCTGGTTCCTACTCCTAAACTACCTGCCACAAGCTATTCCAGTGCAGGAAAGCTAATCTAATCCTAATCTAACCATGCCAAGGAGACAGAGAGAGAGAAAAGGGAAAAACAACAAAAGCCTAAACTAAAACAGTGATACACCAGAGAAGGAGAATGTTGAACATCTATCAAAACTGCCATAGAATAAGAAGAGGTGAGCAATGGGAAGGATGGACAGATGCATCACAGGCCCGAGGATAGATTTCACATAGAAAATGTCCCAAAAATCCATGAACACAGCTCCAAACCTGCAATGAACATTCAAACATGCACAAATACCTACAATGAAGAGAGGTAAGAATAAAACAAGCAAGAAATGAGCAAGGATGGACAAATGCATCACAAAACACGTTTTTGTTTCTTCAGAAGTTTGCACAGAACATCATTTCAATAGTAAAAGGTAAAAAATGCCATTACAGAGCAACGGAGGAGGTTCAAACTCCATTTTCAACCCTAGAGAAGAAAAGAAGGGAAGGCAGAGCCGAAAATATGAACAACTTGTAATAATATCAAAAAAGAGCCAAATTTGGCCTTTACATTGCATGGGTCAAGCCCAGGAGAGAGAAAATGTAGGAAAACATGTAAGCAACCCAACCATTGGCCAAAACGCATTCTTCCTTAAAATTGGTGGTTGAAACATCACTTCTGGCAATGCTGGAGAAGAATGTGACCCATGTGCATTAAATCGGTTGTTGGAACGTCACTTCTGCTGTGTTGAAGGAGAATGCGACCCATGTGCATTAAAACTGGTTGTTGAAACGTCAGTTCTGGCCATTACCACGCGCCAGAGACGTTTCATGATTTTTTATCTCCAAATTGAACCAAAATGTAATATTTTTTTAATATTGGTAAATAGTTTTTTGAAAGGGACTATACCCTTGTGTACAAAAGGAGGCCTAAAAGCCTGAATAAGAGAGAGGAGCAGAGAAGCTGTATCAAAGCACAAAAGTTACAGCAAAGAACACCGAAGCCTAGAAACAGCAACACAAATAGAGACTTAACAGCAAAACAACGGCAACAAAACAGCAAGCCTACAGCCAAGAAGCAGTAGTAAAACTGGACTACTTCTTGGCCGCTTGATCAATACTCATCTTTACTTTTTTCCAAGCATGGTACATACCCAGCGTGGTCATATGAGCAGCATCCGTCTTATCGAGCTCCTCTCTGGTTCTTTTACTCTCTTTCTCATTGCCCCCAAAGAGTCATCGGGACACCGCTGAGATGCGAAACACTTCTTGCATGACCTTCGATGAATTCCTCTATGGCCCTGAATGCTGCAATATTATGCTCATGCCTAGTCTTCGTTTTCCCAAGGCGGGAGTCAAGGGAGGTCAGTTTTTTGTATATTTCATCAAGCTGGCTATTGCCAATGCTCCCTTCTCCCTCAATGCTTTTTTTGCCTTTTTGCTTAGCAAGATTTTTTACCTCATCCTTCAGCAATTTAAGCTCAGCCTCTAAGGCCTCCAATCTTCTAGAAGGGTTATCCGTTGGTGCCGCCTGGGGACTGGCACTACTAATGTTCAGCAGATCACGAGCAATGTCATCCAAAGGTTCATCCCCCTTCAGCAGTAGACTCAAGGTTGAGTCTCCTAGAAGCCCTGGTGACACGTTTAGAAGTAGATACAGTGTGGGTGGCAGGGGCAGCAGTAGGAGGAAAAGAAGGAGAAGCATGAGCAGCCTGCATGGGGGCATCAGCACCGGAGGCGGGGGCAGCAGCAGGGACAGTAGGGGAGACAGGACTGGTAGCAACAGAGCCCAAAGCCAGGCCGGGAGAGGAAGGGAGACCGGGGAATTTAATAAGGCAGTGCTTGTGAATAAGCAGAATAAGCCCTTGGTGAAGGGGAACCGCCCGGGTATGCTTCTGGAACTCCAAAATGGAGCGCTCAAGAGAGTTTAACAGATAGTGGGGAAAGCAAACCAACCTACTCCTACGAAAGTGATTCAAAAAGACAAGGTGCTTGGCAGGGACAGTAACAAACCTGCCTTCCAAGGATATGTAGCGAATCATCATGCGGGTGACTTCATCATACGGAGAAGGAATTGAATTAACAAGCAGACCCGCGGTGTTGAATATAAGCTTCTCCTCCTCCTCCACAAATCTTCTCTCTTCAGCCTCTTTGATAACCCTCTTGTTGAAGAAGCGGTATCCTTCCAAGCTGAGGCCAGTCGCTTCGGCTATGAGTTCGTCATTAATAAGAATCTTCTGCCCTCCATAGTCGACCATCCTCTCATTCCAATCCTTGGCAAAGTGAACAGAGATGCTTTGATCATGCCCTTGCACTCTTTCCACAAAGTTGGTGAATCCGCCAATACTAAGAATGTTCCAGAGCTCAGTGTTATCTTTCCAGTCAGGGTCTACACACGGCTCAATCTGGCAGGGAGGCCCTCTCCCATCTTCACAGGGATGTGCTGGTTACAACAATTTTTCAAAATACCTTTGGGCGTTGAGAGTGATTCGTTTCTCGCCGTTGCGGGTCGCATAAAAATGGGAACTGTAGCCGTTGGTCCTCCCCATGAACGGCTGTAGGATTTCCGATCTGAGTCTGCGTGAAGTCGCGCGTGAAAAACCCTTATCCTGTCAGCTTTCACCTTGTAGTTATCTTCGGTTTTCGCGGAGCTTGGCGACCGAATATCAACAGCTATTGTACTTCCCGCGTGCGCTGTTTTTAAATTTAGACGGCTCCACTTGAAGTTCCTAAACAAAATCTTGCCATCATTTGGAGTAGATATCATATGCCACGCCCAAATAAACTAAAACAGCACCCTGTGGAAGAATTTATGGATTTCCTCCAAAGATTAAAGCATATCTTTAGAGATTGTTTGCGTGTGAAGGTCCGCATGTATGCTGTTGTGAAGCTGATTAGGGATACTATCATTATCCCAAATAGTGAAATTTATATTAATGCCATAATTGGCCATTGCATCGGCCAGCTTGTTACCTTCCCCTGTAAGTATGTATGATTCTGATGCTGCTGAAGGTATGACTGATGCTTATGGACTCAGAGATAAAATCTTTGATATTCCAGCTAGGAGAAGAGGACTGATTAAGCAGATTAATAATATTAAGGGAGTCCCCTTCAACAATGAGGTTCTGGATATTTTTGGGCCCCGAGCAACTCTCAAAACCCCAGAGAACAGATAAAGCTTCTGCAAAATGATTGGTTTGGATTCCCATTTTTTCCAGCATATGCAACAATCAAATTACCTTTATGGTCCCGTATTGCTCCTCCTCCAGCAGCTGTTCCAGGGGTTCCCCTTAGAGGCACCATCAAAGTTCAGCTTGAACCAATTGGATTCAGGGGGATGCCATTTGACCAAAGATCTATCTCACACTATTCCCGAGGTTGCTCCAATATCCGATCTGCCAATTTGATAAGATGTGCTTTTCATTTTCAGGGGTAACAATTGTTCTTAGGAGGTTTTAAATCTGGCCATGTCCTCTTTGATGCCTTGGGAGATCTTGCCAGTAGTGAGTTTAAAAATTCTGCTTCTTATTTCTAAAAACTATATTATTTCTATCCTTCCAGATCCTCCAAATTAAATGCGGGATGGCTAATTTCCAGATTCTTCTGATAGCACAATGTCTGAATGGTGGGTTCCATTGGTTCCACAGCTGAGTAAGATCCTCCGGCATCACCCAGAGAGCTTCAAATTTGGAAAGGACAAAGTTCCAAACTCTAAAGGCATAATCACAGTGTATGAACAAATGTCTAATGTCTTCATAGTTATTCCTACAAAGGTGGCACCAATTGGGAATAGATAAAAACCTCTTTTCATCAAATTGTCAGTGGTGAGAATTTTGCCTCTGATGGCTAGCCAAAGAAAAAATTTTATTTTGGGGGTTAACTCAGGCATCCAGATCAAGTTCCAGTTAAAGTCTGATTGGTTACTGTGGAAAAGACTGGTATAAACCAGATTTGACTGAGTATTTACCCTCCGTGTGAATTGCTCCAGATCAGCTCATCCTTGGAATCCAGCTGACACAAAGGGAAGAGATCCAAAAGGTCTTGGAGGGGAGGAAATAGTCTGTTTCAGTTCAATGCTCTCCATAGTAAGTCTTTTCCAATTCTTGTTGGTTGCCATTTCCATCAATGTAGTCCTTAACTTTAGTTCCATATTTTCTTATAAGACTGTCCTTAGCAGTCCCAAATCTCTCCAAGAGATTATCATTGGACCAGTTATCCTCCCAGAAGTTAATGTCGCTGCCATCCCCCAATTTTCCATTTGCTTCCCTTCTTAATGAAGTTTCTACTCTTAACCAGATTATTCCAAAAAATGGAACCATTGGGGAGTTGCTCATCATGCAAATAGGAGTAAACAGCTTGCTGATTCAAGTATTTTGTTTTAATGACATCAATCCAGGGTTGTTTCTCAGAAAGCAATCTCCAGCCCATCTTAGCAATGAGTTGCCTCATTCATTTTCTCAATATTTTTTATTCCCAGCCGTCCCCCTAGATTTAGGGGTGCAGACTTTATCCCAGGCCACAAGGTGAAATCTGAACTTTTCTTCCATGCCTTGCCATAAAAATTTTTTTCTGAATCCTTTCAATTTTCTCTCTGAAGGAGGAAGGAATTTTGAATAGTGACATGATATATATGGGCGAACTTTGGAGTGTGCTTTTAATGAGAAGGCACTTACCAGCACTAGAGAGAGTGGTCCCCTTTCCAACCCGGGACCATTTTTTTTCTGAAATCTCGTCAATAAATCATCCCACACCGTGTGAGAGACTTTCTTCGTGCCAAGAGGGAGGCCTAAGTACGTTGCTGGAAGAGTACCAATTTTACAGCCCAGAATTTTAGCAATCTTGAGTTGTCTTTCCCCAGGGGTGTTAAAGAAAAAAAGGATGCTTTTGTCGTAATTGATCTCTTTGCCCGGAAGCAGATTCATAAAGCTGCAGAAGAGCCTTGATAGCTTTAGCTTCAACCACTGAGGCCAGAAGAAGAAGGATAGTGTCGTCTGCAAACTGTTGAATGAGAGACAGCTTGGCTGAGAGAAGTGGGTTTTAGAACCATTTAAAAGGCCGTCTTCCACCGCTCTGCTAATTGTTCTACTAAGGCTGTCAGCCAGAAGGATGAAGAGAAGGGGGGAGATGGGGGTCTCCCCTGCCTTAGACCTCTGCTGCTTGGTGAAGAATCCCACAGGCTCTCCATTAACAACCACAGAGAACCTGGCTGTAGATATACATGATTTAACAATTTTTCTAAACTTTTCTGTGAACCCCAAATTTAGATAGAATCCTGTCAAGGAAGACCCAAGAAACTTTTGTCAAAGGCTTTATTCATGTCGAGCTTAAGGATCATGTTAGCCTTTTTGTTATTTTCCATAGAATGCATAGTTTCGTGTACCATAATCACACCGTCTTGTATTATCCCTGCCTTTAATGAAGCCACTCTGTTGCTTTGAGATGAGATTCCTTCATTATGAGCTGCAGCCTAGAAGCAATAATTTTGGTGAAGATTTCGAAAAATAGCATTAACCAGACTGATTGGGTCTGAAATCCTTGAAATCTTTTGCATTCATTTTCTTAGGTGCCAGCACAATGTGTGTGTTATTGAGCTCTTTTAGAAGATTTCCCGATCTAAAAAAATTCATTAACCGCTTTGAGAAGATCCTCCGAGCATATTTTCCCAGAATTTCTGAAAAAAATTAATGGAGAATCCATCCGGTCCAGGAGCCTTATCCCCCTCAAGAGAAAAAAACAGCCTTTTTTTAGCTCATCAAGCGCGACCGCTTTAGTGATATCTCTGAATTTCTGGTCTTCAATATCATTCTGGGGGATTGCCTCTAGCATGAAGGAAATAGCTTCCGGATTGCTGACATTACTCTCTCTAAGAAGATTTTTGTAGAATTCAAGTGCTTGCTTCTTAATGCTGTTTGGATTTTTTAGTAATACTTCCGTTGCTTTTAGAAACCTCTAAATATCCTATTACTGGCCCTGTGCTTTAGAGTGGTCATGTGAAAGAAACTTTGTATTCCTGTCCCCCTCTTTAAGCCAGATAGCTCTTGATTTAAGGCGCCAAAAGGATTCTTCTCTACTGCATATCGTATGTAACTCAGAGAGAATTCTCTTTTCATTTTACTTCATCTTCAACTGATCTCCCCATAGTATCCATTTTTAACTCAAGATCCTAAAGCTTCTGTTTTTAATTCTTTCTTTTTTTCCGAAGATGTTTCCAAAAACATTTTTGTTCCAAAGTTTGACTTGCTTTTTGACATTTTTGAGTTTTTGGACCAATCTGTACTGGGCAGTGCCTTCCCCCATTCCAATCCCACCATTCCTTTATTCTATCATAGATATCAACGTGCTCCATCCACATTTTTTTCAAATTTGAATGAGCTTCTTGTAGGTTTGGACCAATTTAGAAAGCTTAAAGCAATCGGATTATGATCCGATCCAATTCTGGGCAGGGGAAGAGAGGTAAAAAGTCTTGGCTAAGAATCCAGTTTGCCGAGATAAGAGCCCCTGTCCAGTCTCACCTGAATGAGCCCCTTTCCCACCCCTTCTATTGTTCCAAGTATACTTATTACCATGCAGATCCACATCAATGAGGTTTTGTTCAGTGATAAAATCAGCAAGATCCTCCATACCATTAGAGAAGGTGGGGGGTTCCCCCAAACTTTTCGCCTGGGTTTAGAGGGGAGTTGAAATCTCCCATGATAAGCCAGTTAGCAGAACTGTGCTAGTTTCTAAAGATTTTAAGATCAGCCCATAGTTTTCTTCTACCACTAGCAGAGTTAGGGGCATAGATATTAGACAAGATCCATTCACACTTTTTTTCAATAGTGACAAACTTAATTGCAAGATGATAAAAAATTATCACTAAGGATCATACCAGTACAGTGCCTTTTTATCGCCAAAGAGTTGCCAGCCCTCCAGAAGCCACCCTGAGAATCAACAGCCGCCATTTCAGAGCTATCCCAAAAATTATTTTTAATATTATCCATGGACATTTGCTTTCATCTTAGTTTTCTTGAAGAATCAAAATGCTGGGGTTACTGGAGTCCCGTAACTCCTTGATGTTTTCTTTGCTTAGAGTAACTGTTAAGGCCTCTAATATTCCAAGATATGAATCTTCATATGGAATGGTTGGTAGTTGGATTTGCTTGGTGGTTCAGTTGTCTCTGAACAACATCTGCAATATCCCTCTCTGTTTTTCTTAGCTCTGAGAGTTTTTTTTAGAGGGTCTTCCTCTTTTTCGAGCTTCCTCCAAAATCAGCTAATCGTCTAACTGAAGATCTGGTTTTTTCTGGAGGTAGAGGTGTCCCAATTGTTGTCAATTTCCTTTTTCTTTTCACTATAAAGTGATTCTGGGATCCTTTCAAAGCCTTCCATTCTTTTTTTTTTTCTTTTTTGAGATGACCAAAGTGAACCCAGAGTCTGGATCTTCCTTTTCCTTGGCAGGCGTAATCTCCCCTTCCTCTTGTTCCTTATGAATATTGACAGGAGTGTGATTGTAACAGACCTGCTCAGTCACTGTTGACATGCTGAGGTATGGCAGCGGATCCTCAATTCCTTTCTCTCTCCAGTAGGGAGAGACTCCAGGGGCTCAAAACACCCTCATATCCTCCTTGATACAAGCTTCCTTTCTAACGAAAGGCAGGATTTCTTTCTCTTCTGAACCAGAAGGGATTAAAAAGGTCTTCTTTTCCATGGTAGGCGTGATCCCCCCTACCTTTTGTTCCTTATGGATACTGTCAGGAGTATGACCAGAAGCAGTTTTGAGGCTGCAACAGTCCTGCGCAGACGCTGTTGAAATGCTGAGGTAAGGCAGCGGATCCGCATTTCCTGTCTCTCCAGAAGAGAGGATCGCCAGGGGTTCACTCACATCCATATTCTCCTTGCTGCAAGCTTCCTTTCTAATGAATGTCAGGATTTCTTTCTCATCTGAACCAGAAGGGATTAAACCTTCTTGTTCGTTCACTTCCAAGGAATCCTTAGCAAGGTCATCCTTCACAGAATTTTCAAAAGGTTTGTCCGGAGATGCCTTCATAGTTTTGACCACTACTTCATTGGAAGCTATTGAAGCATCTTTGGGACGCCAGACAAGATGTTTCTTAATATGAGTTCTAACACCCCCTTTTTTCTTTTTTTTCCCCCTGCTATTTAACTGCACATTTCTCTGGCTGGGACCTTTATCTTCAGTTTTCCTTTCCTGGCTTGGATCCTTGTTGACTTTGTTTAGATCTGCGTCAATCTCAGGCTGAACAGAAACCAAAAGAGGGGTCTTCTTCTTGTTGCAGTTTTCGTCAGAGTGACCAATGCTTTGGCATCACTTACATCTTAAGGTCTCAACTTCAATTCTTTGAGTCCAGGATCCAAATCTAGTTTTCAATATTATGTGCTCTGGAAACTCCTGATCAATGGCTGAGACAATGCAGAACCGAGCAAAAGCAAGTCTGGATCTGTTTCTTGTGGGTCCATCTAAACCAATAGGTGAGCCAAGGGATTTTGCAATATTTAACAGTATTTCATCATCCCAAAGATGCAATGGCAAACCTGGTAGCCTACACCAGATAGGAATGGTGTTTATGTTTTCTGTATTTGGATCAAAACCCGGATACCATTTTTTCAAAAAAAAGACCCATATTTCCCAACCACCAGGGGCCTCCAAGTAACACCGAATCTAAATCCTCTTGTTGGTTAAATTTAGCCAAGAAAAAACCTTTTGGCATAATGGTAATGCTTAGGGCTCCC